>CM029395.1:28034601-28695618 GCA_017139565.1 Luffa aegyptiaca
TTATGCTGGAGCAAACCCAGAGGCAAAACTGCCATGTCACAGCTCGTTAGCCAACTTCATGAACCGACTTCTGTTGAATTATTTTCGGGATAAAGGAGCAAGGAGAGCCTTACACGTGTCCAGGTTGACCTAATCCAAGCCTCCTACCACCTCTATAAAAGGAGATAGCCGCTCAAGTCAAATTCATTCCAACTTTCCTTGGAAGCAGAATAGTATAGAAAGATTGGAGATTACCAAGAACACCATCATCCGCAAGCTGATTAAGGAGATTATTATTTTCTTTATTATCTTGTGTAAATGGATATGCCTACTCAGATTGTAATTCGTGTTTCCATGCTTATTATGAACTAAGTAGCTTTAGGCGTTGGTTAAGGAATATGTAGTTGCCGTGCTCAAACTCTAATAATATTCATTGATTATTGCATCTTGGTTAATTGTTGTGCTCGTTTCTATTTTATGCCCGCTTGGCCAGCCGGTGTGAATACCTCTCTCTAGTTTCAGGGATGATTTAGAGAGTGTGTGGCAATTAATCACACTACGATCATTGTGTATTGGTGAACGCCAGTGACTGAGCTAGGGATAGCCAGTTGCCTAGTGCTTGATCGGTCGCACTTCATTGGGGTTGAAACACATTCCAAAAGATCCGGAGTTCCGGGAGGAATCCGTTAATAATACTGCGAGAGTTTGCATGATCAATGATATTGCTAGAGCATCTTTAAAAACAATTACTAAACTTAACCAGCGTCTGCCTCTAATCTATCTGCCTATTTGTTTATTCTTTGTTCTGTCGTTTATTTTGATTCAGCATTATTCTTATAAAACCAAATCATTTTTATTACCTTGAAACCATTAGAAAGTTACATAAAATAGGTAAGGTGGAAGCTAGTTCAGGACTCGGATTGATAATATTACTTGCTGCCGACTGTGTATACTTGCACAGGAATTCTAGAGTCTTTTATACCATATTTCTACTCACTCTAGGAGCCCCAACAGCAGGACATCCCCAAATCCTGAGGTGACGTAAACTAGCTTTACGTCCTCTCCATAACTCAAAAGATGTTTCAGAAACACTCTTTGAAGGAACAAGATTCAAAAACTTGTTGGGTTTCCAGAGTGAGTAAAAAGTGAGATATAAAAAGACTCGAGTACTCTGTGCAAGTATACACAGTCCGCAGCAAGTAATAAGTATTTATCGAATCCAAGGTCTGAATTAGCTTCCACTTTATCTATTTTGTTTAACTTTTTAATGGTTTCAAAGGTGGTTAAAATGATTGGTTTTTATAGAATACTGAAGCAAAAGAAATGACAGAACAGAAAGTAAACAAATAGGCAGACAGATTAGAAACAGGCGCTGGTCAGGATTTAGTAATTGTTTTAAAAGATGCTCTAGCAATATTATTGATCATGCAAAACTCTCGCAGTCTTATTAGCGGATTCCTCTCGGAACTCCGGATTTTTTAGAATATGTTTCAACTCCAATGAAACTCTACCGATCAAGCACTAGGCAACTGGCTATCCCTAGCTCAGTCACTGGCGTTCACCAATACACAATGATCTAGTGTGATTAACCGCCACACACTCCCTAAATCATTCCTGAAACTAGAGAGAGGTATTCATACCGGCTGGCCAGGCGGGCACAAAATAGAAATGAGCACAACAATTAATCAAGATGCGTAGAATCAATATTTATTACTAGAAATTAAGCACGACAACTACATGTTCCTAACCAACGCCTAGAGCTACTTAGTTCATAAAATGCATGGAAACACACGTTACAATCTGAGTAAGCATATCCATATTTACAAAATAATACAAGAAAATATTAATTTACTTGATCAGCTTGCAAATGATGGTTTCCTTGATGGTCTCCAATCTCTCTCCTCTATTCGGCTCCCAAACGTGGAAATGAGAATGATCTCTTCCCCAAAAGTGGAATGAATTTGACTTGGGCGGCTATCTCCTTTTATAGAGTGATAGGAGGCTTGAATTAGGTTGACCTAGACACGTGGATGGCTCTCCTTGCTCCTTTATCCCGAGAATAGCTTAATAGAATTCAGTTTGTTAAATTGGCTAACGAGCTGTGACGTGGCAGTTTTGCTCCCAACTTTGCTCTAGCACAGATTTTGCTCCCTTAAGTCGCCCAGCAACATATTCTGCACAAAATAATTTCCAAAGCTTCCATTCTTCCAAATGGGTTAGAACATGCAATATTTAACTAAAAGCAACCCTATTAAGCACAAAAGACACACAAATCACTATAGAAATGAGGTCTAAATAACTCCCTTTTGGAGAGTTATCACACCCCCAAACTTGAACTATTGCGCGTCCCGAGCAATGCTAACCAACCTTCTCTTAAGAATTCAAAACATCAGACAAAGCATAGCTTAATCAAAACAGATAATCCAACACTACCTTCAACCTTTACTTGAGCATTCTGCAAAACCAAGGACTGCTACAGCAAAATAGTTCTTCCGGCATGGACAAATAATCACCACTTTTAACTTAATTCTATGAACTTGCCACAGCCTAGCTCTATTAACAGACATTTTAAAACACATTTTCAAGGGGTTTATATTTTTGTTTTTCAGACCTTAAGCATCCCTACAGTCATAAGCTCTTAAGCATGGGATGACCCACTTTATGGTGCAGTATACCCTTGCCTCAAACTCATCACCAACTAAGCTAAATATTCATTGTAAGGCTAAAAAATCCTTAGTTATTCTATCTCTTGCCCCTCAGACTGGCGACATTTTATGATGAAGCTCACCTAAGTTCTGGGAGACAGAAAACTGCTGGATCATCATTCATCCTTCAAAACTTTTGCTCCATGAATTTTTCTCAGCAAAATTTTCAATAATCAGTTTTTTCAGCAAATGATTTTTTCATTTTTCATATTTCCTAGGTTACCTTTTGACACAAAGACAAACTGTGGGTATCACAAATGTCTCTAGTTACTCAACAACCTAGCAAATTATTTATGAAGGAGAGGAATGCTCGAGCAAAACAATTGGAGTAGCAAAAAGTCCCCCAAACTTGAATTATTCATTGTCCCCAATGAATCATTAATTTTGTGAAGCATACCCCCAAACTTAAATATTTCTATCTGAATTTTCAACCTAAGTGTGGGACTAGAACTAAGCTTAAAGTGGATCAAATAAATCAACACTACCTCAGAATCTTCTTTGCCGCAGCTGTGACCAGGCTAGAAGAAATTCTCAAGCAAAAGGTTTCTGGAGATCAGAATACCTTGATCTAATTAAGCTTAACCAGTCCAAGCTTAAAAAATTCAGAAGAAATCAGTTAAGTTAGAATTACTCAGTGCCATAGAACAGAAACAACTTGGAAATTTCATTAAAAACATAGAAAGAAATTACAAAAGCAGATATATTTTTTCCGAAACAGAAAAATTAAAAAGAAGCAAACATAACATCAACAGAAAAGGAGGTTAGAAAATGCGCGAGCAAACAAAAATTCCAGAACAAAAAATCATGTTCACTCAGGGCCACTTCATTCGTCAGTCCTCTTGGCCCTGCTCATTTTCATCATCCTCTTCTTCTCTTTCAATCGGTGGGGGCGGAATCCAGGGGTTCAACAAATCCTCAGGGAACACTGGAAGGGCTGGGTATGGTTTGGAAAAATTTTCCGCTAGCGCCTTCTTCAGGTTGGCATCACGACGTTTAACATAGCTCCAGAAAGTTAGAGATTGCCTCTCAGCAAACTCTTGCCTGCTGGCCGAAAGTGCAAGTTGTTCTAAAATGTTGTGAATGCCAAAAACAAGCCCACCCTGGCGTGCCTCTTGCGTACGCTGAAGCCGTGCCAAGTTGGGTGTATCAATGATCCCTTTGTCAAATAAAATAACATCACCTTCATTCTCTGGAACCCCTGCATGCTTGCAAAGCATTGTAATTGTATTCGAGAAAAAACAGCTTCCCCACTTTCTTCTTCCAACATCCAGATATTTCACTAGCAATAATCTTCCCTACATCAATGCTGAGAGACCTCAAAATCGCGAACGCCAGAAGAACCCGTTCCCTAGAAACCGTCGAGTCATGAGTCGTTGGAAGCAACCTTTGTTTGATAAACCCCATCCATATATTTGCTTCCCTCTTCAGGTAGGCTGACTGAAACGTCCTTTTCTCAGTTTTTGAAAGTCTCCACTGTGCCCCTTCAACACCAACTTCCCTCACAGCATCACTCAACTGCAAATTAGATGGCGTTACAGCCATCTCATTGTATCCTGCGTGTGGGAAATCTTGAAGGTTATACAGTGCGTTAATAGCACCAGGACTCCAGTCGACCTCAACCCCTCGAACTATCACTTGGAAACTGTCTTCTTTGTCAATATTTGCATAAAACTCGCGCAATACCTGCGAGTTCACAGATTCAGGCTTTGAACAAAACAACTCCCAGCCGTGGTTCGTAATGCCGGCCCTTAGAAAATGTGGAAGATCACCACTAAATCCTCTTTCAAACAGGAAGTCTCTTTTCAGCAACTCAGCATATTTTGCTCTGGCAAGATTGTTGACGAAGCGAACATACGGCAACTGTGGCTCTTCTATTTCGTCAGGTTCCTCCGATGCTCCAGCAACACTCTTGCCCCTATCTACCCTTTGCTTGCGCAATCTTTCTTCTTCAGCCTTTTTCTCTGCTTCCTCTCTTGCTTTTTCCTCGGCTTCTTTCTTCTGATGTTCCTCTCTTTCTGCATTTTCTCTCTCAGAGTCAGTGGTTGGAGGCGAGGGAGTATCAGTTCGGACTACCATGATGCGGCTCGCTTTTCGCTTCACGCGGCAACGTTTGGGTATTTCCGGCATGATCACCTCTACTCGAGCCTCCTGTACTGGCTCATTACCTTTTTCAGGCGCAACCTCTGCATGTTCTTCTTGCACATCCTCAGTCTGTTTTTCTTGAACCTCCTCTGCATTTTCTTCTCGAACTTCCTCTGTATCCGCAACTCTTCGCTCAGTCTGCTTTGGGTTTTGTTCTTCTGGTTCTTTCGGGTCTTCTTCAACCACTGTGGCAGCAACATCCTCCGCCACCTTCTCTACAACTTCTTGATCCTCTGCCCTCTGCTGTCTTCTTCTTCTTTTAGCTTCTTTTTCTTCTGGTGTCTTCTTCTTTTTTGCTTTCACTTTCGGTGCTTCGGGGGTAACAGGTACCTCCTCTTCCTCAATTATCCCTCTCTTTTCTTGCTCTCGTTTTCGCCATCGGAGATTCAAAGGAAGTTTATCGCACACAGAGAAAGAAGAAAAAATATAACTAGCAAGGGATGATCAAGAAAATGAAGTGAGAAAAACTTACCGAAGGTTTTGGAATAAATAGAGCTGCAACAAATCAAATCGTAACCGAAAGATTTTGCCCCGCATTAAATGGGATTACCGTTCAAATTTAATTTGTAAATCAAATCCATTAACGGTAAAATCTTGAATTTCAATCGCCCATGGTAAATAATTATGTGCTGTCAAACGGCTAAACCGTTGGATTATCCCTGCGCGACACGTGGCAGCATCCATGCAATTTACCTGCCCATAGAAAATTCAAAATCAAACGGTAAAAGTAATTAATTCACCTCAAAAACCCTTCTTATTCGGACGAAAGATTTGCTTCAGCCATAACTTTGCCGCAACAACCTTCTGAACAAAAGATTAGCTGAAGAATCTTGAATACGGAATTCAAATTCACAATAGAAAAATCAAATCAGGAAAATTAACCGCTCAAATCAAATCTTATCTTTTATTTTTATTTGAAGCCGAATAAATCAGATAAATAGTAATTAAATCTAATCTAAACATAATTTAAAATAAATGAAAATAAAATCCAAAATCTAATCTAAACTAACCAGATTAAATAAAAACTAAATTACCAGAAATAATAAAAATATTCAGAATTACTATAAAATCTACGGAATTCAAAAACAACAAATTTAAAATAAATCATGAAAGATTTAAACAAACTAAATCTCACATACCTGCATTAAAATCAAATCAACTTAGCGAGAAATAAAATTAAAACAACCACTAGGAGCTCAAAATATTGCTCTGCGAAATGCTCCCGCAAAAATCTTGCTCTCTCAATCATCAACTAGCTTTAGGGAAGGATATTTCGTCTGGAACTCCTCTCCCCAATAATGCTTCACACGCTGTCCATTATCATCAACACATTGTCTAACCATAGATGCATCATTTGATATATAAAATTTCACCCCATGGAAAAATTCTTTCATCTGTTCTTTTGATAAACCAGGAGGCAAATTTCCAAAATCACGGTAATTGGAAAAGTCATCATACCAAGGTGTTTTCACTGCCTTAATATGAGCTACTGTAAATAACCGCTCATCAATGAAGCACACTTGGAACACTTATTTGAGAAGAATACACAAAGGCAACTTTATTAAGGTCTCTTCATCCTCCGACATTAAATTTGATGCAACAATAATGGGCAACGTCTCACCCTCCCCAAGATACACATACTTTAGATGATCCGGCAAGGGTTTCAAATCTAAAGTGGGTGCCTCAATCAGGGATGGCTTAATAGGAGGAGCCTTCCTTTGATCTAAATCTAAAGACTCAAAAACATCCTCACACCTAAACATTTATTTTTCATTTTTTCTTTCTAAAGAACAAACTTCTAAATCCTCTACACTAACCTCTCCATGATTTTCCAAATGTTTGTTTACCGAATCCTGTATTGTTGTCTCAACAATTGTGTTCTCCAGAATCCTAATGAAAGAGCAATCTTCCATTTCGTCTGGACACTTCATGGCCTTAAACACATTAAATTTTACTTCCTCATTGCAAACTCTCATTGTTAATTCCCCTTTTTGAACATCTATCAATGCCTTACCAGTAGCCAAAAATGGACGACCTAGAATAATTGGGACATCTTTATCAGCCTCATAGTCTAAGATAATAAAATCAACAGGAAATATGAATTTATCTACTTTCACTAAGACATCCTCAATTTTACCCTCAGGATATGTGATAGACCTATCAGCTAATTGGAGTGTGACTGTGGTAGGCCTAGCTTCACCAATACCTAGCTTTCGATAGACCGAAAGAGGCATGCTTGCACCTAAATCACAAAGTGCTCTACCTAACTCTTTTCCACCTATTGACACAGGTATAGTAAATGACCCTGGATCCTTAGCCTTGGTTGGTAGCCCATTCTTAAGAATAGCACTACATTCCTCAGTAAGAGATACAGTTTCAAACTAACCTAACCTCTTCTTTTTAGTTAAAATATCCTTAAGAAATTTAGCATAATTAGGCATTTGCTCAATAGCTTCTACTAACGGGATATTTATGTGCAATTGCTTAAGAATCTCTAAAAACTTCTTAAATTGACCATCCTGATTCTTAGGCCTTTGCCTTTGTGGAAAAGGTAGAGGTGGTACATAAGGTGGATGCGGCACATAAGGTGGTTCCACATCTTGAACAGAACCAGATGCTCCAGCATCATTATTGCTGCCTCTAGCACCCTGGCCAGACTCCAACGCTTTCTCAACAACAACATTTTTATCACAATTATTATCTAAATCCTGGGTTTTACTAGACTCCTTTCTTTCCTCTAGTGGCTTACCACTCCTAAGAGTCACTGCTTTTACCTGCTCCTTACCTTCCCTTTTAGGGTGTTCAGTATCTGAAGGAATTTTCCCTTGAGGCCTTGCCTTCAGCTCATTAGCTAACTGGCCCATTTGCAATTCCAGGGCTCTCATTGAAGCTTGATTACTTTGAATAGCGGCATCTGTACGAGCCATATATTCTTTCATCATTGCCTCAAGAGAACTCTCCGAACTTTGCTAGGGCAAAGCCTGCTTATTTTGCTGGGGCAATACATGCGCTTTAGCAAATCCAGACTGGTTCACCTTTTGCTGTGCTTGCACATTGCTTCCTTGTCCTCCCCATGAGAAATTGGGGTGGTTGCGCCAACCTGGATTATAAAAGTTAGAGTAAGGGTTGTTCCTCTGATTACCTACAAAAAACACAGAAGCTGGATTGCTGGGGCAAAACTCGTAGTTATGCTCTTCACCACAATAGACACATGCTTCCTCTGCAACTTGGTTCACCACTGCAGCAGGCTCCACAGCTGGTGGCTGCTGATGACTAACCACTGTCACATTTTTAAGAGCGTTAGCTAACATTGCAATATCAGCCCTAATGGTGGACACACCATCTACCTCTAACACACTCTTAACTTTTTTATTTGTGCCTCTAGCGTCTGACCACTGAAAATTATTAGTAGATATTCTTTCTAAAATTTCATGGGCTTCATTAAAAGTTTTTGCCAGAAGGGCCCCTCCAGCCGAAGCATCAACCATACCTTGGGTTGCTACATTTAACCCATTGTAAAATGTTTCCATTTGGATACAATGTGGTAAACCATGGTGGGGACACTTTCGCAAAAGCTCCTTAAACCTCTCCCAAGCCTCACTAAAAGTCTCACCTTCAAGTTGCCTAAACCCTACTATTTCACTCCTCAATTTAGCATTTCTATTTGGTGGGAAATATTTACTCAAAAATTTTTCTGCTAACTCATTCCATGTCCTAATTGATCCTGGAGCAAAAGAATTTAACCACGCCTTTGCTCCATCTCTAAGAGAATACAGGAACAAAGTTAATCTAAGGGCATCCCTAGGCACTCCTTGAATTACAAAAGAATCACTAACTCCTAGAAAAGACTTAAGATGCAAATGAGGATCTTCAGATGACAAACCATGGAACTGACCCACGGTTTGCAACATCTGAAACATTACCAGTTTCATTTCAAAATTTGCTGCCTCAATGTGAGGACGTGCAATCCCTGGATTTAACTCATCAAACATTGGAAAAGCATACGCTCGAATGGCTCTGGCCCTATCGTTCGCTACCAAGATAGGATTCTCAGCCTGATTATTTTGCTGTCCATTTTGCTCCAGTGGCTGGTTTTGCTGCAGCACACGATTCTGCTGGGGGTTCGCTGGATCTTCTGGAGCTTGCGGGAGATGCGGTACGTCAGCCATTGAATTCTGGTTTCTACTCTGTTCTCTCCTTCTTCTCCTGAATGTCCTCTCGATTTCTGGATCAAGCTTGAACCTTACCCCAGGCGGATCGCAAATGCACCAAACTCACACCTGCAAAAACAAAAGAAACAATCAAAAAGTTCTAGCACCAAACCACAAAAACACATACACAAAACAGATCAGAAAAAAAAAACTTATTCAAGTCCCCAGCAACGGCGCCAAAAACTTGTTGGGTTTCCAGAGTGAGTAAAAATGAGATATAAAAAGACTCTAGAACTCTGTGCAAGTATACACAGTCCACAACAAGTAATAAGTATTTATCGAATCCAAGGTCTGAATTAGCTTCCACTTTATCTATTTTGTTTAGCTTTTTAATGGTTTCAAAGGTGGTTAAAATGATTGGTTTTTATAGAATACTGAAGCAAAAGAAATGACAGAACAGAAAGTAAACAAATAGGCAGATAGATTAGAAACAGGCGCTGGTCAGGATTTAGTAATTGTTTAAAAAGATGCTCTAGCAATATTATTGATCATGCAAAACTCTCGCAGTCTAATTAGCGGATTCCTCCCGGAACTCCGGATTTTTTAGAATATGTTTCAACTCCAATGAAGCTCTACCGATCAAGCACTAGGCAACTGGCTATCCCTAGCTCAGTCACTGGCGTTCACCAATACACAATGATCTAGTATGATTAACTGCCACACACTCCCTAAATCATCCTTGAAACTAGAGAGAGGTATTCATACCGGCTGGCCAGGCGGGCACAAAATAGAAATGAGCACAACAATTAATCAAGATGCGTAGAATCAATATTTATTACTAGAAATTAAGCACGACAACTACATGTTCCTAACCAACGCCTAGAGCTACTTAGTTCATAAAATGCATGGAAACACACGTTACAATCTGAGTAAGCATATCCATATTTACAAAATAATACAAGAAAATATTAATTCCCTTGATCAGCTTGCAAATGATGGTTTCCTTGATGGTCTCCAATCTCTCTCCTCTATTCGGCTCCCAAACGTGGAAATGAGAATGATCTCTTCCCCAAAAGTGGAATGAATTTGACTTGGGCGGCTATCTCCTTTTATAGAGTGATAGGAGGCTTGAATTAGGTTGACCTAGACACGTGGATGGCTCTCCTTGCTCCTTTATCTCGAGAATAGCTTAACAGAATTCAGCTTGTTAAATTGGCTAACGAGCTGTGACGTGGCAGTTTTGCTCCCAGCTTTGCTCCAGCACAGATTTTGCTCTCTTAAGTCGCCCAGCAACATATTCTGCACAAAATAATTTCCAAAGCTTTCATTCTTCCAAATGGGTTAGAACATGCAATATTTATCTAAAAGCAACCTTATTAAGCACAAAAGACACACAAATCACTATAGAAATGAGGTCTAAATAACTCCCTTTTGGAGAGTTATCAACCATCTTAGAAGGTCTCTTAGGTCATAGCCTTTGGGTCCGGGAATGGCGACACTTTTTGGTGAAGCTCACCCTAGCTTCCAAGCTCATCACCTAACGAGCACTGCATTCATTTCCCCTAAAATTACCTAAGATAGATATCTAGCAACTATTTCCTTGCTTCTCAGAATGGCGACACTTTTTGGTGAAGCTCACCTAAGCTTTGGGGAAATTGCAACTTTCAAGCTAGCACTCATCCCTTAATCATTCATTTTGATTTTTCTCTTTTTTTTTTTTAGGAACTTCATACTTTCCTAAGCTACTTTTTGACGCAGGGGCAAACTATGGGTATCATAAATCCCCCTGGTTACTCGGCAAGCTCAGGAAAAGAACAAATTCCGAAAAGGGAGAGAAGTACATCTTAGGCAAAACTAGGACAAAGAGGAATGCTTTCTAAGATGCTTTTTCTATTTTTCTCCTCTTTTTTTTTTCGAAAGGGCACCTCACCCCCAAACTTAAACTATTCATTGTCCCCAATGAATGAAAAAGTAAGGAAAGAACCCCCAAACTTATTTTCTTATAAGAGAGAAGCTAAGGCCTATTGCTTAGGGAGATTATAACTTTGGGCAAAGAACTAGGCACAAGCTTTCCTAAACTTTTTAGCTAAGCTAAAGAAGAAAATTAGGAAGCTTCTTATCAACCTAAGGATTTACAGCACAATAGGATAATCTAACTAGGCAAGAGGCTAAGATGCTAGGGATCAAAAGTCATCATGCTATTTCAAATAAAAACAGAGTTTTAGGCTTAACCAAGCAGTTAGCTGCTGCAACATTCATTAAGGGGAAGTCAGACAAAAGTACAGCTGTGAAACATCAAAAAGGCTCTCATACAAGATTAAGATTAAGGCTTCATGCCAAGGCTCAAGCATACGAATCTCAAGAATTCTAAATCAATCAATGCATGCATGAAGAAGCTAGCTAGCACCTATTTGCACCAAAATATTTCTAAATTTGATATGCATTCAAATAATTTGAACATTAAAACATGCACACCTATAGAACTTTCATTCATACACATTTTCTTTTTCTCCACAACAAAAGCTAACAGAAAGCATGATAGATAGCAGACAAGCAAACTTAAAACTTCCTCCTTTGATTATAGCCAAATCTGAAAATTTCTCCCATCAAATCACAGCTAGCCCACTGCCTTATCTGCCATGCCTGCTGCAGCTTCTGATATGAGCTTGTTGTCAATCTGCTGCAGCTCATCAGAATTTCTTTCCTTGAAAAATTGCAACCTGCAGACTTTCCTTCTTAAATAGAGCAATATTTTGATTCCCTTTTCCATCAAATCAATTCTTTCCATGGTTGTCAATTTTCAATACCCCAAAATCTGCTACATCAAGATTTTCTTCCATTTTGCATGAGATTCCCTACCAAAAACTAAAGCTTGACAAAAACATTAAACTCAATAACTAATGCAAATTATCAATAAAAGAGAAACTAACTTTAAAATATTAACTAACAACTAATGGCTACAGATTAAAGACATCACAACAGAAATTTAAACTTGCTATTCAGACCACCTTCAGGGCTCAACATAGAATCTGTAACTTGAAAGCACAGTGCCCTTTTTCTTCAAATTTCAAGTTTCCAACAAATTGCAAAAGGCATAACACCTTTGGAATTCTTCTCCCCAATAGTGTTTTAGCCTTTGCCCATTCAATTTAAACTCTCTCCCATCATTATCAACACATTGTTTAAACACAAATGAATCATCCCAAAAATAAAACTTTATCTAATGGAAAAACTTTTTCAATTGTTGCTTTGATAAACCATGGGGCAATGTTTCAAAAGCAAGGTAATTGGTAAGGTCAACATACCAAAGTGTTTTCATTTTTTGGGTGTGAGCTACTGTAAAAAACAACTCATCATGGAAATAATTTTCAAACTCAAGTTGTCGAAACAATTCCAATGAAGTGAACGGTTGGGTAGGTGGATTTTTCTTATCAATCAACTCTAAGGATTCAAAAGTCCTATTAAAACCAAAAACTTCACCTGCACTACTTTCAAGCTCAAGCTCCAATTTGTCTAATTCCAAATCCTCAATTCCAATTTTTCCCAACTGCTGTATGTGATGCTGCAGCAGTTCCTCCTCAACTTGATCATCAGCAAACTCATCTTTCACTTGAATGACAGAACACTCTTCAATATCAGTGGGGGACTTTATGGCATCAAAGACACTAAACTTCACCTCTTGGTCATTCACCCTCATAGTTAGTTCACCCTTTTGGACATCTATCAAGGTTCTCCCGGTTGCTAAAAAGGGTCTTCCCAAAATAATCGGTACATCCTTGTCGGCTTCATAATCTAAAATAATGAAATCCGCTGTAAATATCAACTTATCCACTTTAACTAAGATGTCCTCAATTTTGCCTTTAGGGTAGGTGATAGATCGGTCAGCAAGTTGTAAAGTCACAGTGGTTGGCCTTGCTTCTCCCACTCCTAATTTCTTGAAGATGGACAATGACATGAGGTTAATGCTAGCCCCAAGGTCACACAAAGCTCTTCCCAATTCTTTGCCACCAATAGAAACGGGAATGGTAAAAGTCCCAGGGTCTTTCACTTTGGGTGGAATTTTGTTGGTCAAAATGGCACTACACTCCCCAGTCAAAGACACGGTTTCATACTCACCCAATCTTCTTTTCTTGGTTAAAATATTCTTGAGGAACTTTACATAGTTGGGAATTTGTTCCAAGGCCTCAACTAGTGGAATATTAATGTGCAGTTGCTTCAGTACCTCAAAGAACTTATTGAAATTGGCCTCTTGGTTCTTTTGCTTTAGTCTTTGAGGAAAAGGTGGAGGTGGTGGTTTAAATGTAGGGGAAGGTGTAGGAACTAGTTTAGGAGAAGTTTGAGAGGTTTTCCTAGGAATTTCTTCAATTTCCTCAGCCTCGGGGCTCTTCTCACATTGAATTCCAGCATCATTTTCCTCAGATTCCCCTGCTGTCTTTGCTGAATCAGTGCCCAAATCAGCAGCTGGTGGTTGCGGTTTTGGCATATTTTTCTCAACCAACGGCTTCCCACTTCTCAGCTCTACGGCTTGAACCTGCTCTTTACCTTCTCTCTTTGAACTCTCAGTGTCTGAAGGGAGCTTACCCATCGGTCTTGCCTTCAGCTCACTTGCTATTTGGCCCATTTGAACCTCTAAATTCCTCAAGGAAGCTTGTTGAGTCTGAATGACAACATCAGTTTTAGCCATATATTCCTCGAACATATTCTCTAATGACGACCCTATAGCTTGCTGATTCATGTTAGTTTTCTGAAATTGCCCTTGTTGATTTTGATTCCCAAATCCAGTTGTCATCTTCTGCTGAACTTGCTGATTGTTGGTGTTACTCCCTTGGCCTCCCCAAGCAAAATTGGGATGATTCCTCCACCCGGGGTTGTAAGTATTGGAGTAAGGGTTGTTCCTAGGGGCATTTTGGTTCCCAACATAACATACCAAAGCTGGATTCCCTGGGCAAAATTCGAAGGTATGGTCCTCTCCACAATACAAACAAGAATCTGTCGTATTCTGACTTATGTTGATTGCTGCAGCATTCTGGATTGCACCAGAATTCGCCAATTGCATACTCTCAAATCCCGAATTCAATTTCTTCATCATGCTCTCCATTGAATCAAATCTTGCATTGAAATATGTCACTGTGTCCACTTCAAGCATACCTTTGTTTTTCTTTCCACCCATGCTTCTTGAATCCGACCACTGACAACTATTTGTAGCAATTCTCTCCAAAATAGCATATGCCTCATCATAGGTTTTGGACAACAAGGCTTCATTGGCTGAGGCATCTACCATGCTCTGAGTGGCCGTATTCAACCCATTATAGAAGGTTTCCATTTGAATGCAATAAGGGAGTCCATGGTGAGGACATTTTCTCAACAATTCCTTGAATCTCTCCCAAGCTTCGCTAAACGATTCATCATCAAACTGCCTGAAAGATACTATGTCTGCTCTGAGCTTGGCGTTCCTCTTGGGAGGGAAGTATTTGATAAGAAACCTTTAGGCTAGCTCATTCCAAGTAGTGATAGAGCCGGAGGCGAAGTTGTTCAACCAAGCCTTAGCTCCATCCCTCAAAGAATAAGGGAATAAAGTTAGCCTCAAAGCATCTTGGGAAACTCCTTGAATTCTGAATGAGTCACTTACTCCCAAAAAGGATTTAAGGTGTAGGTGTGGGTCTTCTGAAGGTAACCCATGAAACTGACCCACTGTTTGTAGCATCTGAAACATCACAAACTTCATCTCAAAATTCTGAGCCTGAATCTATGGCCTTGCTATCCACGGATATAACTCATTGAAAGTAGGGACGACGTAAGCTCTGATAGCTCTTCCCCTATCATCGGCTATCAAGACAGGGTTCTCAGCTCGATTTTCTCCCCTTTGTTGCTGATTAATCTCAGGATTAAGCGGCTGATTTCCCGGAGGCAAAAGAGGCGGTGGATCCATTCTATTGTTCCCTTCTTGTTGCTCCCTTCTCCTCCTATGAAAAGTCCTTTCAATCTCAGGATCAAAATTGAATTCCAAATCAGGGAACTCGTTCATACACAGCTACCCGCACCTGCAAAATCGAACAACAAAGTTTAGATTCTGTTTTAGCACCAATTTCACCGAATTTCAACTTAAAAATAGCGAAAATCTACTCAATCCCCGGCAACGGCGCCAAAAACTTGTTGCCTTGTGCAATGTGATTTACAATAAGCAAGAATTCTTCACAAATAGCTCAAAAACGTGCAAGTATACACATCATTGGCAGCAAGTGATAAGTATTTTTATATCGTTCTCCACAGGGATTGATGCAACTTAAAAATAGCGAAAATCTACTCAATCCCCGGCAACGGCGCCAAAAACTTGTTGCCTTGTGCAATGTGATTTACAATAAGCAAGAATTCTTCACAAATAGCTAAAAAACGTGCAAGTATACACATCATTGGCAGCAAGTGATAAGTATTTTTATATCGTTCTCCACAGGGATTGATGCAACGAAAATCACTATTCTTAATCCTATTTTCAATGAAATCCAATGTAACCAAGGACCAAATATTAATTAAGAACTAAGATGCACGATTGTAAATAAATTTGAGTGAAATTAAAGAGAACTTGAAGTAAATAAAGTAAGAAAAACGGCTGAATGCAGAGGAGAAGTAAGGTTTGGATTAGGGATGCTCTGTATTGCTCCAGGGATTGCTATAGCAAAAACTGTGCTAATTCATCTCACCCAGATTTTAACACGGGAATTTTCCAATTCTCCAAAGATTAAGGCGATTAAACTCCAATTTAACCCCTTATTTCTAGTTCAATCTGATTAGTGCCTTAGGTGGTGATTTATCCCTAAATACCCACTCATTTTCATGATCATAAAAGACTAAGGTAAAGTAAAGTAATCGGTTACTAAATGTTTTCCCAAACACCCAATTACAATGTTAGAAAATGGATGGTCAATCGAAATTCCAGCTTAAACAATGAAGAACACTTTACTTTAAGATGAAAATAGCACGGTTCAACTACAAACAACCCCTCGTTACAATATAGGATCCCCAATCCTCACCTAAAGAGGATTAGTTCATGTTCAAAGAGAAAATAAGTTCAATACAGCAGAAAATGCTCATACACAACATGTTTTCAGCTTCTACCACAACTAATACCAATAGGAAGATAAAAGATGAGAAGAAAAGACTAAAGAAGAAGCTCCCAAGATCAAATCCAGCTTTCCCAAGCTGAATAAGGACTCCACGGTAGCTCTCCTATTCTTTATCCTCTGTTTTGTTCTGAAAATCAGCTCCCAATCACAGCTCTCTTCCTTCTCCAGCCTTTTTTTTTCCAAATTTGGTCCTCTTTCCTTATATACCCAGCCACAAATGTGGGTTTCAGGGCTGATTAGACAAGCCTTGCCCACTTGGAAACCCTTCTAATGGCGGAAAATAGCTTCAGCCTCCAGCTGGGAATGCCACATCAATTAATGAATCTGTCCACGTTGAAAGCAGCTCCAACAACCATTCTGCCTCTGCCAGCTCACGCTGTAGCATTATCTGTGCAAACTGAAGCTCCAGGTCAGCTCAATTACATAATTAGCGTGAAAATATACACCCAAAGTCCTCAATTAACATTCTCACTAAACACCATTAAATTAAGCTCAATTCAACTCAAATAGCAATTTCTCAAGGTAAAATTAAGCCTTAAAGCCCCAAAATCATGGCTAATAACTCTTATTTCTAAGAGTTATCACCTTATCGTTGGCCTTGATCCATCTGTCATATGCATCTCGGGTACCCCTCGATGCATAATGAAGGGTCAAACGTTGTGCTTGACTCTCATATGCAGAGCGTTGACTTCTCATATGCAGAGCGTTGAGATGCTCTATTGAAGGGTCAAACGTTGTGCTTGACTCGAGGACATTTTGGTCTTTTTAAACTCTAGTTTAACTCGTTTTAGCCCCGAATTGGTTTCGAACCTCTGTCATAGACCGGCACACATATTATACTCATTTGAAAGCATTTTTCGTAAGGAATTCAATAAAGATAAGCAAATTGGGAGTAAATAAGTGCATAACAAATTTGCGCGAATTCATTCCGTAAAAAGAAACAACTTTACACACCTTTATCACCGTTAGTTTCTTTTCTTTGATTGTTGGGAAACATAAATAACTTTATGTTTGTTTTTCCAATCAATTGTTTTTTTTGGTTGTTGGGGCAGACCTATAGGACCTGAAAATAACTTAAAAGGAAACAAAAATAACCTAAGGTAAGGGTTGATTTTCTTTGTTTTAGAGTCATGGTTTTTTCACAAAATAAGTCATTTTATGATTTCATATAGAAAAACCATATTTGTTTCATTTTTGTATTTCCAACATAAAAATGGTAAATGTTTATTGAAAACTCATTTTGCCTTCATTATCAAAAGAATCAAATAAAATAGAAATCACATAAAATAAAAACTTGAGTAGTATTTTTTTTTAATTATTATTATCACAGTAAACTTGAATACGATAAGCATAATTTGGAATTAAAAATATGGTACGATGAAGATAAACATTCATATACTTCATTATCAAAAGTAATTATGTTATAAAACTCCATATTTATATATGTACAAAGACAACCTGGTATCTAACCCCCTAGAAATTTTCCGACTTTTCTGGCGACCATCAACAAATTTTCAGGCGACCGAATTTTTTTTTCCTCTTTTTTCCTTTCTTTTCTTTTTTTTTTCTTTATTTTTCGTTTTTTATATTTTTTGAAATGAAAATGAGAAAAAACGATAAAAAAAAAATAAAAAAAAAAGTCACCGGAAAAGTCATCGGCGATCGCCGAAAAAGTGACCGGAAAGTCGACGGTGATCGTCGAAAAAGTCGTCGGTGGTCGTCGGAAAATTCGCTGGTCGGTCGTCGTCGGAAAAGTCAAGGAGTCACATGGAAGAAGAGATGAGAGAGAGTTACTGTAGAGAATAGATAGAATAATTGGGTGGGTTGAATGGTGGTTACTGTAGCAACACGGGGGTAAAAATAACCCACTTTACCCATAATTTTTGTTGATGCCCCAAACATTGAGTGGGTTATAATAGCCCCCACTATTATAACCAACACAGTGGGCCAAACGGCCCCTAGTAGTTGTTGATTAACAATGGTGATATAGACTTACTGTAATGATAAAACATTCATATATTTACTTTCTCTTTGCAGTTTTTACTAACGAAGAGATGTACACTCAAGCAGATATATCGACGAAATTAGCCTTCAATGAGGAAAATTTAATTATTTGTTTGATAACATATTTGTGTACATCGTAACATATAGTATAGTTGTTGATTCATTGACTTGGAATGTTTTACATTTTAATTCATAATAATTAGTCTTGTATAAACAACGACAGTTTGAGATTACTAGTTAATTTTGTATAAGTTCTAATTTTTGGAATGGTAGCTAGTTTTGTAAATCTCGATTTGAGTTCCCTAGCTTATTTTATATAAAATGAAGGTTGGGAATTTCAGAAAAATTGAGGTGGAGAGAAGGTCAACATGACCTGCAGGTTTTTATTTATTTTTGTTTTTTTTAAATACATATAGTTGATGTCTAAAAATGTCAATAAAATAATTGTGATTGATAACTAGAAAACATCAATAAAAAATGTTATAGTTGACGGCTTAGGACGTTCATTGTAGTCTAAGTTACGCCTAAACAATATCAATAAAGAATTATATTGATGACTAATAAGTTTCAATTCAACAAACATTATTGTTGATGTTTTTTTTTTTTTTTTTTTGAAAATTTATTGTTGATGTTTTAGATATTGTACTTGACAACCATAAAGCGTCAACATTGCCCTATGTTGATGGTTGGAAAATGTCAATAAAGAGTGTAAAGTTGAGAGTTTTTTGATTCAATTGACGATTAAAACATGTCAACATTAACATTTTTTACAGCAAAAAAAAACGTCAACAAATAGATATAAGTGGATGTTCATTACTTCTCAATTA
Organism: Luffa aegyptiaca; assembly: GCA_017139565.1. Taxonomy (NCBI): domain Eukaryota; kingdom Viridiplantae; phylum Streptophyta; class Magnoliopsida; order Cucurbitales; family Cucurbitaceae; genus Luffa; species Luffa aegyptiaca. The sequence continues at coordinate 28,053,531 of CM029395.1, forward strand.
TAATGAAAATATTGACGTTTTTAGATAGTTGATATTGATATTATTGACAATTAAAAAATATCATCAATAGTGATAGTTGACGTTTTTTAGTTGTTAATAAAGGCAAAATTTGTAGTAGTACAAGTATGGGAGCTTATATTTGCTAAAAATACTTGATTTATTTAGATTATTTGCTTTGTATGTATATTGTTTGACTTGCTTAAATTGTCTTATTTAATTTCTTCTTACTTTGGATCCTTTCTCCAAACATGCAAGCCAACATATAATCAGAAGAGCCAAACATAAGATTTATATTAAAGATTAAGTTTAAAAAAAATCAATTTTATATTAACAATTAATGACAGATTAATGATATTAAAATGATTTCTTATACTTTTCAAAGAGAAAAAAATGATTTTTTTAAGTAGAGTTGAGACACTAAAGTAAAATATTATATTTTAAGACTTAAGAGTCTAACAAAGAATGTTTCAAAGTCGAAAAATTCAAAGATCAAAATAATATATAATCTATTATGTTAAGATAAAAGGTTCAGTTTAAAGACTAAAATATAAACTTGGCAGAGACTTTGAAACTCAAAACTGGTTTGATAAACTTTTTTTTTTTCATTCCATTTTAAATTATTCATTAACGTTGTTGAATGAAATATATATATATATTGAACATATTGAATTTACTGGTTTGAAACCTTTTTTTTTTTCCATTTTAAATTATTCATTAATGTTGAATGATATATATATTTTTGAACATATTGAATTTACTTGGAGCTATTGAACTTTTACTTCTATTAATTATGGTATTAGATTATAAAGTTTTGAGTTTCAAAGTCTCTGCAACTCTATTTTTTTAGTCTTTAAATTGAGCCTCATACCTTTCTATCTAAATGCTTGTATGAGGGGAAGTATATTGGTAGTATTTGAAACAGTCAATTTTATCTTAACATAATAGATTATATATTAGTTTTTGATCTTTGAATATTTCAACTTTGAAACATTCTTTCTTAGACTCTCAAAAAAAAAAAAAATCATTTTTTCTTTTTAACAAGTATAAGAAATCATTTTAATATCATTGATCTATCATTAATTTATAATATAAATTTGAATTTATTTTGCAACTTAATGTTTAATTGACCTACTATAATGCATTAATCTGTCATTTAATTACCACTTGGAAATGAGATTTACACATTTCTATAATCCAAAATAACCAATCAACAACTAGGTTCAAAAAAAAAAAATAACCAATCAACAACTTATTTCGTAGGCACAACATGACATCCACAAACTTCCAACTAACAAACTTTAACAACTACCAAGTAAAAATAGGAATCCTTAAGAACAAACTCACAACTTTCAAACAATACTAACTTCAAGTGTTACTAATCTTTACTTAGTTACATCCCAGAGAGGAACGACAGTTAGAACAAAATTCAACTCAAGTTTAAGCCTAAAAACAAAGTAATATAAAATGGGAGAAAACAAGACCATAAGAAGACAAAACTCAACTACAAAGTACTAAATTTATCTAATGTGTTATGTTCTTTCTCGGGTCTCCTCCTCAGTATCACTCGGTTCATAACAATCCTCGTCATCTACTAAAACTGGTGGTGGGTCAGTACAAACCATATACTGAGTAAGCGACTCACACTTGAAGAGCCATCAAACAATTCAAACAAAGCACATATTACAATCATTATGCTCGTCACAATCAAACTCGTCATACAACATATATGGAAAACAATTAACACTTATAATCATGCTTGACATATTTAATTTAACCATATTATACAATAATGTCCACACTCAAGGAATGTTCATGCAACTCTACTAAAACTCATCGATCCCACTCAGACTCCACTGAGCTCTCTCATTCCACTCATGTTTAGCCCTCACAAAACTTTCGAAAACTGACTCCTTCGAGTCACGTCAAGCCCTGACCATATTACCCAGGACCAGGTTTCTCTACAGCACTCAACGTTCGAACCTTGACCATATTACCCAAGGCCTCGAACTGTTGCATCACCCCTTGGCTATATTATTCAAGGCACCCAATGACTTTGTGACGTATTGGTCCTTCTCGGTGCCCAATACCCGCTTTCTAGACTCATCACACCGACCTTTGACCATATTATTGATAACATGCAAATATGATATTTATTTCCTAGTTATTTTAGCTAGTTTGTGTTTAAATTGTGAGCTTTAATGTCTTTTTATGTTTAATTTGTAGAAACTGAGCCAAAGAAACAAAATTGGAGTTATTGAATCAATTTTTATGATATTGAAAGCTTTTGGGATCATTTTGAAGACCAAAGAATAGAAGAATTAAAGATCAATGAGAAGAAATCAAGAATTGAGTGTTAAAACACTCAATTAATCAAAGAAATGCTGAAAAGTGTCTCTCAACTCGAGAGGGAAGCGTCAGAGCTTCTCGACGCTGCAGTGAGTGGGCTGCAACGAATTTTTCAGTCGTAGCGTCTCGATACTATGTATAGTGTTTTCTGTTGGGTTTTATGCCATAAAACTCGTAGATAGTGAATGTTAACGAATTGTATACTTGTGTCAATAAAATGTTATTGAAGTTTCTACAATAAAGTGTTATTGTTAAGTATTGCACAATATGATCCAAATCATATAAACTAAGATCCAATGTTGTTTGTATGTAACTTGAACTAGTATGTGGAGACATACGGGAATCAATGTTCAAGTAACGACCTAAAAGGTCTATAGTACAAGGATAAGACCAGATACCTTATCCTGGTAACACTATGTGATACGACCCGCTTTATATTTGATACAGACGTAATGATCCAAATGGTCCATGTAGTAGACATGCGAGCGGGGGTATCCTATGCAATGAGTTTGCATAAGACTAGACCACGAAATAGTCAACCACTAGTTGTAACACCGTTAGCTAGTTAGGTTACTGTTTCAATAGGATGAAACCAAAAATACCAAGGTTACCTAGTTCAAATAGATTGAGTATTAAATGCATGAAACCAAAAATACCAAGGTTAGAGACCAATTTAATTGTGTTAGGCCCCGTTTGATAACCATTTCATTTTTTTTGTTTTTTATTTTCGAAAATTATACTTGTTTTCTCTCAATTTTCTTACAATAGTTTTCATTTTTTGTTAAGGAGACATTTGAGTTCCTAGCCAAATTTTAAAAACAAAAATAAGTTTTTGAAAACTATTGATAGCACCAAATAGAGCTAATTAATTTCCTTAAATCTTACTTATCCTAATGTTATTATTTGTGAAAATTGACTAATTTTGAGTCTAATTGTTCTTTAGGAGGTCGGTTCGGTTCGATTTTTTTTTTTCGATTTTTTAAGTCTTTGAACCGAGAATCGAACGGAATACCTCGGTTTTTTACATGCATGAACTCGGAAAACCGATTTAAAAAAAAAAAAAAAAAAACAGAAACTAGTTGGTTTGGTTCGATTTGGTTCGGTTCGTGGATTCCACCCCTAGTGGCACCACAACCTTACAATAATCCTTAAAATATATTCACGTTTTAGTCATGCGAAATACAATGCCCGACCATGTTTTTCCCATTAAAAACGTGACACTCCTAAACCCAGTAATCAGAGACAAGGGGGTAGTACCTACAACATTTTCTTCTTTACTACTTCTAAAAAATAAAGAAATAAATTATTTTTTACTCCTTTTCGGACTAAATAAACAAATAAATAAAAAAGTAAAAAGAAAAAAAACATTTTCTTGTTTACTCATCTTATCATTTTCTCATATAAATAATCTCACTCAGATTGACCTTTGTATCAGATTCTCAATCCCATTTCCGATCTTCCTTGTCTTTCTTTTTCCCCAAAATTTGCAGGCTTTGTCATCACTCAAATTGCCTTGTTCGTTCCTTTCGCCCTTCCTGGTAAATTCTCTTCTCTCTGATATCTGTTTATGAATTTCTCCCTCAATTTACTTTCAATTCGTTTCACTCTTCTGTAACGCTTGGCACTGAAAATGAAATCGAAATTAATATGTAGACTTTGCGATTGGTTCCTTTCTGGCCGGGTTTCGACGCTCTTTCTTTGATGATTTGCTTTCAATTATTTGTGAAGTTTTTGTTTTTAATTCTTTGGCCTATTGTGAATACTTATCAATATAATCATGTTCTTGCTGTTCGAAATTATTGACTTAGGATATGATACAAGAAGTTGTTATATTTAGAACAGCCATGAGCCAGCCGTTCTTTCTTGGACTTCTCTCGTGCAGTGTTTTCTGGATTCCGGATCTCAAAAGATTCTTTTATTCATTTTCTATTCTTCCCTCCGTTTGATTGCTCCGATAAGCGGGAAAAGTAGAGAAATTTTTATCCAACTACCCATTCCTAGATAGTTGACTTTGACGTTTCTTGTATTCTGTGGAATCCAAGATAAAAATCCAATCCAATTTTTTTTTTTTTTTTTTTTGAAATAAAATCCAATCCAATTATGCCTACACATTCATTGCAGTTAATTTGGACAACTATTTAAGTTATACATTAATGTTCATTTGCTCTCCAAGATAAATACTTGCCTTTGTAGGGACCAACTCTTTCAAAATTGACCATTCAAAATTGACATGTCCATGGTCATATAAATCCAAAACTGACCTCGATCGATGATGATATATAATTTAATCTTCACTTTTTACTGCCTTTGATGCAATTCAAAGAACTAATTAAGTTTAAATTTTACTTTAGTAAATGAAGGAACTGTTTGATAATTGTTTCCTAAGTTTTTGTTTTCGATAATAAAGTTTTAGTAAAATTGTATAATATATCTTTTTATATTTATTAATCTTTAACGTGTTGTTATAAATCCATTATTTTTTTTAGAAAAAATTAGTAATTATAATAAATTCGTAGACAATGGTTTCAATTAGTACAATAATATCCTTTTATAAGTCATTCAAACATAATTGCTATAAATAATTTCGATTACTAAAATAAAAACTACTTTCCCGACACACACTCATTTTTTTTTTTTTTTTGTATAAGCTCAAAACTTTTATATTTATTCTATATTAGTTTTTAGTTTCAAATATTTTATTTTAATTCCCTAGTTTTGTATTAAAATTAGTTTACTTGTCACTAATCCTATGCACTCCAATTAGTAGAACTTAATCAACAATATATACCTACATATTTTTCTTGTACTTGATATATAGTAGATTCGTCTTACCTGAAGTATGTAAAGTAATAGTTTTTGGATCAAAATTTTTTTCACGTTTTCTCTTGCATCACTTGTAATTATTAAGCTTCAAGATAAATCATATTTAATATTTGTAGGGTATTTATCAATTGTTGTGATCGGTTAGTTTAATAATTTTAATTAAAGAAATGTAAGAAAAATTAACGATAAAGGCATAGTTTTTTTTTTTTTTTTTTTTTAAAGATAAGGTCATGTTATAAAATTTTAATTTAAAATAAATAATATTTTTTGGACTTTTAACCTTTGAAAAGAAAAAGACAAAATGAATAAATAAATAAATAACAATGGCTTTGAAACTATCGAATATTTGAACCAAAACGAGGAAAATAATCAAAAGTAAGGATTTCTTCCTTTGGGTCTAGTGCGCCGCTCTTGTATCTAGCATATGAAAACTTTGGTCTCTTACGTCATATTTCACCTTCAGCTACAATCTTATCTAGACTTATTAAAATTAACATTACATTATTTGAATCTGTTAGGTTTATATTTGAAGAATAGGCTAAAAATTTGTTAGGGCCGTTTGGTGCGCCGGAATTGGATGGGTTTGGAATGGAATGGAATGGAATCTGATGCCCATGGGAATATTTTGCTGGAATCATGATTCCCATGCCTATGTTTGGTGCATTAGATTTGAGTTGGAATGAATGGAGAGAAAAATAGTGGGACCCACCAAAATTATAAGGAAAATAGAAAAAGAAATGGTGGGTCCCATCAAAATTATGAAGAAAAATGGAAAGAGAAATAGTGGGACCCACCAAAATATGATTAAAATATAAAAAGAAATGGTGGGTCCCATCAAAATTATGAAGAAAAATGGAGAGAGAAATAGTGGGACCCACAAAAATGTGGGAATGGGTTGGAATCACATGCCCACCATTTCATTCCAAACCCACACCATTCCCGGGCAACCAAACATGGGCATCCCTTTCCAATCCATTCCAATCCATTCCAAACCCGTGGGCCAAACGGCCCCTTAGAATTGTGTAGAAAAAATGAGTTTGGATAGTTTGTTTGGTTGGTCAAATTGAGGATTGTAAGAAAGTTTATCTTTAATAATTTATACATAATAAATTAAATTGGATTGACACTATGATAATAATCATAATCAAATTTTAGCAAAAAAAAAAAAAAAAAAATCCTCGTCAAATTAGTAAAATTTGGAGCTATATCGAAGATGGAGAATTGGAATAAATAATAATAATTGAAAGAATATATTGTATTGAGGTCGAGAATGTAAAAACTATACCTACGTTGATATAAAATGTTATTGTTAAAGATAGAATCGAAGTATGTCCGAATACAGTTTTCTAAAAAAATAGATCTGAAAAAATAAATGAGCAATATTTCTCATATTATAATGAAAATGTCTAATTTGAATAAACTTATCAAATTTAGAAGGAAGACTAACTGAATTAAAATGTTGATGGGACAAATATAGTGTTTAACAATGATGGTGATTTGGTCATATTAATTAGATTATAAAGGTGAGGTTAGCGTCCGACAAGGGAGTAGAATGTTTATAGAAAAATTTTAAAAATATTGTAAATATGAGCCTAACTTCACCCGTACGACAAGTTTAATATTAATATTAATGATGAAGTTAAAGAGTTCTGCTATTTAAATCTCTCCACCCCACTTAAAAAAATTAAAAAAAATACAAAAAGGTTTTTTTTTTTTTTTTTCTTTCAATAAAACTCATTTGATAATGTTTTCGTTTCCTATTTTTTACTTTTTAAGAAATAGACACGTTTGGTAAATCATACTCCTCGTTTCTAAATTTTAAGAAATGTTTATAAAAAGGGGTAAATTTTGAGAAACTATATAAAAACAGTTTCTCAAAATTTCTTTTTTTTGTTTTTTGTTTTTTCAAATTTTCATAGATATACCCATATTCCTCGTAAAATTATATTTCTATTTTTTTTTGTTTATATTCTATTTCTATTTATTTTTCAATTGTATCTTCCAGATTCTTGAGGTTTGGTTAATATGTTCATTTAATCTCTAGGTTTGAAAATCTTACACTTTCATCTCTACGTCTTACAAAAATACTCTATTTTAGTCCTTTTACCATTAGGTGATCTTTTTTTTTTTTTTTTTAATTACATATGATCCTCTTACTAGATGTCAATTATTCAGCTTTAATTAACTTAACAGAAAATTGTAACTAAAATAGGCTAGTGGTGTGAGTTTTGGAAACAGAAAGAAAATTCTCTCTCCCCTTGACCTTTGGCGCTCCGATTAGCCGCACACCTGTCGCCTCTCCCTCTCACAAACTTCCCCATCTCTCACCCACATCTAATCTCTTCCTCCCGTCATCGTTGCCACCCATCCCAAGGTTCTCCTTTTGCGACCCCTACCCTAGCCACCGACCTACTTTATTCTCTCTCTTCAGATATCAACATTTTTCACATCCAAATTTATGGATATCGTTAAATACGACCAAAGTCCCACATTAGTTAGATAAAATGATGATTATAAGTAATATAATCTTTATTTTCTCCAATTGAATCTTTTTAATTGTGAAAATTACTTATGACTATATATTTTTAAACATCTATGTTAGCACTCTGGCTTTGTACTACATTCAACTAGTTTTCTTTTCTTTGCTTAGAAATAATGGTGATTCTTGTCTATATATGACAGCTGGTTAAGACACAAAAAGAGGATTAGGAAGAAACATAAATATGTGGCGCCTTAAGATTGCAGATGGAGGGAATGATCCATACATATACAGCACAAATAACTTTGTAGGGAGACAGACTTGGGAATTTGATCCAGATGCAGGTACACCGGAAGAGAGAGAAGAAGTAGAAAAGGCTCGCCTTCATTTCTATGAGAACCGCTATAAAGTCAAGCCTAGTGCCGACCTCCTCTGGCGATTGCAAGTAAATAAATTAATGCCTTCTTATCTTCACACTTTACTTACCTTCCACCCACTAAATAATACCTCAAAAACACAAATAAGAATTGGGAGTCATGGTAGGGATGGAGCCAAAAAGTTTGCAAAGTTTTATTAACTTTTGACCAATACCATCTTTCAATTCTCAAAATTTAAGAAAGCAATAACTGAGATTGATTACTATAGATCTATGAATGATCGAGGTCTATTAGTAATTGGTGTCTATCATTAATTGTCTACACGTTTGTTTGCTATTATGTTTATTACTAATATACCATATCAATAAAATATAAAATGGTATATAAGTGAGATTTTACTTTATTTACTATTAGATGATTGTTTGCATATTCATTTTCTTTTAAGTTTATATTATGGATATACATTATCAGAAAAATAAGATAAAAATATTATATCAATGGTTTATTTTAGATGTTTGCTTTAATTTTCTTTTAGGTTTATATTATGGATATACATTTTCAAAAAACAAAAATTATATCGATGGTAGATGCTATACCATATCAATAGAATTAAAAATGATATATGAATGGTATTTGAAATTTTTTCTATTCATGATTGTTTGTATGCTCATCTATTATTAGGTCTAGGGGTGTAAGAAATCGAACTGAACTGAATTGGACCGGTTTGGTTCGGTTTTAAAGAGTAATACAGATAATTAAGATAGAATCGAACTGATCGGTTCGGTTCGGTTTCGGTTTGCCTTTTCCTGAACCGAGGTGTTGCTTTGTTGCCCTAATTGATCTCAAGTTTCACGCTTAGCCGTCATCTTCGTCTCACGTCTCCCTCTTTCTCAAGTTTCGTCTCCCCCAGATGACATCCCACCTCTCTCTTTTTTCGTCTCTCCTCTCTTTCTGTCTCTTCGCTTCTCTCCTCTCCCCGCCTCAAATTCAAGAATCATCACGCTCTGAAGATTTAGGGGAAAATTGCAGAGATCTCAAGTTTCAGGCTTCTCCATGCTCTGCCTTAACCTTGATGGCAGCTCCGGCCACCCTTCACTTTGATCTCATGTGGTCGCCGTCGACCTAGCTCTGCCGCCACTCCCATGAAACGAAGCTCCCCAGACCCCACCGACAAGAAGCACCTCTCTTCATCATCAACAACACAATCCCACCCCCTTCTCAAAGATCGATCTTGGGCCTTCTTCTCCCATCTTTGTCACTTTGTTTCCGACCCCACCAAAGCCTGTAATTTCTCCCCTCCGTCGCCGGCCAAATGCTTCTATCCCAACACCCTCGCTCCGCCGCTGTTGTCTCATCTCTAACCTAAATCCATCTGAATCCCTAAACGCAAGAGTTCACGATTCCATCGAAGAAACGTGACATGACTCGACTCGATCCGACCAGTTCGGGTTGTCCATACAACCGAATCGGGTCGGGTCGGTTTTTCCGTACAACTAACTCGACCTGAGATTTTTACACCCCTAATTAAGTCTATCATTGATTTATCATATCAATTGATTAAAAAAGATAAGTTTATTGTGTTTAAGTTTTTATTAGGTCTATCATTGATGGATCATATCAATAATTAGGAAAAAGGTATATTAGTAATATTTTGATTTTTTACCTATCAATAATTTTTTTTTTGCATGCCCCTTTACTATATATTAGATATATCATCTATAACTATACCATTAGAATAAAAAATGTATATAAGCAATATTTCACTTCGGTTTCTACCCATTGTTGTTTGTATGCTTATTTGCTATATTAGTTCAACTATTGTGTAACTTTTTTTAGTTCAACTATTGCGTAATTTTAACTATAAAGTTAAGTTATGAAAATTTGGAAGATGATAAAGCATGGATTTGATCATTTCGTAGTTCCTAAAGGAGAAAAATTTCAAACAAGAAATTGGTGCAGTAAAGATAGAGGAGGGGGAGGAAATAACACAAGAGAAGGTAAGGACAACATTGAGAAGAGCAGTTCACTTTTACTCAGCGTTGCAGGCAAGCGATGGACACTGGCCAGCTGAAAATGCAGGTCCTCTGTTCTTCCTTCCACCACTGGTGAGTAATAATATAAATTTGATGTACACTTTATATATGCAAGTAGTATATGTAGGACATGGAAATAGAATTGGAATGAAGGGCATGGAAAATGGGATGTGCAGGTCATGTGTGTATACATAACAGGACATTTGGACCAAGTATTTCCTAAAGAGCACAAAAGGGAAATACTGAGATACTTATATTACCATCAAAACGAAGATGGTGGGTGGGGGTTTCATATAGAGGGCCACAGCACCATGTTCTGCACCACTCTCAGCTATATATGTATGCGTATTCTTGGAGATGGCCCAGACGGTGGTCTTAACAATGCTTGTGCTAGAGGCCGCAAGTGGATTCTTGATCATGGTAGTGTTACCTACATACCCTCCTGGGGAAAGACGTGGCTCTCGGTTAGTACCATTTGTTTTACCATAATTATGATTGATGCAATTTAGTATGACAATGACTAACTTAAAAATAAAAAATAGATATTTGGCGTCTATGACTGGGCTGGAAGCAACCCAATGCCGCCTGAGTTTTGGATACTTCCTTCGTTTCTCCCGATGCACCCAGGTTTGGTTATTGCGCATGCTTGAGTTCATAGCTCATCTTTTATCTTGACGATTAAATATCAATTAGTATGTATCAAAATTACTACAGCAAAAATGTGGTGCTATTGTCGAATGGTTTACATGCCCATGTCCTACTTGTATGGAAAAAGGTTTTCTTGCCAAACCACACCACTTATTGAAGAATTGAGACGCGAACTTTACGACCAACCTTTTGAAAAGATCAACTGGAAGAAAACCCGCCATCAATGTGCAAAGGTTTGTATAATTTGTTTGATTCAACATATTTACTTTTCCGTCAATTACACACGTTGTGTAATGTGCGTATATTGTAAATCTGGATGGACACAGGAAGATCTTTACTACCCACATCCCTTAATCCAAGATCTACTTTGGGATAGCCTTTACATCTGCACGGAGCCTCTTCTTACTCGTTGGCCATTCAACAAGCTGGTTAGGGAGAAGGCTCTTAAAACCACAATGAAGCATATCCATTACGAAGATGAGAACAGTCGATACATCACTATTGGTTGTGTTGAAAAGGTAAAGCAATATATATGCACCGTTATTGTTACATAATCAATTGAGATTTAGCTTAACTGTATTGGAAACGTACGTGTCAGGTGCTGTGTATGCTAGCTTGTTGGGTGGAAGATCCAAATGGGGATTACTTCAAAAAGCATTTGGCGAGGATCCCAGATTACATATGGGTTGCTGAAGACGGCATGAAAATGCAAAGTTTTGGTAGTCAAGAATGGGATACAGGCTTTGCAATCCAAGCTTTGCTTGCAGCTGATATGGTGGACGAAATTGGACCTACATTAGCTAGAGGACATGACTTCATTAAAAAGTCTCAAGTGAAGGACAACCCCTCCGGTGACTTCAAGAGCATGCATCGACATATCTCAAAAGGATCTTGGACTTTCTCTGACCAAGATCATGGATGGCAAGTTTCTGATTGTACTGCTGAAGGTCTAAAGGTACTGCATACATAATAAAACGAGTAAGGATAAATTTAATGTGGTTTACAATATTATATTATGTTAATTAATTTCCATAACATCATAACATTTTGCTTTCAGTGTTGCCTTCTTTTCTCAATGATGCCGCCAGAGATTGTTGGTGAGAAAATGGAAGCTCAAAGGTTATGCGATTCAGTTAATGTCTTACTTTCTCTACAGGTTAGAATTAATATACTCATAAGTGAATTAATTAATTACCTGTATTCTGTCAACAAAATGAAATGAAATCAAAATTGTGTATTTATTTACACATGTAGAGTAAGAATGGAGGTTTGGCAGCGTGGGAACCAGTGACAGCTCAGGATTGGCTAGAAGTAAGTAATGAATGAATGAATGAATGTGAAGACAAGGCAAAAGGGTTTAATATAATTAAAATAAAAATAAAAATAATAATAATGGTGTATGGTGTGTTGGGATGCAGTTGCTGAATCCGACAGAATTCTTTGCGGACATAGTGATTGAGCACGAGTATGTAGAGTGCACAGCATCAGCAATCCAGGCTCTAGTGTTGTTCAAGAAACTACACCCAGGGCACAGGACAAAGGAGATTGACAACTTCATAAAAAACGCTGTAGGTTACCTTCAAGATATACAAATGCCAGACGGTTCCTGGTATGGGAATTGGGGAGTTTGTTTTACGTACGGTGGTTGGTTTGCACTTGGTGGTTTGGCGGCTGCTGGCAATACTTTTAACAATTGTGCAGCCATTCGCAAAGGTGTACATTTCCTTTTGAAAACTCAGATGCCAGATGGTGGTTGGGGAGAAAGTTATCTTTGTTGTCCCACTAAGGTAAATTTCCACTTAAATTACTATTTTTTTCACTAAATTTATACCTCACTACATTCTTAAATTTCTAAACACCTCTGTGTTTTTGTTTCATATGATTTTTTATTTCTTTCTACAAAAACTCATCTTTCTCTTCAAAAATCTCAATATCATTTTCTTTCTTTTTCTTTCTCTACTTTTTTTTCCTTTCTCTAAAATATTTATCCTTATTTAACTTTCATTTCTCTTTCTCTTTTCAACATACCTCTCCAATTTCTCTCTCTAAATAAAATATTTTCCTTTTTTTTTCTTCTAATTTATTTATTTCTAAAATTTCTCACTAACCTTACCATCTCATAAACACTACTTATAAATAAAATTAAGCTTATAAACACTACTTCAATCTATAAGTTTCTTTGTTTTGTTATCTACTTTCTTTTCATGTTTTCAAAAAGCAAGTCAAGTTTTGAAAAAAAAAAATAAGAACAAGTAGTTTTCAAAAAGGAAAATTGCAATGGTGGCAAATTGGACCAAATTAATAGCAAATATAGCACCATGTAAAAAAAATTGCAAATATAGCAAAATCTATCGGAGTCTATCTGATAGACTTCGATTATCAGAGTTTATCAGCAATAGACTCTGATTAATCAGAATCTATCAGTCTACTGATAGACTCCGATTATTCAAAGTCTATCAGTGTCTATCGCTGATAAACTCTGGTTAATCAAAATCTATCAGTGTCTATCAGTGACTATCATGATAGACACTGATATACTTTGAATAATCAGATTCTATCAGTGATAGACACGGATAGAATCCGACATCAGCTTTTTGGTCCTGTACAATTAATTTTGCTATATTTGCAATTAGTTTGAAACTCTGCTATATTTGCTATTAATTTGGTCCAATTTGCCATCTATGTAACTGCCCCTTTCAAAAACTTGTTTTTGTTTTTAGAATTTGACTGAGAATTCAAATGTTTCATTAATAAAGATGAAAACCAAAGTAAGGAATATGAGAGAAAACAATCATAATTTTCGAAAAACAAAAACAAAAAATCAAGTTAGTAATTGAAGCTAAATAGTAAATATAATAAGTTCCATATTTAGTTTGGACTAATTAAAAAGAATAATTAAATCAATGGTATGTATTTGTATTTGCACTAACTGGTGTGTATGGATGTTGGTGTGGTATTAGAAATATGTACCCCTGGAAGGAAATCGTTCGAACTTGGTTCACACAGCATGGGCTATGATGGGCCTCATTCATTCGGGCCAGGTTTGTGAAGTTGATGAATTTAACTAGCATCTTTTTCAAAAATGAATTTAACTACCAATTTGAATTTATGTCCACGAATTGAAATTTAAATTAATTTCACAAATATACACTATACAGGCGGAAAGAGATCCTACACCTCTTCACCGTGCAGCTAAGCTGTTAATAAACTCACAAACCGAAGACGGCGATTTTCCTCAACAAGAAATAACAGGTGTTTTCATGAAGAACTGTATGTTACATTATGCAGCGTACAGAAACATATATCCGCTGTGGGCTCTGGCTGAATACAACAAAGTAGTCAAGTTGCTTTCTACTTCCCTTTAATTTTATAATTTCTTATTTTATACTCTATATGATCCACATGTTGGGTTTTGTTGTAAATTTGTGAAGGAAAGTGTTGGTTGAAAACCAAAAAGCAAATGTTTAAATTTCAGACAACTTTGATATGGAAGGACAAATATGTGGTTTCCACGCCACGACCTCACTAAGGAAGACCACTACTTTTTCTTAGACTTTTCATCAACCTTCAATTATGTGAACTTTTCAACTTTAATTTTGTCTATTATATATCTACTTAACTTTTCTTTAATTTATATGTACTAAACTTTTATGTAATATGGATTTCTCTCCTCAAATAAAATTGAATCCATTTTTGCTTTTTATATGATCTTGTAATATCTATTTATTTTAGATTTTGTTTTAGTTTTTTAATTCAAATTTTCAAAATAGCCGAAAAAAAAAAAAAAAAATTGTTGATGCCAAACACAAGGCATTGCCAGAGCGATTTTGGGGGAGTTTCTACCGAACGTGGAAGGAAAATGCATCGGCAGAAACCTATCCTATCGATGCAAATATGTTACGTCGGCAGAGACACGTACTATTGACGCATAAACGCCTTTTTGCAGCACGTGTCGGCAGATGGTCTCCCGACTACTTTTTTTCAACTCTGATAGCTCATGTATTTCCTATATTTTATTGTTAGTCTTCGAGATTTATTTGGTCAATTTTGTACTCTTTTGTGTTCATTTTGTAGGAATTGAGTTTTGGAATGAAATGTTGAATATGGAAGATAAACTAATGCTTTGGGAGTTGAAGAGGAAAAGGAATTGAAGAAGAGTTGAAAAAGGAGTTGTAGCAACCATTTGACCCGAGAGGAGAGCGTCTCGACGCTACCCTTTGGCGTCTCGATGCTACTGTAGCCACAATCCAGCCAGAAGTCCTGAGGACACAACGTGGAGACGTTGTGTATAGAGCGTCTCAACGCTCAAAGATTTTTCCTAATCTGTTTAAGGCAACAATAGGACAGTGTCGAGACGCTGTCCATAGCGTCTCGACGATGCCCGGATTCTCTATATAGGGAATGTGATTTGCTTACAGAAAGGTGTAGGGAACGGGGTCCCGGTGCAGCGGAAGCGGTTTCAGGAACAATTCGTAATTGATTTAAAATGATGAAATATTAATACACTAGCAACATACATACATTCATAATCTAATGAATAACTAGATTAAGCATACAGAAAATCTATAGAATCTAATTCTAATTTATATATAGTAACAAGTTACTTACTCTCGTTGACGACTCAGATTAAGGGTATGTTTGGTTTAACTTTTCAAGTGTTTAATTTTGAAAAAATTTCTAGTGTTTGGCAACCACTAAAAATGATTTATTAGAAAATAAGATTGATAAATAAATCATTCTGAGAGAAACACATGAAACCAACTTTTTTGAAGAGAGTCTTTAATATACAATAACTTGGGTATAAAAACACCTAAGAAGAAATGCAACCAAACAAATGAGTGTTTAATTTTAAAAAGTTTTTGTACAAAATGTTTTTTAAAAAATACATTCTTGAAAAACATTTAAATTCAAATGTATTCCAAACGGACCCTAAATTCACCAATTGCTTGAGAAATAATCACGAACAACTTGGAACACTACCACAGGGAAACACTGATATTCTTTGGGGAATTTGAGGCCAAGGTAGTGGGAATCTTCTTCTTGATTTTAGGGAGAATTCTTTGAATTCAGGGAGAATGAATTGAATGAGATGACTCAACTGGGAGGCATTCTATGGCTTATATAGAGTGTCATATCCCTTTCTTATTCATAATAGGTCAGGGACATATTTAAATAATTAATTACTCTTCCCAGTTGTAATAGGATCGAGATTTATTTAATTAAATAATTGATTAAATAATTTAATTAAATCATTTCATTTAAACCATATTTAAATGAATATTTCCCACATATCCTATACTTCTAATATGAATCTAATTCATATTAATATTTGAACTCATTCAAATATTTAATTAATTTTGAATCATATCCAAAATTAAATTTATAATGTATCATTATACATTATATTATTTCCCTTATCAATCAAGACTTAATTTCCTCAATTACCCTTTACGAGCTACCAGTGAGACCTAATGGACCTACAGATCAGAAGCTCCAACGATATGAGATTAATTGACTAAACTCATTAACCAAATTAATCAATGTTTGTTAATTGTGGGTACACTCCACCATAGACCCACAACTGTACTCTTCTCACTACACAATATATATGTGTCCAGTATATAGACCAATAACAGCAAGTTAGTCATTCACGAGTGTTCGTAACACCAGCTAGGTCAAATTATCGTTTTACCCCTGGGTTACCTCTATGTCCTTAAGTACCAGTGCTCCGCTAATGAACTACCTGTTTATGGTTCAACCAATAAACAGAAACCCCTCTCGTGCCAGTGAGAGGGTAGGGCCCTTTGTTCAAGACCTGAAGACACCACTCAAGGGAACACTCATCTATTTACCCTGAAGTCGGGAAGGAGTGAATTCCATCTTGTGTGATTATGTTCCTCCAGCCGTAGTGTCAAGAATTGTCTTTAAATCCCTATTCAAGCCACTGTAGAAAAGTTGAATTTGAAGCCAATCAGGGTATCCATGTTGTGGGCATTTCCTTAACAAATCCTTATATCTTTCCTAAGCTTCATATAATTGTTCTTCCTCTAATTGTTGAAACTTTCCAATTTCAGCTCTAAGCTTGGTAATTTTTTGTAATGGAAATTTTTTTGCAAGAAAGGCTTTGACTAAATCATTCCAACCAAGGATGCTATTTGAGGTTAACGAGTCTAACCAATCTCTAGCCTTATCTTGTAAAGAAAATGGGAACAACTGCAAACGAATTGAATCAGGGCTAACTCCTCCCATCTTTACCGTTCCACAGATATTCAAAAATGATCTTAGGTGATTGTGTGGATCTTCTGATGGATAGCCTTTGAAAGCATTTCCTCTAACCATCTGAATGAGACTAGCTTTGAGCTCAAAATTATCAACAGAGATTGGCTCATAAGCTATTCCAGAGTAATTTAGTGGGAATTCAGGCAAGAAATTGCTTTGTCTTCTTGATCTACCATGGTTAAAACTCAAAGAAACAACTTATCCACCTTATGTATTCACAAATTTTGCCACCACTTTTTAGACTAAAAATTAAAATTCAGAAAAATAAATTTCTAAATTAAAATCAAACACTTAATTCTCAATATTAACGGAAAAATTACAAATTCTCCGGCAACGGCGCCAAAAACTTGTTGTGCAATTTTCCGCAAGCGTACGGTTGCCCAAGTAATATTAAAACGGAAAGTATTCCGAGTATCGAATCCTCAGGGAAATTGAATTAATTCCATTAATTACCAAGAACCATCATGTTTTAATTTTATTTAGAAGATCAACTCTTAAGAACCAAGAATCAGCAAGAAACTAAAGAAATCATGCAATGAAAGAAAAATTCCTATTAAGGGGACTTGAGCTAGGGCGTTATCTAGCTTTTTGGATATGTAGCTCAAATACATGGATGCATGTAACTAATATTCTTCAATTTCATAAATCTAAAAGTAATTGTAAGCGGATTTCTCTTTCAAGCTCCTCCACATCTCATACTAACATAACTAATTTATGTGTCCATCTCCTTAGTTAATCATAGTATGGCATTAAGCAACTTCATTATCAATTTCTAACAATTCTCTTTCACTCTCGTGCTCCAAGCAATCGTTAGCCATGCAATTAGGATCTAATCTAATTTCTCTCTGTCGAGTATCAATTTAGACCAACAAATCAATCAATCCGTGATCAAGGGATTAAAGGCATTAAGCAGGAATTGCATAGATGAAATATGAAGAAATTCGTTACATAATCCAAGTAATTGCGCTACAATATCCAATTAACTAGAATAACGACCCTAGGTCTCAAGATCTACTCACAAATGGAAATAATTTTGCCCAAGTGATCTTGATCCATAGGCCTAACTCAAATTACAATAAGGAATTATAAAGAAGTAAGGAGAAATAACCGATAAGTTGATCCCAAGCTCCCGCTACGATCATCTCGAATCTTGAGCCTTGGAATATTGCTCAATTCCAACCTTTTCCTCACAATTCTTCTATCTTTTTCTCTATTGAGCTAGGGGAAAGCTCCCAAAAAATAGGATGATTTTCACTTTGGGAAAGGGGGTTGTTTATAGGGAAAGGGGCTGGACATTTCTTGTCGAACAAGTCGATAGCGTCGCGATGCTCTGACGTCATACTTTCTTGGCGCAGAAGTTGTCGTAGCGTCGCGACACTACGAGGACAGCGTCGCGACCTACCGCGATTCTGGAATTTTCTTCGCTGCTTGCCTAGCGTCTAGACGCTAAGCCTTCTAGAAGCTTTAAACACGAATTTTTGCCTCATTTCTTCTTTCTTTTGGGCTTTTTGGGCCTCCACTTCAAATTTTCTCTTTTCTTCTCTTCAATTACGACCCAAAGTCTTCTTTTTACACCCAAATTTGATAAAATTCTTGGTTTTGCTTCTCGAACTCGGTTTTCTACTAAATTAACATAAAAATACATTAAAGCTCACAATTTATGCATAAAACTAGCTAAATTTAATAGGAAAATGATGACATTTTTGCATGTCATCAGCACTTGAGACTTGGCCACATAAATCTCAATAGGATTGGGAGATTGGTTAAGAACGGACTTCTAAGCCAGTTAGAAGAAGGTACTTTACCTCCGTGTGAGTCATGTCTCGAAGGTAAAATGACCAAACGACCTTTTACTGGAAAATATTATCGTGCCAAGGAGCCCTTAGTGCTCGTACATACAGATCTCTGTGGTCAATGAATGTAAAAGCTCGAGGAGGGTATGAATATTTCATCTCTTTCGTAGATGATTATTCAATGTATGGTTATTTATATCTAATGAGTCATAAGTCTGAAGCCCTTGAAAAGTTCAAGGAGTATAAGACTGAAGTTGAGAACTTGTTAGGAAGAGTGATCTGATTCAGTTGTGTTTTTTCTCTCTCATTTTGCTCTACAATTTTTTCCAAAAGAAAAAATTCTTTTCCGCTCTCATTCCCTTCAGCGAAAAGAAAAGGCTCCCACTAGCAACCTTGATCAAAATCCTTGGAGAATACCAGTGAAGATCCTAACGGTGGTGTCCCTGTGTATTTGGGTAGAGAGATCTTGATCCAGAGAAGAATCATTAAAGCCCTCCTGAGTCTACAACGAAGGTTTGAGTTAATTCTTTTTCTTCTCCGTTTATTTTTATATCTAGGATTAGATCTTAGATTAAAGCATGCTTAGCCTTAATTGTATTGTAGTAGATTAATTTAGATTACTGTGAATTGCCATCGTATGGGTATTTTAATTCTGAAATAAAATCTGATTTAATGGTCTGGTAAATTTCCGTTGCGCAAGAGCTTTTATCCCTTCACAAGTTACCTAGGTCATCGCACTAAATAAGTCAGTTTCAACAGTAAACGACGTTATAAAGGAAAGTAACTTATTCCTTGGTCCTGGTCTTATAAAAACTCATTGCATAGGACGTCCCCACTCGCATGTCTCTACATGAACGATTCAGGATCACATCGTTTGCACTAACTACAAAGTGGGCTTCGTCTCATAGTGTCTCTAGGATAAGGTACCCAGCCTTATCCTTATACTATAGACTGTTTAGGCTTTTGCTTGAACTTGATCCACTTTTATGTCACTACATAAAGTTCAAGTGTTCATATTATATAGTCATGGATCTTAGTTTATTGGATTTGGGTTATTTAACGTGCAATTCACTTATTTATTAACTTAAGTGAACAAAACCTTGATAACGACTTTATGGAACAAGTATATTACTATTTGTTTCACTCACTATCTACGAGTTTTAAGGCACCATTGTTGCCTTCTAGAGTGGTTAAAAATATAAGTTAAATTAACTCCAAAAACACTGTGCAAGCATACACAATCTGCAACAAGTAATAAGTATTTTATCGTATTCACGAGGTCTTGAATAGTCTCACTCTACCTATTTTGTTTTAGTTCTTTAATGATTTCAAGGTTGGTTAAATTGACTGAGGTTTTAAAATGCTAGAACAAAAGAAATGATAAAGCAGAAATGTAAACGAATAAAGGAAACAAATTAGAAACAGGCACTGGTTAAAACTTCTGTAATTGTTAAAAAGATGATCTAGCAATTCTATTGACCAGGCAATCTCTTGCAGTCTTATCGGTAGGATCCTCCCGAAACTCTGGATTATTTGGAATGTGTTTCAACTCCAAAGAAGTTCTACCGATCAAGCATTAGGTAATTGGCTATCCCTAGCTCATCTCTGAAACTAAGAGAAGCTATCCATATCGGCTAGCCAGGCGGGCACACAATAGAATTAAGAACAACAAGTAATCAAGATGCTCAAAGATCAATAAGAATTACTAGATTAATAGGAAATGACAATTACATAATTCTTAACCAATGCCTAAAGTAAATTAGTTCATAGAAATAGACATAACACACATTACAATCTCAATAAGCACATCCATACTACAAATTCAACAAGAGAGAACTATCCTCCTTGAGGGAATCCGTAGAAATGGTATTCTTAAGTCTCCAATTGGTCTTGAACTTTAATCGGCCTCCAAAGAATGAAATGATTTGACTTTAGATGGCTACTCTCTTATATAGGGTGAAGTCCATCCTAATTAGGTCACACATGACACATGGAGCTCTCTCCGAGCCTCCTAAATCCGAGATCAGAGTTGGAAACGCCACCTCATTTAATGAATCACGTGCAACTCACGTGGCCTATTTTGCTCACAGCTTTGCTGGATCAACAGACTTTGCTCTCTTGATCTGCTCAACATTCATTTCTTTGCAAAAGAACTCCAAAGCATCAATTCTTACAATTAGGCTAAAACATAATATATTCATGGGGAAAATACACTTTTAGTCCCTGAGGTTTGAGTTAGGTTTCATTTTGATCCCTGAGTTTTCAAACTCAACAATTTAGTCCCTGAGGTTTGGATTTCATTTCATTTTAGTCCGTCCATCCATTTTTCCGTTAAAATTTAACAGACTGCTGACGTGACACTTATTTTTTTATTAAAAAATTATTTTTTAAAATAAAAATATTAAAATATATATTTTTAATATGTTTTAATTCTTTTGCTTTCTTCTTCTTCAATCCTTCACCACCACCATCACTCTCTTTCTTCTTCAACACCATCCTCACCACCAACCTACCACCGGCAGCATTCTTTTTCTTTTTCCTTCTTCTTTTCTTTTCTCTTCTTCTTTCCCACCTCAACTTTTCTTTTCTTTATTTTAAATGCCGGAACGTGGGAGGAGGACCGTTCGCCGGAACTGGGAGGAGGGTTTCCTCCTCCCCTGCTTCAATATGTTGTCGTCGTCGGAGCCTCGATTGGGTTCGCGAGTCCGCTTCTTAGCTGGAAGACACGAGCGGCGACTGGGTTTGGCCGTCAGATTTATGACTAAGTTCGCGAGTTAGCTGGAAGACACGAGCTACGACTGGGTTCGCGAGTCCGCTTCTTCTCGTTTCCCTTCGTTTCAGATCTGGGTTTCGTTCCAGATCTAAAACCCTCCTTCGTTTCAGACAAGGAGTTCTTGAGTGGGCATTGGCGTTCGACAGAACAAGTTCGTGAGTCTTCTGTTTTTTCGTGGCTGGGCGTTTCCTCTGTCAGTGTCGTGAGTCTTCTATTTTGTCGTGGCTAGACATTTCCTCTATCAGTGGGCGAAGGCGAAGGTTGGGTGTTTCCTCTAAGTTCGTGAGTGGGTGTTCGTGGCTGAGCGAAGGTGGTCTGAAACGGGGAGAGAGAAGCGACCTCCCTCCTCCCGACGTCAGCACCGGAAAGAGAGGGAGGAATTCTTCCCTCTCCCTTTTTTTTGTTTTTTTTTTAAATGAAGAGAAAGGAGGAGAAAAAGAAAGAATGGAGACAATGTTTTAAAAAAAAAAAAAAAAAAAAAAGTCGCCGCCGTCGCCGGCGAGCAGCGGTTGCCGACGACAGGTTGATGGTTGGGTATTGGTGAAGAAGATGAAGAAGGGAGAGGGAAAAATGGGAGGGAAAAGAAATTAAAAAATATATATTTTTTTAATTATTTTATTTTTAAAATTTTTAAAAATAATTTTTTAATAAAAAAATAATGTCACGTCAGCAAACTATTAAGATTTAACGGAAAAGTGGATGGAGGGACCAAAATGAAAGTAAAACCAAACCTTAGGGACTAAATTGTTGAGTTTGAGAACTCAGGGACCAAAATGTAACCTAACCCAAACCTCAGGGACCAAAAGTGTATTTTTCCCAATATTCATCTAATAACACACCCATATGACAAAAATAACATATAAATCATCATAGAATAAGATATAAATAACTCCCTTTTGGAGAG
The DNA here is from genome assembly GCA_017139565.1 of Luffa aegyptiaca. Taxonomy (NCBI): domain Eukaryota; kingdom Viridiplantae; phylum Streptophyta; class Magnoliopsida; order Cucurbitales; family Cucurbitaceae; genus Luffa; species Luffa aegyptiaca. The sequence goes on from CM029395.1 coordinate 28,075,986, forward strand.
TTATCAACCATCCCCAACATGAGTGAGTTGCTAGTGCAAAGGTGGGCGCAATTTTTAATGCTTTTGGTTGATGCTATTTTAATTCCCCAGTTATCTCATATATCTTTAACTGCTTTCATTTACTTGCTTTATTTTATCTTTTTGTCTTGTATCACAAAAACACCAATCAAATTATTTCTTTGGTCACCATCCTCGGTTGCAAATTTAGAGGAAGTTCTTGTTTTGCAGAATTAAGTGTTTTTCAACTAGTCACCATCTTCCTTGGGTACAATATCTGGAGTACTCTCCACTTTATTACTTGATAGTGTATACTTGCACTCGTCACCCAGCTATCTACCTAGTCTTATCCCCAAAATGGTAGGCTTATTGAGTCGGTGATGATGAGCCAATCTCACCCATGAAAATCAAAGGATAATCCGGAATAAACAAGAGTTCATAGTTAGCTCGGGATTAAGATCGAGTTACCTAGGTTATCGTATGAAATTAGTCAGTCTCAACAGTAAACACTACTACAAAAAAAAAGGCTTTTAATGAGGGCAATGCCCGTCATTAAAGGGTTTTAATGTCGGACGGTGTACGTCATCTATGCGGGTCACATCGTAGCCTTTAATGTCGGGCGACTTTTAATGACAGGCAATGCCCTTCATTAAAGCCCGCTCGACATTATAGGCTACAATGATGGATGCCTTTAATGTCGATCGTTGCATGACATTAAAAGTCGTCCGTCATCAAATGTCCGTCATTGTAGGAGTATTTTATGACTAAATGTCCGTCATTAAAGCTGTCCGTCATTAAAACTGTCTGTCATTAAAAGTCCGTCATTAAATGTTTGTCATTAAATTCTATGATAAATGTTCGTCATTAAATGTGCCAAATTGTATAGAAAGCAAATATTTGTCAAATTTCATTCAAATAAGCCAATGAACGAAATTTGTTCATACAATTTTTTTTTGAGTTTTTGTTCCTACAATTTTTATTCATACAAGAGCCTCAAAATTACTTAACACCTATGATTAAAAGCTTACACCTACACTTAAGAAAAAAAAAAATTTCTCGTACATGCCGCTTCCATTCTTGTCACCATAATCTTGCTCGTACATCAAACTTGAAGAACCTAAGAAAAACAAATTGTAATTAGGTTTGATACTAACTTGATGAATTGTGAACTTAACATGAAAAACTATAAATATCTCTTGCCTTACAACTGAAACAATGACATCCTACACTTAAAAGTAATGAACTTAACATCAAAACAATCTCAAATATAACTCTTCAGTCATAGACACAATCACAAACTGCAATATACATATCTTTGGCAAGATGCACAGTAGGAGTAAATACAACGTAGAGATGTGTTACTAACAAAATAATTTGGCTCAAGATTAGACGTGAAGTAGTATAGTGACCAACTTCATCCACAGAGCATCTAAATCAATCAATCCAACCATGGTAGAAATAAATTAACTACAAAATGTGTGATGAATAGGGATCCAAAAAGACAAGATACAATGCAGAAGAATGAATTCATTATACATCTAAGGAGGTAAAAACCAAAACGCTAGGTAGACTCATATTTTTAAAGGAAAAAAAGGGGAAAAATAATAGTAATATGACATGGCTATACACATAATGTTCCAAGAATTCAATATGTCTCTATAATGTAGCCTTATTAACATATTAAATTGGGATATACACATTAAAAAATTCACATTAAAGAGTACAAGTACTACCACTCAGGTGCTAAATTAATATAATGTTGTTCAGTTTAGTTAATGGATTAAGGAAACCAAAACTTATAGTCTGGCGTTAAAGCATGGAAAGACACCAAAAACATGAACAAATACCGTGATAGAAGATGGACAAGGCAGAAACTAGTTGGGCATTGGGTTCAAGTTTGAAGAAACTAGTTGCAACTCCCGTCCCTGTGACAGCAAAACAGTTTACGAGCATAAACTGAACATCCACGTTTCCCATAATCCTCCAACTTTGTTAAGAACTCAAAGACAAAATATATATACATATCAAAGTCAATGCAATGCTCAATGGGAAAAATGGTCTAATTTAGTATTTGAAACCTAAATCCATTCTAAATCTCTCATCACAGTATAATACAACATAATGAAACAACAATTACTAAACAAAAAAGAAGAAGGCAAACACACCAAGTTACTATTCATTGAACTAGTGGGAGTAATACATACCCAAAAAAGGCAGGCACACCAACTTACTATTCCTTCTGCCTTAACCCTTGAAATCCAACATTCAGTTAGGGTAAAATGCAAACGCAACAGTAAATATCAACCCAGAATCCAAAATCCAAAATCATAACTAAAGACATAAACTCACACAAACATTTTCAAGCATAACACAAGTATTTCTCAACCCCCCTAGCTCCCTCCCCTTTCCCTCCTTACACTAAACTAAACTTATAAACCAACACAAACAAACAATTTCAAAGCATAACTAAGTATTTCTCAACCTCCAACTCAGCTAAACTTATAAACTAACACCAACAATTTCAAAACTTAATTCAAGTATTTCTCAACTTCTACCTAAACTCAACTAAAACATAAACTAAAACAACCAAATTTAAAATCATAATTAAAGCATTTCTCAACACCTCTCCCACTAAACGTACTCAAGTAAAATAACGAACTATAACAAACAATTTCAAGACATCAACTTCCCACAAAACTAAACTAAAACCATAAACTCAAACAAACCATTTCAAAGCATGACTTAAGTATTTATCAACTTCCTAATAAATCCAACTAAAGACATAAACTTACACAAACACTTTCAAGCATAACACAAGTATTTCTCAAACCCCCCGCCCCCCGATCTCCCTCCTCAAACTCAACTAAACTTATAAACCAACACAAACAAAAAAATTCAAAGCATAACGAAGTATTTCTCAACCCCCAAACTCAACTTAAACTTATAAACTAACACCAACAATTTCAAAACTTAATTCAAGTATTTCTCAACTTCCACCTAAACTCAACTAAAAACATAAACTAAAACAACCAAATTTAAAATCATAATTAAATCATTTCTCAACCTCTCCAAGTAATTCTCAACACCTCCCCCACTAAACACCCAAGAGATAACTTAAGTTATCCATCAACTTCCCACAAAAATAAACTAAAACCATTAAATTCAAATAAACCAGTTCAAAGCATGAATTAAGTATTTATCAACTTCCCAATAAATCCAACTAAAAATATAAACTCACAAACACTTTCACAACACCTCCAATACTAAAACATAACTCAAGCATTTTTCAACCCCTTCTCCACTAAACCCATAATTCAAGTTCTCAACTCCTTCCACCTCAAACGACAATACTTAACAAATATCACCAAACTAACACAAACAACTTCAAGTTTTAAATACATAACAACTAATCAACCACTAAAAACACATAAAAGACTAACCCAAACAATTTCAACATGACCATTTCTCAATTATTTTCCCAACAATCCTTTCTATCAGTCATTTAATCCAAGAAAAATATAAACCTAAGCCACTAATCAATTAAATTTAGCTCTACATTTTATAAAATTAAAAAGAAACAAAGAATTTTACCAAGTAATCCCACTAAAATCTTAAAAATCAAACAGATCAGGCTCAAATCTACTGTCAACGGTGTTAGATTTGCTACCCACGACCACCACGACCTCAGATCTAAGCACGAACCACCACGACCTAATAGTGTTAATATCTAATATATGGAAGCAATTTTAGATCTTAGACACTTAATAAGTCTAATTTGATCAAACTATGCATGCTGTTCATATGAAGAAAAGCAGGGCAGCATGTACCAACCTCTTTAATTCAACAAATTGGGTGAATCCTTTGGTTGTTTTTCTTCTCCAAATAGTCACTAACCACCACTTGATCTTCCTTGCTATCCTCAAGCCTTTGGAATGGATTGTGAGATCCTCTAATGATGAAATTTTGAAAGGAAAAAACTTCAAGAAGAAGCTTCAATGGAGGTTGGATTTTGGAGAGATTTTGGCAACAATTCTTTTTAGGATTCAAGAGTATTTTCTTCAGCAAACCCTTCCCTATTTATAGAGGGATTGAAGCTGATGGAAAATACCACAATTTGACACCAAATTACCCCACAATTAGTGGATAATTTGGTGGCTTAAGTGAGGGGAGTGCATGGGTTGCACTCCACCTCCAAAAATTCAATTTAATTTTGAATTTCTTAAATTCAAAATTATCTTGAATTTTAATTTTAATTAATTTATAATTAATAATCTGAAAATATAAAATCCAATTTTAATTTTTAATTTTTAAATTAATTCAAAATTAATTTAAAATAATTATTAATTAATTTAATATCTAATATTAAATTAATATTTTACTACCAATCCCGAACATCTCCAAAATGTTATTTTTTAACCGTTTAAATATATTAAATCTCTCATAGCTTGGTTTATTTAAAACCCGATGTGTTGGTAACGTCAAATATGTCCGACCATTTCCCTAAACTGAATTTGAATTAATTCTAATTCCTTCCATCATACTGTTCCAAAGTTTATTCCTTAAGCTAGTAAGGGGACCTAATGGACCTATAGATCATGGGCTCCAACAGTACGATGTTTAACCGACTAAACCCTTTTAACCTAGTTAACCAACATCCGTTAACTACCGGGTCACTCCACTATAGCCTAGTAGTTGAACTCCCCTCACTGTAGATATATTTCCATCCACTCGATATAACCATGATTAGTAATTCAATCCTTCACAGGTCGTTCGTTACTATAGCTAGGTCAAATGTCCATTTTACCCCTATAACACATCTTTGTTCCTTAAGTCCACTGGTCCTCTAATGAACAATTTGTTCATGGTCCAACCACTAAACACAGTCGCTCTCGGGTCAATGAGAGAGTGGGGCCCCTTGTTCAAGCCTCAGAGTCAACACTTAAGGGAACAACCTTTCTACTATCCCTGATTCGAGTAGGAGTGAATTCTGTCTTGTAATACTATGTCCCCAGCTATCCATCCAGTCTTATCCCCAAAATGGTAGACTTATTGAGCTGCGTTGTTGGGCCAATCTCACCCATGCAGATCAAAGGATAATCCCAAATGAATATGAGTTCATAGTAAGCTCAGGATTAAGATCGAGTTACCTAGGTCATCACATGAAATAGTCAGTCTTATCAGTAAACGACGTTAGAAAGTAAGAGTGACTTATTTCTCGGTCTGGTCTTGTGTAAACATCTTTTACACAGGATGCCCCTACTCGCATGTCTCTACATGAACGATTCAGGATCACGTCGTTTGCCTTGTCAGCGAAGTAGGTCGCATCCATAGTGTTACCAGGATAAGGTACCCAGCCTTATCCCTATACTAAAGACCATTTAGGTTATATACTAGAACATGATCCCTGTCCATATCTACGATATAGTTCGAGTATTACATATTATAACCAAGGATGTTTCATATTGGATTTAGAGTATAAAACAAACAATTCACTGAATAACATCTTTATTGCAAAAAAATTACAGAACTTGAGTCTTAGGACATAAAACCCAACACGACCACCACAGATTCGCAACCCACAAACAGAGACGAACCCACGAACTCAACAAAGTTAGATATGAAATACAGAGGAACCCATGAACCCACGACCACCACGAACTCAACGAAACCACTTGCCGGAGATGAAGAACAGTGTTGGCCAACGGTGAAGGAAAGAGAAATGGTCGATAAGGGGAAAATTTGTGCCGAATGTTGAAGACGCGAGACGTGGTCTGAAATGTCATCGTCGGTCGTCGTCGGTGAGACTCCAGTCGCCGTCGAGAGAATGGGGAAGCCAAAGGTTGAAGACAAGGAGAGAGGGTTTCAAGGGAATGGTTTTCGGGGAGAGAGAAAGTTTCGGTCGGGAAGAGAGAAATTTCATTTAAAAAATGTACCATTTTTAAAAATAAAAAAAACACTTTTAATGACGGGCAAATTTTAATGACGGGCATTGCCTGTCATTAAAAGTCTGGAATTTTTTCAAAACGCACGTTCAACATTAAGAGGCCGCATATTTTTCGTCCAACATTAAAAGGTTCGCGAATTTTTTTCTGACTGTCATTAAAAGCCATTTTTGTAGTAGTGAAATAATGTTATAAAGTTAAAGTGACTTATTTCTCGGTCCCGGTCTTATTAAAACTCAATGCATAGGATGCCCCCACTCACATGTCTCCACATGAATGATTCAGGATCACATCGTCTGTACTAAATACAAAGTGGGTCGCATCTCATAGTGTCCCCAAGATAAGGTACCCAACCTTATCCCTATACTATAGATCGTTTTGGCTATTACTCAAACTTGATCCACTCTTATGTTTGTAATAGGTATAGTGATACCTTCATGTAATGGGTATAGTGATGTCCTAGTTTATTGTATTTGTACATTGTAAATATATTTTTTAATGTATTATACATGTATTTATACACCCATTGGTTTTATACACCCACTACTTTTATTGATTATTGTACATCCCACTAAACTAGAGTTTTAGTTCAAGTGGGAGTTTCTTGGGTTTTATGCCCTAAAAGTCATAGATAGTAAACATAAACGAATTGTATACTTGTTCAATAAAATGTTATTGAGATTTTCTGTAATAAAGTGTTATTGTTAGTTTAAGTTTAGTATTGCACAATATGACCCAAATCCAATAAACTAAGATGCAAGGTTGTTTAAATGAAACTTGAACTAGTATGTGGGGACATATGAGGACCAAATGTTCAGGTAATAACCTAAAAGGTCTATAGTATAGGGATAAGGTTGGGTACCTTATCCTGGTGACACTATGTGATATGACCCGCTTTGTATTCGATACAGACACAATGATCCAAAACGTCCATTCTTGCGAACAGGGGGTATCATATGAAATGAGTTTGCATAAGACCGGTTTGCAAAATAGTAAACCACTAGATGTAACACTGTTGACTAGTTAGGTTACAAGTTCAAAAGGATGATCCACAGTTAACCTCGTAGAAAGGAGTTCATAATACACTCAGGATTGAGATTGAGTTACCTAGGTCATCCTTTTCAAATAGTAACCTAACTAGTCAACGATGTTACATCTAGTAGTTTACTATTTTGTCGTCTGGTCTTATGCAAACTCATTGCATAGGATACCCCCGCTTGCATGTCTACTACATGGACGCTTTGGATCATTGCGTCTGTCTCGAATACAAAGCAAGTCGTATCACATAGTGTCACCAGGATAAGGTACCCAACCTTATCCCTATAGTATAGACCTTTTAGGTTGTTACTTGAACATTGATCCCCGTATGTCCCCGCATACTAGTTCAAGTTTCATTTAAACAACCTTGGATCTTACTTTATTGGATTTGAGTTATATTGTGCAATTCTAAACTTAAACTAACAATAACACTTTATTGCAGAGGATCTCAATAACACTTTATTTACAAGCTTCAATCATACTATATGTTTTGATGATAAAAAAAAAACTTTAATTTACTAATTATTTTATTTTTTTTAAAGTGTTCATAATTTAGAGCTCAGAAAGATGATTCTAATGCAACTTGAATCGCTCAAATCGGAGTTCAAACAAGAAAGTTACAAGCAAAAGAAGATTAGAAGAAAAAGCTTACGTGGTAGTAACGTGACGCTTACGTGGTGTCCAATGTGGTAGCTGATGTGAATCAATTTCTTCCATTTTTCTCTTAATTGTAATCCTAATTTTAATTCCCACTATCTTCTAAATTCAATCCTTTCACATCTCTTTTTTAATTCAAAATTTCTCCTACAATTCATCCTTTTACAACTCTTTTTCAAAATACAATCTCTTCCAAATTTGTTTTCCTTCAAATCCTCATTCTAATTTCAAATTCCCTTAATTTCAATATATTCTCAATCTCATTTTTAAATCCAAACCCTTTCCCTTTTTATAAAATCAAATCTCCACCATCCATTTTGAATTTAATCCAATGGCCAAAATTCAATTTCTCCATCTATAAATTGAGTCATTTTCTTCTCTTCCAACACACTCAATTGATCAAATTTAAGCCTTCAAGTCTTTTACTCTCCTTCTCCAAAATCCTCCCATATTCTTATCCCGACTTATTAAAATTTTGTGAGGAATTTTTTAGTGAGAATTTTGAGTGCTCATACTTGTGTATTTTGCCTTCAAAGAGGTTTATTTTTGTTGTGGGATTATTTTCTTTTTCAATTGGGAAATTGTAATAAGATGTGGGTGCACCTTGGGAATTGAGTGAGTGGTTTAATCCTAAACCCGAAAAAGGATTTGTAGTGATTTGATCCTGAAACCGGTTAAAAGGATCGTAGTGGTTTTGATCTTGATCCCGTTAAAAAAGATCGGTATAGGTTGGATCCTGAACTTGTAAAAGGATCGGTAAAGGTTTACTCTTGAACCTAGAAAAAGAGTCGGTTTGGTTCTCACCTGTAAGAGAGTCGTTGCAGTAAAATACCCTAAGAAGGAGTCTTGGAGAGTGGAGTAGGGATTTCTGAACCACTATAAAATTTTCCGGTGTTATCTTTTTCTCTCTACTCGTTTAATTTCCGCTATTTTATTTATCTGAGTAGATTGCATGCCTAGGAAAATGGTCAAATATTTCTAGCATATTTTATGTTTTATAGTGCATATTAAATTATATTAGATTAAATCTATTTAGTTTAATTTAACAAAAAAAATTGTAAAATTTTATTAAGCAACTCTATTCACCCCCCTCTGGTGTTGTCATACAATCCTACATAAAATCCAACAATGTCTCCACATAAAGTTCAAGTATTCATATTATAGTCAGGGATCTTAGTTTAAAGGATTTGAGTTATTTAACTTGCAATTTATTCAATAACATCTGTTCTGAATAAACCTCAATAACGACTTTATTGAACAAGCGTACAATTTGTTTACATTCACTATCTATGAGTTTTAGGGCATAAAACCCAACCCCAACGACTCACCATTCGACTGTTTCAAGAGAATGCGTGCTACTAATATTTGTTATCATGCGTTTGTTGAGAATAGATGTCGGAAAATTGATCTCCAGTGAAATTCATGGTTATTGGCGCAAGAAGGTTGGAAAATTGTTCTTCCCAAACACCATTACAATGTTGTATCGGAGGGTCGGGGTTTTTGAAAGCTCAAGTGATATCAAGTTGTTCGACAGGGGAATTATTAATACAGCAACCTGGCAAGGCTTCAGAAGGCCTTCAGACCCTAGGGTGAAGCTTGCCAATGAGGGTTGTTGTGTGGAGTCCACCGCGTGCTGGAGCAATTAGAAATAGTACTCAATAAGCTGGAGTTTATCGAAAGGCAACTTCAGACCTATTGGAGTTATGCAAGAAGAAGGGATGCCACCACAAGGAAGGCTATGCAAGCGAACTTCTCTAAGCCTTATCAAGCCTTCCCAATATTCCTTAACGACTGAATGAACCCATGGATCCCACCCCCACCCATTATTAGAGAGGAAGATGAAAATTAGGTGCCTGAGCATGAAGAAGAATGAAAAGGGAAGTCTCAATTTGCTGTGAGAAAAATTTTTGTTTTATCATTTTTGTTTGCTCGCTTTTATCTTTGTTTTCTTGTTTTCTGTTTCTGTTGTTTCTATTTCTTTATTTTTGCTGCTTCAAAATTATCTCTGTTGATGTAAATCTCTGTTCTAAGTTTTTTTTTTTTTAATGAAATCAATGATATTTTCTTTGGCACATTTGAGTATCTAACTTATTTTTCTTCTGAATTTTTGGAGCTTTGGATTGGTTAGCTTAGTTAGATCAAGGTATTCTGATCTTCAAGAACATTTTTCTTGAGCATTCTTTCTGTCCTAGTCATGTCTGCAACAAAAGTTCTGAGGTGACATTTATTTATTGATCCACCTTAAGCTTAGTTATAGTTCCATGTTTAGTTTAAATTCAGAGAAAAAAATTAATTTTCGGGGAGTTAGTTATGCGGTTAATAATTCATTGAGGACAATGAATAGATTAAGTTTGGGGGACTTGAGGCACTCCTCTTGTTTGCTCGGAGCATTCGTCTCTTTCATAATGTTTCTAGGTTGTTGAGTAACCAGGAACATTTGTGACACCCACAGTTTTTCGTTGCGCTAAAAGATGGCCTAGGAAAATGCTAAAAAAATGTTCAAAAGAAAATATAATTGCTGAAAAGATTGAGAGAGCAAAACTTCTGAAGGATGAATGTTGGTCTAGTAGTTTTCTATCTCCCAGAGTTTAGGTGAGTTTCATCATAACATGTTGCCATTCTTAGAAGAAAGGGATATATAACTAAGGATCTATGGTGCTGAGCAATGAGTGTTTAGCCTAGATGTTAATAAGCTTCAGGGTGTTGCTATAACCGCAAGCGTACGGTTGCCCAAGTAATAATAAAACGGAAAGTATTCCGAGTATCAAATCCACAGGGAGGAAGAACGGTACTTAAGCTGAAGGGATAAAAGCCCCACGCAGCGGAAAGTATTACCGAACCTACTCAGAGTCTTAGATTCTAATTGAAATATCAATACAATTTGCAAAATATTTCAGCAATAAATCTATATTTAATGGGTTGTACATAGGCTATAAAACATAGTAAAAGATCAACTAGATTCATCCTAGTGATCAAGGATTTCATAGAAAACTTACTTTTGTAGAAAGTCTTGATCAATTCGCCTTTTCTTGCCTATAAGATTGAAAACGCAGCAACCCTCTTGTGCGAACACCACCAATCGACAACACCAGTATATCTCTAAGACCTCTTGAAGCAGGAGACCGGGGGGGACTTTTGGGAGAGATCTCTGAGAGAAGGAGAGACAATGGGATGCCTTTCACCCCACTCGAGGGGTCCTATATATATATAGTAAAGGCCAAGACCTTTTTCCTAATAGGAAAATGTCTCTAATTTTAATAAATAATTAATTAATTTCCCAATTAAATATCATATATTTAATCTTAGGAATTTTATTAAAATTAAAATTAATATGAATCCAATTCATATTAAATTTATTTGAACTCTTTCAAATATTTTCTAAGAATTAATTTTTTAAAATAATTCAAAAATTATATTATAAAGTTTCATAAACTTTATATTATAATGCATCAATATACATTATATGATTCCCCAAATAAATTGAATACTTTCAATTTACAATTTATATTTGTTTGCTTCAAGTCTTTTTACGAGCTACCAGTGGGACCTAATGGACCTACAGATCAGAAGCTCCAACGATATGAGACTAATCGGCTTAAACTTATTAACCAAGTTAGTCTCCATTCGTTAACTGTGGGTCACTCCACTAAAGACCCACAACTGCACTCTTCTCACTGCAGAATATTTCTGTGTCCACGGATATCGACCAATACTACAAGTCAGTCCTTCACGTGTGTTCGTATCCCAGCTGGGTCAAATTATCGTTTTACCCCTGGTTTACATCTTTGTCCTTAAGTCCCCAGTGCTCCTCTAATGAACAACATGTTTCAAGTCCAACCAACAAACAGAAGTCCCTCTCGTGCCATAGAGAGGGTTGGGCCCATTGTTCAAGTCCCAAAGACACCACTTAAGGGAACACACCTCTACTTACCCTAGAGTCAGGAAGGAGTGAATTCCATCTTGTGTGATTATGTTCCCAGCTCCCCACTCGGTATTGTCCCCAAAATGGTAGGCTTATTGAGTCGGTGTGCTGGCCACTCCCACCCATACAAATCAAAGGAAAACCCCTCGTGAACAGGAGTCCATAATCCACTCAGGATTGAGACTGAGTTGTCTAGGTTATCCTAGTAAAATAGAAACCAAGCCAACTAACGGTGTTATAGTTAGTGGTTAACTATTTCGCGGTCCGGTCTTATGCAAACTCATTGCATAGGATACCCCCACTCGCATGTCAAACACATGAACGCTTTGGATCATTGCGTTTGTATCATAATACAAAGCGGTCGTATCCATAGTGTCACTAGGATAAGGTACCCAGCCTTATCCTTGTACTATAGACCTTTTAGGTTGTTACTTGAACATCGATCCCCGTATGTCCCCACATACTAGTTCAAGTTACATACAAACAACCTTGGATCTTAGTTTATTGGATTTGGGTCAAATAGTGCAATATTTAACAATAACATTTTATTGCAGAAACTAGATGACAATTTATTAAATAAAAGTATAAAATTTGTTTACATTCACTATCTACGAGTTTTAGGGCATAAAACCCAACAAACTCCCACTTGAACTAAAACTCTAGTTTAGTGGGATGTACAACAATCTATTCAGCAGTGTGTGTATAAATACATGTATAAAACATATACAATGTACAAATACAATAAACTAGGGCATCAATATACCCATTACATAATGGTATCACTATACCCATTACATTTCTCCCACTTGTCCTATATTTCATCTTTGTACATAACTCGTAGACCTAGACCTTCTAGATGACCCTCATACCCTTTAGCCGAGAGAGCCTTCGTGAATATTTCAATTTAATTCAATGTTCTTTGTTTGTCTTGGGCTGCAAAGTTCTTATGAATTTGCCACAGCACCACTGTATCACTATAAAGTCTGATGGGCAAGTTCACATTTGGAACACATTCCAAATCAGTCATGAACTTTCTAAGCCTTACAGTCTCTATCGCTGCTTCACAAGCAACTATATTTTCGGCCTATATGGTCAAGACTGTAATTATGCCACACTATAGCTCCTTTGTAAAGTTTGACCATGGATACTGATTAATATCTGCTGACTATCCCTACAGCATAACAGATATCAGGCCTCGTGCAGAGCATTGCATACATTAAGTTGCCCACAACGGAGGCGTAGGGAATCTGTCTCATATCCTCAATCTCTTGAGGTGTCTTAGGACACTATTCCTTAGACAAGTGAACCCCATGCTTGAAAGGCAATAAGCCCTTTTTGGAGTTCTGCATCGAATATCGGGACAACATTTTGTCAATATACGTTGCTTAAGACATGGCTAGCGTTTTGTTCTTCCGATCCCGGATTATTTGGATTCCAAGAACATATTCGGCCTCTCCTAAATCTTTCATTTGGAATTGGGTCGCTAGCCATTCTTTTATGTCAGACAGATATCCTTATCAGTCTTAAAATCCATGTCAATGTATCCTGTAAGGATCAAATCCTTAGTCCCATACACGAGCATATAATTCCTCTTTCTCCTTAGATACTTGAGGATATTCTTAACGGTTTTCCAGTGATCAAATCTTGGATTAGATTGATACTTACTGACATCCCTATTGCATAGGGCATTCGTCTCATGTCCTCAACTTCTTGAGGTGTCTCAGGAAACAGTTTCTTAGACAAAATGAATTCTACGCCTGAAAGGTAGTGAACCCTTCTTGAATTCTGCATCTTATATCTAACTAACATCTTGTAGATATAAGACACTTGAGGCAAGGCTAGCTTTTTGTTCTTACGGTTCCTAATGATTTGGATTCGAAGAACAAACTTTAGCTTCTCCCAAATTTTCATTTGGAAATGAGCTGCTAGCTTATTTTACTAGTCAGTAAGATAACCTACATCATTCCCAATGACTAGGATATCAATCACATACAACACTAATAAAGCTACTGAACTATTGACGATCTTCTTGTAAAGACAAGATTCATCAATGTTCTTGATCAAAGCCAAAAGGTTTGATCAAATTATTGATAAAGGTAAAAAATATACCTATTTTATCCTTATATTTAGCTCATTTCTTGGTCAAATGTTGTATGTTGTGATCAATGTACTGTTCCCGAGCTCAAAATATGCTTAAGTTGTTAAGTTAGGGTGTTGAAAATCACTTTTGTCAAATTGTACTCATTTGTTCTTAAAAGGACTTGATTTTAAGAGAATTTGACTTAGTTTGTTGTTGTGCAGGAAAACAGAGGAAAAGCTGGAATTTCCCAGAAATGCGACCGCATTTCTAGAAGGGCAAAAATGAAATGCGACCTCATTTATGGAAAAACTGAAGTCGTTTCGAGTCATCCGCGGGTTGTTGTTGACGAGTCTTCTTCGCACCTAACTGGTTGTTTTGACCCCGAAACTGACTGGCTACCTTTCAGCACCTATTTCGCAGCTCCTCAACCATTTTCCACATTATATAAGCTCGAGATTCGAAGTCAAATTCAAGCAGAACTCATTTGGAAGAAGAGGGTGGTGACAGAACCCTAGTTGACGCCTATGAGTAGGGATGCCCGAGGTCCTTCTTAGATGACTAAATTCTAACCTGAGTTAGACATCAAACCTTAGGGTTTGTAGGGATTTTCACTCATTCCCACTTGTAAAAGCAAGAGAGTGGAGTGTCTTAGCGAACTTTAGAAGGATTGAGCAAATAGAAAACCCATAATATTTAGTTATCTCCTTTATTTCCAGCTTGTGATACTTTTCATTATTTTGTATTATTTACATTCTTATTTTAATGGAAATGTATTCATTTGCTCTTTATCTCACCATGAGTAGCTAAATTCCGTTGAGGGGTTCAATATGGTGAATTCCCTTATGGTTTAATGGCTTGAAAGTGTTTTATTTGCTTAAGTTTCTGTTCAATGCATGTCATTCTTTATTGATTATCACTCTAATCTTGGTGAGTTTAACTTGATCACTTAGACTTTGCACGCTATGTGAGTTTGATCTCGAAAGGGACAAACGAAATCGGTTCTCATAAAGGTGATATAGGAGAAAAAGCTCGAAAGAGATTGTTCGGCGGTATAGGGCAAGCTGCCCAAGGCACCCTATATCGACTATATGGTTATATAGGTTGCATTCGTGAATTATCTATGTCGGAGTCGAGTCACAGAAATGTGCATAACGGTACTCGCTTAGCCTTCTAACGGTTCTTGGGAGTAAGGCCAAATAGAAGTTAAATCTGACCCAATGCATTGAATAGGCTTAAGATAAATATTGCATGACTATGGTTATTGCTTTAGGGATGAATCCGTGTTGAATACCTCATTTTATTTCTTATTGTTATTCTTTTATTTACTTGCTTGTTTTATTTATCTTTTCAAAGACCCAATCAATCAACTTATTTTCTTTGGTTACCTTTTTTTCAAAAGCAATCATTTGAGCAGTTTCTTTATCAAATCTGAATTTCCAGTTTAGTCTTCGTGGGATTGATACCCTTGGAATACTTCTAAGGTTTTTTTTATTACTACGTGCGACTGTGTATACTTGCACTAGGGTTAGCTGAGTTTGTTTGTATTATCTCACATCTATTAATTCAGCCTCTACCGCACCAAGTATCAAATCTAATATTCCAAGATCGAATTGCTTTGGTCAATCCATGAATGGATCACTTAAGCTTGCAAACCCCTTTTGCTTCTGATCTTGCTAAATGAACCATTCTGCTTGAGACATGTAGATACTCTTCTCAAGATTACCATTCAAAAGGAGATAAGAATTTTTTACAGTCCCCTGTCTCTGGGTATAATCCTTTTTCCATAAGTCTAACCATACGATTATGTCTCGTTTCTTCTTGTAGATTCATTTGTAATCCATAGGTGTTACCCCATTAGATAGATCTACAAGATTCTAGATGGAATTGAAATCACATATTTCAATTTCGGGTCCATCACTTTAATCCAATTGGTTCTTGTTAACATCATTCATTGCCTTGCTCTAAGACAATGAATCCTCTAAATCATCATCAGGTATGACGATCTGGGCTACAATTAAGCCCATGTAACGGTCAGATTGTAGAACAATCCTCCCATTATATTGAGGCACTCTCAACTCTTGAGATAGATGTAACTAACCAGTTGTGTTGGCCCTATCAACAACTCTTGTAAAGGTCCATTGCTTTGATCCAATTGGTTCTTGTTAACATCAATCATTGTTTTGCTCTAAGACAATGAATCCTCAAAGCCATCATCAAGTATGACGATCTGAGCTTCAATTAAGCTCATGTAACGGTCAGATTGTAGAACAATCCTCCCACTTCATTGAGGCACTCTCAACTCTTGAGATAGATGTAACTAACCAGTTGTATTGGCCTTATCAACAACTCTTGTTAAAGGTCCAGCATCATCAACAACCCTTGTTGACTTATCAACAACTCTTGTTGATATTTATGTAGCTTCATCAGTTAATTTACTTAAAACGATTTTACTTTGTGGCTAATTATTTCTTATGTGGTCTTCTTCTAAGAATGTAGCATTTGCCGGTACAAATTCTTTATTCTCTTGCGGATTGAAGAAGGATCCACATCTCTCGTTTTCATGGAGTAGCCTACGAATAGGTATACTGTTTGAACAGTGTTCCAATTTCTTTTGGGTTGGCCATAAGCACATGTGTTGGACTCCCCAAAAATAACGTAAACTACTTTTACGCCTTATCCACAATTCAAAAGATGTTTCAGAAACACTTTTGATGGAACGTTGTTCGAAATATGCACTGCAGTCTACATTACATGACCCCAAAACGAGTCAGGCAAATGAGCATAGCTCATAATGAATCGAACCATATTCAATAAGGTTCGATTTCTCCTATTTGATACACCGTTTTCTTAAGGTGTTTTCAGGGGTTTGAGAGTTGAGATGTAATTCCATGTTCTATCAAATAGTTCTTGGAATCTCAAGTCTCATATCCTCTATACATCGATCAGATCGAAGTGTTTTTATCATCTCACCTAACAAGTTTCCAACTTCAGTCTCAAACCATTTTGAATTTCTCAAGAGCTTTAGACTTAAGTTGCATTAGGTTGAGATACCCATACCTTGAATAATTATCTATAATATAGATGAATTATTCATGCCCTCCCACTGCTTTAACATATTGGATCACAAGGATCCAAATGTACAAGCTCCAAGGGCTCTTTGGCTCTATAGTTCTTTTCAAGCAAAAGAATCTATTAGTCTTATTGCCCTTAAGGCATGACCTATAAGGTAGCAGAGAGTTATCTTCTAACTTGCTTAGAAGTATACTCTTGACCAATCTCCCAATCATATTGAGATAAATATGTCCTAACCTTAAGTGCCAAAGAAAGGTATTTTCCTTTAGGAGAAAACCTTTGCCTTTCATTTCTTTTGAGTAGTAGCAGCCTCTAGCAACGCAGTGTTTATGACTGCCTTACTCTTGATTATTCTTAAAAAACATTTATGTTATTTTTCAATTCAGCTGAACAAAAGTTAACTCCCTTTCTTGAAATGAGCTGCGTTAGCAGGGAAAGGTAAAGAGTAACATTGTTCCAACCAATAAGATACAGAAATCAAATTTCTTTTGATCTTTAGGAATTATATACACATTATCTAATAATATGTATTTGCTCCCACTGGGAAAAATAACTTAACGTTCCTCATTGCTACAGCCAAGACAACCTCTCTAATTCAAAATTTTGAGAGTTATCTCAATAGCATTAAGCTATTGTCAGGAATTCATTCCTTTTAATAAGAAGAACAAACGTGATTCGTGACTATGAATCAAGTATTCGGGTAGAATCATCATTCTTCACAAATTACGCTTCTAAGACTAGTAAATCGAATTTACTGTCTTTGGACAAGTCTTCTTTGGCTGAGCAAGGCTCAATGTCACATTCATTAATAACACTTCTTAATGAATTAAACATTTGGGGCATGATAACATTTCTCTGTTAAGACTAATCTTAAATTATTCGCCACAAATTAATCGTTTAAATTTGTTGTATAATCACCGTTATTTATAAAATGGGCGTAAGACAATGCACATATGAAAATATTGAATCGTTGAAATAACAAATCACTTGATTATTTATCGCACTAACCCATTACAAGAGCAATACAAACAATTGCATACAATCAAATCAGTTTAGCAAAAAACAAGCAATCATAGAACCCTAAGACTATTGATTTAGTTTTGCAACGATGTTTCAGAGGTTTAGAGTTGAAGGTGTTCATATAACCCATGCGGAAGCAATTTTAGGATCGGAGGCACTTAACTACATCAATTTTAGAAAATGAAAACATGTTGTCCAAATACCGTAAACAGAGAGCAGAATTTGTACCAACATTTTTGGAGACCGATTCAACAACTCCCTTTGATTCCTTTGATCATGAACGGTGTGTGGACCACCTCTAGTGTCTTCCCTACTATTCTCTGAGCCAAGAACGACTTGTGGGAGTCTATAGAGATAGGGAATGGGAAGGGAATGCTTGAAGGTTCAAGCACTAGAGAGATATATGGAGATGAGTGAGTTTGAGACCAAAATCCAGCAGCATAACAATATGGAAATGGCTCTCAATTCTTTTAATCTGATTTTGCATCTACTTATAGAGATATTCCATGCAAGGAAAGGCCCCGAGATGCAAGACACATGGTGGTAATGCAAGCCAAAGTGGATTCTAGGTGTTGAAGTCACAACACATGCAACAAGTGCATGGATATGTTGTATTCCACTTTGTATCAACATGCAAGAGTGGAAATCCATCTAAATCCACTAAGTTTGATCCTCAATCAGATTTTTCTTGCATTCTAATTCAAATTCCAATTTCAAATTGAAATTGATTTCATGGCAATTAATTAGAAACATTTCCAATTAATTTGTTATGATTAATCCAATTAATCATTGACACCTTGTGCAATCTAATTATAAATGATTCCTAATTCATTTATAGCACTTAAAACACTTTTAAAAACATAATCTCTCATTATCCAATTTAATTCATAATTAAATATTGTGTCAAACACAATTTACGAAAATGCCCTTTTTCCCAATTTTGAACAATTCAAAGAATCCTATCTTATTGTTCTAGGCTTTATTCCGATATGAGCTAGTAGGGGGACCTAATGGACCTATAGATCATGGGCTCCAACTATTTGAGGTTAACCGACTAATCTCATTAACCGAGCTTAACCAACATTCGTTAAGTACCGGGACACTCCACTATAGCCCGGTAGTTGCCCTCCCCTCACTATAGATATATTTCCGTCCACTTGATTTAACCATGTTCAGTAAGTCGATCCTTCAGAGGTTGTTTGTAGCTATAGCTAGGTTAAATGACCGTTTTACCCTTATAGTACTTCTAGTTCCTTAAGTCTCACTGATCCTCTAATGAACAATTGGTTTATGGTCCAACCAATAAGCCGATTCCCTCTCGGGCCAATGAGAGGGCACGATCCCTTTGTTCAAGCCCCGGAGTCAGTACTTCCTCTCTACTATCCCTAATCTGGGTAGGAATGAGTTCCTTCTCGCACGACTATGTCCTCAGCTATCTACCCGTTCCTATCCCTGAAATGAGAGGCTTATTGAGTCGGCGATACTGAGCCACTCTCAGATCCGAGAGGCACGCACCAACAGGCTACCAAAGGGAAAGACAACTATTGGTAATTAGCCTAAGTGACCCTATCATTTTCAGGAGTTCACGGTGTTATGAATCTTATGATCAAGCCCTCCGAAGGGATGGTTGCTCCAGGACAACAAGCAGGCGGATCATAAGACTCTCACGGTGTGACCTATGGGTGGAGACCGAGGGATACGTTGACACGTGTCCCGCTCCCACTTACTATGGGCACTTTCCCCATTCACCTTGTTATAGACTCATGCAAACACTTTCCGAAGGGAGGTCGCGCTAAAACGACACGAAGCCGAGCATGGATCTCACATTGCGAATATAGGGACGTAGGAGTAAAAACTCGATTTAAATCAAGTTTTGATTTTACCTCCCACTAAAGTGACCTACCGTATATTTTAGGGTTTATTAACCTAGATAAATCCGACTAATTCAATTTATCTAAGTCTAATCCTATTATAACTATTATAATGAGAGTTGTAATGTTCTAGGTGAATTAAACACTTTTAACAAACCTAGCAACACCGTATGCTAACATGACTATGGTTATTTCAATTCAGGTTCCGGGTTTGTTCCCTGGTAGTAGGTGTTCCGTAAACCGTCAGCTTAAATACCTCCAGCCTTAGACAACACGTAACCGGGAGAGTTCCCTTTTAACCATAGTAATGTAAAGTATTTACTCTAAAGATCTAGGTGTATTAAACTCTTTTAATAAACATAGTGACATTGCATGCTAACATTTAACCATGATTAATTCAACTCCGGTACTCCAGGTCAATTCCCAGGTAGGTGGTGTTCCGTAAACCGTCAACTTAAGTACCCCCAACCTTAGACAGAACTTTATCGGTAGAATTCCCTTATAATCATAGTAATGTTTGTCCTACTTAGTAGGTAAAAACTATTTTTAAAAAACTAAGCAAGACTTAATTCTAATCCTATTAGAATTAACGAGATCTTAGGTCTAATTAATTTTAAACATTTTAAAATTAATTCATTTACCTATGATCCTATGTTTGCATGCAATCTTTATAGGTTGACGGTTTCTAATCATCAATTTTAAACTATTCAAAATTTTAATGATTCGCCCTATAATCATGCATACTATAGTTTTAAAATAATTAACAATCATATTCAAGTTAATATAATAAAACTATATATATTGCCTTGCATTGCATGAAATTAATATAACAATTATATTAAACTATGGATGTTTCATGCTCAATGCAACTTTGATTTCCATTATTAATAAATTAACAATTAAATTATTGCCAAAAATGGTAAATCAAAGTAGCATGTTGCAAACAATTTTATTAAATATAACTATTTATTTTTAACTAGGTAATTGTATGCATCATGCTTATCGTTTTTCATGATATTAATATAACTCAACTATATATTAAAAACTCATGAAAATAAATCATGCCCTGAGATTTTGGGAATGGGAGTGGCAAGAAGAGAAATTGGAGGGGTTTTGACCAAATACCCTGAAATTTTGGGAATGAGGGTTGCTCGGGTAATCAAGCCTTTTGTCGATTATCTTGAAAGTTTGGGCATTCCAAGATTAGCAGTGGCTAGGTTAATAGAGAAGCGACCACACATTCTAGGGTTTGGATTGGAAAAAAAGGTCAAACCCAATATCCAATTGCTCTTGGAGTTTAATGTACGAGAAGCATACCTTTCTTCTATAGTTACACAATGTGCTGAGATCATAGGAATTTGCAGAAAGGATGACCTATGACACCATTGATATGGAGGAGATGGAAACCACACCAATGTTCGATATGAATTCTCTTATACAACCCCGGGATGATGATTCAGATTCTGACTATGAAGAGGACGGTGAGGAGGAGACTTAACAGGCTATTGTCTTCGCTTCAGGAAATGGTCTGGACCGGATGGTCGAGGTTATTTTTGACGGTTTCTGGATCTCATTAGCGCCTGCAACAAATTTGGAAAGGTAGTTCCTCCAGTTTTATTCTACCATATTTAATTTGAGTATAGTTTTTGGTCTCTTTTACTCGGCAAAATTGTTTACCATTAGGTGTGATGTGACATAGTAAACCTGTAACATTGAAATTGATTTGTAAGAGAGACATAGTATTCGCAAACATCTGTCATCCTCTTGTAGCTATCTTGTTGAGAAGGAAATTTGATTAGTCTTATGATTTCGGTTTACGACTCTGTATGTCTCGAATTAGAAGAGATGCAAATGAATGAAAATAATATTGTGGATGAAATTAATTATATTGTGCTCAATTACACAATTACCGGGGTTTTTTGGAAAAGTAGGAAAAAAACTTAAAAAAATTAGATAAAAAGGGTGATTTTGAAAGTATTTGGAGATATGAGGTGTCGCGTAGGTCAAACCTACGCGACATATAAGGTCGCGTCTGTTGTAGAGACGCGACCTCAGCAACCAGACGCCAACGAGATCGAACGAGACGGCAACGAGAAGGAATCGGCTTTCGGCGTTGGGTTGCGTAGGTTGAAGAGACGCGACTTCGATGTCACATCAGCAAATGAGATGTGACTGCGCTGCAGAATTCGGGAGGGTGGGTGGAAAATTGAAATACTGTTTTTATTATTATTATTTTTTTTTTTTTGCAAGGGATGTGCATGGTTTAAAGTTTAAAGTTTAAACCTACCATTTTTATTTTTAAATTTTTTTTTAAGGGCTGCATGGTATTAAGTGGTGGGAAACAAGTGTGTGGAGAGAAACCACACTGTGCTACTGCTACTGCTACTTCTTCGTTTTTTTAGAAATCGTTTTTTTTTTTTGTTTTTTTTTTAACCAGTGTTCATAATCTTTATTGATTTTATCTTTAAATCCGATCTAAACGCAAGAT
The DNA here is from genome assembly GCA_017139565.1 of Luffa aegyptiaca. NCBI lineage: Eukaryota > Viridiplantae > Streptophyta > Magnoliopsida > Cucurbitales > Cucurbitaceae > Luffa > Luffa aegyptiaca. The sequence goes on from CM029395.1 coordinate 28,098,073, forward strand.
TCAATTCTTTAAAATTGCCAGATATTTGAAACTCAAATGTCCACGAAAATACCTTTTTTTAAGGAGGGGAAGAATATATTCAATTTTCTAATTACATATTAAAACAAAAAATTATAATTGTTTTTATAAGTATTAAATTAATATTATATTGTTAACTTCTTTTTGAATAAGATAATTAGATACATTATTAGATTCATTTTTTTTGCTTTCTGTTTTGATTTTTTAGTAGATTCGATTCATAATTTTATAATAGATGGTCCATAACAATTCATTCTAAAGATACAATTTATATATTTAATTTATAAGTTAGTTTTTTTTTTAATAAATTTTTATTAGTTAAACAAAAAAAAATATAATCATTGGTTGTTTTTTTTTAAAAAAAATATCATTTGGTTTAAAATATATATAGTTAAACAAAAAAAACTCATTTGGTATAAAAAAAGAAAAAAACTTTTTTGAAATGTCATTTGGTTTAAATATAATTAGTTAAAAAAAAATCATTTAGTTTAGAATCTTCGAATTAAAAAAAAAAAAAAAAACTATAAACGAAAATTACAAAAAAACATGGGCTTGACACGTGGCGGCGTGGTCGCGTCTCTAGAAGAGACGCGACCCACAAAATCTTAAGGTGTCGCGTCTGTTGAAGAGACGCGACACCTTATATCTCTAAATACTTTCAAACTTCCCCTTTTTCTCTAATTTGTTTTAATTTTTTTCCTACTTTTCCAAAAAACCCCAATTACCGTGCTATTGATTTGGTTTCATTGATGGGATTTTACTTTTCTGCTTTTATTTGATGAAACCTCATATAGTTCCTCACACCTTTTCATTGGACAAGTCCTTTTTTTAGAAGGCACTTCCGTACACAGTTATGCACAAAGGAAGAACTGGCTTGTGAGGTGTAACTTTGATTTAGTCCATTCTCTCAAACTTCTAACACTTTTTATGCTTCAATCCTTCTGACTATTGGCAGCATGGTCGAATAAGTAGTTAATTTTCACCTTCTCCAAAAAAAAAAAAAATAGTTAGTTTTCACTGATACTAATATGTTGATGTTAAATGAAAGAGACATTTATTGTTATCAGCGGACGCAACGGTTTGGTTAGAACAAATTCTGTGTTATTGTCTGTAAAGAGCTCTGTTATTCTAATCTCTGGCTTTATTTCTATGTCAAATAGTCGATATGTTATTGACTCGTGATGTTTATGTGTCAGGCTAGATGGAAACAAGAGAAAATGAGCAAAGGGGGAAGTTCTTGATCTTACCAAAAGCAGCAAACAAGATAACAGAGACATCTAAGAGGAAGGAAATTCTTAATCCTGAAGGATTTCAGGCTTAAAAGGGTAGCATAGTTGCTATGAAGTCATGATTTTTTATAATCCAAAGTTCGATACGTTGAAATTTATCTAGCATATGTTTAGATCTGAAAAATGAATGTATTATACAAACATGAGTTTATACAACTTTTGTAATTTTGTAATCTCGCATATAGGTTGATTTTCAGGTGATTTAAATCCATTGATTTTCAAAAGGAAAACTTCTTTTCCTTTTTAGATGTGAATGAACTACTTTTATGTTGATATAGATATTAAATTTATCTATTGATAATAGGAAGAGATGAATTATAAAACTCTTGTCTTACATGAGTTTTAGAATGTACTTTGAAACAATCACAAATATGATTCACACATAGAAATATAATTTTTTTTTTATTTAATGAAAATTGAAGCAAAATAGCAACAAGCATACCAAAGATAGAATAAAACAATTGTATATTTTACTAAATACATTTATGTATTCAAGCACCTTTTTTAAGTATTGTAGCATGAGGAGCTAATAATTTAAAGGTTTAAATTCACTTTTAGTCCCTCAACTTTTAAAAGTAACAATTTAGTCTCTGAACTTTCATTTGTAACGATTTAGTTATTGTACTTTTAATATTGTAACGATTTAGTTCTTATATTTTCAATTTTATAACAATTTAGTCCCTAAACTTTAATAAGTAATAATTTAGTCTATGTACTTTCATATTTGTAACGATTTGATCCCTATCGTGAAAAATTAATGTAAAGATTTAATGAAATTCCGTACATAGATTAATGAACTAATTTGGGATCCAATATGTTTATAAGCTACAAAGTTTAATCACTTAATAATAAAAATCGACATTTAATTTTGATGGATTTTTTGCGACAATGATTAAATTGTTACAAATTTGAAGGAATAGAAACTAAATTGATACAAATTTGAAAGTATAGAGACTAAATTGTTACTTATTAAAGTTTGTCGATGAAATGAAAGTTTAGGACCAAAAGAATTTAAAATAATCTCAATAGTCAGAGTGAACATGATTCGAATTAGCACAGCACTGGCTAAGACCCACTTCAAGAATTCCATTAGGTACTTACATAGTCTTTCGATTTCCATTCAATGTTGAAGGTTGCGAACTCTTCATGCTTCCGGAGCCGTCTCCACAATCTGGCTCCGAATCTCCGCCCGGCGACGGAGCCGGAATCGCCTTTGGTTAGGGTTCTTGGGTCTCTTGGAGGGTTGGGCGGGAGAAGCACTAGGTTGAGTAGAAGGGTCGTTTTTTGCTCCGATGCCAGTGATGGGTCGCAACCGGTGGTTGAACTCGAGGCTAAGGCGGAGGAGGCCGGGGCGGAGGATGCTGAGTCAAAATCTTCATCTGCTATTATTCCGACGAACCCACGACCGGAGGATTATTTGACGGTTGGTATTGAGTTTTGATTTTTACTTGACGTGTGGATGAGGAAATGAAGGGAAATGGAGAAATAGTGTTCTTTCTTCCCTTCATTGTATTGAATTTTCTGTCTAACTGGAGTGGGAAAATTGGGGAGTTGGAAATTTTGCAATGTCAGGGATGTTGAATACTGTGAGGATTGAATTTGGTGTTCTATTTGGTTGTTAGATTGGCTGAAGGGTTATAGATAAAAACGGAAGAATACAAAAAGGATAAAACGCCATCATTATGACATATTTGAGCTCGGGAGGTTCAACTAGACTTAGATTAAATGTTATAGTAGTATTTTGGTGAAACCTGCCACTTCGCATAGTTTGCTAAAAAAGTTATATTCTCGAGTTAGCTCGGTTTGATTGTTAATTTTTATTTTCTCTTTGGAAAGGTTTTGGCGTTGTCATTGCCACATAGGCCATTGTTTCCTGGATTCTACATGCCGATCTATGTGAAGGTATGATAAGTACTTGGCATGATTGGAGTCATTGGGGACTATATTGCCTTGTCATTTAAGTTGAAGAGCTGTCATGTACTTTGATCTTTTAGTTCTGTTTGGTGGTGTTGGAATCATGCTGTTTATATTTGAATATTACCTCAATTATTATGCTGTAGTAGAAACCAACTTCTTAGAGGCATTGACTTGTTTATGGGAAGGGACTTGAGATGTGTGATATGTAGGATCCTAAACTAATGGCAGCTCTACAAGAAACCAGAAGAAGGCAAGCTCCATATGCTGATACCTTCCTTCTTAAGGATGAACCAGGAACCGGTCCTAGTTTAGTATTTGGAACCGAGTCAAAAAAAATATAAGTGATTTGAAAGGAAAAGAATTATATGATAGGCTTCATCAAGTTGGCACAGTTGCTCAGGCACTTGTGTTAATTTTTGCCCCTTTTTCTTTAGCAGCATGAAGCCCTTAGATTGTAGTTCATAATGAGTTGATTCTATGTGTTCTGTATTGTTATTTCAGATTTCAAGTATCCAAGGAGACCAGGTGGTGCTTATTGGTCACAGAAGACTCCGAATTACAGAGATGGTAATAGGAATAATTTAAGACAGCCATTCTGCCTTTTCTCTTCCCTGGCCATATGTTTTCTGACCCCTAAACAATACTTAGATTGTGCTGTAATATATATTTTCATAATGTTATTTCACGATTTTGAAGGATTTTTTAAACCATTTCTCCGATGTTTTGTTTAAAAAGAAAAAAAAAAAAGAGAATTAAAATCTAATATGATTTGAAATCTTTTTTTTTTTTTTTTTGACAATATGTGGAGGTGGAGAATTCGAACCACAAACCTTGTGGTTATCAGTACGATTTGAAATCCTTTTATCTCAAAAACTTTTTCGACTTCATTTCAATTTTACCCAATTTTGAGAATGATCGAATCAAGGAAGAAACGTGGAAAAAAAGGATTTAGTGTTTTTTTTTTAATTTAATTTTTTTATATATATTTTTCTGTTTTAGACTTTTAGTTCATTATTGTTGTTTTTATTAATAATATATAATAAAATATATAGGAAAACAAAGAGGACAGAAGGTAGTTTTTTTAAAAAATATTATTGTTGTTATTATTATTATACAAGAGATTTTGTTTTCACTTATTTGAAATTCATTAAAATCGTGTAACAATGAATTTTTTTAATAGTCTATTCTTCAAAAAATGAAATAATGAAATGGAAAATCAATTTCTTTGAGGAATAGATCTTTTTACTTAATTGTAATATAATGTAATTTGTTTCAGTATCTCTTTACTTAAGGAAAGTTTAATTTTTTTTTTTTCCCTTTTCTATTTTCTTTTGCTTCTCTATATATATATATATATATTTTTTTTTTCTAGACATAAATATTCTTATTTTCCTTATTTTTCTTTTCAATTTCAGCTCACCTTACAACTTACATCCAACAACTTTCAAATATCGCTTTACGAGTCATCTCCCTAGCACTTGTTGTAAGTAAGAACTCTACAATTAACACTTTAAGAAAATCGACACATCTGTCAACCTGAACATAACTCAATTACTGAAACATATATCAAAAGATTAGCATATTAGGTTTAGCAACACACTTTTTTTTTTAGTTCATCAACACTTGGAGGTGGGTGGATTCGAACCTCTAACCTGTTGGTTGAGTACATGCCAAATACCGTTGAGCTATGCTCGCTTTGACAAGTTTAGCAACACACTTGTGACATTTTAAAACTAAAATAAAATATTTTAAAATACCAAAATGTCCACCATTTAAGTTGTTTTTTACTTTTATTTTTTATTTTTTATTATTATTATTATTATTATTATTTTTTTTTTTTTTTGAGAAAGTATAACTTCAAAAACAAAACAGGAACCTTCCACGATTTGTTTAACACTATTTTATTATTCAGATTAATTACACATTTTTAATATGTTTATTACATTCTGATTTTATTCATTAAGGTATCTAATTGTGGGATATTTTTTTCCCATATCTGATTTTTACTATTACCATTTTTATACTATTTCTGTAAATATATTTTTCTTTTATCATTTCAATCCATTCCCCTCCCCTACTATTTTTCAAAAAATAAAATAAAATAAAATTCTCCAAGTGGATTTTAATTCTTTAGTTTTTATATTTATTTATTTATTATTATTTGCAGTTTTCTCTCAAGCAAAGCTTGCACTTGAAGGTCATAAATTGTAAGTGAGTTTTGATTCTTCAATTTTTAGTCTTTTTTTTTTCTTTTCATTCCTCTTTCATCCTCCTTTTTTTAAGTATTTCATATCATTCTGATTTGTTTTGCTTTTTATTTTCTTTGTTTATATATGTATATTTTTATTATTTTATTTCTAACTTTGATATCTCATATTTCGATTTTAAACCTACATTTATTATTCCGTTTCAAGTATTTCGTTTATGTTTAAAAAACGTACGCAAGCGCACGGGCACACACACGAGTATATTATTACTTTGTGTTGATGGAAAAATCCGGCCAAGCGCTCACCTGACCTTCACGTGACACCAACAATGAATTTGTTTGAATACGGGGAAGACGTGACCTGCAAAAAAAGGAAGTGAGCACTGCACACCGGTGTGGTGCTTGCCACACACGCTCCGATGCCTAAGTCAGTGATCGGAGAGCCTCCGGCAAGAATAGTACTGACGCTGTAAAAGAATAGGGTTGTGAGTTCAGATTTTCATACCTTACCTGGGTCCTCCTAGGGCCTTTTATATCTCCCCTTCAATTAGGGTTTTTCCTCCCCCTCGTCGCTGGTTGTCGCTTGTCTCATGGACTCTGCCTTCACTGGGCCCCAGAGGGCTTCCTCAAACGACCCAAATGGCCATTGGGCCCAACGGCCTGGTCGGCCTCGGCATTGGGCCGATGCCGACCAGACCCTCGGCCTTAGCCCAATGCCGAGGCTGAGGAGGTGGCTTCTCCTCTTCGGGTGGAATCTTTTCTCGTGGACCGGCTCGGATTGGGCCCAAAGTCTCTATCCTCCGAAGTGTCTGTTAAGCTAAAATTACCCACAACATTAAGCCCCCGCTCTCTTGTTGGGGTTGTGGGCAACTTGCTTTAATCAAAGCAGTTTGCAAACCCAATTAGAGAGTATGATGCCTAATTTCGGTAATTTTCAATCCTAGTTAGTGAAAGTGCAACAAATTTTAGCCTACTCTCAAAGTTTGTTTTCACGCGGGTTTTTGAGAAACCCCTCTGGTTGGAATTAAACCAGAGAAATTGGGTTGCGGTTGGAAAAAGTTGTTGGGGCAAAGAAAAACAGAAAAGGGGAAAAAGACAAATGGGGGAGGGGACCGAGGCAAACTTGCCTCGGTCTGGCGTGTCAGGCAGCGTGCCTGACGCGCCTCGGCCTCGGCAAAAAGCCGAGGCCGATGTGACTTGACGGGGCTTTCTAGTCCCGTCACATCAGCCTTTATTCTCCACTCTTCAAGAATTCGAAATTTGAATTCAAATTCCTCCCGCCATTTTTCCTAATCTTTGCCTATAAAATCCACCTCTCAACCTCCATTTCTCTCCACCAAACCCATCACTCCTTGCTCGTTTCCTTCTTGATTTTAGCCCGAAAAAGGTAGGCTCCAGCAAAAGCTTTTCTCCTACTCTCCTATCGTTAATCATATGGCTAGTGAAGGTTCTATCACTTCTCCAGATGTGGGGGAATCTAACTCCGATGATGGTCCTTCAAGTTCTAGCTGCTTTCTGGGGAGCCTCCTGCACACTCCTCGGATTTATCATCCTCGCTGACCGCATCTCGCCTAGAGTTTTTGCGGCACAAGTATGATATTCCCGATGACGTGCATCTTCGGCTTCCTAATGCTGACGAAAGTCTCGAGAATCCCCCCGATGGGGAGGTTGCATTTTATCATGCTATGTTTAAATTCGGTGTTCGCTTACCTCTACCATTATTTTTGCAAGACTTCCTAGTTTGCACAGGTTTAGCCCCCGCTCAGATTGCCCCAAACGGGTGGTGCCACCTTATTGGTTGCTTCGCTCTTTGGGCAATGCATGGTGGGGGGTCCTTTATGACTGTTGAAGATTTCTTATCTTTACACACTATCAATCATAATTCTACTTTTGGTGATCTTTTTTACTACATAAGTGCTAAAAAAGGCACTTTAATTTGCGGACCCACTTCTGTGAAAAAGTGGAAAAACGGTTGGTTTTTTTGTAAGTGGCAATTGGTTGGAAAAAAACGAAGAAGGTTGTTTTTTTGGGGTTCCAATGAGGTTCGAAGAATATGGTAAGCTTTTTATTCTCCTTCCCACTGGAATCCATTTCTCATTATTGCATCCCTTCTTTTCTAATTTTCCTTCTTGCTTTTCAATACCTCGCAACATCCAACGCTCCCCCACGGCTAAGAAGTTTGCTAAGTACGTTTTGACCCTTGAAAAGTTCGGTCGCCACGACCCTTTGCTAGTCGATCAGAGTGTCCTTGAATCAATCGGGTTAGCGAGGTGACGCACTATCAATTCAGAAGGTAAAACTCTTGGTAGGCCTTTACCTGATCGGCCTCATCCTGGTCGACCCCGGCGCGGTCGGCCTCGGCTCGCCTTTTTTTTTATTTTTTTTATTTTTTTTTTACCTTGCTCCCTGCACTCTTTACAGAAATGGCCTTCCGAGGAATGTATGACTCTCAGCGGAAAAGGCGTGAATCATGCAACAGAGCTGGAACTTCCCGAGCAGCTTCCGTGGATCTTACCGAGGATGAGGTTCCTCAAGTTGCTGTTGAAACCTCTCGCCGCCCAGCCCCCTCTACCCGTAGGACTCGCTACCAAACGCGTTCTACGGTCACTGAAACAGACCTTCAAACGGGCATCCCCGTTTTTGCTCTTCCCGAGGACTATGGGAGCGAAGGTAATGAGGTAGAGATCATGACCCAGAACTTCATGTGTTGGCAGGGGCTACAATCTCGCAGGCCCGAAGGTGAGTTGGGGATCGAGGATCCTGCCCAAGGCATGCGTGAATTCCAGAGGCATCTTCGGGATGTAAGCTCCTTTGACTCCTCCCTCCTCGTGTTTTTGCTATTCTCGCTTTTTACTCAGCCTTCTTCCTTTGGTGCAGGCTTTTACTAAGGCCACTGCCTCTTCGATTAGCCTGGCGAGCAAAATTAACGAGCTTCAAATGACTAGCATCCCTCGGAGCGAGCTCATTTAGGCCCAGGAAAGGCTTAATGAGGCAAATCGCCTGCTGGAGGAAATACGGGCAAAACTTAAATCTAGGGATGCTGAGTTGGAGTCCACCAAGGCCCAGCTGATGGAAGCCAAGGCACACTTGGCTAGCGCTGACTATCTGGCTGATGAATTCAAGAAGACAAACGAATTTTACGCTATGCAGGACGAGATATGGAACGACGGCATCAAGTGGGCGCAGAAGAGATATAGCAAACGCCATCCAACCGTGGATGCAAATTCATACAAGAGGATCTTGCCACTCTCGCTGCCAACCCTGATGCCTTCGCTTCATCTGATGAGTCTTCCGGTGGTAGGGACCACATGGATCTCTGAAAACCTCGAATTCCGGCCTCCCATGCTATCTCTGTTATGACCCATCTTCGCTTTTCTTTTTTAGATGCAACTCTGTGTAATCCTTGCTCTACCGTTTTTAACCAAATCTAATGGAAATGTTTTAACTTTCCTTTCATCATTTCACTTTGGCTCTCATTGTTCATACTTAACCTGAATGAGATTAAGCTGAAACAAACGAACATGGTCGGCCCTGGGAAAATGTCGAGGCCGACCACAACTACTGGAGCAGAGCAAACCCTTCCACCAGGATACTATCTAATAGCTGAGTAAATAACTTAACTTTAATACACAGAATTCCGATATCCTAGACAATATAACGATAATGATTAAGCCAAGGATTCTCAAGCCCGCACATGAACAAGTTTCTATATTTGCAATGAAACTAACACAGAGGCCAACTAGCCATATGCAACAAAAGAAATCAGAAACTATGAACAAATTAAACCTGTGTGGTCGGCCAGGTCGGCCTCGGCATGCTCGGCCTCGATGCACTCAGATATTTTTCATAAACAAAACTTTGACTATCAATTACTTGACAATCTCCCTCTCCTCAGCCTCTACTAAAGTGTTATTTAAATTTAACGAATTATACTTGAGTAAAAGATGCTTGGGATGTGACTTACCGCCCCATGAAGCTTTAACGTCTCTGCACCCTCTTCTACCGGTATGACTCCTTTCTTGAAGTTCTACCGGCCGCTGTTTGCCCTGTGGAGCGCAGGTATTGCCACTCCTCCAAAGTCTCCAAAGCCATTCCTGCAAGTTTGTTACCTCAGGGAGTACAGGCATTGTCGTTCCACCGAGCGCCCTAGGAGTATAGGCGTTGCCACTCCTACAAGTCCTTTTCATAGATTGATTACCCCGGGGAGTATAGGCATTGCCACTCCACCGAGCGCCCTAGGAGTATAGGCGTTGCCACTCCTACAAGGCCTTTTCATAGACTGATTACCCCGGGGAGTATAGGCATTGCCACTCCACCGAGCGCCCTAGGAGTATAGGCGTTGCCACTCCTACAAGGCCTTTTCATAGATTGATTACCCCGGGAAGTATAGGCATTGCCACTCCACCAAGCGCCCTAGGAGTATAGGCGTTGCCACTCCTACAAGGCCTTTTCATAGATTGATTACCCCGGGGAATATAGGCATTGCCACTCCATCGAGCGCCCTAGAAGTATAGGCGTTGCCACTCCTACAAGGCCTTTTTTTTTAAACTATCTGCAGTAATAAAATCAACTAAAGGATTTCTTTAGCAACAACGCAAGAATTCAATTTGAGTTTCATACATCAATAAACGCAAATCCTGGGAAAACAACAGAAATATAGCCAATGTATGCAGAAAGCGATAAAAAAAATAAAAAGATAAAGGAGTAGCAGTCACTGCTCCATTGGCGAAGGATGTTCCTCTGCTCGGCCTCGGCCTGGTCGGCCTCGGCCTTCGTCTGCCCGTGGGCCAGGTTGCCTTGCTTGCTTGCCTGTTTCCCTGAGCGCCGTGAAGTAACATTCTAGGGAAGCTTTTTGTTCACCCCGCACTACCCCTACCCCATTGTCAGTTGGGAACTTCATCACCTGGTGGTAGGTAGATGCAACAGCCTTTAGCTCATGCAGCGCTGGCCTCCCGAGAATGGCGTTATAGGCAGATACACAATCTACTATCAAAAAGTTAACCATCTTTGTCACCACATTCGGCCCCTCCCCAAAACTTACGGGCAACTCTATGCTCCCCTCTGACATCACCTTTTCTCCCCCAAAACCAACTAGCGGTGTCATGCTCGGCCTCAGTCGCTCCCGCCCCAACTTCATTGCCTCAAACACTTTTGTAGACAAAACATCTGCTGAGCTTCCGCCATCGACTAATACTCGGTGAACCCGTGCGTTGGCAATCGTCAAGCTTACCACTAGTGCGTCATTGTGAGGTTGATGGATACCGAAGGCCTCTATCTCAGTGAACTCTACTGGCGGCAACCCTTTTGAGACCTTTACTGAGTACACTCTTTGCTCTTCAAGCTCTAACCTTGCTTCTCGGGCCACTGCCTTCCTCTTTCGATTCGACTCCCCCTTGTTGGCCCTCCTAAAATGGTTTTGATTTCCAACGGGGGGTCATGATTTCCTCCATTATGATCTTCTCCGGTCGACCTCGGCCCCCTGCTCTCCTCTTCCTTGACAAACTCCTTCAGATATCCTTCTTTGATCAGACTCTCTATCCGTCTCGGAGTTGTATGCAATATCGTGTGGTATGTTCATGGTCCCGATGAAACGCACAATACTTGTTCTTATCCCTCTTGCTAGGATCCGTTCTCATCCTGTCCGGACGCTTCACCAATTCTGTATGCTTTATTGCTGACAGAATACGGTCAGGTGGAATAGAAAAGGGTGTATACTTTTCAAACTTACCCTTTAGACCTGGTCTGTCTCGGCCTTCCCCCTGGTCTACTCGGCTTCGGCTAAAGGGGTAGCTATGACGATCTTGGTCGGCCTCCTCCCTCGGCCTCTTGCCTCTTTCTTCTCTCCTTCTGCCCCTATCAATGGTAGTCACCTTTTGTGCTTCCCTCTCTGCCCGCTTGGACTTCATTAACTCCTCCGCGTTTATGTACTTTTGCACTCTAGCAACGAACTCGGCGTACGTTCGTGGTTGTTCCTCTCCCACTGAATTAAGCAACCTCTCGTCCTGCAACCCCGAAATAACGGCTGTTAGGGCTACTCCGTCATCGTACCCTTCTACCTGCACAACCTCATTGCTGAAACGTGTGATGTACCCATTCAGACTCTCCACTGGCTGCTGCTTAATAGTCAACAAATTAAACTGCGGTTTTCTTCGATCCCTTGCCCCCAAGAACTGTGTAGCAAAAATACGTGACAATTCCTTGAATGATCCAATGGACTTGCTTGGCAACTTGTCGTACCATTGTCGTGTTATCCCAATCAAAGTTAGAGAGAAAGCACGACATTTGGTGGCCTCGGAAGCGCCATGAAATTCCATCCAAGATCGGTAGGTATCCAAATGTTGAACCGGGTCCTTCTTCCCGTCATACTGTGGGAAGGTGGGTAACTTAAACTTGTTGGGATTGGTGTCCTAAAACTCGTAGATAGTGAATGTTAAACGAATTATATACTTATTCGATAAAGGTGTTATCGAGATTAATTCAGTAAAATTATTACTGAATAAAGTAAATTGCACATATAATAACTCAAATCCAATAAACTAAGATCCATGGCTATAGGATGAACACTTGAGCTTTGTGTAGAGACATAAAAGTGGATCAAGCTTGAGTAATAGCCAAAACGGTCTATAGTATAGGGATAGGGTTGGGTACCTTATTCTGGGGACACTATGAGACGCGGCCCACTTTATAGATGGTATAGACGATGTGATCCTAAATCGTCCATGTAGAGACATGCGAGTGGGGGCGTCCTATGCAATGAGTTTGCATAAGACCAGGACCAAGAAATAAGTCACTCTCGCTTTATAACACCGTTTACTGACGAGACTGACTATTTCATATGATGACCTAGGTAACTCGATCTTAATCCTGAGCTAACTATGAACTCCTGTTTATTCGGGCTTATCCTTAGATCTGCAAGGGTGAGAGTGGCTCAGTATCGCCGACTCAATAAGCCTCCCATTTCAGGGATAGGAACGGGTAGATAGCTGGGGACATAGTCGTGCGAGAAGGAATTCACTCCTACCCAAAATAGGGATAGTAGAGAGGTTGTTCCCTTAAGTGCTGACTCCGGGGCTTGAACAAAGGGATCCCACCCTCTCATTTGGCCTGAGAGGGACTCGGTTTATTGGTTGGACCATAAACCAATTGTTCATTAGAGGATCAGTGGGACTTAAGGAACTAGAAGTACTATAGGGGTAAAACGGGCTTTTGACCTAGCTATAGCTACGAACAACCTGTGAAGGATCGACTTACTAATCATGGTTAAATCAAGTGGACGGAAATATATCTATAGTGAGGGGAGTGCAACTATCGGGCTATAGTGGAGTGTCCCGATAGTTAACGAATGTTGGCTAGCTTGGATAATGAGATTAGTCGGTTAGCCTCAAATCGTTGGAGCCCATGATCTATAGGTCCATTAGGTCCCCCTACTAGCTCATATCGGAATTAAGCCTAGAACAAAAGATAGGAAGCTTTGAATCGTTCAAAAATCGGGAAAAATGATATTATCGTAAATTGTGTTTGACACAATAATTTAATTATGAATTAAATTAGAAAATGAGAGATGGAGTATTTAAAAGTGTTTTGAATACCATATATATGTATTATGAATCATATATGATTTATTGCACAAGATTAGAATGATTAATTGGATTAATCATAAGAAATCATTTTGTAATGCCTCAAAATCAATTACCTAATGTTAAATTCAATTTGGAATTGAAATGAACATTAAATTGCAAGCTTGAAATTAGATTTCAATTTGTATTTGGTGGATTTAGTTGGAAATCCACTTATGCAAAGACAACTCACTCATGCATTGTTGCATGTCTTGTGAGATGTACACCTAGAATCCACTTGAACTTGCAAATACACCATGTGTCTTGTGTCTTGAGGCTTGGCTTTGCATGGAGAATGTCTTTAAAAGGAGCTTGAATCAAATTCAAAGGGATGAGAGCCATTTTTCCTTAATGTTATGCTGCTGGAATTTGGACTCAAAGTTCTCTCATCTCTCATTCTTCTCCATTGCTTGATGCTTCAAGCATTCCCTTCCCATTCCCTATCTTATATAGACTCCCACAAGTCGTTCTTGGCCCGGAGTATAGTAGGGAAGACTCTAGAGGTTGTCCAAGGAGCATAGGAGAGGCAAACACCACAAGGAGTTCAACATAAGTGAGCTACAAAGGTTGGTGTTTTCTATACTCTCTATTCTGTCTTTTCTAGAACATGCATGCTTTAGGAGTAAAATTGAATGTCTTAAGTGCTTTCGATCTTCAATTGCTTCCGCATGTGTAATATGTACACCTTCAATTGGTATCAGAGCATGATTAGAGCACTTAATTCATTTTAATTTTGCTTTGGTGGGTACCATTTTGAAATTGAATTTTCTGTGTGCTAAAATGGAAGTGTTCTGGTTTGGCAATTTTTTGAGCATTCAAACCTTCATGAAATTGTAATTGCTCGGATATGTAAGAGCGTTAATGTGTGTACTATAGTCTGTAATTTTTATAGAGTCATTAGAGTCCATATAGGCTGTAAAATCGAAGAAAAACCGGAGAAGACGCAGCAGAAAATGAAAATTCCAGCAAGCAGTTTTTTTTCTTCTTCTATTCCAGAATTTTGGTCCGGTTCAGCTGTTGCCTTTTGGTCCGGTTCGGTCTGTTACAGCCTCATTTCACTCATTGCATGGCCGGTTCATTGCTTGGATGAGCGGTTCGGGATGGTTCGTGAAGCTCGGGCGTGCTGCAAGTTTATTTATTAATTATTATTGTAATAATTAGTGAAATTGCTTGTGTTTTTTTTTAAAAAAATTGTCAAACTATTCCATTTTAGCTTGATTTAATTACTTTATGCATTGTGAATGTATGATTTAATTAAATGGATGTATGTGCATTATGAGCATGCCATATAGTTTTAAAACCCCACCATAGGAAAGCATGTTCATGCATTTGTTTAATTTTAATAAGTGTTATTGATTAATTCAAATGCATGAGGGAAATTTCATGTTTAATTAATATAAGAGTTGTATTAATTTAGGGAGATTCATGCTTGAATGGTTAATTAAAATTGATTAATTCTTATAATAGTTATAATTATTAAAAGATAAAATTAACCAAGCATGTAGCATGAAATTTCTTTAGTTTGTTTATAAGTGTTATATTCAAATTAGACTTGTTATGGATTGATTTTATAATTGTTATAAAAAGAGATAGAAATCTAAAATCTATAACAAGATTAAGTGCATGCTCACTTAGGTTAATGAACCTTCAACAATTCGATCAACTTGCATAGTTTAGGTCGATATCTTGTAAAACAACGGTTACGAGAGAACTCACCCGACAAAATGCTGTCTAAGGCTGGAGGTATTTAAGTTGACGGTTTACGGAACACCTCCTACCTGGGCATTGAGTCGGTTCTTGAGTTAAGTTAACTCGAGTTTTATGAGCATGCGTGAGCGGTGTGAGGTTTTAAAGTGTTATCACCTAGACATCGTAGTATAAAGCGTTATACAAACCTAGACATAGGTTGTTTCTAAATGGTGTTTTTCTTATAACTTGAATGATTGATTGTTATATGCTTTAAAACACCATTAGAAAGCATGTTATAGGGTTTATTCATTAAAAGTTATAAGAGTTATAAAAGTTGATGAATAGAAACCGTAAAATCTATAACAAAGAGTTGCATGCTAACATAGGATCTTAGGATCTTATCATTCTTTAAATGGTTTAAAATGAAATAGACCTAAGATCGCCTTTTTCTAATAGGATTAGAAATATGTCTGTCTTAGTTTTTTTTTTAAAATAGTTTTGAAATTCGAGTAAGTAGGACATAAGACCTTGGTTATAAGGGAACTCTCCCGGCAAATGGTTCGGAACCTGAGTTGAATTAACCATAGTCTTACTAGCATGCAATGTCACTAGGTTATTAAAAGTGTTTAATCACCTAGACATTTAGTGTAAAGACCTTGTTTAATAAGGCATAGACTTAGATAGATTCATTTAGCCGGAATTTACCTAAGTAATAAGACCCTAAAACTTTACAACACTTTAGTGGGAGGAAAAGTATAGAAACGAAATATTCATATTAAGTTTCAACTCTCACGTCCCCCTGAGTTCACACCGTGAGATCCATGCTTGGCCTCGAGGCGCCCTGGGAGCGTCCCTCTACGGATGGTGTTTGCATGGGTTAATATCAAGGTGAATGGGGAAAGTGTTCATAGTAAGTGGGAGAAGGAAACGTGTCAAACGTATCCTGCGGTCTCCATCATTAGGTTGCACCGTGAGATACTTATGCGCTGCCTGCGAGTCGCCCTGGGAGCGATCACCCTACGGAGGGCTTGTGCATGGGATTCGAAACAACGCAAACTCCAGAAATGGATAGGGTTTCCTAGGGTCATTCCCAACATTAGCTCTTCCCTACGGTGGCATTGTTGGGGCCGTCCTCTGCGATCTGAAAATGATGGGTAACACTTACAAGATGGTCTTGACCAAATTAACGTTAGCTAATAACTATTGGAGTAAGAGTTATTCTGGGAATAGTATTTGGCCGAGATTGTCTCGATTCAGAGGAGGAGTAGCTGACTGCCCTACGGTAGCGGTTATTCTAAACCCCTGAAGTATCGTTGCAAAATAAATCAATTGTATATATGGGTCGATGATTGCTTTTGCTAAATCTGATTGGATAAATGTGATTAATGGGTTTAGTGCATGTTTCTAATAGAGATTAATTTGTTTGTTTCAGCAATATGTCGAAAAACGTATGTGCTTTGTCAAATGCCAAATTAAACGGTTTAGTACATACGACTAAGAATACTTGCTTAAACGCTAACCACGTGGCAAAGAATTTAGGTTTTGTCTTAACTGAGGAATATCCTCAAACTAACTGCATAGCCAAGAAAAACATAATCCACGACTCTAAATGCGATTTATTAGTCTTGGAAACGTGTTTAGTGGAAAACGACGATTCTGCCTGGATACTAGATTCAGGTGCCACTAATCACATATGTTCTTCATTTCAAGGAATGAGTTCCTGGCAACAGCTAAAATCTGGAGAGATGACTCTTAAAGTTGGAACAGGAGAAGTCATCTCGGTTATTGCAGTGGAAGACATAAAATTATTCTTCACCAAGGAACGTTACATGATATTAGATAATGTGTACATAGTTCCGAAAATTAAAAGAAATTTGATTTCTTTATCTTGTTTATTGGAACAAGGTTACTCAATTTTTTTTTCTGTTAATGAAGCGTTCATAACTAAAAGAGGTATTAATGTTTGCTCTGCAAACTTGAAGAATAAATTGTATGTTTTGAGACCAATTGAGTCTAAAGCTATTTTAAATCACGAGATGTTTAAAACTGCTGAGACTCAACCTAAAAAGCGAAGAGTTTCTCAAGATACCTATCTCTGGCACTTGAGGTTAGGCCATATCAACCTCAATAGGATTGGGAGATTGGTCAAGAGTGGACTTCTAAACAAGTTAGAAGACGACTCGTTGCCTCCTTGTAAGTCATGCCTTGAGGGCAAGATGACAAAACGACCTTTTACCGGAAAAGGTTATCGTGCCAAAGAGCCCCTAGAGCTCATTCATTCGGACCTCTGTGGACCAATGAACATTAGAGCTCGAGGAGGGTACGAATATTTCATCAGTTTCATTGATGATTATTCGAGGTATGGCTATCTCTACCTGTTGCATCATAAGTCTGAAGCTTTTGAAAAGTTCAAAGAGTACAAGGCCGAGGTTGAGAACCTATTAGGTAAGACGATAAAAACACTTCGATCCGATCGAGGTGGAGAGTAAATGGACTCAAGTTTTCAAGACTATTTGATAGAGCATGGAATTACGTCCCAACTCTCAGCCCCTGGTACACCTCAGCAAAACGGTGTATCAGAAAGGAGAAACAGAACCTTGTTGGACATGGTTCGTTCGATGATGAGTTATGCTCAGTTGCCTAACTCGTTTTGGGGTTATGCAGTAGAGACTGCAGTTTATATTTTGAACGTAGTTTCCTCAAAGAGTGTTTCTGAAACACCGTTTGAGCTCTGGAAAGGACGTAAAGCTAGTTTACGACATTTCAGAATTTGGGGATGCCCTGCATACGTGCTAGAAGCAAATCCAAAGAAATTAGAACCTCGTTCTAAATTTTGCCTATTTGTAGGCTATCCCAAAGAAACGAGAGGTGGATACTTCTTCGATCCAGAGGAAAATAAAGTACTTGTATCGACAAATGCTACATTCCTAGAAGAAGACCACCTCAGAGATCACAAGCCACGAAGTAAAGTCGTTTTAAGTGAACTATCAAACGAAGCTATAGAAACATCAACAAAAGTTGTTGATGATGCTGGCACCTCGAGTCAATCGCGTCCTTCTCAAGAAATAAGAGAACCTCGACGTAGTGGGAGGGTTGTTAGACAACCTGATCGCTATTTGGGTTTAACTGAAACTCCAGTCGTCATACCTGATGACGGAATCGAGGATCCATTAACCTTTAAACAGGCAATGGATGATGTTGACAAGAACGAGTGGATTAAAGCCATGGACTTGGAAATCGAGTCCATGCATTTTAATTCAGTATGGGATCTTGTAGATCAACCTGAAGGGGTTAGACCCATAGGGTGTAAATGGATCTACAAGAGAAAACGAGACGCTATTGGAAAGGTACAGACCTTTAAGGCACGACTTGTGGCAAAGGGTTTTACCCAGCGGGAGGGGATTGACTATGAAGAAACCTTCTCCCCTGTTGCCATGTTAAAGTCGATTCGGATACTTTTGTCCATTGCCACGTTTTACGATTATGAAATATGGCAAATGGATGTCAAGACTGCCTTTCTGAACGGTAATCTTGAAGAAAGTATCTACATGTCTCAGCCAGAGGGGTTCATAGCTCAGGATCAAGAGCAAAAAGTTTGCAAGCTTAAACGATCCATTTATGGATTGAAACAAGCATCTAGATCCTGGAATATGAGATTTGATACTGCGATCAAATCTTATGGCTTTGAACAACATGTTGATGAGCCTTGTGTTTACAAAAGGATCATCAACAACTCCATAGCTTTCTTAGTACTGTATGTAGATGATATCCTACTCATCGGGAATGATGTAGGTTATCTAAGTGACATTAAACTATGGCTAGCAACTCAATTCCAAATGAAAGATTTGGGTGAGGCACAATTTGTTCTAGGAATCCAAATTGTTCGAAACCGAAAGAACAAAACGCTAGCCCTGTCTCAAGCGTCTTATAACGACAAATTGTTGGTTAGATATAAAATGCAAAATTCCAAGAAAGGACTATTACCTTTCAGGCACGGAATTATTTTGTCTAAGGAACAGTGTCCTCAGACACCTCAAGAAGTTGAGGACATGAGACGTTTTCCCTATGCCTCTGCAGTAGGTAGCCTAATGTATGCCATGTTGTGTACAAGGCCTGACATTTGTTATGCAGTAGGGATTGTCAGTAGATATCAATCAAATCCAGGATTCGATCACTGGACAGCCGTTAAAAGTATCCTCAAATATCTAAGGAGAACGAGGGACTATATGCTCGTGTATGGTTCGAAGGATTTGATCCTTACAGGATACACTGATTCTGACTTTCAAACCGATAAAGATTCGAGGAAATCTACATCGGGGTCAGTATTCACTCTAAATGGAGGAGCAATAGTATGGCGCAGCATCAAGCAAGGATGCATTGCAGACTCGACCATAGAGGCCGAATATGTAGCCGCTTGCGAAGCAGCAAAAGAGGCAGTATGGCTCAGGAAGTTCCTAACTGACTTAGAAGTCATTCCGAATATGCATCTGCCTATCACCTTGTATTGTGATAATAGCAGCGCAGTTGCAAACTCAAAGGAACCTCACAGCCATAAGAGAGGCAAGCACATCGAAAGGAAATACCATCTCATTAGGGAGATTGTGCACCGATGAGACGTGATCGTCACGAAGATAGCGTCGGAGCACAACATTGCTGATCCATTCACGAAGGCTCTCACGGCTAAAGTGTTCCAGAGTCATCTAGAAGGTCTAGGTCTACGAGAAATGTACGAGAAATAATCTAGGTCAAGTGGGAGAATTGTAACCGGTATATCGATGCCTCAGTATACTGGGTATTTAGATGCCCTAGTTTATTGTATTTTTACTTTGTTATTAATACAAGTATTTATTCACCCACTGCTGTTATAGATTATAGTACATCCCACTAAACTAGAGTTTTAGCTCAAGTGGGAGATTGTTGGGATTGGTGTCCTAAAACTCGTAGATAGTGAATGTTAAACGAATTATATACTTATTCGATAAAGGCGTTATCGAGATTAATTCAGTAAAATTATTACTGAATAAAGTAAATTGCACATATAATAACTCAAATCCAATAAACTAATATCCATGGCTATAGGATGAACACTTGAGCTTTATGTAGAGACATAAAAGTGGATCAAGCTTGAGTAATAGCCAAAACGGTCTATAGTATAGGGATAGGGTTGGGTACCTTATTCTGGGGACACTATGAGACGCGGCCCACTTTATAGATGGTATAGACGATGTGATCCTAAATCGTCCATGTAGAGACATGCGAGTGGGGGCGTCCTATGCAATGAGTTTGCATAAGACCAGGACCAAGAAATAAGTCACTCTCGCTTTATAACACCGTTTACTGACGAGACTGACTATTTCATATGATGACCTAGGTAACTCGATCTTAATCCTGAGCTAACTATGAACTCCTGTTTATTCGGGCTTATCCTTAGATCTGCAAGGGTGAGAGTGGCTCAGTATCGCCGACTCAATAAGCCTCCCATTTCAGGGATAGGAACGGGTAGATAGCTGGGGACATAGTCGTGCGAGAAGGAATTCACTCCTACCCAAAATAGGGATAGTAGAGAGGTTGTTCCCTTAAGTGCTGACTCCGGGGCTTGAACAAAGGGATCTCACCCTCTCATTTGGCCTGAGAGGGACTCGGTTTATTGGTTGGACCATAAACCAATTGTTCATTAGAGGATCAGTGGGACTTAAGGAACTAGAAGTACTATAGGGGTAAAACGGGCTTTTGACCTAGCTATAGCTACGAACAACCTGTGAAGGATCGACTTACTAATCATGGTTAAATCAAGTGGACGGAAATATATCTATAGTGAGGGGAGTGCAACTATCGGGCTATAGTGGAGTGTCCCGGTAGTTAACGAATGTTGGCTAGCTTGGATAATGAGATTAGTCGGTTAGCCTCAAATCGTTGGAGCCCATGATCTATAGGTCCATTAGGTCCCCCTACTAGCTCATATCGGAATTAAGCCTAGAACAAAAGATAGGAAGCTTTGAATCGTTCAAAAATCGGGAAAAATGATATTATCGTAAATTGTGTTTGACACAATAATTTAATTATGAATTAAATTAGAAAATGAGAGATGGAGTATTTAAAAGTGTTTTGAATACCATATATATGTATTAGGAATCATATATGATTTATTGCACAAGATTAGAATGATTAATTGGATTAATCATAAGAAATCATTTTGTAATGCCTCAAAATCAATTACCTAATGTTAAATTCAATTTGGAATTGAAATGAACATTAAATTGCAAGCTTGAAATTAGATTTCAATTTGTATTTGGTGGATTTAGTTGGAAATCCACTTATGCAAAGACAACTCACTCATGCATTGTTGCATGTCTTGTGAGATGTACACCTAGAATCCACTTGAACTTGCAAATACACCATGTGTCTTGTGTCTTGAGGCTTGGCTTTGCATGGAGAATGTCTTTAAAAGGAGCTTGAATCAAATTCAAAGGGATGAGAGCCATTTTTCCTTAATGTTTTGCTGCTGGAATTTGGACTCAAAGTTCTCTCATCTCTCATTCTTCTCCATTGCTTGATGCTTCAAGCATTCCCTTCCCATTCCCTATCTTATATAGACTCCCACAAGTCGTTCTTGGCCCGGAGTATAGTAGGGAAGACTCTAGAGGTTGTCCAAGGAGCATAGGAGAGGCAAACACCACAAGGAGTTCAACATAAGTGAGCTACAAAGGTTGGTGTTTTCTATACTCTCTATTCTGTCTTTTCTAGAACATGCATGCTTTAGGAGTAAAATTGAATGTCTTAAGTGCTTTCGATCTTCAATTGCTTCCGCATGTGTAATATGTACACCTTCAAAACTTATGCGGAACCTCCGCCTGCATGATTTCGTCGACAAACGGTGGATCAACCTGACCTATTAGATTTTCTAGATTTTCCTTATCTACATCCCTGGGCTGTGTATCCTTCGGAATACCGGCTCTAGCTTTGGCCTCAGCCTCAGCCTCAACCTTGGCTCTGGCCGTGGCCTCGGCTTCGGCCCTCAACTTAATCCCCAGCTCGACGCGGATCCTCGTTTCAAGTTCAGTCTTTTCCCGATTCCTGGCCTCGGCCCTCCGGCCCGAACCCACTGTACTGGTTGCATCTGGAGCGCCAAGCGCGCCCTTGAGCTCTACCCATTTCCTCGGCCCTGGCTCCTTCAATTCGAATTCCTTGCCACCCTTTGGTTTGCGCAACTTGCTGGTTGCACTGTTTGTTTCCCCCTCTTCCTCATCTAAGATCACTTTTCCCTTCTCTCGATCTCGTACGAAGCTCTTTTGATACTTCGTGCTGGGATTCGGTTGCTTCAAGATACTCAGAATCTCAGCCAGACTCTGCCCCATCTCGTTCACCCTTCCTCTGAGGGCTTCCATATCCACGTCCGAGGTATTAGCCTTAGGTCGAGAACCTCCCTCACCTACCTGGTTTTCCTACTCCATTCTCCTATCAACCAGTTTTCACACCGACTTACAATGCTCCCAAGCCAACGCTCTTCCTCACAGACGGCGCCAACTATTGATGGCAAAATCCGGCCAAGCGCTCACCTGACCTTCACGTGACACCAACAGTGAATTTGTTTGAATACGGAGAAGACGTGACTTGCAAAAAAGGAAGTGAGCACTGCACACCGGTGTGGTGCTTGCCACACACGCTCCGATGCCTAAGTCAGTGATCGGAGAGCCTCCGGCAAGAATAGTACTGAAGCTGTAAAAGAATAGGGTTGTGAGTTCAGATTTTCATACCTTACTTGGGTCCTCCTAGGGCCTTTTATATCTCCCTTTCAATTAGGGTTTTTCCTCCCCCTCATCGCTGGTTGTCGCTTGTCTCATGGACTCTACCTTCACTGGGCCCCAGAGGGCTTCCCCAAACGACCCAAATGGCCATTGGGCCCAACGGCCTGGTCGGCCTCGACATTGGGCCGATGCCGACCAGACCCTCGGCCTCAGCCCAATGCCGAGGCCGAGGAGGTGGCTTCTCCTCTTCGGGTGGAATCTTTTCTCGTGGACCGGCTCGGATTGGGCCCAAAGTCTCTATCCTCCAGAGTGTCTGTTAAGCCAAAATTACCCACAACACTTTGTTAATAATAATAATAAAAAGAAGTTACAATATTTCACAGAAAATGTATATTTCCCTTCAACTAAAAAATATTTTACTTGAGCTTTTATAAATTGTAATGAAACAAATTTGTAAGAAAAATATTACTTAAATTATTTATGGGAATATAATTTAAAATAAATTCGGATTTTTGAATTCTCAAAATGGATTATGTGCAATATTGTATTTTTCAGTGTAATTGTATTTCTTAATTATTCAGTATAAATACCTCGATGATTCATTAATAAAGTGAGGTGGACATTATTTACTTTCTGTGTAAATTCTCAAAAACTACTATAAATAAATTGAGTTAAAAAAAAAAAAAAAAAACTACTATAAATAAATTGCATTTAGACATAAGGTAGATAATTCCAAATATACATGGTTAGTAATTTATAACTTTATAGTACCTCTAAAAAAATTATTGATTTTTTGTTGTAACATAATGAAATCAAAAATTAAAAAGAAAAAAAAAAGAAAAAAGACTCATGGCAAAAATATTGGGGTGTCATTTATAGAAAATAAAAATTATTAATAGGGAGAAGATGATATTTTTCTAAACGAAAGTAATATATATGGAATTTAAATTTAAACCAAATACACCCTAATTGAACCACTAAAATGAATATATCATAAAAGGTCACAAATATATTATTAGTTTCTAAAAATAAATGTCACGAGGTAAACAATTCCATTCTGGTAAACATTCCAAGTTTATTATATTATCAATAATCAATAATTAATTTAAATTTTAATAGTCTATTAAATTTAAAGTAGGAGCAAAATTTAAAGAAGACGGAGAAAAAAAAAATAGAACTTTAGCTAAATAAAAACTAAACTAATACAAAATTTGTAAAAATAAAATAAAATGAATAAAAGAAAAAAAAAAAAAGGGAAAACTTTAGCACTTTTTTAAAGGAACTTTACGCTGTTTACTTGTGCAGCCGCCATTTTTTTTTAAATCTTTTTAATTCTTCTTCTTTACGGCAGCATATCCTTTTTGCCGCCGTCTCTCTCCAGTTCACTGTTGTCGCTGCCCTCATCTTTCTTCTACTCGTGTCGCTGCCACCGTCGTATTTCTTCCGTTCGTCCCGTTGCAGCCTCTCATCCAAGCGATTTTGCACTGATTTTCTACTTCTTTGAGGTCAGTGGCGGATACAGAAATTTTGTTTAGGGGGTTTCATTTAAAAATTCGTAAAAGTAATTTACAAGTAAATAATTCCAAAATTTTCATAAATGAAATTGAACTATTAATTTAATTAATTGCAATTCTTCTCTATACATTTTTATATCGTAAGACTAATTTTAATAAAAAAAACAAAAATTTAAAATATTTTTATCCATTTCCGTTTATTTTGATATAAAAATAATATTTAAAGAAGAAATTAAAATAAATATTGTAATATTATTTATTTGTTAGATTATATTACAAGTTTAATCTTGAAATTTTTACATTTGTGTCTAATAGATTCTTGAACTTTCAATTTTTAGTGGTTGTCAAACACTATAATTTTTTTTTTCAAAATGAATTTTTTACAAAATTAAAAACTTGAAAAGTTAAACCAAACCTATCATAAGTTTATGGAATAAATTTGTAATTTAACTAATTTGTTATTATTTCACATTTGTAAGTAATTTTTTTTAAACAAAACATAGCCTACAATTTAAATTTATGAAAAATAAAAGTCTTTGTAATTATAAAAGTCAATTTTTAAAAATGAGTTTAGTATATATTTCTTAGATGGACAAGTTTTAACTTTGTTGAATATAATGTAAGAGAGAAAAAGAATAAATATTATTGGAAGGAGAAAAAGAATTGCGTGAACTCGGACTCGATCCCGCGGAAAAAAATCACGTGATATAGGGATTGATCCAAGGACCGGGCACGACGTGAGGGGGGGCTTAAGAGGCGCGCGCCAACGAAGCCAGCTCTTAGCTTTAGTAACAAACTGAAATTGTATATAAAAATACATAACAACTAAAAGTTCAGGGGGGCTCGAGCCCCCCCTGGGCCCCCGCTATTTGAGGTATTCTTTCAATCTCCATTTATGTCTTTCTTTCCACCGGACAACTCAAATTAGGACTTAGTTTGAGCTCCAAAATTTTATAATAGTAGATTATAATAGATTTTGATGAGTTCTTGAATTAAAATTAGTTGTAGAAAGCTAATGAGCCATTTTTTTGAGAATTCAAGTTGTCTGTTGAAATTGCCTCATGAATGGTACTTGGAACGAGAAGTGTCGTCGGTAGGTTTCTTTTTAACAAAAATAGAGGGATACATTCATTAATAGCATACAGTAAATTGAAATCTGAAAAGTCAACCGAGTAGTTCTCTATCTTGAACCAACTCACTTTTCATTTCCCAACATTTTTATCTCGATTCCAATACATTCAATGGATGTACTTATTATAGAAGTATAGATGTTTATGTCTATTAACTATTCATCCTTTAAACTTTTTGTATAATAATTTATTAAATTTTTAATTTTGTGTTTAATAGGTCTCCATCATTCATTTGTTTTTAACACTTACCTATTGAATGTATAATGTTTAAGGATCATGAAACAAGTTGATTTCGAATATTAAGGATAGAGGTTTATTAGATAGAAAAGTAAAAATTTTAGGACTTATTAAAACTTCTTAAAAGTATTGGAACAAATTATATATGATTATAAAGATTTGGTAACTTAGTAGAAATTTATATACAGAGACTGAATAGACTCAATATTTTTATTTTTTTATTTTTTTAAGAGTAGAAAATAGACTAAACTTTGAAATTTCAATGACCAAACTTATTATTTAACCTAGTTTTGAAATTTAGCCTTTAGAAGATTAAATTAAGTTATTTACAATAAATTGAATTAAACTTAAATCTAAATACAATATGTTTAATCTTGTAAGGAATATATTTACCATCGTTTGAATATCATTTTTTTATATGGGGTTTGCATTTCATTTTAGAAAAAACAAACTTTGGATTTATATTAAACTATTTCCATTTTGATTTTAAACCATAGAATTTATACATAATTGTTTCATTTTGTAGAATTCATATGGAATCCTATTAAATAACATGGGGATCCTCTTTTTTTTTTTTTTTTTTACCGAATACCATTATAATATGGGCTTCCATCTCAAAACCAATTGGCCAATTGGTGGAGTGACCCTTGTTGCTTATATATTGTGAGGTCTCCACCAATCTTTTCAATGTGGGATCCTCAACATGCCCTCTCAAGATGGTGCCTCTTTGGGTTCACCCTTCTTGGATCGGATCCCAATTTTTTCTTGGACCGAGAATACCCGTTTGGGTTTTATGGGCTCTGATACCATATTATATTATATGGGCTTCTATTTCAAAACCAATTGGCAATAAGTGGGATGACCCTGTGGGATCCTCAACATGCCCCTCAAGATGGTGCCTCTTTGGGTTCACTATTCTTGAATCGGATCCCAATTTCTTTTTATTGGACCGAATACCCGCTTGGGTTTAATGGGCTCTGATACCATATTAGAATAACATGGAGTTCCACCATTCTTTTTGTTATCAAATCCCACTAATTTAGGATGCTATTAAAATTTTATTTCTTCAGCTCAGCGGTAATTAGCATGTACTATCGACCATGAGGTTAGAGGCTTGAATCCCCCCACCCCCAATTATTGATGTACTAAAAAAAAAAAATTATTTCTTCTAATCCACAAATATTATTTCTTTCCTTTTGTAAATTCGTTGTAAATGGTATAAAATTATTGAGATATTTAGGTAAAATATTATATTACTGGTTGGATGGCATTTAATTCCTATCAAACATTTTGGTAATATTTGTAAAAATTGGAAATCTATATATTATAATTGAAAAATGAAAATTCATTTGTCCCATTTTTAAGTAAACCCATTTTTAATTTTCATTTATATATTTGATTTGATGATGCAATTTAGGTGATGATAGAGATTTGGCAAAATCACAAGTAGAAGAAGAAGACACCAACCATGAAGCTTGGCTTGTTCATTATTTCAAGGTCAATTTCTTTCTCCATTTTACTGGTAAATAACTCTACAATTAAACCATATGCAAATTCTTTTCTCCAAAATGACTTGTAAAATTTTCATTCTTTGGATAAAAAATGAAATAATTGAACCTACATTGTAGGCATTTGTGCTACTCGTACTTCCGAGCTTGTTGATTCCGTGTTGGTACGGTATGATCAAACATATTCATTCTCATCTCCTCGTGAACAATTACAATGCTACCTCTAAGATGCCATTGGAGATGGAGAAAATATCGACATCGATTCAACCAATTTATGTGTCGACGACAAATTTGGCTAAAATTCTTGGCTTTTTCTTCAATGGAACTCAAATTTCATTTTTGGAAGTGAAATCTAAGGTTAGTTACTAACTGATTCCTTGTCTTTTATGTCTAACTACAATACCCAAAAAGGAGAAGAAAAAGAAAATTTGATTTTAGATGGTTGACTCCATTTTTACTTATTGAGAATTTGAAACATTACATAATGTCAATTATGTCTTTATACATTGATTTTTTTTTTTTTTTGAAAGATTGAAATTATCATTCTCGTAACTAAGACCCAATTTGATAACAATTTGATTTTTGGTTTTTGATTTTTGAAAATTATGCTTTATTTTTCTTTTTTTTTTTTTTTTTTTTTTTTGAACCCCTTACAATGGTTTTTATCATTGTTAAAGACACTTTTATATTTTTAGCCAAATTTTGAAAATAAAACTTGATTTTGTTTTTGAAAACATGGAAAGAAAGTAGATAACAAAACAAAAAAACTTATAAATGGAAGTAGTATTTATAACTTTAATTTTTAGCCCTGTTTGATAACCATTTGGTTTTTTGTTTTTTGAAAATTAAGCTTATAAACACTATTCATACTTATAAGTTTCTTTGTTTTTTCATCTACCTTGTTTCCATGTTTCCAAAAATCATGCCAATTTTTGAAAACTAAAAAAAAAAAAAATAGTTTTCAAAAACTTGTTTTTACTTTTTAAATTTGGCTAAGAATTCAAATGTATCATTGACAAAAATAAAAACCACCGTAAGGAAATTGAGAGAAAACAAGCATAATTTTCAAAAACCAAAAAGTTACTAAATGAGACCGTAGTTTTAAAAAAAAATGAAGTGACAAAAAAAAACGTCCTTTTTTTGAAAAATACATCAAATTTCTTTTATAAACTTTGTTACTGTATTTCATCTTCATTACATCATTTGTCAGTAAAAATGTACCAAATTGGCCAAAGTTTAGGGGTGTAACTATAGCTCGAGATTAGTAATGTAATTAAATGGAAAAAGATGGATGGTAAGGATCAGTAACTAGCAAATTCACTACATTCAACTATTGATGCTTTTAATTTCTTTTGATCTTTCAGATTGCTCCTATGTTATTTCAAGGATTTTCAACCATTCCATACCTGACTCAAATTTCCTATATTGGGATGGATGGTCTCTTCTTCTCATACTACACTGACAATAACCAAACTTTTGCAGTCTATGCTAACTCTACCTTTACTGCCAAATTCTATCCTCATCCAAGAAGGGAATACACTTGGCTGACCCAATTTGTAAACTCTAGCACAGGAGAAATGTATGGGAATATGGCTCAGACCCTCCCCTTAGCCACTAGCAACACGAGCTGGGTTCGAGACGCCTTGAATAGTAACCAGGGATGTGCATCTATAGGGTCAAAATGGGGATCAGATTATGAACGTACCAGACTGACAACAGCTTGGGGATGCCCTTTTGAGGATCGACTAGCTGATAAAAGAAAGCAAGGTGAGTTTCAAGCTTTACAAGAGAAAATAGCTTGAAAGTTCTCAACGCATGCCTTTGCAATACAAACTTGAAGTCTTTTATAGACTCCGGACTTCAAACGAAAATTGAATGCGGAAAATTAAAAGATAAGATCGAATAATCAGGACAGGACCCCTGATAGATTCGTCTTTTTGAAAAGTAGTAACGACAAAATTGAAAAAGCTAAACTAAATTATTATTCCGACAGGACAGGACCCCTGACGGATAGACGTGACTTAAAGAAAAAATAATTAAAGCAAATAATTACAAAAGACAAAATAGGAAAAGAAGATAAGATATCATGTCTGCCACTTTACAACTGTTGAAGATGCTTCAGCTTTATCTCTTTTCAGTAGATAAGATTCTTTATCTTGTCGGCTGAATTATTAGCTCCAATCCTAACCCTCGATCACCCTAGGCGGATTATAGGCTAAACCCGGACTTACATCATCATCTGTCGGTAAACGCCAAACTAGGTCCTCACGATCTAGGAAAGTTGCTAACAATTTTTGCCTTCAAAACATCGAAGTCTTGTATCTTGATCGTACTGCTGCTTCATCTTCTAAAGCTGTGCTTAGGCAGAAATGTATTTACAGTGCAAACTAGAGTAATTACAGAGTTTACACCTTTTAGATCTAGAGAAGAGAATTTACAACACTTTTTTTTTTTTTTTTTTTTTGATTTGACGGAATTACTTCCCTTTGAAGTATTCCTGAAATACTAACTGCTTCTATGTGAAACAGGATAATTTGACTCGGAGCTCACATGGGTTGTGAGTCGAGGAACGGGTCGTCCAGATCGTAATCCGGATCTTCGTCTTCTTCTTCTTGAGCGGAAGAAGCTGGAGATGCGCTTGAAGCCGCCATCTGGAGAATTCTTTGGAAGTCTGCGTCAGATGTGGTCTGAGCGAGAGCTGCAAGGAGCTTTGATTTGTCGTTGAGAAATTCTGCATTTCTCTTGATGTCGATATCCTGAAGATATCCATTGGCCGCAAACCACTCTTTAACGTTGTTGAGGGTTGCATTCTGAAAATTGTATTTGTCCCACCATTTGATCTTTAGGATCTTGGTGACTGTTTTGTATTGTGGTTGATTGCTGGTTGAGAAGTTCCAGCAAAAAATCCACGGAACTTGAAAGTATAAACAGAATCTCATTGAATTATGAAAAGCTGTTTTTTGAATATTCCTTGCAAAATGATAATATGATTCTTGCAAGGGAGTTGGTAAAATATCATCCGTAAGACCGAATGTATTCCACCATTGAATAAACCACAAAGGAAATGTGATTTTGTATGCATTTTGACAGAAGGATATGAACCAAGAATGTTTGAAGTGGGAATACCACATAACATTATACCAGGCTCTTATGTAGTCCCGATATGAATATGTTTGTGGAACAAATGGCTTTGAGAAGGATTTATCAGTGTATAAACCTTGATTCCAGTGGGTCGGATTCAAGGCTTTGAATATTTTTAATTTGGAATAAGCGATCATTGATGGATCGTTTTTGTCTGGAATATGAGTAATCTCGGCTGACTTGGTGTCGACGAGAATGAACTCATAGAAAGTTCTGGTTTTGTTCAGATCCTCAGGCATGAAATTGAAGCCTGTAGGATACATATTTGAAACGGTCTCTTCAAGATTGAGACCTTGAAATTCAGGTTCTATGATGAGTTCATAGATAACCTGGGATTTTTGAAAATAACCTTTGATCTCTGGGCGAGGTACAAACCTCTTTTCCGGTGTTACCGCCGCAGAGTAGGTTGAAGAGGATGGGATTGATGATCCCATGACTGAAGAGGGAGAGACAGGAGGTCTCAATTGAACGACTCCGCCTGAAGGACGGACGAGGTTGGCCGAAGGCCGTGGAGGTGGAGTAGAAGACTCCATTGGAGGCATAGGGCGTATACCGCCTTGCCTTGATCTGGAACGGGTTACCGGAGTAAACCCTAGTTCCATTGCATATTGATCTGCACTCATGGGAGGAGGTGCAGAGGAGGAAGAAGATGGGCGACTGCCCCTTGAAGAGGAGGCTCTGCCTCTTGCTTCACTCATTCACTCTTTTTCTTTTCTTTTCCAGAAGGGAGAGAGAGAGGAGAGAGTTTTGGAGTTAGAAACTCCCTTGAGAGGTAATCAGCAAGGGGGTTTTCAGTGCCTTTTATAGGCAAAATCTTGAAATCGAAACACGAGAGTATTGCTTGCCATCTGGCAAAGATTTGTTTTGAAACAAGATTTTTAACATCCTTTTCCAAAACGAATTTTGATGCTTGAGAATCGGTTTTGATGGTAAAACTTTTGTTTATTAAATCACCTTGAAATTTTTGAACACAGAGAACTATTGCTAGTAACTCTTTTTTGACGGTGGAGTAATTTTTCTGAGTTTCGTTCCAAATTCCTGAGTGGAATCGGATAATTGACTCGTTCTTATCAAGACACTGTTTTAGGATTCCTCCATATCCAATGTCTGATGCATCTGTCTCTACGATCAGATGTGCTTTTGGATTGATAAGACTTAAACAGGGAAGTGATTTGACTAAAGCTTTTATCTTTTGAACAGCTTTAGTATGTTCATTGGACCATGGCTTTGGATTTTTCCTAAGCCTTTGAAAAAGCGGTTTGCAAATGGGTCTGAGGTTTTGAATAAAGTCAGACACATAATTGAGACAGCCCAAAAACCTTTGAAGTTGGGTTTTTTCAGTAATTTGGTCTGGAAAATTTGAAGCAAAGTTTATGGACCTCTGAATAGGTTTGATCAGGCCCATATTGATATTGAAGCCCAAAAACTTAATCTGGGTTTGAAAAAGTTTGACTTTTGGTAGAGAGACTACCAAACCATTTTGTTTGATAACTTTGATAAATATCTCTAGATGTTTGAAATGCTGATCGATGCTTGAGGAGAAAACCAAGACATCGTCAATGTATACAATTGTAAAATCTTGAAAATCATTGAAAATATCATTCATGATTTTTTGGAATTCTGATGGGGCATTCTTAAGCCCAAATGGCATAACATTCCATTCGTATTGTCCGAATGGTACGTTGAAAGCAGTTTTGTATTTATCTTTTTCGGAAATTTGAATTTGCCAAAATCCTGACTTCATGTCAAATTTTGAAAATACTTTTGCCTTTGAAATTCTTTTTAAAAGATCTTGTTTATTAGGAATTGGATATCTAATCCATTCCAAAACTTTGTTTAAAGGCTTATAATTGATAACTAACCTTGGCACACCACGCTCCTGTTCGGCTGCGTTGTTTACATAGAATGCTGCACATGACCATGAGCTTTTTGATGGTCGGATCAGCTTCTTTTTGAGTAAATCCTGTATTTCTGATTTACAAAATGTTAGTAGCTCAGCATTCATTTGAATGGGTCTTGCCTTTGTAGGGATTTTTGATTCATCAAAATCTTTTGAATAGGGAAGATTAACAATGTGTTTCTTCCTATCCCAAAAAGCGTTTGGAAGATTTGAGCAAATTTTTTTTTCAATTTTGTTTTCTAGATCCTTTAATCTGATTATTACAGAAGGGTTTTTAAGATTTTCATCAATCTTTTTGTAGCTGATTTCTTCTTTTAGAAAAGAAATCTGTTTTTGTTTTCTTTGGATTTCTTCCACGCCAATTTCCATAATATCATATTGAAAAATTGGAGATATGAATTCGAATATAATTTTGGTTCCATCGAAATTGGAGACTAAACCTTTTTCGGTTATACTCAAAGGATAGAGTTGGGTTAGGAATGGAGTTCCTAAAATCAACTCTTGTTTTAAATCTTTGACTAAAAGAAATGAGCAAATGATGCAAATTTCATTATTGCAAATATGAGCATTTGGTAATTTGTATTGAACATTTAACCCTTGACCATTTGCGCTACTCAGCTTTTGAGTAGTTTTTACAAAATATTTTGTAGGGATGAGACCTTGCTGGACACAATTTTGGTCAGCCCCTGAGTCAATTAAAGCTTTGAGGGTGATTTGAAAATCTTCTATTCTAAGAGTGATTAAAGAATACCATTTTTGAAACTGAGTTTTTGTGATTTGATTTAAAAGGAAATTTTCTTCTTCAGTGTCGGAACTGGAAGATTTTAGCTTTAAATTTTTGAGTTCGATTTTTATTAAATCTATTTCAGTTTTGTTGTTTCTTATCTCTTTTTTGAGATTGTTGATTTCAAATTGAAGATCTTTGATTGAAGCAGGTTGCGTTTCAGATTTTTCTTTGAAAAAATCTCTTCTTTGAAGGATTTCAGAAAGAGAGGGTTGCATAACCTCAACCTTTTCTTTGGTATAATCAGAGGTATTTGGAGAAGATAAAGATTCTTTTAGAACCTTAAGAATTTTCTTCTTCATCTCTTTGTCTTCTATATGATCTATAGAGTTGAAGAGGACCTCTTGTTCTGTGGTAAGAACATTTATGCAACGTCCTTCACAGTCTTTCTTACAGACTTTGACACCTTTTGATTGATCACTCTGACTATGGCTAGAGGCCTCAGAGTCAGTGTCATTGAATTGAAATTCGTTCAATTCTTGATCGGAGCTATCGTAAATAGAAGAATATTCTTCTTCTACATCAAGCTCATTGATTCTTCTATTAGGACATCTATTGGCATAGTGTCCTTCCTTTTGACATTTAAAACAAAAGATTTTTTCTTTGTTTTTAAAAGATGCATGATTTGGTTTGGCCGTGTGCCTAGCTGGTCTCCTCTTATAGCGAGGATTTGAAACGAGTTGTTTTCTGGGAGCATAATTCCTTGGCTGCCTTTGATAGAACTGAGGTCTATCATTGTATTGCCTTTTGAAATACCTTCGGCTATTATGCCTTCGGATGATTTTGTTAATGGGGCGATTTGGTTCTTCTATCCGTTCGCACCCATATTGAGAGCAAAAGGCTTTCATATCTCTTAGCCTGCTCTTTTCGTTCTTTTGAACTTTACGCTGGACTTTGATCTCATTTCAGATTTGAAGGCCACAATTTATGACGTATGATGTTAAATCACCATAGGTCAAATTGTCCCAATTGATCTTTCCTTCGTAACGTTCATTGAGAATCATGTAGACTCTTTCAGATACGTAACTAGGGAGTCCATCAAGGAACTTTTCTTTCCAATGATTCCAATCTGGATCTTTCATATAAAAGACCCTGGAGAGGAACATATCTTTGTACCAATTGAAATTGGCAAGATTCTTGCATCTGAGATTTTTGAGAATGGTCCTTTGCGTGTCATCATGCTTCAGACTGTGTGAAGTTGTGAAGTGCCAGGAGATAGCAAAAATTAATGCTTCTACGGCATCTTGCTGTTCAACTTCTTCTTCAATGATAAGGACCTTTGGAGGGGTTTTTGAAGATTCAGGTTTAGTAATAGGTTCTCCTCCTATTCTTATACCTGGATCGATTTTTGGATCAGGAATTTCTCTTTTCCTTTTGACCTTAGTAGAATGGAGTTTAATCTCTAATTTCATGGCGGTATTCAGACTATCCCACCATGCTTTAAGGACACCTGTAAAGCCATTAATCAAGGTTATACAGGCTGAATGATTTGAATTCCCATTTTCTTGATATGCTGTAGAGGCTATGAGCATTTCTGACAGCGTATCTTGAATTTGTCTGTCTGATTTTCCATCAATGTTCCAAACAATAATGGCATTTCCATCAAATTGTTTGGTTTTGACGAACTTGTGGCTTTGTTCGAAATTGAGATCTGGCATTGATGGTCTTTGATACCAATTTACACGGTCTCCTGGATTTAGATAACCCATTTTGTTTAGAGATTGAGGTTCATCAATCTTGAGACCTTGTAATTGATCGATAAGAGAGTCTATATCACTCTCACTATCATTCAGAACATTAATTTGACTTGAGCTTTCTCCTTTTGATAAAGCGGAAAGCTTTCTGTCAATTTCTTCTAACAGTTTGGTTTTTGGAGTTCTGAGATTGACTTTCTCGAGAGGGCTAAACATAGGTTTGATGGGCGCAGGAGGAGGATCGATAAGGTCCTCTAGTCGATACACCTGTTCAGCTATGGAGGTTAGCATTCGGTTGGAGAAATTATTCTGGAGCTGAATGCTTTTGATTTCTTTGTTGGTAGGAGGTTGAGCTTCTTCAGCTTCTTTTATGAGCTGAAAGGGTTTTGCGACAATTTTTTCATGATAAAAACTGTCAAACTCAACATCTTCCATTGGAGGATAGTTCCCTTGAACTTCTCCTCGTCTCATTGTTTTCCATCTTTCCTTTTCTCTGATGGCACATATGTGAGAATATTCTTTTCTCTGATTGAACCATCTGAAAAAGGAAACATGTTCATGAAGCTTTTCAAGAGTTTGAAAGTACTCTTCTTTAATAGCTTTTCTCTGTTCTTCAGAGTAAGTTTTAAAGAAGCGTTTTCTTTCTTCTCTATTTGCTTTATCCATAAACTCCTTTTGCAGAGCTTCTTTGTCAATTTTGAATTCGTTATCAGCGATGATAACGTTCAACTGGCTTTTGAAGACCGATTCTGTTTCCATATCGGTTTGGGTTGGAGAAGGAGGTTTCTCTTCTTCATATTGGAAATTTGGAACGCCGTGTTCCAATTTGACAGACTTTATTCTTAATGAATTAGTTCTGCCAATGCTTTGAAGAGATTCTGGTCTAATGCCAGAGGTACTTGGTCTGGAATTCATGAACTCTTTTTTGCTCATGTTTTCCTTAACAACAGGGAATTGAAGTCCTTCATCTTCAAATTTGATTTCTACTCTCCCATCTGGGTGCTCAATTATATGAGAGAGTTCTTTTTCTTTCTTCTTTGGGACAAAAGCATTCTCAATTGTCCAAGAAGGGTTTTTGGTAAGGCTGTCCCATGAAAGCATCTTTGGGACGCTAACAGAGGATTTATTGATATTGGTTTCAATAAGCATGGTTTTCCCTTTGGGGGACTGTACCAATGCTTTTGGTTCCATTGAGGAAGTAAGGGTTTTGTAGGTGATCTTGTATAGAAGTGTCATCTTCTTGACTCCTTCTTCAAGATCTAATCCTTTTCCCGTAACTTCCAGGGTTAAGGTTTTAAGGATATGGGGGTCATCGAGTGCCACCATAAAGTTGGGAAAACAATTGAAATATACTGGACCATCGGCAAGATTTGATTCGATGATCCCAAGGAGAGAGTTAGAGAAGTCTTTGTGACGTCTATCTCTCAGAATTTCCAGAACAGGAGTGTCAAGACCCGCTCTGAACATTGGACGGAGGGCGACTTGAACAGCTCCGATATGGAGGAACTGAAAGTCTTTTCTATGTTTGAGGATATCGTCTTTTGGAAATAGTTGAATTGAATCAATATTTCCATAGACTGGAATTTTACGCTCAACAATCTTTATGCAATGTTGTTCTTTAAAATTGAACGTATTGTGCATATAGATTGTCTTGTTGTCAAGCTTGGGTAAACCCCATGCTTGAAGATTGTTTTCGATCTTTGCTATATGCAAAGCCTCGTTTGAGATGTCAGAGCCGGAAGAGACCATATGTTGGTCTTCGATTTCATTTTGGGTTAGCTCCCTGGAGGAAGCCGGTTTTGAAGGAAGGGTTTTAAAAAGAATTTTCTTTAAAAGAGACATTTGATCAATTAAAGAAAAACATGTTTCAAAACTTCAAGCAATAAACTTTGAAATCAAAGATTATTTTCTTA
Organism: Luffa aegyptiaca; assembly: GCA_017139565.1. Lineage (NCBI taxonomy): Eukaryota > Viridiplantae > Streptophyta > Magnoliopsida > Cucurbitales > Cucurbitaceae > Luffa > Luffa aegyptiaca. The sequence goes on from CM029395.1 coordinate 28,134,374, forward strand.
GAATTGAAGATCAAAAGATATATACCTCCACTTACTCTTTTGGCAAGAAGGCAAGGTAAGCTGACCAACGGATTCACTGCGCTCTCTTGGTGTCTTACGACCGGGAACCAACCGCAACAGTCCTTCGCAACAGTCCTTCAGAGTAGATGAACGTAAATAGCTTCTGACGATCTCTTCGTCGAAGATAGTCTTTTCATTCAAGGGTTATTGAATGAACTTAAGAAGAAATGGTTCTCTGTAATGGATCCCTTCTCCCCCAAAAAGAAAATTTGAAATCAACAATTGAGATGATAGAGAAATTGAAACTTTATTGAATTGGATTGGCTCTGATACCAGACTGACAACAGCTTGGGGATGCCCTTTTGAGGATCGACTAGCTGATAAAAGAAAGCAAGGTGAGTTTCAAGCTTTACAAGAGAAAATAGCTTGAAAGTTCTCAGCGCATGCCTTTGCAATACAAACTTGAAGTCTTTTATAGACTCCGGACTTCAAACGAAAATTGAATGCGGAAAATTAAAAGATAAGATCGAATAATCAGGACAGGACCCCTGATAGATTCGTCTTTTTGAAAAGTAGTAACGACAAAATTGAAAAAGCTAAACTAAATTATTATTCCGACAGGACAGGACCCCTGACGGATAGACGTGACTTAAAGAAAAAATAATTAAAGCAAATAATTACAAATGATAAAATAGGAAAAGAAGATAAGATATCATGTCTGCCACTTTACAACTGTTGAAAATGCTTCAGCTTTATCTCTTTTCAGTAGATAAGATTCTTTATCTTGTCGGCTGAATTATTAGCTCCAATCCTAACCCTCGATCACCCTAGGCGGATTATAGGCTAAACCCGGACTTACATCATCATCTGCCGGTAAACGCCAAACTAGGTCCTCACGATCTAGGAAAGTTGCTAACAATTTTTGTCTTCAAAACATCGAAGTCTTGTATCTTGATCGTACTGCTGCTTCATCTTCTAAAGCTGTGCTTAGGAAGAAATGTATTTACAGTGCAAACTAGAGTAATTACAGAGTTTACACCTTTTAGATCTAGAGAAGAGAATTTACAACACTTTTTTTTTTTTTTTTTTTTTTTGATTTGACGGAATTACTTCCCTTTGAAGTATTCCTGAAATACTAACTGCTTCTATGTGAAACAGGATAATTTGACTCGGAGCTCACATGGGTTGTGAGTCGAGGAACGGGTCGTCCAGATCGTAATCCGGATCTTCGTCTTCTTCTTCTTGAGCGGAAGAAGCTGGAGATGCGCTTGAAGCCGCCATCTGGAGAATTCTTTGGAAGTCTGCGTCAGATGTGGTCTGAGCGAGAGCTGCAAGGAGCTTTGATTTGTCGTTGAGAAATTCTGCATTTCTCTTGATGTCGATATCCTGAAGATATCCATTGGCCGCAAACCACTCTTTAACGTTGTTGAGGGTTGCATTCTGAAAATTGTATTTGTCCCACCATTTGATCTTTAGGATCTTGGTGACTGTTTTGTATTGTGGTTGATTGCTGGTTGAGAAGTTCCAGCAAAAAATCCACGGAACTTGAAAGTATAAACAGAATCTCATTGAATTATGAAAAGCTGTTTTTTGAATATTCCTTGCAAAATGATAATATGATTCTTGCAAGGGAGTTGGTAAAATATCATCCGTAAGACCGAATGTATTCCACCATTGAATAAACCACAAAGGAAATGTGATTTTGTATGCATTTTGACAGAAGGATATGAACCAAGAATGTTTGAAGTGGGAATACCACATAACATTATACCAGGCTCTTATGTAGTCCCGATATGAATATGTTTGTGGAACAAATGGCTTTGAGAAGGATTTATCAGTGTATAAACCTTGATTCCAGTGGGTCGGATTCAAGGCTTTGAATATTTTTAATTTGGAATAAGCGATCATTGATGGATCGTTTTTGTCTGGAATATGAGTAATCTCGGCTGACTTGGTGTCGACGAGAATGAACTCATAGAAAGTTCTGGTTTTGTTCAGATCCTCAGGCATGAAATTGAAGCCTGTAGGATACATATTTGAAACGGTCTCTTCAAGATTGAGACCTTGAAATTCAGGTTCTATGATGAGTTCATAGATAACCTGGGATTTTTGAAAATAACCTTTGATCTCTGGGCGAGGTACAAACCTCTTTTCCGGTGTTACCGCCGCAGAGTAGGTTGAAGAGGATGGGATTGATGATCCCATGACTGAAGAGGGAGAGACAGGAGGTCTCAATTGAACGACTCCGCCTGAAGGACGGACGAGGTTGGCCGAAGGCCGTGGAGGTGGAGTAGAAGACTCCATTGGAGGCATAGGGCGTATACCGCCTTGCCTTGATCTGGAACGGGTTACCGGAGTAAACCCTAGTTCCATTGCATATTGATCTGCACTCATGGGAGGAGGTGCAGAGGAGGAAGAAGATGGGCGACTGCCCCTTGAAGAGGAGGCTCTGCCTCTTGCTTCACTCATTCACTCTTTTTCTTTTCTTTTCCAGAAGGGAGAGAGAGAGGAGAGAGTTTTGGAGTTAGAAACTCCCTTGAGAGGTAATCAGCAAGGGGGTTTTCAGTGCCTTTTATAGGCAAAATCTTGAAATCGAAACACGAGAGTATTGCTTGCCATCTGGCAAAGATTTGTTTTGAAACAAGATTTTTAACATCCTTTTCCAAAACGAATTTTGATGCTTGAGAATCGGTTTTGATGGTAAAACTTTTGTTTATTAAATCACCTTGAAATTTTTGAACACAGAGAACTATTGCTAGTAACTCTTTTTTGACGGTGGAGTAATTTTTCTGAGTTTCGTTCCAAATTCCTGAGTGGAATCGGATAATTGACTCGTTCTTATCAAGACACTGTTTTAGGATTCCTCCATATCCAATGTCTGATGCATCTGTCTCTACGATCAGATGTGCTTTTGGATTGATAAGACTTAAACAGGGAAGTGATTTGACTAAAGCTTTTATCTTTTGAACAGCTTTAGTATGTTCATTGGACCATGGCTTTGGATTTTTCCTAAGCCTTTGAAAAAGCGGTTTGCAAATGGGTCTGAGGTTTTGAATAAAGTCAGACACATAATTGAGACAGCCCAAAAACCTTTGAAGTTGGGTTTTTTCAGTAATTTGGTCTGGAAAATTTGAAGCAAAGTTTATGGACCTCTGAATAGGTTTGATCAGGCCCATATTGATATTGAAGCCCAAAAACTTAATCTGGGTTTGAAAAAGTTTGACTTTTGGTAGAGAGACTACCAAACCATTTTGTTTGATAACTTTGATAAATATCTCTAGATGTTTGAAATGCTGATCGATGCTTGAGGAGAAAACCAAGACATCGTCAATGTATACAATTGTAAAATCTTGAAAATCATTGAAAATATCATTCATGATTTTTTGGAATTCTGATGGGGCATTCTTAAGCCCAAATGACATAACATTCCATTCGTATTGTCCGAATGGTACGTTGAAAGCAGTTTTGTATTTATCTTTTTCGGAAATTTGAATTTGCCAAAATCCTGACTTCATGTCAAATTTTGAAAATACTTTTGCCTTTGAAATTCTTTTTAAAAGATCTTGTTTATTAGGAATTGGATATCTAATCCATTCCAAAACTTTGTTTAAAGGCTTATAATTGATAACTAACCTTGGCACACCACGCTCCTGTTCGGCTGCGTTGTTTACATAGAATGCTGCACATGACCATGGGCTTTTTGATGGTCGGATCAGCTTCTTTTTGAGTAAATCCTGTATTTCTGATTTACAAAATGTTAGTAGCTCAGCATTCATTTGAATGGGTCTTGCCTTTGTAGGGATTTTTGATTCATCAAAATCTTTTGAATAGGGAAGATTAACAATGTGTTTCTTCCTATCCCAAAAAGCGTTTGGAAGATTTGAGCAAATTTTTTTTTCAATTTTGTTTTCTAGATCCTTTAATCTGATTATTACAGAAGGGTTTTTAAGATTTTCATCAATCTTTTTGTAGCTGATTTCTTCTTTTAGAAAAGAAATCTGTTTTTGTTTTCTTTGGATTTCTTCCACGCCAATTTCCATAATATCATATTGAAAAATTGGAGATATGAATTCGAATATAATTTTGGTTCCATCGAAATTGGAGACTAAACCTTTTTCGGTTATACTCAAAGGATAGAGTTGGGTTAGGAATGGAGTTCCTAAAATCAACTCTTGTTTTAAATCTTTGACTAAAAGAAATGAGCAAATGATGCAAATTTCATTATTGCAAATATGAGCATTTGGTAATTTGTATTGAACATTTAACCCTTGACCATTTGCGCTACTCAGCTTTTGAGTAGTTTTTACAAAATATTTTGTAGGGATGAGACCTTGCTGGACACAATTTTGGTCAGCCCCTGAGTCAATTAAAGCTTTGAGGGTGATTTGAAAATCTTCTATTCTAAGAGTGATTAAAGAATACCATTTTTGAAACTGAGTTTTTGTGATTTGATTTAAAAGGAAATTTTCTTCTTCAGTGTCGGAACTGGAAGATTTTAGCTTTAAATTTTTGAGTTCGATTTTTATTAAATCTATTTCAGTTTTGTTGTTTCTTATCTCTTTTTTGAGATTGTTGATTTCAAATTGAAGATCTTTGATTGAAGCAGGTTGCGTTTCAGATTTTTCTTTGAAAAAATCTCTTCTTTGAAGGATTTCAGAAAGAGAGGGTTGCATAACCTCAACCTTTTCTTTGGTATAATCAGAGGTATTTGGAGAAGATAAAGATTCTTTTAGAACCTTAAGAATTTTCTTCTTCATCTCTTTGTCTTCTATATGATCTATAGAGTTGAAGAGGACCTCTTGTTCTGTGGTAAGAACATTTATGCAACGTCCTTCACAGTCTTTCTTACAGACTTTGACACCTTTTGATTGATCACTCTGACTATGGCTAGAGGCCTCAGAGTCAGTGTCATTGAATTGAAATTCGTTCAATTCTTGATCGGAGCTATCGTAAATAGAAGAATATTCTTCTTCTACATCAAGCTCATTGATTCTTCTATTAGGACATCTATTGGCATAGTGTCCTTCCTTTTGACATTTAAAACAAAAGATTTTTTCTTTGTTTTTAAAAGATGCATGATTTGGTTTGGCCGTGTGCCTAGCTGGTCTCCTCTTATAGCGAGGATTTGAAACGAGTTGTTTTCTGGGAGCATAATTCCTTGGCTGCCTTTGATAGAACTGAGGTCTATCATTGTATTGCCTTTTGAAATACCTTCGGCTATTATGCCTTCGGATGATTTTGTTAATGGGGCGATTTGGTTCTTCTATCCGTTCGCACCCATATTGAGAGCAAAAGGCTTTCATATCTCTTAGCCTGCTCTTTTCGTTCTTTTGAACTTTACGCTGGACTTTGATCTCATTTCAGATTTGAAGGCCACAATTTATGACGTATGATGTTAAATCACCATAGGTCAAATTGTCCCAATTGATCTTTCCTTCGTAACGTTCATTGAGAATCATGTAGACTCTTTCAGATACGTAACTAGGGAGTCCATCAAGGAACTTTTCTTTCCAATGATTCCAATCTGGATCTTTCATATAAAAGACCCTGGAGAGGAACATATCTTTGTACCAATTGAAATTGGCAAGATTCTTGCATCTGAGATTTTTGAGAATGGTCCTTTGCGTGTCATCATGCTTCAGACTGTGTGAAGTTGTGAAGTGCCAGGAGATAGCAAAAATTAATGCTTCTACGGCATCTTGCTGTTCAACTTCTTCTTCAATGATAAGGACCTTTGGAGGGGTTTTTGAAGATTCAGGTTTAGTAATAGGTTCTCCTCCTATTCTTATACCTGGATCGATTTTTGGATCAGGAATTTCTCTTTTCCTTTTGACCTTAGTAGAATGGAGTTTAATCTCTAATTTCATGGCGGTATTCAGACTATCCCACCATGCTTTAAGGACACCTGTAAAGCCATTAATCAAGGTTATACAGGCTGAATGATTTGAATTCCCATTTTCTTGATATGCTGTAGAGGCTATGAGCATTTCTGACAGCGTATCTTGAATTTGTCTGTCTGATTTTCCATCAATGTTCCAAACAATAATGGCATTTCCATCAAATTGTTTGGTTTTGACGAACTTGTGGCTTTGTTCGAAATTGAGATCTGGCATTGATGGTCTTTGATACCAATTTACACGGTCTCCTGGATTTAGATAACCCATTTTGTTTAGAGATTGAGGTTCATCAATCTTGAGACCTTGTAATTGATCGATAAGAGAGTCTATATCACTCTCACTATCATTCAGAACATTAATTTGACTTGAGCTTTCTCCTTTTGATAAAGCGGAAAGCTTTCTGTCAATTTCTTCTAACAGTTTGGTTTTTGGAGTTCTGAGATTGACTTTCTCGAGAGGGCTAAACATAGGTTTGATGGGCGCAGGAGGAGGATCGATAAGGTCCTCTAGTCGATACACCTGTTCAGCTATGGAGGTTAGCATTCGGTTGGAGAAATTATTCTGGAGCTGAATGCTTTTGATTTCTTTGTTGGTAGGAGGTTGAGCTTCTTCAGCTTCTTTTATGAGCTGAAAGGGTTTTGCGACAATTTTTTCATGATAAAAACTGTCAAACTCAACATCTTCCATTGGAGGATAGTTCCCTTGAACTTCTCCTCGTCTCATTGTTTTCCATCTTTCCTTTTCTCTGATGGCACATATGTGAGAATATTCTTTTCTCTGATTGAACCATCTGAAAAAGGAAACATGTTCTTGAAGCTTTTCAAGAGTTTGAAAGTACTCTTCTTTAATAGCTTTTCTCTGTTCTTCAGAGTAAGTTTTAAAGAAGCGTTTTCTTTCTTCTCTATTTGCTTTATCCATAAACTCCTTTTGCAGAGCTTCTTTGTCAATTTTGAATTCGTTATCAGCGATGATAACGTTCAACTGGCTTTTGAAGACCGATTCTGTTTCCATATCGGTTTGGGTTGGAGAAGGAGGTTTCTCTTCTTCATATTGGAAATTTGGAACGCCGTGTTCCAATTTGACAGACTTTATTCTTAATGAATTAGTTCTGCCAATGCTTTGAAGAGATTCTGGTCTAATGCCAGAGGTACTCGGTCTGGAATTCATGAACTCTTTTTTGCTCATGTTTTCCTTAACAACAGGGAATTGAAGTCCTTCATCTTCAATATTGAAGATAGTCTTTTCATTCATTCAATTACAGAGAACCATTTCTTCTTAAGTTCATTCAATAACCCTTGAATGAAAAGACTATCTTCGACGAAGAGATCGTCAGAAGCTATTTACGTTCATCTACTCTGAAGGACTGTTGCGAAGGACTGTTGCGGTTGGTGGTCCCGGTCGTAAGACGCCAAGAGAGCGCAGTGAATCCGTTGGTCAGCTTACCTTGCCTTCTTGCCAAAAGAGTAAGTGGAGGTATATATCTTTTGATCTTCAATTCTAAGAAAATAATCTTTGATTTCAAAGTTTATTGCTTGAAGTTTTGAAACATGTTTTTCTTTAATTGATCAAATGTCTCTTTTAAAGAAAATTCTTTTTAAAACCCTTCCTTCAAAACCGGCTTCCTCCAGGGAGCTAACCCAAAATGAAATCGAAGACCAACATATGGTCTCTTCCGGCTCTGACATCTCAAACGAGGCTTTGCATATAGCAAAGATCGAAAACAATCTTCAAGCATGGGGTTTACCCAAGCTTGACAACAAGACAATCTATATGCACAATACGTTCAATTTTAAAGAACAACATTGCATAAAGATTGTTGAGCGTAAAATTCCAGTCTATGGAAATATTGATTCAATTCAACTATTTCCAAAAGACGATATCCTCAAACATAGAAAAGACTTTCAGTTCCTCCATATCGGAGCTGTTCAAGTCGCCCTCCGTCCAATGTTCAGAGCGGGTCTTGACACTCCTGTTCTGGAAATTCTGAGAGATAGACGTCACAAAGACTTCTCTAACTCTCTCCTTGGGATCATCGAATCAAATCTTGCCGATGGTCCAGTATATTTCAATTGTTTTCCCAACTTTATGGTGGCACTCGATGACCCCCATATCCTTAAAACCTTAACCCTGGAAGTTACGGGAAAAGGATTAGATCTTGAAGAAGGAGTCAAGAAGATGACACTTCTATACAAGATCACCTACAAAACCCTTACTTCCTCAATGGAACCAAAAGCATTGGTACAGTCCCCCAAAGGGAAAACCATGCTTATTGAAACCAATATCAATAAATCCTCTGTTAGCGTCCCAAAGATGCTTTCATGGGACAGCCTTACCAAAAACCCTTCTTGGACAATTGAGAATGCTTTTGTCCCAAAGAAGAAAGAAAAAGAACTCTCTCATATAATTGAGCACCCAGATGGGAGAGTAGAAATCAAATTTGAAGATGAAGGACTTCAATTCCCTGTTGTTAAGGAAAACATGAGCAAAAAAGAGTTCATGAATTCCAGACCAAGTACCTCTGGCATTAGACCAGAATCTCTTCAAAGCATTGGCAGAACTAATTCATTAAGAATAAAGTCTGTCAAATTGGAACACGGCGTTCCAAATTTCCAATATGAAGAAGAGAAACCTCCTTCTCCAACCCAAACCGATATGGAAACAGAATCGGTCTTCAAAAGCCAGTTGAACGTTATCATCGCTGATAACGAATTCAAAATTGACAAAGAAGCTCTGCAAAAGGAGTTTATGGATAAAGCAAATAGAGAAGAAAGAAAACGCTTCTTTAAAACTTACTCTGAAGAACAGAGAAAAGCTATTAAAGAAGAGTACTTTCAAACTCTTGAAAAGCTTCAAGAACATGTTTCCTTTTTCAGATGGTTCAATCAGAGAAAAGAATATTCTCACATATGTGCCATCAGAGAAAAGGAAAGATGGAAAACAATGAGACGAGGAGAAGTTCAAGGGAACTATCCTCCAATGGAAGATGTTGAGTTTGACAGTTTTTATCATGAAAAAATTGTCGCAAAACCCTTTCAGCTCATAAAAGAAGCTGAAGAAGCTCAACCTCCTACCAACAAAGAAATCAAAAGCATTCAGCTCCAGAATAATTTCTCCAACCGAATGCTAACCTCCATAGCTGAACAGGTGTATCGGCTAGAGGACCTTATCGATCCTCCTCCTGCGCCCATCAAACCTATGTTTAGCCCTCTCGAGAAAGTCAATCTCAGAACTCCAAAAACCAAACTGTTAGAAGAAATTGACAGAAAGCTTTCCGCTATATCAAAAGGAGAAAGCTCAAGTCAAATTAATGTTCTAAATGATAGTGAGAGTGATATTGACTCTCTTATCGATCAATTACAAGGTCTCAAGATTGATGAACCTCAATCTCTAAACAAAATGGGTTATCTAAATCCAGGAGACCGTGTAAATTGGTATCAAAGACCATCAATGCCAGATCTCAATTTCGAACAAAGCCACAAGTTCGTCAAAACCAAACAATTTGATGGAAATGCCATTATTGTTTGGAACATTGATGGAAAATCAGACAGACAAATTCAAGATACGCTGTCAGAAATGCTCATAGCCTCTACAGCATATCAAGAAAATGGGAATTCAAATCATTCAGCCTGTATAACCTTGATTAATGGCTTTACAGGTGTCCTTAAAGCATGGTGGGATAGTCTGAATACCGCCATGAAATTAGAGATTAAACTCCATTCTACTAAGGTCAAAAGGAAAAGAGAAATTCCTGATCCAAAAATCGATCCAGGTATAAGAATAGGAGGAGAACCTATTACTAAACCTGAATCTTCAAAAACCCCTCCAAAGGTCCTTATCATTGAAGAAGAAGTTGAACAGCAAGATGCCGTAGAAGCATTAATTTTTGCTATCTCCTGGCACTTCACAACTTCACACAGTCTGAAGCATGATGACACGCAAAGGACCATTCTCAAAAATCTCAGATGCAAGAATCTTGCCAATTTCAATTGGTACAAAGATATGTTCCTCTCCAGGGTCTTTTATATGAAAGATCCAGATTGGAATCATTGGAAAGAAAAGTTCCTTGATGGACTCCCTAGTTACGTATCTGAAAGAGTCTACATGATTCTCAATGAACGTTACGAAGGAAAGATCAATTGGGACAATTTGACCTATGGTGATCTAACATCATACGTCATAAATTGTGGCCTTCAAATCTGCAATGAGATCAAAGTCCAGCGTAAAGTTCAAAAGAACGAAAAGAGCAGGCTAAGAGATATGAAAGCCTTTTGCTCTCAATATGGGTGCGAACGGATAGAAGAACCAAATCGCCCCATTAACAAAATCATCCGAAGGCATAATAGCCGAAGGTATTTCAAAAGGCAATACAATGATAGACCTCAGTTCTATCAAAGGCAGCCAAGGAATTATGCTCCCAGAAAACAACTCGTTTCAAATCCTCGCTATAAGAGGAGACCAGCTAGGCACACGGCCAAACCAAATCATGCACCTTTTAAAAACAAAGAAAAAATCTTTTGTTTTAAATGTCAAATAACTAGCAAATTCACTACATTCAACTATTGATGCTTTTAATTTCTTTTGATCTTTCAGATTGCTCCTATGTTTTTTCAAGGATTTTCAACCATTCCATACCTGACTCAAATTTCCTATATTGGGATGGATGGTCTCTTCTTCTCATACTACACTGACAATAACCAAACTTTTGCAGTCTATGCTAACTCTACCTTTACTGCCAAATTCTATCCTCATCCAAGAAGGGAATACACTTGGCTGACCCAATTTGTAAACTCTAGCACAGGAGAAATGTATGGGAATATGGCTCAGACCCTCCCCTTAGCCACTAGCAACACGAGCTGCGTTCGAGACGCCTTGAATAGTAACCAGGGATGTGCATCTATAGGGTCAAAATGGGGATCAGATTATGAACGTTTGTTGCTCTACACATATAAAGTTAATGAAAGTAATGGAGTTGTCTCCTTCGGATTTTCAATCAAAGCATTCATCGATCTTTTCTTCACGAGCATTGAACGTCAAGGAGGGAGATTGTACCTGGCAAACACTGAAGGAGAAATTCTTGTCACAGGGTTTCAGAAAATTAGGATGGTTCTTACTAATGGTTCGGCTTCATTTCAGTTCTTGAATCCAAATGGTGATCAAATTGCTCGAGTCGGGAACATCTCGTGCCTACATAGGAAAGAAGATTTTGATGCAAAAGATTATTTCTTTAATCTTCTGGGTACAGAGTATATGATATATTGCTCTCCACTTGAGATATTGGGCGTGCAGTTGGTAAGTCATCATGCTCCAACAAGAACATATATCCTGAAATCAGTAAACATTTAGATGGCATAAACTAAAATATCTTAATCTCATCTTTTTATTGACTATGTTAGGTCCAAAAGCATACACATTATTTTTAATGTCTCTTACCTGTGTTTCTTATTTCAGGCCTATTCATTAGTATTGCCTCAGAAAGAGTTAGCTAGCCTAGTCCACAAGAGTAGCAGAGTGGGACTAATTCTCCTTATACTAATAATGACTACCACAGTTATCTCCATTTTTTGTTTTGTGTTCATAGTCATTAGAGCAGCAAAAAGAGAGATGTATTTATGTGCCAAACTCATTCAACAAATGGAAGCAACTCAACAGGCAGAGAGAAAGAGCATGAACAAGAGTGTTGCTTTCACACAAGCAAGCCATGACATTCGCGCTTCTTTGGCAGGCATTATTGGTTTGATTGAGATATGCTATAATGAAGCTGCCTCAGGTTCAGAGTTAGACATAGACCTAAAATAGATGGATGGTTGTACAAATGATCTACTAGGTAATTCAAATTCAAAACTTGAACTCTTATCTCTTTGATTGTCAAACATATAAAAATTTGGTTATAATCCATTTCAGGCATATTGAACTCCATTCTGGATACAAGCAAGATTGAAGCAGGAAAGATACAGCTTGAGGAAGAAGAGTTTCATTTGGGTCAACTTCTTGAGGATGTGGTAAATTTGTATCATCCAGTGGGTATGAAGAAAGGAATAGACCTAGTGTTGGATCCTTACGATGGCTCAGTTATCAAGTTTTCACAAGTGAAAGGTGATAGAGGAAAGCTTAAACAAGTTTTGTGCAATTTACTGAGCAATGTTGTTAAGTTCACTTCTGAAGGGCAAGTAACTGTTCGAGCAGGGGTCAAAAACTTACCTGATATGCAGAATAATATGATTTCTTCGAAGCACAACGGTGAAATATTGAAGCATTTATCCTTCTTATTATGCAAGAACACAGAAAGGTTTCGAGAACAACAAGCCACAAATAATGGAGTTCATTTGAATTCTGATTGTATGGAATTTACATTTGAGATAGATGACACAGGGAAAGACATTCCTAAAGAGAAGCAGAAATTGGTTTTTGAGAACTATGTCCAAGTCAAAGAAACAGCTTTGGGACCAGGACAAGGAGGAACTGGCTTGGGACTTGGCATTGTTCAATCTCTGGTATGTAACTTCAACTTCAAAGATAAACTGGTCTATCATTTTTCCTCACACCTTGCTAATTTGTAACTAAATGTTCAAATTGAAGCTTATCTCATTATTTAGATAAAGACATTTCAAGTACAATTCTTTGAATTATTGAAGGTACGCTTGATGGGAGGAGATATAGCAATTTTAGATAAAGAGATTGGAGAAAAGGGAACATGCTTCAGGTTTAGTGTTCTTCTTACCGTTTCAGTGGGCAATATCAACTCTGGTGAAGTCACATGTCAATCATCACCTACCTCAAGACTAACCTTTCAGGCCCCTAGTCCAAGTCTCCATTCCCCTAGAGTGATCCGAACTACTGGTTCAAAAACTGAGACATCTCGTGTCATTCTCTTAATTCGAAATGATCAACGAAGAATGGTATGCAAGAAATTCATGGAAACTCTTGGTGTGAAAGTATTGGCAATGAAACAATGGAGCAACTCCAAGTCACTCTACAGAAAATATTGGAGAAACAGAGCCATTCTAGGCACAGCTCAAGAGGAAGGTCAGGTAATAGTTCACCGAGTGACTGCCTAAGCAAATCAACATCTGGTGACTCTGGCAATGGGCCGAATATTGATGTTTCTTTTGGGTGCAATGAAAGATGAGACAAATTACTTGCTTTCAGTATTCAAAAGGTCTAGTCCCAGAGGTGGACTTAGCTTCATCTTGATTGTAATTTATGTCAGTGCAGGACCATTTAGAGAAATGTGTAATATGGTGGCTAATTTTAGAACTGGACTTCAAGATGCCTATTGTAAGGTTGTTTGGCTGCTTGAGAATCAAATGTCACGCATCATCAACCACAAGGGGCTAGTCTCGAGCGTCTTCGAGTCGAATGATGTTGTTATATCCAAACCTTTTCATGGTTCTCGTTTGTATGAAGTGATAAAACTTCTTCCAGAGTTCGGAGGCACATTACAAAGTAGAAAAAGTAGTAGATTATATCAGATTGGGAGTGTTTCAAAAGATCCAAGTTCACCACTGTACCAATATCATAGTAAGGCCAAGGAGGGGAATTCACCAATTTTTAGAGGGCAAATTGCAACAAGAGTACAACAAGACAAAAAATCAAGTAGTGGGACCTCCCCAAAGAATTTGTCATTGAATCAAATTCATTCTTGTTTGGGCTCAAAGTCCAGAATTTCACCAGTTGTTGGGCAACAAAGTCGACACCAAGAACTTAGAGAAGAGAAATATGAAAACTTGAATGGTGAAAAACCTCTAAGTGGTAAAAGGATCTTGGTTGCCGAGGACAATCAAGTGTTGCAAAAACTCGCTAGATTGAACCTTGAAAGACTTGGTGCAACTATTGAAATATGTGAAAATGGAGAGGAAGCTTTAGAGCTTGTTTGCAGTGGCTTAGGCAATCAGCGAAAACATGGTGCTTCAAATACTCTTCCTTACGATTTCATACTAATGGACTGTGAGGTAAGAAGTTATCGACTGTCTTTTTCTTTCTTTCTTTCTTTTTTTTTTTTTTTTCTTTTTGGGATAAGAATAACTATACACTTACTATCTTAGGAAACAAAGATAAAACAAGAAAAACAAACAGTGTGGCTGTTAAAACTATAATAACAATGCACTTAATATCATTTCCTGTTTCCTACTTTCAACTAGAACATTTATGCAATTGATTAAGTTTTCACCTTCCTGCAAGAATTTAAGTCCATTTGAAATTTATTTTCGTACGAAATTGCATATGGTAGATGCCAGTAATGGATGGATATGAAGCCACTAGACAGATAAGGAAGATGGAAAGATATCACAACACCCATATTCCAATCATTGCACTGACTGCCCATACAACAGGAGAAGAAGCAAGGAGGACAATTGAGGCTGGAATGGACGTGCATTTAGGCAAGCCACTGAGAAAAGAGAACCTACTAGAAGTCATTGCATATATCCATAGTAAATAATGTTTTGCTTTCCATATGTAGACTAACCTAAAATCTCAATGATTCATATGAAATATATCTGTTCTACTACTGAAAGCAATGCCTACGTTGTGTTATGCGTTAGGACATGTTAGAGAGAATCTAATGACTCTGTTGTCTCAAGGTTTTGATAAGCCAAAACAGGCCTATCCTTCTTTCTATACAAACCGAAATCCAACTCTTTTTTGTTTCCTATTGTACTGTCCAATGAATTGGACATGGAATACAAAAGAAACCACATATAACAATGATAAGGAGATACTCAAAACAGGACTTACAAATACAAAATTGAATATCCATCAATATGTTAGTATTTCCATATATCCAAAAAAAAAATCAATATCAATAGGAGCAGTACTATAAAAATATGAATGAAATATGTATAAAAAAATTATTAACAAAATACCACTTAAAATGTATGAAATGCTTATTTAATAGTTTAAATCATTTTTTTTATGAGTATCTTGATTTCCATGATGTTTTAAAGAATATCAAGGACAAAGAGGCCTGAACGTTGCCAACAAGAGCATAGCTCAACTGGCATAAAATTGTACCGATGACTAAAATGTCTGTGGTTCGAATCTCCCCACCCCACATATTGTCAAAAAAAAAAAAAAAAAAAAAAAAAAAAAAAAAAAAAAGGCCTGAACATTTCTATTAATAACATTACATCCTTGCTTGTAGATGATGTTCAAAGATTGCTAAGCAGAGTCCTCAACAGAAAATTAACCTTTGTAATTTATGTCTCACACTGAACAATTATCAACATTTAAGAAATAGTTAAAATAGTAAAACTTTATTTTCTATCCCTGAACTTAGATTCAATTTGTCAATTTTCACCTTAAATTTTCAATTTCGATTAAATTTAACTTTTAATTTTACAAAATTAAACTCAAATTGTTGAGCTACTTTTCTTTTACCATTCTAGCTTCCTTCCTCCGCTAGAGAGATCTGGCCGTCGGGCCTCATAGAGAGATTTCTCCCATCAAAGATACTGGAATTCCATTCTGACTATTCTGACTATTCTCCCATCGACCTCAAGAACAAGAGCAATGGAACCCAGTATCTTTGATGGGAGAAATCAATTCCATTCTGACTATTCTGAATGGAACCCCCCAATCAATTTGATTTCATATTCAAATTCCCAGACAATAGCGAAGTGATCTCGGAAAGAGAACGATCCAACAATTTCTCGTCTAATTTTATGAGTAATTTGAAAATAAAAAATAAAAAATCTCAGAATGCATACCTCATTCCTACTTCATACATCGTCTTTGATGCTTTTCTGGCCGATCAGAAGTTATGGAAAATCAATGTATGATGGAGCTGATGGTATGATTAATGAACAAAAAACGAATATCCGAAAGAAAGAAAATAAAAGGAAGAGGAACACATACTTTGATAGAAAATGACATCTAATTAAACAAAAGTTAATAATATTATTAATTTTAACAAGATGAAAGATTCAAATCTTTAAACGTGCGCAACTTAGTTGAACTAGCATAAAGTTATACCGATAACGGGCCCGTTTGGTAACGTTCTCGTTTCTTGTTTCCGTTTCTTCATTTTTAATAAAGAAAAATAGAATTTCATGACCCTAACACCTATACATTCAATAATAATAAACCTACATTCTTATTTATGTTTGGAAAAAATTGGAAACAAGAACAAAAAAGGAGAAACTAGTTTTAGTTGTTCCCAAAAGTTCTATACAAATTTTGGGAGTGTTTCTAAAAAATGAGAAACAAGAAACATACATAGTTATTAAATGCTTAGATTTCTTAATAAAATTGGAAACAAGAAACAAGAAACGAGAACGTTACCAAACGGGCCCGTACAAGTCTGTGGTTCGAATTACGTTAAGTTATTCTCACTTTGGTATTAAATTAAGATTTGAGTTTAATTTATTTTTATTCTTACGTTTTAAGTTTTAGCAATTGCAGACATGGAAATTTAGTTTCAATTTGATTCCTATAGTTTGATTGAATCTCACCTATTGTTTCAAATTTTTATTTTCCTAAAAAATTCACTCATTTCGTCTTTTTTTTTTTTTTTTTTAAATATTAGGTTTAAACCTAATAAGTCATTAACAACTTTGAAAATACAAGCTAATTACTATGTACATAGAATATACATAAGATATTCGATATGGTAAAGTAGAGGCAATTTGTGAGATTTGACTAAATTATAAGTACCAAATCAAAATTTGGCAGAAACTATAAGAATCAAATTGAAACTTTTGGAATTAATGAAACTAAATAGAAAACCAATTCCATATAAAAATGTATTAATCTATTTTGAATATTGAACCCTAAAATGTCTATTTTAGTCTTATATTTTAAAGAAATAATCATTTTAGTCTGATGACCATATCTTAACCCTTTTTTTTTTTTTTTTTTGACAAGACCATATCTTAACCCTTAAACTTTCATTCTATGTTGCTACAATACATATCCATTTCATATTCTTGGGGAAAAAAAATAATATACATGTCCATTTCAGTACATTAAGACACATATGTTATTCGTAATTAAACAATTGGTTAACAAATTAATCATCTAACTATGAACTCCAATTCACTTAGAACTATTTCTTAATTAAACTTTAAGGACTGAAGTACTACTTCTAAAATCTCAATTACTACCTACGTACATATGAAATTCAAATTTCAGGGGTAAAAATGTAATTTGACCAACGAAAAAAATTCTAACTTCTCACGTCATTCTTCCTTCCAATGAGTTTATCGATGCAATAATAAAAGCAAGAGATCTTGGAACCAAAAATGATAGAAGATAAGGTTTTAGAATGAGCCAAAAGACAAGTCCATGTTTGTTATTGTCATACATACCCTACAATTGGAGGGTAGACCAACTCTTTGTTCTTTCTTTACCCTCTTGAGTCTTGGAATCCAACACTCTTTTCTTTTCCACAACTTGAAAAATTATGTTGCACACTTTTCAAGAAAATAAACTAAATTCATGCACGATTTATTAGCTTCGAACTTATGAATCATGCTAAAGACAATTTTGGATTCAATGAAACTATAAGCAAAACATACTTAAAGTTAATTAAAGACAATAGTATTATGAGCTTTCTTTTCCGTTTTATTGAAACAATTTTGGTAGTTAAGTAAACAAAGAAGTGAAAACTTTCAAACATAGGAAGTAAAATTTTCCAACACAAGTTTATAGAGGAAGATTGTAATCATGATGGTTGAGAATCATGTAACAATTTCAAGAGAGTTGCTCTTCCATGGCAAGCTCCTCGATCATGGGACCAAATCCTTTGAACCCAGAGCATTTTTCAGCCAACAAAATAGGGGTGTTAACTAAAACACCTCGCTTCTCATTATCATCATCTTCAACAGAGTTTCCTTCGGCTTCTGGAATAAGATCGAACACCTTCCTTGCAATAACAACAGAGTTTATGACTTCGTCAGTTGGGTGAAACGCAGAGAGAATCTCAAATCCAGAAGCTTCAACGTCACAAACATCGACAACAGGGTACAAAAAATCCCTAGCCCCATGTGCACTCCTCAGCATCAAGTAAGCCCCGGGTGCCATATGCTTCCCTAAATGCCTCAAAACCCTTGCCTTATCTTCCTCTTCCAACTCCACCAATGCTGCTAGAAACACCACCTCGTACTCCCCCAATGCCTTCGTCACCTCCATTACATCCTTCGTGTGAAACACCATCCGCCGCGACAGGTCCGGGTCGGAGCTGACCAACCGACCCGCTATGGAGTTCGCAGTCGAATCGATGTCAAAGTTGTGGAAAACAGTACCTACACATCAGTATGCAACCAAGTATTGTTTAGTAAGAAATAAATGAATGAAATTAAGAACTATATTTAACGACCGACACCGATGGGTAAGGTAGGAATCTTACTCCCCACCATTAAATTCTTGACAATTTAGAGAGAGAAATTTGAACCTTTTTACTTAGTTGTCAAAAATTCAATAGCAGTAGTTAGGAAGATATCTTCTACACATGCAACTAAGAATTCAATTGAGAGAGAGAAATTAAGAATAATATTTAGTTGTGACACATATGGATAGAAATCTTACTATATCACACTGTCAAATTTTTGACAACTAAGAGAGAAAAATTCAAACTTTTTTAACTTTTCCTCTTCCAGTCGTCAAAAATAATCCAACAGTAGTGAATAGGAAGATACCTATACAGAGGAAGTATTCAACAAAATGGTTACCCTTGAGATGAGTGGAGGCCATGACAATGGAGGAGAGGGGGAGCGGGTCAGAGCCAACAAACGCAACGGTAGCGGGCAGGCAAGGGCAATGAGACGTCAAGATATCGAACTCGAGGAGCGAGAGCTTCAAGTCATTAGAGTAGTAAGGGAAGATGGACAAGTTGTGAATGGGGTTGTGAAAGGAGCTGGCCAAAATGGCGGAGAAGTGAAGTTCAAGTAGGGCCTGGCGGTGGCGTAGAGGCAGATGAGATGAGCCCTCATGGCTCGAAGTGGCTCAGGAAAGGAGGCGATGTCGAGGCCAGGGGCGGGCGGGGAGCACGTGAGGACAAGTTGGGTGAAAAGAGTGTCGACATGTTTGGAAGGCTTGAGGCTGGTGAGGCTCGAGATTTGGTGGTACAAGGCGCACACTTTTTGCAACAGAGGGCCTTCCATGCTCACATCAGGAGGGCCAATGGCTGCCAATTTTTGCTCTGAAAGGATGTGGGAGAATGCAACCAAAGTCCCACATTGGCTAGACAAGGGGAAGACCATGGGTATATAAGGGAGGACAAGTTCTCCATTAGTATGAGGCCTTTTGGGGTGATCCAAAAGCAAAGCCATGAGGGCTTATGCCCAAAGTGGACAATATCATACCATTGTGGAGATATGTGTGTGTCCGATAGTCCCTTACAAGTGGTATCAGAGCCATACCCCTAACGTAGTCGTTTCGTTAAAATCCTCAGGTGTCGGACAAAATAAGTTGTGAGCCTTGAAAACGTAGTCATGTTGCAGATTCGTCGTTAGGCTCTATAAAAACTCCTTGGTACAGGAGTGTTGGACGGATAAAAATGACGATTTGAGGGGAGGCTCGGTGGTACTTTGTTCGAGGGGAGGATTGTGGGAGAATGCAACTAAAGTCCCACATTGGCTAGACAAGGGGAAGACCATGGGTATATAAGGGAGGACAAGTTCTCCATTGGTATGAGGCCTTTTGGGGTGATCCAAAAGCAAAGCCATGAGGGCTTATGCCCAAAGTGGACAATATCATACCATTGTGGAGATATGTGTGTGTCCGATAGTCCCTTACAAAGGATTATCTTTCTTTACACACTATGACAACATCCTTAGAGGTTCTACATTATTTATGCCCATTTCTGGGTCCCACTTTTGTTTAAAAAAAAAAAAATTAAAAAAATTGTATGGTATATTTTTTGTATTGTTAATTAGGGTTTTCTTCCATTTCGTGGTGGGAGGTATGCATGTGGTTGAATTACAAGTTTGGTTCTTCAACTTTCACGTTTGTTTCAAATAGATCACTGAATTATTTGGGCTTGATTTTGAAGACTTAAAAAGTGATTGCATATCAATTTTAACTGTTTTTTGTGTTTGGTTAAACTGACTCTCTAATAATGTAGAGAAAATCAATTTTTGAATCACCTTGGTTTGCAAAAGTTGTTAGGAGTAACTTTACAATTTAGATTTTAGGAAAATTTGGTGTAACTAACCAATATTTAAAATTCTTTTTTTTTTTTTTATCTTTCCATATTTTATCTACAATAAAAGGTTTTCAAATATTATTATTCACAATTTATCTTTATCTCATTCTTTTTATTTTTAAATTTAATTTGTTGCTTCTAATTTATTTTTCTTACTTTTTGTATTTAAACTAAAATTAGATTTTTTTTGACACAATTTTTTCAATAATTGATATTTTTTTTCAATTTACTTAAAGTAAACGAAATATAATTTATAATATAAATGATATAAATTTACCTTTTTTTAAGTAATTTACCTAATTATCTAGGAAAAGTTTTGAATGTAAATATTAATGCAATCTCATGCTAAATTGAAATATGTCTATTTTGGTCATTGTACTTATTTCACAACAATTTAATATTAATTTACCAAACATTGTAACTTGACTTTCTATGTTTAAATCGGAAATTTATCAAACACTAATTTACTTCTTATGGTAGTTGATTTTCTTAAAAACACTACTAACAACAATTTTTTAAAAAGCTACAGCAACCCCAAATTAAGGCTTAAAAATTGTCTAATAAATTGAGAACCTTTCAATTTTGTATCTAGTAAGACTTTGAGGTTTTGAATATTTTGTGTTTAATAGGTCTTTGTCCTATTCGATATTTTTTAAAATTAATGAACCTATTGGACATAAAATTCAATTTATGTCTAAATTCACTAATTTTTAAAAATGTTGAATATGCAAAAAGGATATATTGGACACAAAATTGAAAGTTCAACGACCTATTTGATATTTTCAAAATTCAAGGATCCATTAGACACGAAATCAATAATTTAGAAACATATTAGATACTTTTTGAATTTTGGAAACCAGATAAACATAAACATAAAATTTCATGGACTAAACTTGTAACTTAACCTTTTTTTAGACACCAAATTGAAAGGTTGTAAATCCTCTTGATACATAATTCAACTTTGTGTTTAATAGGTTTATGAATTTTTAAAAAAATGTCTTATAGTTCAGAGACCTACTAGATATACAATTAAAAGTTCAAGAACACACAAAAGTAAAAGTTTAGGGCTCGTTTGATAACGTTCCCGTTTCCTGTTTCTTGTTCCCGTTTCTCCTTATTTAAGAAACAGACTTGTTTGATAACTCATCCATGTTTCTTGTTTCTAAATTTCTAGAAACGTTTCTAAAAAAGAGGCCAAATTTGAGAAACTACAAAAAGTTGTTTCTCAAATTCTGTTTCTGTGTTTTTTTTATCTTCCATGAATGTATTCATCTATCCCTCTCATTCCTACACCAATCTCCTTTTCCTCTATTTTTTTAACCACTTCCTCGTTTTTTTTAATCCTTTTTCGTTATTTCGTTCTCTTTCTTTTTTTTTTTTTAATTTTTTTTTCTTTTTTCGTTATTTCTTTCTTTTTTTTTTTTAATTATTATTTATGTTATTTCTTTCCTTTTTTCCTTTTATTATCACCTCCACGATCTTAGACTACCAGCCACCATCGTTGACATCCGATTAGCGATCGTCGCCGACCAGACACCACTGTCAACCTCTGACTATCCGCTGTCGCCGACCGACCGCCTCCGTCGACCTTCGACTACCGGCCGCTGCCGACCTCCCCGATCGACCGCCACAGTTGACCTCGGGCTACCAGCTGTCGCCGACTTCTGTCAACCTTCGAATACTGACCGCGGTCGACCGCTACTATCGACCTCTGCCGACCAGCCGCTGTCGACCTCTGCCGACCGACCACTAGCGTCAACCTCCGACTATCGGCCGCTGTCGACCTCCGCCAACCGACCTCCGCCGAGAGTGTAGTTGTAAGGATTTTCAAACAGAGCAACTACCATGTGTTCATGCAATTGCTGCGGCACGAGAGCGTGGTGTAAATGTATACAATTTATGTGATCGCTTTTATACTAATGAATGCTTGCTGTTTGCATATGCAGAACCTATTTTTCCAGTTGGTAATACTGCAGAGTGGAAGACTCCCATAGACTATGTGGAAATGAAGGTCTTACCTCTAAAAATAGTGGCAATGATTGGTCGACGTAGAAAAAAAGAGAATCCCATCTATTGGTGAAACTCCGAGAATGCATAAATGTCGCAGATGTAACAAAGTAGGTCATAATAGATTAACGTGTCGTAATCCTCTCGCATACAATGAGAAGTCAGTTGTACAAGATTAATGGGAACACTTTTTGTTGTATTGACAATATGAAAATTTTGAAGTGGATCTATCCGTGTGTTTGATTTTCTTCTTTTAGAATACTTTGTGGGTCAAATGGTGGGTTGATGTTTGAAATTAGTTAGTTGGATTGGTTGGTTAAGAAATTTAATGCCCATCATTAATAGAAATTGAAGAAGGATAAAGATGACTTTTCACATTGTGGGTCCCACTAAAAAGTAGCTAACTTTATATAAAAGAGGTTAGAAAAACAAGTTTTTAGAAACTACGTCAATTTTGAAAACCCAAAACTCATATGGGTTAATTTTGACAATTTCCCAAAAAAAATTGTCCTAGTGAAAGATTTTGAACATTGTGGTTTTTGTCTTCCCATGTCTCGCACTTGTAAGACAATACGAGAAATTATGTAGTTAAGCAACCGAACAACGAACATTTCATAGATAAACATCCCAAACAATCCCAAACAACAAGGCGAAACAAAATCCAAGACGAAGAGAAATTGTCGTTTCGCACTTGCAAGACAATGTGAGAAATTATGTAGTTAAGCAACTGACCAACTAGCAATTAATAGAAAAACATCCCAAACAATCCTAAACAACAATAAGAAAGGTGAAAAAACCCAAGAAGAAGAAAAATTGTAAAAATTTATCCTAGCTTATTGTAAAAATTGCACAATGGTTCCATAAAAATAGGCGATGCAGAAGCCAAGAATGTTAAAAGTTGAGAAACATATTTTAAGAAATCCAAGATTATTCAAGTGGTAAAAAAAAAAAGTGGGTGTTTTTAGGTGTTGCCATCACCCAACAAGTGACATCAATCCTTGACCATTTGCACTCAAAGCCTTGATATATGCACTCAAACCTTTTCTTTTCTCACACATGGGTCACTAACCCTTTTCACCAATCACTCACAACTCTTCCACCTTTATTAAAGCCTTCAACATACTTTTTAAATAAGGTTTGCACACACTATTTTCCAAGCAAACATTCTCACAAGACAAAGTTTTCTGCAAACTTCCGAGTTCATATATTTCAGCCAACAATTATCATTGAAAAAATATTGTCCAGCAAACTTTACAACACAAATATACCTACAACACAACACATACAAAAGTTAAATAACAAAGCCTAAACAACTCAACTCCAACATGCTACTAACATGTATCAACTCATCTGAGTCATTATTCAATATATATGAAAAAAAATAATTATCAAGACTTAATTAATATTTATCAATGAATAAAAAATGTCCAAAAATCAATTAAACACACTTAGTACAATCAACTCATCTGAGTCATTATTCAATATATATGAAAAACAATAATTATCAATACTTAATATTTATCAACGAATAAAAAATGTCCAAAAATCAATTAAACACACTTAGTACAATCAACTCATCTGAGTCATTATTCGATATATATGAAAAACAATAATTATCAAGACTTAATTAATATTTATCAACGAATAAAAAATGTCCAAAAATCAATTAAACACACTTGGTACAATCAACACGTAAACTCCACGATGATTTACAAAGAATAAGTTCCAAATCGGAATATCTAGACAAACCACCAACAAATCCGCAAGTAACGACTATGACAAACAGGAAAATTTAGAATCAACCCCTACTTAGACAAGGAACATGTTGTAAGTTCGAAAAAGATCGTCAAACATAGCAACCTCTTCGTGTACTCCTCGTCGTCGCCGTTTGGAAAGTTCGCATGGCCTTGTATTTGATTCTTACGATCGTGCCTTCGTGAACTTGTCGTGCTGCCATCGTCTTCGCTGACTCGTCTGAAGATGTCTTTGCGTGGAAATAACGTGAAAAATTGTTGTGTGGTGTTTTTTTTTTTGAAAAATGCTGGTGTGGTGATAGCTTTGGAGTATCTAGGGTTTTTTTTTCAATGAGGGTACATAAGTCATTTCACAATACCAAAAATACCAAAGTCCTACTCTATCAATTAGTTGGTTAGTTGAAATTTAATTCATCTTATTAATGAAGATTGAAGGACAAAAAAGACTTTTCACACTATGGGTCCCACAAAAAAGTAGCCAACTTTGTAGAGAATGGGTAAAAAAAAAACAAGTTTTTAAAAAGTAGATTAATTTTGAAAATCCAAAACCTATTCAAGTCAAAATTGACAATTTCCCAAAATAAAAACGGACCCAAATGCCTTTACCTCTCTATTTTTTATCCTATTTTTTGAAATTTTCCCCACTTTTTTTTATTTTATTTTTTATTTTTTTTATTTTTTTTTTATTTTTATCTCTCTGCGGTTTGCGTCTACCATCTGCCTCAGTGGTTGGTCGCTCGCCATCATCTATTGTCGGCTGTTGTCTCTGGTTCGCCTCTGCCCTGGTTGCCTCACTCCATCATCTATCTGTCGCATCCCATCGTCCCAAGGGTTTGCACCAAATTTAAACTCTTACACTTAGATCTTCTCTTCTTCCTTCAGATTTGTGCTTTCTTCTTGCTCTACTGCACGCATTTCACTTTCCGAATTCATGTTTTTGCTCTCATTGAACCAATGATTTCATTTCAATGCGTAATTGTTTCAACATTTTTTTGCTCGATTATTTAGCGATGTACGATTGTTTGTTGTGTGCCACTTGCATTCCTTGCCTAGATCTACTTGGTTTTTTTTTTTCTTTTACTGTCGGAAGTATGGGATTGGAAGTGTTCTCTTTGTTTGATCGAGGTGTTCTGATGCTTGCCGGTCGAGATTTTCCTAGTTTTGTTCGTCTCGCCGTCCCCTACCTTTTGGTTGCTGCAGTTATCAGATCTTGGTTATGTATCGTTACTATAGGGTTTGTTTGGCATGTCTGATATTGTTAAATTGTGAGCATGCTTGTTTTTCTTGATGATGCCAAAGGGTATTAGTAATCGTGATCGTGTTGCAGTTTCCAATTTCTGATGTGTAGATTTTCTTTTAAACTGATGTGTACTTATGTTGTTGTCTATTATGTTGCTGTCCATTTCACGTTCAATTATGTTGCTGTCTTGTGATTCATCATCTGTCCTTGTATGCACAAATATTCTACTGTACATGCTTCGATGCATTGTAGGTGTTCTTAAATGTGATATTATCAATCCTTTGAATTCTACAGTCGATCTCATGCTTTTTGATCTTGTTCGTCGAGTTATAAGGTTGATTTATTTCTACTGGCTAGTGGGTATTTGATCTTTAGCAGTAAGGAACAATTCCCCTGTGAATTTGATGTGTTTGCAAATTACAGGTTATACTATTCATCAACTTGATCTCTCATGGCCCATCTAAGTAGAGTTGAATTGGCCACTATTTATTGACACTAAATTCAGTGGCCTTCTCTAAACCCTGCTCCTGCGAATCTGTATCAAACTCTACGCAAAAGCCCTAAACCCTAATAGCAGAAAAATCAATTGGGAAATATGATGATCTTCTTTGGTTATTACCCTAAATTCCTCAGCTCCAAATTTTCATCATTCAAAACTACGGCTTGGTTTCTCTGCAATTTCAATCCCTCAAGATCGATGACCTAATCCACCTCCATTCCCAAAAAGCTCCAAAGGGTCCGTGACCATGTTTACGATTACATGGAAGTTGAGAAAAAAACCCGAAAAGTCCTCAAGTTTCAGGACCTTATTCTCACCCAAATCAATCAAACCATCCCAGTTTCTCACCTCGATGTCTTATCTCGTCGCCTTGGCTTCAAGCAGCACGAAGCTGGGGCCTTCGTCCTTAAATTCCCTCATGTATTTGAAATCTACGAGCACCCTGTTCAACGGATCCTCTATTGCAGGTTAACCCGAAAAGCCCACCTCCAAATCTAGCAGCAAAAGCAGGCTGTGATTACCCAGATTCCAGATGCTGTGACTCGGCTGAGGAAGCTCTTGATGATGTCCAACAATGGCCGCCTTCGCCTTGAGCACATTCGGATTGCCCGGTCCGAATTCGGGTTACCTGATGATTTCGAGTACTCGATAATTCTCAAGTACCCTAAATTCTTTAGACTGTTTGATGCAAAAGAAACTAGGAATAAGTACATTGAAATTGTAGAAAGGGATCCAAACCTTACTGTTTGTGCAATAGAGAGAGCTAGGGAGAGAGTTTATAGAGAGAAAGGAAGTGATGCTGAGGATATTAGATTCTCTTTCATTGTGAATTTTCCTCCTGGCTTCAAGATAGGGAAGTATTACAGAATTGCAGAGTGGAAATGGCAGCGGCTTCCATATTGGTCGCCTTACGAGGATGTTTCTGAATACGATATGAGGTCCATTGAAGCTCAAAAGAGGATGGAGAAGAGGGCAGTGGCAACAATTCATGAGATGTTGTCTTTGACTATGGAGAAAAAGATCACCTTGGAACGGATTGCGCATTTTCGATTAGCGATGAATCTGCCAAAGAAGTTGAAGGAGTTCCTTCTTCAGCACCAGGGGATTTTCTACATTTCAACCAGAGGAAACCATGGGAAGCTTCACACTGTTTTCCTCAGGGAGGCTTATAGGAGGAGTGAGTTAATTGAGCCAAATGATGTATATTTGGCTAGAAGGAAGTTGGCTGAGTTGGTTTTGCTTAGTCCAAGGAAGGCAAAAATAGACAGGGAACTTGTTGGGTACAGGAGAGAAAGAGTGGGTTATGATATGGAAAGCTTTAGGACAGATTATGTGGAGGATAAATTTGAACATTTTGGTGCTGGGGACAAAGGCAATGTGAGAGATGTTTTGGACTCAGACATGGGTTCTGATGCTGAATCTGATTACTCTGATGACGATAATGATAATGATGATAGAACTTTCAAGGCAGAGGATGTGAATATAACCGAATAGCATAAACTCAATGGTCCCAACAGTCTTCTTGGAGCTGCTATTTATTTCCATCAGATTCAGATGTGAATGTGATGACGCGCCTCAAAACTCATTTGGTAACTGACTGACACAATACTGTGAAGAAGCATTGTGAATTATCCTTGTCGTGAGCAAAGGCAAGCGTTTTTCAGACATGAATTTTGTTTACCAGGAGCATAATGGCCATGATATTCATTTAGGCATTTGTTGTTCGATTGGGGTTGTAGATCTTTTTGGTTGTGATATATGGTTTGGCATTGTGAAGGGGCATGGCTGAAAGAGGAGTGGCACCATATTTAAAGTTGAAGATGCCACAAGCACGGAATCCAAATTCTGAAGGAGAATAAGAATTGGGTAAAATGCAGATGAATCCCTCCCACTTTGATGGCCAGAATCTGCAAAAATACAGCATGCAAAGTCCTTGTAGTTTCATGATTAGCTCCAAGCTGCGAAGAATATGTCAAGGAAAAAGAGAGCTTCTGGAAGATTTTTATTTCAGGTGGCATTTAGTTCACTTAAAAATTTTACATCGTTGAATGCATTCATTTTGAGGGACCTCTCTCTCTCTATTTCTCAATCAATGATTTAATAAAAAACTTTACATTGATGAATGCATTCATTTAGAGGGAGCCTCTCTCTCTCTCAAAGATAATTTTCGAAATGGTTAAAAACAGATCAAGAATATGTGGAAGAGGTTTATAAAACCTGCCTTATAAAGTAAATTTTAGTTTCTAAATTCTGTAAATTTAGTTTTCAAGTATAATAATTGGAAATTTAGAATGACCATAAAATGTTAATGTTCTTTATTAGCAACCCACATTTCAACGATTTTTGTAATTTCAAATTAATGTATTTGGAAAATATAACTATTTTGTATATGACAATCGTAAATTCAAATGATTGAAATAGCCCTTTATTATTACATAGTTTGAAATTTTAATAAATTCTGTAAATTTGTAATGTCAATGTTACTAATTGTTTTACAATATTGAGGCCGCTTGAGTTATATAAACGAATATAAATGTAAGTGATGTTGCATTATTGCGTGATAAATGTTGAGATTTGCAATACCATTTTCTTTATTCTATAATTTATTTATCTGTTTTAAAAGTTTACATTTTAAATACATTGAAGAATTTAATATTTGTATTGAAATTAACAATTTATTTCCATATGCTTAAAACTCTTTTAGTCTAACGATGAGAATCCACATTTTCCATCAAGGTACTAGATTTTGAGTAAGGTGTGTAAGTGAGCTACTTCGATCTTGAAATTGACTACAAATTTGACTGCTTTGGAGGAGGTAAGTATTTTGACTTTATCAAATTCCGCTCTAACATCTGGACATCTTCCATGATTTGATAATGATTGCAGTATATTATGGTTTTTATGATGTGTTGAAATTGGCATGCTCACTACTAACGCATCTTCTTTAGTTCTTTATTGCTTCTCACCGACTTGGTTAAAGTATTATGAATTTGTTCATGCAGGCAAGGTATGGATTATATGTTTCAAACAACCCTTTCTTCTTACAATTTAATTGAAGTATGTGTGGTAATTGAATTCTCTATTGTCTTAAAGGTCTAGTTCTCTCTTAGCCTCTTGTATCTCTTTCTTGTGTATCTCTTAGTTGAAAACGAATGTGAGCCAAGTCCATTATGACTGAAACTAAAAGGGGTTGATATATATACTGTTTGTTTACGTCTATTCTAAATCAAGAGGTTTTGGTTAAAAAAAAGGATCAAATCAGAATGGTGCACTGTACACCACTTGATATTGACCATCAACTGAAGATTCAACATGGTAAAATGCAAGTGTCAAGTTCAAATTCTATACAAATTTATGAAGAGTCATGTCTATCCATGTGAAGAGTTATGATAATTCACAAAGAGATGTGCCATTTTCACACATATCGCTGTGTCCATATGAGGAGCTATATCTATTCATGAAAAGTTGTAACTAAATCCCTTCGATCCCAACCATCTATCGACAAGGCCTCTTTTTATGCAAAGATTTATCACTTGGTTGGAAGGTAATGTCTCGTTAATCAAACATTACTTTCTAGCTTATCTGTAAATGGTGACAAAAAAGTTTTTTCAACTCTTTTAAAATTCATCTAGAACATCTCGACACGAGTAGAAAGTAGAACATAACTCAAAGAGAATAGAGAGTGTAATGAGAAGAGATCCTTTTGGTGTTTCGTCTCAAACAATGATGAGGAAGCTCCTTTCAGTTTGCAATGGAGACACCTCCTCCCTGTTTTCTTCAGAACTCCAAGGGGAGATATTTAGAAGAACAAATTGATATGGCCTTTGTTCTCTTTTTGTTTCTTTCTCATTTTTCTTTTAAAGTTTTTCATATATTTGATGCTTGATTCTCTTAAACCTTTTGGAAATTTTGGACCATGTGATGCTTTTGGAAATGGATATGTACTATCGATATGTGAAGTAGGAGGTGATTGCTCAAGAAATTTTTGCTTTGCTTAAATTTTCGCTTCGCCTCCCTGTAGATTCGATACTCAGTATTACCTATCGTTTTATATTATTTATGACGACCCGTGCGCTTGCGGTAATCACAATTAACCCCTCCGTCCAGCACTTATAAAAAGCCCCCTCTCCCAAGGTGAAAATCATCCCATTTTTGGGGAGCTCTCCCCTAGCTCAATAGAGAGAAAAAGTGAGAAGAATTGTGAGGAAAAAGGCGAATTGATCGGGATTCCAAGGCTCGGGATTCGAGATGATCGTAGCGGGAGCTTGGGATCGACTTATCGGTTATTTCTTCCTTACTTCTTTATAATTCCTTGTAATTTGAGTTAGGCCTATGGATCAAGATCACTTGGGCAAAATTATTTTCATTTGTGAGTAGATCTTGAGACCTAGGGTCGTTATGCTAGTTAATTGGATATTGTAGCGCAATTACTTGGATTATGCAATGAATTTTTTCATATTTCATCTATGCAATTGTTGATTAATGTCTTTAATCTCTTGATCACGGATTAATTGTTATGTTGGTCTAAATTGATACTCGACAGAGAGAAATTAGATTAGATCCTAATTGCATGGCTAATGATTGCTTGGAGCACGAGAGTGAAAGAGAATTGTTAGAAATTGATAATGATGTTGCTTAATGCCATACTATGATTAACTAAGGAGATGGACACATAAATTAGTTATGTTAGTATGAGATGTGGAGGAGCTTGAAAGAGAAATCCGCTTAAAATTACTTGTAGATTTATGAAATTGAAAGATTATTAGTTACATGCATCCATGTAATTGAGCTACAAATCCAAGAAAGCTAGATAACACCCTAGGTCAAGTTCCCTTAATAGGATATTTTCATTTTGTTATTGCATGTTTATTTTTATTAATTCCTTTAAATTTTGCATCATCATTCGAGTTGGAATTCTAAATAAAATTGAACATGATGGTTCTTGGTACTTAATGGATATAATTCAATTTCCCTGAGGATTCGATACTCGGAATACTTTCCATTTTAATATTACTTGGGCAACTGTACGCTTGCGGAAAATTGCACAACAAGTTTTTGGCTATACCCATTGGTTGGGTAATTGATCTATCAGCAAGTTGGAGTGAAATATCAGTGTCCTTCAATCCTGAAAGTTCGATCTTCCTGTACAAAGAGTAGGGCATTAGATTTATACTTGTTCCTAAATCACACAGAGCACTATCAAAAGACACATTTCCTATAACATAGGGAATAGTGAAATTCCCTGGGTCCTTCTGTTTTAATGGCATCTTTCCTGTAACTATCGTGCTGCTATTCTCTGATAACCTAAAGACTTCTTAGTCAATTTTTTCTTCCTAGACATCATTTCTTTCATGAACTTTCCATAGTTAGGCATGTTATAGAGAGCATCAACTAAAGGAATATTCACAGAAAGTTTTCTAAACATTTCTAAAAATTTCTGAAATTGCTCATCTAACTTAACATCCTTAAATCTTTGAGGGAAGGGTAACTCCCTGTAATCGAAGGTTGGACATTTGCCCCTCTTTTTGGGCGGGCTGATGTGTGACCCTCTGTCGCGGTGGTTGGACGGGATTACCTCTTCCTCGTCCATCTTCTCTTTCAGCTTTTCATCCTGCTTTTTCTTTTCTTTTCCTGCAAAATTGTTAGTACAATCAAAATTTAAATCACAAAAGCTAGGAGGATTTTGGGACCTTTCTGTGGAGGCTTTTTGTGCCTCAGCCTGTTCTTCTTCATCCTTGCTCGACTTTCTTCCTTCTTCAGCTCTCTCTCTTCATTTGAGCGGTCCTCCAGTCTTCTCCCACTTCTGAGTGTCACCATCTTGCTCTCTATGATTTGTCTCAGTATCGCTTGGGAACTTGCCCTTCTGAAGGGCGTTTACTGCAGAAGCAATCTGTCCTATCTGCACCTCCATGTTCTTGAGAGCCACATCGTGGTTATTTGCTGTTGACTGGAGACTTACGTCCAACACTTTTTGCTCTTTGATAAAGGGAGCCACCATTTCTTCCAAGTTGCTTTTCTTCTCTGGAACACTCGTGGAAGCAAATCCTGGTGGTGGTTGTAACACATTCTTGGTATTGGAGTATGAGAAGTTCTCGTGGTTGCCCAAGTTCGGGTGGTAGAAGTTTGGCAATCCTTGGGTAAATGCTCGATTTCCAACATATTGAACTTCCTCCACGTCCTAACTCTCTTTCTTCGAATATCCTTCTACCAAAGCAGAAATAAACTTGACCACCTCAGAAAAAGTTAGCTTGTTCAGAGCATTCGTCAGCGTCGCCATCTGTGTTTTTAAAGAACTTGACTCATCAATCTTGTAGATTCCAACCTTCTTTGGTATTGTTCCTCTCTCTGTAGGCCATTGATAACTGGTTTCTGCCATTTCCTCCAATAGATCTTTTGCATTAGTCACGGTCTTAGATAAAAAACTTCCACCAGCGGATGTGTCGAGAACAGTCTTGGTAGAAAAGTTCAACCCATTGTAGAACAACTGCACTTGTAGCCAATCGGGATAACCATGCTGTGGGCATCTCCTTAGCATTTCTTTGTACCTTTCCCACGCCTCATATAAATGCTCTTCATCTAGCTGTCTGAAAGCCCCAATCTCCGTGCAGAGTTTGGTGGTCTTAGCAGGCGGGAAAAACTTGGTAAGAAACGCCTGAGCAAGCTCGTCCCAGGTACTAATGCTTCTCGATTCAACTGACTCTAGCCAATCTTTCACTTTTTCTTGGAGAGAAAAAGGAAATAACCTCAGTCTGATTGCATCGGTCGGAACTCCGTTCATTTTAACTGTCCCGCAAATCTCTAGGAATGATCGGAGATGGGAATGTGGATCTTCTGAAGGATGTCCTTTGAAAGAATTATCCCTCGCCATCTGGAGCAATTCAGTCTTTAATTCAAAGTTGTTTGCTTGAATCGGGGTGTAAACTATACCAGAATTCTCAGTCGGGAGAATTGGCTGAAGAAAATCTTTGATTGCTTTCGGAGCATTGTCTTGTTGGGCCATTGTTTCCGTCAATCTTCTTTCTCTACGAATTGCTCTAATAGTCCTGTCTATCTCAAGATCTAATGGAAACAAATTAACCTCCATATCTCTTCACATACAATAACCCCCAAGCTAATCAGAAAAACAAAACAAAAATAAAAAATATTTACAAAAAGAAAAATATTCACAACCTAAATTAATATTTAATCCGTTCTTTTTAATGTCAAAAATTATTTTGCCTAAACAAAACCCATCCTTTCCAAACCAATGCTTTAACAGGGGAGGTTTTCTGTTCCCTTTTACCTTTTTGTCCCTTACTTTCCATGTTTAATTTACATTAGGGACAATGTAATGTTTAGGTTGGGGGTGGGAAACATATGCATGTTTGCTTTACGCTTTGATTGACCTATTATTTTAAGCAATTTAAAAATAAATTAGAACCTGAATTGGCGAAGTTTTTGTCTAAGGTTGGAGGTAATTAAGTCGATGGTTTACGGAACACCTTCTACCTGGGAACTGACCCGAACCAGTGAAGTTCTGTCTAAGGCTGGAGGTACTTAAGTTGGCGGTTTACAGAACACCTCCTACCTGGGAACTGATCTGAATCGGTGTTCAAATTTATCTTTAAATTGAACACACTTTAAAACAAATTTTGAGATTTTATCCCTTGCTCTATAATTGATTATGAAATTTCTAGGATGAGAAAAACATGAGTATATATTTTTCTTGTAGTTGAATTGCAAGCATTCTAGCATCTTTAGAGACTTCATTAAAATTTTTCAAAATTTTTCTTAACTAAATTGAGCATAAGTCCTTTCTAGCGTAGTTTGTTGGTTTTAGATGGCTTAATAAGATTCACGCCTCCGTTGTCACCTCGATAGGATAGGTAGCATGTTTAGAGGAAATTTTTGCAAAACGGCTTGTTTCGTGCCTTGGGAGTTATAAAAAAAATCATTTATTTTATCAAGAAAAAGAATGCGAGAAAAAGAAGAAAAATATATTTTAGTTTGCCGGGGTAAAAAAAGCTACCTCTAGTGTGATCAGTTAGGTCGTCCTAGAGCAAACTCGGGGAAAAGTGGTCCTGCATTAGTTGTGTGAAAGCTAGTACCCCTTAATAATCATTTCTATGCAAGCTTAAGGCCCCATTTGAATCCGTAAACAAGTTAGTTTGCTCCCTTCCTTTAATGCATTATGCCTTTGTCTAGTGTAGAGGGAAGATGGAATAGGGAATTTTAGAAGTCCTTCTCAAACTTTTCAACACATCTCTAGAAAAGACTTAGCTCACATTTTGCATAAGAAAGAATTTGGCTAATTTTAATTTGTCTCTAACTATGCTAGTCTCACGTTTAATTCTCTTAAGTAAAATGTTGATCATGCTTGTCTTTGAGAAATTGAGTCATGAATACTGCATCGCATAATAATCTCTCACTATAATATTAGCTTGCTCGAGGACTAGCAAGGTTTAGGTTGGAGGTGTTTGATAAGTCCAATTTATTATACACTTAGAATCTCCCAATTTGTTTATCTTAGTTGAATTCCTTGCGAAAAATGCTTTAAAATGAGTATAATATGTCTATAGGTCCTTGTGCGGAGCTTTGGAAGCGATTCGGGGCTTAAACGAGCGAAACCGGAGTGCAAAATGACATTTCTGCCCTGGGAGCCGTCGAAGCGTCGAGACGCTGTAACCCAGGCGTCGGGACGCTGCTCAAATAAGGAAAAGACGTGGGCGTGAAGTTGAGGCAAGAGCATCGCGACGCTCTCACCATAGCGTCGCGACACTATGTGATCCGCAGAACAATTTCCTTATCAGCAGACCTAGCGTCGCGACGCTAGGCACTTTTCCAGAATCAATTTTTTCCAATTTTGGCCAGAATTTTTCCTTGTTTGAAGACCCAATTCAACACCATTCTACCACAAATTAAAGGCCAAGAAACACTATAAATAGAGGGCCTTGGTGTAGGTTTAGAATCATCCCTCAACACCCAATTCACTACAACTTTGTAGTCCATCTCTCCCCCCCTTTCCACCATTCTTCTTAGTTTTAGTATTTTCTTGTTTTCTTGATGTATTCCATGAAGAATAAAGCTTGTTCTTGCTCTATGAGATGCTAAGTTCTTCATTCATGTAACCGGGGTGTCAAGAGTAAGTTCATATTCTTTTAATGAAATTTCTTGTTTGAATTATCAAAGCATGTTTATGTGATTTTAGTTCTTTTTCTATAAATTTAGTTTGTGGTAGGAAAGATTGACAACCTTGTTCGCGCCCTCTCTAAATTTACTTGCTAAGTCTTAGTAGCATATAGGTTAACGTTATGTTTATACGCATGCGTCCCTAGAACTAAATGATTTAATTAATTGTAATTGTGGTTTGTTGCCCGTTACATGTGAATTAACTCGGCTAGATCCAATTGAGGTTTAGGTTAATTAATCGGCCGGTTAATTAGTTTAAACTAGAATCAAACTTAGCGTTTGCATGTTTGTGATAGTGGATCATGATTCTCAGTTTGTTGCTGGAATACGCCGGGCTAAAACTTGTTTTAACTTATTAGTGAAATTGATGATTTAATTGAATTGAACTTACCATGACTAACTCGGTTGCATGATCTCTAAGGTATTGAATTCTTTCCTTAATTTGATTCTCTTACTTTCCTTTTGCAACATTTTCCTTAATTAGTTTTCTTTCCATATTTATTTTCTTCCCAAATATAAAAAACCCCCTTTTTGGTTACCTAAAACAAATAAGGGAATTTAGATTTGTTTGCATAGACTCTCTGTGATCGACCCCGGCCGCTACTGCTACAAGTTAGCTTTAGAGGTTGAGGATTATAAATTTATTTGGTAAGAGACCTGGACAATCTCTTCCATCACTGACCATTAGTCGAGTTTGGAAGTCCTAAAAGAAGGATGCTTTAGCCACATATTTCTAAATTGGAAAGAATAAGGACCTCATTATATCATTGACCAATGAACTTGTCTTTTCTTAGTCTGAATCGACTTTGGGACCCTAATGACTTGGTATCCTAAAAAATATTTGGTTTGCCCTTTAAATGCAAAAATCTATCTAGCTGACAAGTAGTTGCACTAATACACAATTTGGACAAAGTAAATCTGACACTCGTGGGAGGATAAAAACAACCACACTTTCAATGAAGTTTTTGAAAGTTTGCACCAGTCTCCCATTTTTTCTTAAATTTCATATATCAATGAAATTGTTTCTTAAAAAAAAAAAAAAAAAAAAAAAAAAAAAAAAAAAAAAAAATCTTTAGGACAAAGCTCATAACATTGAAATTCCCAACTAAAAGCCAACTAGGTTCACGAATGCTGAAAAGGCCATGAAACTCCCAAAAATCATCTCCTTCCCTATATCTAGACGAGTTATACACCCCCATCTTATTTTGAGATTCATATGGCTCATATAATAATTATACATTAGAACTCCAGCTTTCCAAGTTTTTGTTGGTGGATTGCTAATATCTATTTATTTTTGGTAAGTTTTATTAGTTTGAATATTATTTATTCATCTGATACTTTAGTTTGATTTCTTTTTTCTCCTCCCGTTGGTTTCAGGCATATCATATTTATCTAAAGCTCAAACGTCTATAGCAAAAGTTCAAATATGCTCTCCAACTCTAACACCTAGTACAAACGTTTTGAAATCCTCTTCTAGACAGCCAATTGCTGATTCAGTGTTTGTTCAACGGGTTAAGAACTAGAAAGATGCATGTAATTCAAGCACCAAAACCAACTGTAAGTTCCAACTTTATTGTCTTTTCTAACACAATTTCTTCATCGTCATTTCTTTCATTTTTCCTCTATGCTTTTTAAAATATTTTTTTTATATTTTTGTCTCCTAAAATAGTAAAGGTAGTGTTTCCATTATATAGACGCTCTACTGAGTTCTTTGAAAAAGCTCATCATTGGTAGCTAGCAGTATGGATCAAGACCATCCATGACCATATAGATGTTTGTAGTGAACGTCAAGCTCTACTCGTGTTAGAGGTACTTTTATCTTTTCAACTTGTGAGTGTGATTTAACATGTGTATGGCATTGCATGTTTTTAAGCTATAGTAAATTATCATGTGCATTATGCACTCCCAAAAATTCCCCTACTAGAGCAAACCCATACTCATTGTACATATAAAAGTGCAATTTTTGCTGGCCAGCTGCTAAAACATGATAAATATAAAAGTGCAATTTTTGCTCTTTCCTTTGTGGTACAACTTATTCCTTTTACTCAATAGTCAATTCTTAGCAGGTTTCCCTTTTATCGTAAAGCTATGACCATTTAGTGTAATGTTATTAATGTTTTTATTTTGTTTGCTTAGGGGATTTTTTGGGAAAAATAATAAAAGTAAGATTTTCATGAGGATCAAGGTCATGGTCATCTGTTCAGGCCTTGCTCTTTAGTTCTGACTGTTGGTGAAAGATGTTGGATTGATTTGGAGTTTGTTGATGCTATCATAAAAATTGTATTCAGAATGTTATTCTTCTTTTATGTAATCTCATTTTGTTTTTCTGGGTGTGTAATCTCATTATGTTTCTTGCTTTCATGGTTGTGTTTTAACTTTGCGATAATAGAGCTAGGCTGTGACAAGTTTTTAGAATTGAGTTAAAAGTGGTGATTATTTGTCCATGCCAGAAGAATTATTTTGCTGCAGTAAAGCTTGGTTTTGCAGAATGCTCAGGTAGAAGTTGAAGGTAGTGTTGGATTATCTGTTTTGATTAAGCTATTCTTTGTCTAATGTTTTGAATTCTTAAGAGAAGGTTGGTTAGTATTGCTCGGGACGCGCAATAGTTCAAGTTTGGGGGTATGATAACTCTCCAAAAGGGAGTTATTTAGACCTTATTTCTATAGGGATTTGTGTGTCTTTTGTGCTAAAAAGGGTTGCTTTTAGTTATATATTACATGTTTTAACCCATTTGGAAGAATGGATGCTTTGGAAGTTATTTTGTGCAGAATGTATTGCCGAGCGACTAAAGGGAGCAAAATCTGTGCTGGAGCAAAGCGAGGAGCAGAACTGCCACGTCACAGCTCGTTAGCCAATTTGATGAACTAAATTCTGTTAAACTATTCTCGGGATAAAGGATCAAGGAGAGCCATCCACGTGTCTAGGTCAACCTAATTCAAGCCTCCTATCACTCTATAAAAGGAGATAGCCGCCCAAGTCAAATTCATTCCACCCTTGGGAGGAACATTCCACTCTTGGAAAGCTTACTTCCACCTTTGGGAGCCGAATAGAGGAGAGAGATTGGAGACCTACAAGAAGACCATCAATTGCAAGCTGATCAAGGGAATTAATATTTTCTTGCATTGTTTTGTAATTATGGATATGCTTACTCAGATTGTAACGCGTGTCTCTATGCACTTTATGAACTAAGTAACTTTAGGCGTTGGTTAGGGAGCATGTAATTCTCGTGCTTAACTTCTATGCAATAAATATTGATTTGATGCATCTTGATTATTTGTTGTGCTCATTTCTATTTTATGCCCGCTTGGCCAGCCGGTATGAATACCATTTTCTAGTTTCAGGGATGATTTAGGGAGTGTGTGGCATTTAATCACACTAGATCATTGTGTATTGGTGAACGCCAGTGACTGAGCTAGGGATAGCCAGTTGCCTAGTGCTTGATCGATAGAGCTTCATTGGAGTTGAAACATATTCTAAAAAATCCGAAGTTTCGAGAGGAATCTACTAATAAGACTGCGAGAGTTTTGCATGATCAATAATATTACTAGAGCATATTTTAAAACAATTACTAATCCTGACCAGCACCTGTTTCTAATCTGTCTATCTATTTGTTTACTTTCTGTTCTGTCATTTCTTTTGCTTCAGCATTCTATAAAAACCAATCATTTTAACCACCTTTGAAACCATTAAAAAGCTAAACAAAATAGATAAAGTGAAAGCTAATTCAGACCTTGGATTCGATAAATACTTATTACTTGTTGCGGACTGTGTATACTTGCACAGAGTTCTAGAGTCCATTTCTTACTACATTTTCACCCACTCTGGAAAGCAAACGGTAAGTTTTGTGAGATCTTTGTAATTATGTTCTGATGTTGAATTTTCATTTCATATACTAAGAGTTACCAATTTGGAAAGCTTGTCATTTAGTTGAGTGATGTTGGTACTTTTTTGCTATATAGTTTCAGCTATATTTGGCATTTCTTCCCCTGTTGTCTTCATTTAGGCCTTTACAACTATAGTCATTTTGTTAATTAACATTTAGGATAGATACCATAACTTGTTTGGTTACCAAAATTTCACCTAAATTGAGCTTAATGTTGCAAAAATTTCACACTAATCCCTAAGGAGACAATCTAAGCCTTATTACATGTTTCATTGATTGTTTACACTTGAACATATCCCACTATGAGCTTCATTTGAGTGAACTAAGCATACACATGTTAAAAAAGGAAACACTTTATGTTGGGCTAGTTTTAGGTTGTTGTGTATGAGAAGATTGTCTTCTTTTACAACCCAGCCACCACATTCTTCTCCGACATGCACAAGTTAAAAGGGAAACACCTTATTTAATAGCTTGCAACATACAATAGCATCGTTATGTTTAATAGTGCACTTTTCAATTATTTTGTTTAGTTAGTCTTGTTGATTAAAATCTTGTTTCAACTAGCTACTTTAATGGAATGAAGTCACAAAATAAAAAGTGATAAGAGGTCTTTTCTTATCACTTTTTATTTTGTTTATTCTTACTAAATGCATTTATTTGTACTGTGTTTGTAAGTAGTTATAAGTCTTTTCTGTGTGATTATTCGTACTAAATGTGTTTATTTGTACTATGTTTGTAAGTGTGTGTTTTCACTTTTTGGCAATTGGTTGTGCGTTTTTTATAATGTTTGGTGCAATAAAGTTGTGATGAGGTACCCCATATCAAAGGGAAAAGGCTAAATGCAAACAGGTTCAAGAAATTATAAGTCTTTAAGCATATTCTTGACTATATGAATGTCCATGATGCATAATTGTGTACCTCATTCTCTGAAATAATTCTTCTAGGACATTTGATCATCGATTGAATACTTGAATAGGAAAAGTTACCATTTAAAGTTTTGAACTGAGTTAATTGATGTTCCAAAAGTTACCTTGATGTAAAAGGTGTTGACTCCTAGATTAGGTTTGTGTAATTTGGATTTTAAAAATTGAACTTAAGTTTTATTTGTTGGCACAATACTAATCTATGGAGTTGGTTACCTAAACTTAGACTCGTTGAGAATTCAACTTTATGTTGTGCATCAGTTCTTAAAGATCATAAATTTACAAACTTATTAAAATACAAGTTGCACAATTACAACATATTTGTTTGCTTTTGTGGGTGGATTAGTTGTTTGCTACTTTATTTGATGGTTGTTTGGAATGCGTAGGTGAGGCCTCCTATGCAAGGAAAGTATGGATTGAGAATGTCGGGAGGGGAGGTGTTGGGATTCCAGAGTGAGTAAAGATATGGTATAAAAAGACTCTAGAACTCTGTGCAAGTATACACAGTCCGCAGCAAGTAATAAGTATTTATCAATCCAAGGCCTGAACTAGCTTTCACTTTATCTATTTTGTATAATTTTTCAATGGTTTCAAAGATGGTAAAAATGATTGGTTTTTATAAGAATAATGCTGAAGCAAAAGAAATGACAGAACAACAAGTAAACAAATAGGCAGAAAAATTAGAAACAGGCGCTGGTCAGGATTTAGTAATTGTTTTAAAAGATGCTCTAGCAATATTATTGATCATGCAAAACTCTCGCAGTCTTATTAGCAGATTCCTCCCGGAACTCCGAATCTTTTGGAATGTGTTTCAACTCCAATGAAGTACTACCGATCAAGCACTAGGCAACTGGCTATCCCTAGCTCAGTCACTGGCGTTCACCAATACACAATGATCTAGTGTGATTAACCGCCACACACTCCCTAAATCATCCCTGAAACTAGAGAGAGGTATTCATATCGGCTGGCCAGGCGGGCACAAAATATAAATGAACACAACAATTAATCAAGATACATTAATCAATATTTATTACTAGATTTAAGCACGACAATCACATTGTTTCCTAACCAACGCCTAAAGCTACTTAGTTCATAAAATGCATGGAAACACAAGTTACAATCTGAGTAAGCACGTCCATGACTACAAGATAAAACAAGAAAAGATTAATTCCCTTGAACAGCTTGTAAACGATGGTCTTCTTGGTGGTCTCCAATCTCTCTCCTCTATTCGGCTCCCAAAGGTGGAAGTAACTTTCCAAGAATGAAATGTTTTCTCCCAAAAGTGGAATGCATTTGACTTGGACGGCTACCTCCTTTTATAAAGTTGAGGAAAGCTTGAATTAGGGTTGACCTAGACACGTGGATGGCTCTCCTTGCTCCTTTATCCCGAGAATAACTCAACAGAATTCGGTTTGTCAACTTGGCTAATGAGCTGTGACGTGGCAGTTTTGCTCCCAGTTTTGCTGCAGCACAGAAT
The DNA here is from genome assembly GCA_017139565.1 of Luffa aegyptiaca. Lineage (NCBI taxonomy): Eukaryota > Viridiplantae > Streptophyta > Magnoliopsida > Cucurbitales > Cucurbitaceae > Luffa > Luffa aegyptiaca. The sequence continues at coordinate 28,175,362 of CM029395.1, forward strand.
TTGCTCCCTCCAGTCGCTCAGCAATGCATTCTGCACAAAATAACTTCCAAAGCTTCTATTCTTCCAAATGGGTTAAAACATATAATATATATCTAAAACCAACCCTATTAAGCACAAACGACACACAAATCCCTATAGAAATGAGGCCTAAATAACTACCTCTTGGAGAGTTATCAGGAGGCTTCATCTATTTTAGGATGTTGTGGGTTGTCTTAGTCCACTATTATTTTGTGATCATTTCTTGATTATTTATGATCTTGGAAATCTTCATATTAGAACTTGTGACAGGATTTATTTTTGCATGTTGTAAACAATTCATGGCTTGGGTTTGTGTGTTCATCTTTTGTGTGGGAAGAAATGGAAGTTGTCAAAGAGAGTGGACTTTTCATTTGGTTAGGTGAGAGATTATGTTGCATCTAGTTTAGTTGGGAAAAATGTTCTTTTTGTATCAATGTGCATTATGGCAAACGAACCAACTGGATCCAGATAAAAAATTGATTCTCAATTAAATTTTCTTCTTCCCGTTAGCTATGTCCAAGTGAATTGTCTATGGAAAACTCTATTTAATTAAAATTTTTCTTTTTCTAACTAAATTTTGCTAACTTTTTCAAACTTCAAAGTTTCCAAGGTCATGGTCTTATGCGAGTACCATCAACAAGTTCTCCAAGTTCTTCATTGCCATGTACATCAAAATGCAACCCTCCAACCAACCATAATTATCATCTACTTCACAAGGAAAACCATCACTTTCAACACCTTCACATGGACCACAGTACCATCAACAAGTTTTGTCAGTCCAGGTTTGTTAGTTTTGAGTGCGATCATGTTTTATACTTTTGACTAAGGTTTGTTAGTTTTGAGATTTTGATTTAATAGTTTGAGATTATAACTTAAATTATAGGTTGCAATGGTAGTTTAGATTTGTGGATGTGGCTAGTTATAGTATTTGCAGTGGCTTGGTTTGTGATTCTAAGATTTTTCTTATGACTTTTGGAAATAAGTATAGCATGTTTTAAGACTTAATAACTTTGGTAATGTAAGCATTACTTGGTTTGAATTCTGATTTGAAAATTAGAGTTTGCAATTGAGTCCCTACGTTTAAATTAAATTTCTATAATTCTTGAATTAGATTTTGATTAGTATATGATGCGAGACCTGACTCGGTTAGTTTGAGGATATTTGGAGTCTTGTTGTGAACTTGAATCGTTGTGAGGTTATAGTTGGACGATTTTTCATATAGAAGTGTGTTTATCTTGTCTAATAGGTTTAAAAAAAATTGGGTTAGTCCTATATATGTTGTTATGCTGCTGAAATTTTCGGAGTATCCGGTTAGAATTAAGATAAGGGCTTTAGGAATGTCGCTACGTTAGGTATAGAAAGCTGAGACGTTACACATTCAATCATTTTTGGTCTTTTTGTTGATATTATTTGTTGCAAGGTTTAATAGCTTGTTGATTTCTGCATGAGCTGGTGTTTTATAATGTTGCAATTCTAATGTGTAAAACTGATTATATGAGTTTTAATGTTTCTTTGTTATATTGGTTCATGGGTTAGAGTTTAAATCATGATTTATAAAACATATTTGGGTTTTTTAATTTATTAGGTGAATGAAAGGATAACACACATGCAACTGCATATTCATGGGGGAATTGTTAGTACGCAGCCATTTCATCAACTGTCTTAGCTATTTTTGAGTGTATGAACTTTTTAATTTGGGACTATATATGTAGTTACTTTAGGGCCCGTTTGATAACCATTTCAGTTTTTGGTTTTTGGTTTTTCTGTTTTTGGTTTTTGGTTTTTGGTTTCCTGTTTTTTAAAAACAAAAACCACATATGTTTGATAACTGTTATTTGTTTTTTGTTTTTAAAAAACAGAAAACCAACCTTATTTGATAACTGTTTTTGGTTTTCAGTTTTTTAAAAATTAGAAAGATGAAAAGATATTTTAGAGAGAGAAAAATGTGTAAAGACGTTGAAACAAAAATTTAGAGACACAAATATAAATTTTTTCAAGAGAATTTTTTTTTTGAAAAGACGAGAGATGAAAGAAAATGTTTAGAGAAAGAATATTAGTTAGACTCGAGAAAAGATATTAGTTAGAGAAAAAATAGAAAACAAGTTAGAGTAAAAGCGATAAATTTTAAATTAAAAAAATTAAATAAAAAAAGAAAATTTAGAGAGATAGTAAAGTTAAGAGTAAAAGATATGCTAAAGAACTAACGATAAATTAGAAAAATAAAGAAAAGTTGTAGCGATAGAAAATTTTGGTGACTTTTTTTTTTCCAAAAGAAAAATTAGAACATATTTATTGAGGAGAGAAAAAGTATTGACAAGTTTTTAGAAATAGACAAGTTATAGAGGAAAAAAAAGTTTTGAGAGAAAATTTTAGAGAGAGAAAAAAATAGAAAAAGAAATTTGTTGGAGAGAGAGATAAAAGAGGAAAAAAGTAAGCATTAGAAGAAAAATGAGTTTTTGAAAAACAGAAATCTGTTTTTAAAAACTACTTTTTTTGGTTTTTGAAATTTACTTAAAATTTCAAAAACGTTTTTAAAAAACAAAAAACAAAAAACAGAAATGGTTATCAAACATCCCCATTTTTTAAAAATGAAAAACAAAAACAGAAAACAGAAAACGAAATGGTTATCAAACGGGCTCTTAGTTATTTGAATTATGAATTTGCAACTTTCTTTATATGTAAGTACTTTAATTTATTTGCTATCACAAACTTTTGATTTTATTAATGTAGTACTTAATTTTTTGTGCTAGGAATTTGAAGATTTTATGTGTATCTTTATGAGAAATTTGAGGATTTGCACTTTTTAGTTGTCTATACATGATGAGGCAAGCGACTTCGATAGAAATATATGTTTTTAGTTTTGAAAATGTATTTACATACATTATAAACAAATTTAAGTTGATTTTTCAATATAAAAACATTTGAAACAAAACAATATAAATGTAAACAAAACAATATAATATATATATAAAAAAACCTATTAAAAGTCAATTAATGTGTCTATCATAGCAAGATTAAAAATGTTATGCTATATTTTCTATAACATTATTTCACTACTATAAAAAAATGTTATTGAATACCAATCATAGCTTTTTACATAACATTACAATTACGCAATAAAAAATGGACGTTTTTATAACATTTTCAATAGCGACGAATAAATGCAATGAAAAGTTAGAGACTTTCAATAACATCGGCTACAACAGAATGGTAAAAACGCTATGATATGTCTTTTATAGCGTTTTTTCATGGCTATAAAAAATGCTATTAAAGAGAAATCATAGCGTTTTTTCAATGCTATGACAAATTTCCACAACATTAAAGTAACGCAATAAAAACATACTTTTTTTAGCGTTTTCAATAGCGTCGAAAAAACGCTATAAAAAGTTAGAGACTTTCAATAACATCGGCTACAACAACGTGGTAAAAACGCTATGATATGTCTTTTATAGCGTTTTTTAGCTATAAAAAAACGCTATTAAAGAGAAATCATAGCGTTTTTTCCAACGCTATGAAAAGTTTCCATAACATTAGAATAACGCAATAAATATAGACTTTCTACAGCGATTTCGATAGCGGAAAAAAAATGCTATTAAATGTCTCAGACTTTCAATAACGTGGGTTACGACAGCGTTTCATAAAACGCTATCGTAGCCTTACGATAGCGTTTTTTGAATGCTATCGTATGTGATTTTTCTTGTAGTGTCCCTCAAGTCGCTCAACATTAATTTATCTACAAAAGAACTTCCACCATCAACTTCTATCACACTCTTCATTTTCTTACTCGAGCCTCTAACATCTGACCATTGACAACTATTGGTTGATATTCTCTCTAAAATCTCATGGGCTTCATTAAAGGTTTTTGCCAAAAGGGCCCATTCCGCCGAAGCATCGACCATACCCTGGGTTGCTACGTTTAGCCCATTGTAAAATGTTTCCATTTGGATACAATGAGGTAAGCCGTGGTGGGGACACTTATGCAAAAGCTCCTTAAACCTCTCCCAAGCCACACTAAAAGTTTCATCTTCGAGTTGCCTAAATCCCACTATCTCACTCCTTAACTTGGCATTCCTAGTTGGTGGAAAATACTTACTAAGAAATTTTTCCGCTAACTCATTCCAAGTAATAATTGATACTTGAGCAAAAGAATTTAACCACGACTTTGCTTCATCTCTAAGAGAATACGGGAACAAAGTTGATCTAAGGGCATCACTCGACACTCCCTGAATAACAAACGAATCACTAACTCCTAAAAAAGACGGCGTAGGCCCTGAAATAGGAGTGTGCTGAGGAGGTAAAGCAGGATTTAGCCCTGGAGGTGGAGTAGCTTGGGATGTGGAAGCCTTGTCCTTTCTTTGTGCATTGTTCTGTTGAATCTTCCCTATCAGAGGCAAGTCAATAGTGGGCTTGAAAAAGTGGCGTTCCTCATCTTTTCCTGGAACGATCTTCACCCTCTGACATAATTGGGTTATGAAGGACCCAAAGAGTAGCTTCCCCGCTCTCTTCCTTCCACATGAAAGGATCTTCTCTCGAATGATGCTCCCTATGCTTATCTTCAACCACTTCATGATGCTATAGTGAAGCATAACCCTCTCTACTGAAATGGTGCTATCGTGGGTTGTAGGCATTAGTCTGTTTTTGATGTAGTGAAGCCACACTGGCAGTTCCGGCTTGAGATCACTGGGCACTAGTGTCTTCACTTTTGTTTGAGATTTGTTCCACTGAACTCCCTTATTGGCTACCATCTTCAATGCTTCCTTTAACTATTTGGCTGAGGGGTTCTTAATTGCACCATTGCCTCTTGGATGCAAGGGTGCCATGATCCGATACACCCTGTTGATGTCAACCAAGGAGAAACTGACCATCTTCCCTCTCACCACTGCCATACTCATGCTCTCGTCCCTCAATCCAGCATAGAATTCTCGAACTAGAGGCACCACAGCCTCCTGAGGGTGAGCACAGAACTCCTGCCATTTATACTGAATGATGACCTTAGTTACAAAGTCTGGCAATGTTCCTGCTCTGCTTGAGTATCCCTTCTCATTCAAGAAGTCTCTTTTTCTCATAATCTTCATTCTCTCCTGGAAGTTAACATCCTTGAAGACTTTAGGGAACGAATTCTTTGGTGACGAAGCTTTAGGAGATTTGATTTTTGGCTTGATAGGTGTGGTGGCTGTAGGAGGTGTAGGAGAGGCGTCCATGGACCTTGTCCTCGACCGCTTAGCAAAAATAGGGTCATTCTTATTCTTTGTCCTCCTCTCGGCTCTCAGTTCTCTTCTCATCTTCTTCCTCAAAGCTGCAAAAATAGGAATTTGGCCATCGTCCAATTCCTTAATTTTAGAATCTGATTCAGTTTCGCTGTCACTAGAGGTCTCGACCTCTTCTTCTTCAATTTTCTCTTCATCCTTTTTCTCACCTGAAGATGTGCTTTCAGCAACTGGTGGAGGTCCTCTAACATCATACTCGAACAAAGGGTCGAGGGCCTCATCAGCTTGTTGCTCTTTAGCGGCCTTTCTTTGCCTTCCTCAGAATGCAGCCCAAATGCGGTCGCATTCTGGCCTTCATTTTCTTCTTCTTTTTCTGATTTTTCTTCTCTTGGCCCTTCAAGGGCCTCTTCCTCAACTTCTTGCAGTTGCTCAGCTTCACTTTGAGCCTTGTGCAGTGGCTCAAAGGCTGCAAGAAAATCCTCAACCTCTTTTCTTCTTTCTTCTTCTTCTCTCAAAATCTCTCTTCTTTCTTTTTCTTCCTCAAGAAGTTGGAGTTCAACAGCCAATCTCCTGAGTTCCTCATCTTCTTTTCTCTCTTTTTCAGCTTGAATAGCCCTCTCGGCCTCTTGTCTTTCTTCTTCTCTGTTTTTCTCAGTCTCTTCCCTTTTTCTCTCACCTTCCACATCTCTTTTTCTTGAAAATTCATCTTCATCCCTCATACTCTGAATTTCCCTCTCTTTTTCAGCCCTTATTTCCCTGAGTGCATATTGTTTAGCCCTGTATCCTTTAGCTATGATCAGGGCTTGTGCAACGGCCTGTCAGATCATCTCTTCGAACACATCCGGCGACATTCTTGCTACTTTAAAAGGCTCAATAATCAGAGGCTTTTCGGGTGCAACCTTCTTGGAGTCTTTCTTCCTTGCACTGTAAGTCACAAAAGGCTTGTCCCTGCAAGAAGAAGTTGGGTTAGTAAAATGGGCAGATACGTTACCCTTTTGAGTCTCTCCTTGACGAGAGCTCTCTCCCACTCTGGAAGACTTTTTAGCCGCCCGCAATCATGCCTCTTCCTCAATGGTCGCGCACCTTTGAGCTCCCAACTCACGGATCATAGCAAACCACTCCTTGGAGCGTTTTCTCAGAGGTTTGATTGCGGGTTTTTGGGTTTGGTGGAGAGAAACAGAGGGCGTGGGTCTTCTTTGTCGAGAATCACTTGGATTCTCTCCTTGTACAGTCAACATTATTGGGGATGAAGGAGTAGGAATAGTGGTTGTTCGTTCCACAACAGCCGACGAAAAACTCGTGGGTCTCACGCTTCTTGTTTTGTGCATGCTTGCTTCGAGTTGCTCTTCTTGGCATTGAGAACTTTGTTCAGCATTCTGGGCACGCTGATTACTCTGAGATCAAGTAATCTTGCGAGGGATTGATGATTTGGGAGTGTTCTTCATGCTTCTTGGTCGTGGGTTTCGGTTTCAAAGAGAATGAAGGTGGAGAGTTGGTAGATTAACTTGAATGCAAAGAGTCTAAGTGTTTGGTGAAGGAAGAAAACTCTTAAGTCAAGCTATTTATAGGTTTTCCAAATTTAGGTCACGTGATCGTCATTTAAATGACTTCACTACCCTTGACCATTTAGGAAATGCGATCGCATTTGCAAATGCACTGGGAAGAAATGCGATCGCATTTTCCCCATTTTTCTGCCTTCTTAATTCTTTTCTAACTCCTTTTATTTCCCTTGGTTTTTTCTTACTTTCTTTCATTGGCTGAGACAATAACAAACTTGTTAGAAAGTTCACATACTTAAACATGATTATTCATCTCCTTTTTCATAGATAAACACAAAATAACTTGGACTTTTCAACTCCCGAGTAAATTCCTAGGAAAAGGTGTTCCCTACGATCAACTTAAATACCTTTTCCTAGACAGAGTTTACTCTTGTCCATATATTTTGTTATCCTATCTATTTTTTTTCTTTTTATTATTTATTACAAATCCACATAATGTACAAAATAAAATTCTTGGAAATAAAAGTCATACCAGATCAATCACAGATACAAGGGCTTCTTCGGCCCCAAGATTCTTCCCCCAATAGGGTTTAATTCTTTGTCCATTCACTTTGAAATGCATTCCTTGATGATCCATCAACTCTACAGTTCCATAATAAAAAATTCTCACGATCTTGAATGGTCCCGACCATCTTGATTTCAGCTTCCCTAGAAACAACTTAAGTCTAGAATTAAAGAACAACACCTTCTGGCTTTTATTGAACTTCTTTGGATGTATTCTTCTATCATGCCATCTTTTGACATTCTCCTTATATAATTTTGCATTCTCATAGGAGAAGTGGCAGAGCTCTTCTAGTTCATTCAGTTGTAATTTCCTTTTGATTCCGACTTTGTCCAGATTGAAATTGAATTTCTTCAATGCCCAGTAAGCTTTGTGTTCCAACTCAAGTGGTAAGTGACAGGCTTTTCCAAATATGATTCGATACGGAGACATTCCCAAGGGCGCTTTGTATACAGTTTTGTGTGGCCATAATGCCTCGTCAATCCTCAGTGACCAATCCTTTCGAGAAGGGTCTACTGTCTTCTCCAAAATTGCTTTGATCTCTCGGTTAGAGAGCTCTGCTTGTCCATTCGTTTGAGGATGGTAAGCAGTGGCTACCTTATGCCTGATATTGTATTTGGAAAACAGGTTGCCTATCATCTTGTTTAGAAAATGTGATCCTTCATCGCTTATGATGAAACGAGGAGTTCTATATCTTGTGAAAACGTTCTTCACAAGGAATTTCTTTACCACCTTTGTATCATTGGTTGATGTGGCTATGTCCTCGATCCACTTCGATACATAATCAACTACAAGCAAAATATAAATATTTGAAAAGGACGGCGGGAAAGGGCCCATGAAATCTATTCCCCATTGTTGGGTTCCTAGAGTGAGTAAAATGCAATATAGAATAAGATATAAAATGAACTCCAGAACTCTGTGTAAGTATACACAATCCGCAGGTAATAAGTATTTGTCAATCCAAGGCCTGAACTAGCTTCCACTTTCTCTATTTTGTATAACTCTTTAATGGTTTCAAAGATGGTAAAAATGATTGGTTTTTATAAGAATAATGCTGAAGCAAAAGAAATGACAGAACAAAAAATAAATAAATAGACAGACAGATTAGAAACAGGCACTGGTCAGGATTTAGTAATTGTTTTAAAAGATGCTCTAGCAATATTATTGATCATGCAAAACTCTCACAGTCTTATTAGCATATTCCTCCCAGAACTCCGGATCTTTTGGAATGTGTTTCAACCCCAATGAAGCACTACCGATCAAGCACTAGGCAACTGGCTATCCCTAGCTCAGTCACTGGCGTTCACCAATACACAATGATCTAGTGTGATTAATCGCCACACACTCCCCAAATCATCCCTGAAACTAGAGAGAGGTATTCATACCGGCTGGCCAGACGGGCATAAAATAGAAATGAACTCAACAATTAATCAAGATGCATTAATCAATATTTATTACTAGAATTAAGCACGAGAATCACATTGTTTCCTAACCAACGCCTAAAGCTACTTAGTTCATAAAATGCATGGAAACACAAGTTACAATCTGAGTAAGCATATCCATAACTACAATATAAAACAAGAAAAGATTAATTCCCTTGAACAGCTTGCAATCGATGGTCTTCTTGATGGTCTCCAATCTCTCCTCTATTCGGCTCCGAAAGGTGGAAGTAACTTTCCAATAATGGAATGTTTTCTCCCAAAAGTGGAATGAATTTGACTTGGGCGGCTATCTCCTTTTATAGAGTTGAGGAAGGCTTGAATTAGGTTGACCTAGACACATGGATGGCTCTCCTTGCTCCTTTATCCCGAGAATAACTCAACAGAATTCGGTTTGTTAATTTGGCTAACGAGCTGTGACGTGGCAGTTTTGCTCCCAGCTTTGCTGCAGCACAGAATTTGCTCCCTCCTATCGATCAGCAATGCATTCTGCATAAAATAACTTCCAAAGCTTCCATTCTTCCAAATGGGTTAAAACATATAATATATGACTAAAACCAACCCTATTAAGCACAAAAGACACACAAATCCCTATGGAAATGAGGCCTAAATAACTACCTTTTGGAGAGTTATCACACCCCCAAACTTGAACTATTGCGCGTCCCGAGCAATACTAACTCACCTTCCCTTAAGAATTCGAAACGTCAGACAAAGAATAGCTTAATCAAACCAGACAATCCGACACTACCTTTTACCTTTACCTGAGCACTCTGCAAAACCAAGCTCTGCTGCAGCAAAATAATTCCTCCGGCATGGACAAATAATCACCACTTTTAACTTAATTCTAAGAACTCGCCACAGCCTAGCTCTATTATCAGACATCTTAAAACATATTTTTAAGGGGTTTATATTTTTGTTTTTCAGACTTAAAGCAGCCCTACAGTCATAAGCTCTTAAGCATGGGATGACCCACTTTATGGTGCAGTATACCCTTGCCTCAAACTCATCACTAACGAGACTAAATACTCTTTGTAAAGCTCAAAAATCCTTAGTTATTCCATCTCTTGCCCCTCAGAATGGCGACATTTTATGATGAAGCTCACCTAAGTTCTGGGAGACAGAAAAACTGCTGGATTAACATTCATACTTCAAAACTTTTGCTCCATGAATTTTCTCAGCAAAATTTTCAACAATCAATTTTTTCAGCAAATAATTTTTTCTCATTTTTCCATCATTTCCTAGGTCATCTTTTGACGCGAAGACAAACTGTGGGTATCACAAATGTCCCCGGTTACTCAATAATCTAACAAATTTTTAAATGAAGGAGAGGAATGCTAGAGCAAAACAATTGGAGTAGCAAAAAGTCCCCCTAACTTGAATTATTCATTGTCCCCAATGAATCATTAATCTGTAATTATACCCCCAAACTTAAAGTGGATCATATAAATCAACACTACCTCAGAATCTTCATTGCCGCAACAATAAACCAGGCTAGAAGAAATGCTCAAGCAAAAGGTTTCTGGAGATCAGAATACCTTGACCTAATTAAGCTTAACCAGTCCAAGCTTAAAAAATTCAGAAGAAAATTAGTTAAGTTAGAGTTACTTAGTGCTCATAGAACAGAAATAACTTGGAAATTTCATTAAAAGCACAAAAGAAATTACATAAGCAGATATATATTTTTTCAGAAGCAAAAAAAAATAAAAATAAAAAGAAGCAAACATAACATCAATAGAAAAGGAGATTAGAAAATGCGCGAGCAATCAAAAATTTAAGAATAAAAATTACGCTCGCTCAGGGCCACTTCATCCTTCAGTCCTCTTGGCCCAGTTCATTTTCATCATCCTCTTCTCCTCTTTCCATCGGTGGGGGCGGAATCCAGGGGTTCAATAAATCTTCAGGGAATGCTGGAAGGGCTGGATATGGCTTGGAAAAATTCTCTTGCAGCGCCTTCTTCAGATTGGCATCACGATTTTTAACATAGTTCCAGAAGGTCAAAGCTTGCCTCTCGGCAAACTCCTGCCTGCTGGCCGAAAGTGCCAGTTGTTCTAAAATCGTATTGATGCCATAGATAAGCCCACCTTGACGTGCCTCCTGCGTACGCTGAAGCCGCGCCAGATTAGGCGTATCGATGATTCCCTTATCAAGCAAAATAACATCCTCTGGAACCGTGGGCACTCCTGCCCTGCTGCATAACATAGTGATTGTGTTCGGAAAAAACAGCTTCCCCACCTTCTTGCGCCAGCAACTTAGAATCTCACTTGAAATAATTTTTCCAACATCAATGCTCAGGGATCGAAGAATTGCGAATATCAGAATCACACGGTCGCGAGATACTGTTGAATCATGCGTAGTCGGAAGCAAACACAGCTTGATGAAGCCCAACCAAGTATTGGCTTCACTCTTGAGATAGGCCGCTTGAAACGTGCGTTTCTCCGTCTTGGATAGCCTCCATTGAGCCCTTCAATTCCCACCTCTCGGACTGCCGCATTCATCTGATCACTTGATGGTGCCACAACCATCTCATTAAAGCCCGCGTGTGGGAAGTCCTGGAGATTAAATAACGAGTTGATAGCCCTTGGGCTCCAGTCAACAGGTACCCCTCGAACTATGGCCTGAAATTCCTCTGCATTATCAACATTCGCATAGAATTCTCGAACAATATTCGAATTCACTGGGTCCGGCTTCGCACAGAACTGACTCTACCCAAGATTTGCGATTCCCGTTCTTAAGAAATGGGGGAGATCATCACCAACCCTCTTTCGAATAAGAAATCCCTTCTCAACATTTCTCGGTATTTTGCTCGAGCAAGGTCATTGATGAAGCGGATGAAAGGTCCTTCTCTTGTTTCCTCTTCAGGTTCATCCGATGCTTCAACAATTCCTTTGCCTCTGTCTTCTCTAAGCTTTCTCAAAGTTTCGTCTACTGCTTCTTCTCTCTCTTTGTCCTCAGCTTCTTTTTTCTCTCGTTCCTCACGCTCTACCTTCGCTTTCTCCGAATCCGACGACGGTGGTGATGGGGTGTCAGTTCGAATCACCTGGACGCGCCCAGCCTTTCGTTTTATGCGGCAACGTCTAGGCACCTCCGGCATGATGACCTCAACACGAGCCTCTTGCTCCTGTTCATTATCTTTTTTAGGCACAACCTCTGCCTGTTCTTCTCTCACCTCGTCAGTCTGCTTTTCTTGATTCTCCTCAGTATTCTCTTCTTGATTTTTCTCCGTATCTGCGACTATCGTATCATCCTCCTCTGGATTCTGCACCTCAGATTCTTTCTGATTTCCTTCCTCCACTGCAGTAGCACCCTCATCCGTCGCCTCCTGGACCGCCGCTTGCTCCTCAGCCCGTTGCTGCCTCCGTCTTCTTTTTGCTTCTTTCTCCTCCGGCGTCCTCTACTTCTTCGTTTTCACTTTCTGTACCTCGGAGGTAACGGGTACCTCCTCTTCCTCAGTCTCCCTTTCTTTTCTCGCTCTCGTTTTCGCCATAAACGACTCAAAGGGGTTTATAGAGAATAACAACAAAGAAAGAAGAATGCAAACGACAAAGATTTGAAACAAGAAGATGAAGTGAAAAATACTTACCAGAAGTTATTAATAAGTAGGGCTCCAGCAAATTGAATCCTAACCGAAAGAATTTGCTCACATTAATTGAGTTTACCGTTCTAAACCACATGCAATCTTGAAATTTAAATCCATCAACGGTAAATTCCTGAATTCCAATCGCCCATGGTAAATAATCATGTGCTGTCAACTGGCTAAACCATTGGATCACCTCTACGCGACACGTGGCAGCATCCATGCCATTTACCTGCCCACATAAAATTCAAAAATCCAAACGGTAAAAAGTAATTAATCTCAACAAAACCCTTCCTACTCGGACGATTTGCTTCAGCCATAAAATTGCCGTAACAAACTTCTGAGCAAAACGAATCTTGGATACGGAATTCAAATTTCAAAACAGAAAAAAAAATCAAATCATTAAATTCAAATTTAAATTTAACCGATCAAATCAAATTTAATCATTCCTTTTTATTTTTAAAGCCGAATTAATTAGGAAAAATCTTTATTCAAATCTAATCTAAACAGAAATTTGAATAACTGAATAAAAACTGAATTAAAATCTAAACTAATAATAGATTCGGGAAAATAAATAAATGAACCGAAAATCTAATTAAAAATCCAATTAAATCTAATCAGAATAAATAAAATCTAAACTACCAAAAATAATAGAAATACTTAAAAATAAAATCTACTGAATTAAAAATAAAAACGAAATAAAACATGCAAGATTTAATCAAATCTAAAATAATTAAAATCAAATCATATCAGCAAGAAAATAAAATGAAAACAAACACTGGGAGCTAAAAATATTGCTCTGTGAAATGCTCCCGCAAAAATCTCGCTCTCTCAATCATCACCCAATTTTAGGGAAGGATATTTCGTCTGAAACTCCTCACCCCAATAATGTTTCACACGCTGACCATTCACTTTGAACACTCTCCCATCTTTTTCATCCAACAAAGTAATTGCTCCATGGGGAAAAACTTCAACCACAATAAATGGCCCTGACCATTTAGATTTTAGCTTCCCAGGAAATAATTTCAATCTAGAATTATAAAACAAAACTTTCTGACCTTTGACAAACTCTTTAGATTTAATTTTCTTGTCATGCCACAGCTTAGTCTTCTCTTTATACATTTTCGAATTCTCATAAGAAAATTGGCGAAATTCCTCCAGTTCATTAAGTTGCAGCATTCTTATTGCTCCTGCACGACTCAGATCAAAATTCAATTTCTTCAAAGCCCAAAACGTTTTATGCTCTAGCTCTAATGGTAAATGACAAGCTTTCCAATATACTAACCTATAGGGAGACATACCTAGAGGAGTCTTATAGGCTATCCTATAAGCCCAAAGAGCCTCATCCAACCTAAAAGACCAATCCTTCCTAGATGGATGGACTACTTTTTCTAGAATTGATTTAATTTCCCTATTGCTTATTTCAGCTTGACCATTTGTTTGTGGGTGATAAGAGGTAGCTATCCTATGCTTAATCCCATACTTAGCTAAAAGCTTAGTTAAGATATTATTAACAAAATGTGTACCCTCATCACTCACTAGAGCTCAAGGTGAGCTCTAGGTGTCCCAAACCGCGCAAAGATGTGCGATTGAAGAAATCTTGCTACTGTCTTGGCATCACTCTGATGGCATGCGATGGCCTCAACCCACTTGGACACGTAATCAACTGCCAATAAGATAAAAACATTACCATTAGAAGGGGGAAATGGCCCCATAAAGTCAATACCCCATACATCGAACAATTCAACTTCTAAAATGTAAGTAAGAGGCATTTCATCTCTAGGCCCTAAGTTTCCTCCCCTTTGGCAAGCATCACATTGCTTATAGAACCAATGGGCATCCTTAAATAAGGTAGGCCAGAAGAATCGACAATGCAAAATCCTCATAGCTGTCCTCTGACCGCTGAAATGACCTCCATACGGCGAAGAGTGACATTGCTCCAGGATTTCCTTTGCTTCATCACCTGAAACACACCTACGAATAATACCATCAGAGCATTGCTTATACATAAATGGCTCATCCCAATAGAAAAACTTTGCATCATGCTTAAACTTTTTCTTCTGCCTCCAATCCATATCAATAGGAGTGACTCCCTTGACCAAAAAGTTGGCATTATCAGCATACCAAGGGACATCCCTGACTACCTTTACCTCAACAGCAAAAAGCTGTTCATCTGGAAAAGAATTTGAAATGGCAGATTGCTTCAGCAAAGATGATGATGGATCAAGACGAGACAGATGATCTGCAATGACATTTTCCGATCCCTTCTTATCCTTTATCTCCAAGTCGAACTCCTGCAACAATAAAACCCAATGAATTAGTCTAGGCTTTTCATCTTTCTTAGACATCAAGTACCTTTGGAAGTTATTTTGCAGAGAAAATAATGCTGAGCGACTTGAGGGAGCAAAATATTTGATCCAGCAAAGCAGGAGCAAAACTGCCATGTGAGCCGCACGTGATTCATTAAATGAGGTGGCGTTAGCTGGATTAATCTCGGATCTAGGAAGCTTGGAGAGCCCTCCACGTATAAAATTTGACCTAATTAGGATTGACTCCACTCTATAAAAGGAAGTAGCCATCTCAAGTCCAAAACATTCCAATTTCGAGAAAGGAAAGTCTCATTCCATTTGTGGAGGCTTACTTTCCATCTTTGGAAGCCGAATAGAGGAGGAACGATTGGAGACCTCAAGAAGACCATTAGCTACAGATCTTTTCAAGGGAATTAATCTTTTCTTGTAATTTCTTGTAGTTATGGATGCACATACTCAGATTGTAGCATGTGTTATTTTGTACTCCCTGAGCTAAATTTGCTTAGGTGTTGGTTAGGATTTATGTAATTGTCGTGCTTTATACTCTATGCAATATATGTTGATTTGAGTATCTTGATTATTTGTTGTGTCTATTTCTATTTTGTGCCTGCCTGGGCAGTCGGTATGAATATCACCTCTTAGTTTCAGGGATGATTTGAGAGGTGTGTGAAATTTAATCACACTAGACCATTATGTGTTGGTGGACGCCAGTGACTGAGTTAAGGATAACCAGTTGCCTAGTGTTTGATCGGTAGTACGTCATTGGAGTTGAAACATATTCCAAAAAATCTAGAGTTCCGGGAGGATCCTGCTGATAAGACTGCAAGAGAATTGTCTAATCAATATATTGCTAGAGCATCCTTTAAAACAATTACAGAAATCCTGACGAACGCCTGTTTCCAATCTGTTTGCTTTATCCGTTGCTTTTTGTTCTGTCATTTCTTTTGCTTCAGCATTTTATCAAAATCAATCATTTTAACAATCTTGAAACCATTAAAAAGT
This sequence comes from Luffa aegyptiaca, assembly GCA_017139565.1. NCBI lineage: Eukaryota > Viridiplantae > Streptophyta > Magnoliopsida > Cucurbitales > Cucurbitaceae > Luffa > Luffa aegyptiaca. Next base: position 28,190,972 of record CM029395.1, read on the forward strand.
TACACAAGATAGGTAAAGTGAGAGCTATTCAAAACCTCGTGGATACGATAAATTACTTATCACTTGCTCCGGATTGTGTATACTTGCAAAGTATTCTAGAGCTTAGTTTACCATATGTTTACCCCACTCTAGAAGGCAACAAGTTTTTGGCACCGTTGTCGGAGACTTGAATAAGTTTTTATCTGATCTGTTTTGTGTATGTGTTTTAGTGGTTTGGTGCTAGAATTTTTTTATTGTTTCTTTTGTTTTTGCAGGTGTGAGTTTGGTGCATGAGCGATCCGCCTGGGGTCAGATTCGAGTTTGATCCATAAATTGAAAGGACATTCAGGAGAAGAAGGAGCGAGCAACAAAGAAATCAAAATCCTACCGCGTCTCCCGGAAGTTCCAGAAGATCCAGTTAATCCCTAGAAGAATCGTGTGCTGCAATCTAATCCACCACTAGAGCAAAATGAACAACAAAATAATCCGGCTGAGAACCCTATTTTGGTGGCGAATGATAGGGCCAGAACCATTCGAGCCTATTCTTTTGCAGCAAAATAATCCGATGAATTTCGCGTCCTCGAATTGAGGCAGCAAATTTTGAAATGAAACCGATAATGTTTCATGGTTTATCATCTGAAGACCCCCATTTACATCTTAAGTCTTTTCTAGGAGTTAATGATTCGTTTGTAATTCAAGGAGTGTCTAGGGATGCCCTTAGATTAACTTTGTTCCCGTATTCTCTTAGAGATCGAGCAAAGGCATGGTTAAATTCTTTTGCTCCAGGATCAATTAGGACTTGGAATGAGTTAGCAGAAAAATTTCTTAGCAAGTATTTTCCACCTACTAGGAATGCCAAGTTAAGTAGTGAGATAGTGGGATTTAGGCAACTCGAAGATGAAACTTTTAGTGAAACTTGGGAAAGGTTTAAGGAGCTTTTGCGAAAGTGTCCCCACCATGGTTTACCTCATTGTATCCAAATGGAAACATTTTACAATGGGCTAAACATGGCAACCCAAAGTATGGTCGATGCCTATGCGGGAAGGGCCCTTTTGGCAAAAACCTTTAATGAAGCCCATGAAATTTTAGAAAGAATATCAACCAATAGTTGTCAGTGGTCAGATGTTAGAGGCTCAAATAAAAAAGTTAAGAGTGTGTTAGAGGTTGATGGTGTGTCTACCATTAGGGCTGATATTGCAATGTTAGCTAATGCTCTTAAAAATGTGACAGTGGTTAGTCATTAGCAGCCGCCAGTGGTGGAGCCTGTGGCAGTGGTGAACCATGTTGCAGAGGAATTATGTGTCTATTGTGGTGAAGAGCACAACTACGAGTTTTGCCCCAGCAATCCAGCTTCTGTGTTTTTTGTAGGTAATCAAAGGAATAACCCTTATTCTAACTTTTATAATCCAGGTTGGCGCAACAACCCCAACTTTGCATGGGGAGGGCAAGGAAGCAATCCGCAAGCCCCGCAAGCACAACAAAAGGTGAACAAATCAGGATTTGCTAAATCGCAGGCATTGCCCCAGCAAAATAAGCAAAGTTCTCTTGAAGCAATTATGAAAGAATATATGGCTCGTACAGATGCCGCAATTCAAAGTAATCAAGCTTCAATGAGAGCCCTGGAGTTGCAAATGGGCCAGCTAGCTAATGCGCTGAAGGCACGACCTCAAGGGAAACTTCCTACGGATACTGAACACCCTAAAAGGGAAGGTAAGGAGTAGGTACAGGCAGTGACTCTAAGGAGTGGTAAGTCACAAGAAAAGAGAAACGAGCCTAGTAAACCCTAGGATGTAGAAAAGAATGGTGATAAAAATGTTGTTGTTGAGAAAGAGTTGGAGTCTGGTAAGAGTGATGGAGGCAGCAATAATGATGCTGGAGCATCTGGTTCTATTCCAGGTGTGGAACCACCTTATGTGTCGCTCCCACCTTATGTACCACCTCTACCTTTTCCACAAAGACAGAAGTCTAAGAATCAGGATGGTCAATTTAAGAAGCTTTTTGAAATTCTTAAGCAATTGCATATAAATATTTCTTTAGTAGAAGCTATAGAGGAAATGCCAAATTATGCTAAGTTTCTTAAGGATATTTTGACTAAAAAGAAGAGGTTATGTGAATTTGAAACTGTATCTCTTACTGAGGAATGTAGTGCCATTCTTAAGAATGGGCTACCAACCAAGGCTAAGGATCCAGGGTCATTTACCATTTCTGTCTCTATAGGTGGAAAATAGTTGGGTAAAGCACTTTGTGATTTATGAAAAGCTAGATATTGGTGAAGCTAGGCCTACCACAGTCACACTCTAACTAGCTGATAGGTCTATCACATATCCAGAGGGTAAAATTGAGGATGTCTTAGTGAAAGTAGATAAATTTATATTTCCTATTGATTTCATTATCTTAGATTATGAGGCAGATAAAGATGTCCCAATTATTCTTGGTCGTCCATTTTTGGCTACTGGTAGAGCATTGATATATGTTCAAAAAGGGGAATTAACAATAAGGGTTTATAATGAGGAAGTGAAGTTTATTGTCTTTAAGGCCATGAAGTACCTAGATGAAATGGAAGATTATTCTTTCATTTGAATTCTGGAGAACACAACTGTTGAGACAGAAATGGAGGATTTGACAAACAAACATTTGGAAGATCATGGAGAGATTAGTGTAGAGGATTTAGAAGTTTGTTCTTTAGAAAGATAAGTTGAAAAAGAAGTTTCTAGGTGTGAGGATGTTTTTGAGTCTTTAGATTTGGATGGAAGGAAGGCTCCTCCTATTAAGCCATCCCTGATTGAGGCACCTACTTTAGATTTGAAGCTCTTGCCGGATCATCTAAAGTATGTGTATCTTGGGGAAGGTGAGGCGTTGCCCATTATTGTTGCATCGGACTTAATGTCGGAGGATGAAGAGGCCTTAATAAAGTTGCTACATCAATATCGCAAAGCAATAGGTTGGACATTGCTGACATTCAGGGAATTAGCTCTTCTTTCTGTATGCATAAAATCACTCTAGAGGAGGGATCCTTTAGGAGTATTGAGAAACAGAGAAGACTTAACCCTGCAATGAAAGAGGTTGTTAAAAAGGAGGTGATTAAATGGTTGGATGCTGGGATTATTTATCCAATTGCAGATAGCAATTGGGTAAGCCCTGTCCAATGTGTTCCTAAGAAATGAGGTGTTATCGTAGTGTATAATAAAGACAATGAGTTAATCCCCACCAGGACAGTATCTGGCTGGAGTGTTTGCATGGATTATAGGAGGCTTAACAAAGCCACCTGTAAAGACCATTTCCCTCTACCATTTGTTGACCAGATGTTGGATAGATTGGCTGGTCAGGCCTACTACTGTTTCTTGGATGGTTATTTTGGGTATAACCAGATTACCATTGCTCCTGAGGATCAGAAAACAAACCACTTTCACCTGCCCTTATGGGACGTTTGCCTTTTGGCCTTTGCAATGCTCTAGCAACATTTTTGCGGTGTATGTTAGCAATTTTTTCTGATATGATTGAGTCCACTGTTGAGGTATTTATGGACGATTTTTTAGTTTTTTTAGGGTCTTTTAAGCATTGTTTGAATAATTTAGGCAAGGTGTTAAAGAGATGTGAGGATACCCATCTAGTTCTTAATTGGGAGAAATGCCACTTCATGGTGAAGGAGGGCATAGTGTTAGGTCATAAGATTTCAAAGAAAGGTCTAGAAGTTGATCGAGCAAAAATAGAGGTTATTGACAAATTAGAACCACCAAATTCAGTTAAAGGGATTCGGAGCTTTTTAGGTCATGCTGGATTTTATAGAAGGTTCATAAAAGATTTTTTGAAAATTAGTAAACCTCTTTGTAACTTATTGTGTGCTGATAGTGTTTTTGACTTTAATGCAGATTGTAGGAAGGCTTTTGAGACTTTAAAGGCTGCTTTAATCTCAGCCCCCATTCTTTGTGCACCTAACTGGAGTTTGCCGTTTGAGGTAATGTGTGATGCTAGTGATGTTGCAGTAGGTGCAATGTTGGGGCAAAAGCAGGGCAAATTTATCCATCATATTTATTATGCAAGCAGGGTTTTGAATGAGGCACAAATCAACTATACAACTACTGAAAAGGAGTTGTTAGCGATTATGTTTGCCTTTGAGAAATTCAGCCCATATTTGGTTGGATCCAAAGTCACGGTTTTCACAGATCATGCTGCTATAAGGTACTTAATGTCTAAAAAATATGCGAAGCCTAGATTGATTCTTTGGGTTTTGTTATTGCAGGAATTCGACTTGGAGATAAAGGACAAGAAGGGATCAGAGAATGTTATTGCAGATCATTTGTCTCGTCTTGATCCAACATCAGCTTTGCTAGAGCAATCTGTCATTTCATATTCATTTCCAGATGAGCAGCTTTTTGCTGTTGAGGTAAAGGTAGTGAATAATACTTCTTGGTATGCTGATATAGCCAACTTTTTGGTGAAGGGAGTCACTCCTATTGATATGGATTGGAGAAGGGTGCAAAGGTTTAAGCATGATGCAAAATTCTTTTATTGGGATGAGCCATTTATGTATAAACAATGCTCTGATGGTATTATTCGAAGATGTGTTTCAGGTGATGAAGCAAAGGAAATCCTAGAGCAATGTCACTCTTCGCCATATGGAGGTCATTTCAGCGGTCAGATGACAGCTATGAGGATTTTGCAATGTGGATTCTTCTTGTCTTCTTTATTTAAGGACGCCCATTGGTTCTACAAGCAATGTGATGCTTGCCAAAGGAGAGGAAATTTAGGACCTAGAGATGAAATGCCTCTTACTTATATTTTAGAGTTAGAATTATTCGACGTATGGGGTATTGATTTCATGGGGCCATTTCCCCCTTCTAACAGTAATGTTTTTATCTTATTGGCAGTTGATTACGTGTTCAAGTGGGTGGAGGCCATTGCATGTGATAGCAGACAGAAATGTCGCTATTTTAGTCCTAAATTATTAGGCTTTTGAGTGCTTTTATTGTGTTTTTATTTAGAAGATTTAATTAAATTCATTATTTTGTCCTTAGGAGCAAATTGTGGAATTTTGGAGAAAAAATGCCAAAAAATGAGCAAATCTAGCCAATTTTCCAAAGATGGGTCAAAGGGGAAGCCCAAAAGTCAACAATCCAAGTGAAAATCAAAAAAAGAAAGGAGAAGGCCCAAGATCAAGCCCAACCCGCGCGGAGAAGTTCTGGAAGCAGCATAGCGTCGCGACGTTGTCCCTTTTCTTGCCGAGCAAGTCGCCTGACGTCGTAGCGTCGCGACGCTGTGCCCTTAGCGTCGCGACGTTGTCCCTATTCCGGACCTATAAAAGGGACCCCTTGGTACCCCATTTTGGCATCAATCATTCCATCCACCTTTCTTCAATTCCCTTCCTTTCCTCTCTTTGAGGATTCCTTCAAGGCTTTTTAGCCTTTTTGAGGGTCAAGAGTGAGAAATTTTGTGGGAAGCTTGTAGTGAGCACTCTAGGAGGCTCGGAGCGTGGTTCGAAGGGACTTCAAGCGCAAGCGACGGGGTTCTTGACGGTCACTTTCCTTACTCTTATTTTGCTCCAAATTATGCTTTTTATTGTATACATTGTGGATATTATGACCATGTATAGCTAAACCCATTTTGGGGTCTTGAAATGAAAATTCATAGTTAATTGTTATTATGATTGCCTATCTCTTGTCCATTTACTAACTATTTGTATGGATGCTCGTAATGCTGTATATGATCTGGCCAGCTATATACTGATTCGATCCCTAATGGAAACTCGACGGAGAGAAATTAGGATAGATCATAATCCATGTAACTAGTTTAACTGCTCGTAGTGACAACGAGATTAGTTGGTTAGACTTAGATTCCGATAATGAATCAGAGCGTATTAATTAACGAATTTTAATGACGCTAAGGACACTTAGGTTGTTAATATTAGTTAATTATAATTAGGGGAGACCGACAGGAGAACCTATGTGATTAACGGAGATTCTAGGATTATAATTATTCGGGCAATGAGATAGGATAATTATAGTAATTAATTAGCTATAAATTGATTTTCAAGACCCCGCTTCTCACTCGAACTCTTTCTCCATATTTCTTATTTCTTTGATTGATCAATTTAATTTCTTTAATTGCTTTAATTCTTAATTCGTTTTAGCATCAAGATTAGGGTCCTAAATAATATTCGACTTTAATATTTTTTGTGATAAAAAATTAATTGCTTTGCTTAATTATCGCACATCCTCCCTGTGGATTCGATACTCGGAATACTTCTGTTTTATTCAGAATGATGCTAAAACGGATCAAGGTTTCTCCAATCATACATTTTTGCGCGGTTTGGGACACCTAGAACTCTTGTGAGTGATGAGGGTACACACTTTGTGAATAATGTTTTAACTTCTAAGCTTTTAGCTAAATATGGAATTAAGCATAAGATAGCTACCCCTTATCACCTGCAAGCAAATGGTCAACCTGAAGTTAGTAATAGGGAAATTAAATCTATTTTAGAGAAAGTAGTCCATCCATCTAGGAAAGATTGGTCTTTTCGGTTAGATGAGGCTCTTTGGGCTTATAGGACAACCTATAAGACTCCTTTAGGTATGTCTCCTTATAGGTTAGTATATGGAAAGGCTTACCATTTACCGTTTGAGCTTGAGCATAAAACGTTTTGGGCTTTAAAGAAATTGAATTTTGATATGAGTCGTGTAGGGGCAATAAGAATGCTGCAGCTTAATGAGTTAGAGGAGTTTCGTCAGTTTTCTTATGAAAATGCGAAAATATATAAAGAGAAGACTAAGCGGTGGCATGACAAGAAGATAAAACCTAAAGAATTTGTTAAGGGTCAGAGAGTTTTGCTTTACAACTCTAGATTGAAATTGTTTCCTGGAAAATTAAAATCTAAATTGTTTGGGCCATTCATTGTAATTGAAGTTTTTCCTCAGGGAGCAATTACTTTGAGAGTTGAAAAAGATGGGAGAGTGTTCAAGGTTAATGGACAGCGAGTAAAGCATTATTGGGGAGAGGAATTTCGTTCGAAATATCCTTCCCTAAGACTAGTTGATGAATGAGCGAGCGAGAATTTTGCGAGAGTAGTTCATATTGCAATTGTTATAGGTAATTTTGGACCACTCTGATGCACAAGGAGCTTACGAGGACAACCGGGCAGAGATAAGACCAGGAAACCAACCCAGAGGAAGACCAGACCAAAGGGTAGGGCCAACTTGGCCCGACCCATATGGTCGGCCTCGGTCTTGGGCCGAGGCCGAGTATGATGGTCGGCCTGCTTGCACGGGCCGAGCTCGTTCGCCTCCATTCGGTCCCTGCTGCCTCTGGTCGCCTCGGTTCCACCTGGTTCGTCCCGAAACGCCTCCGAATTCCTAAAAACCCTAGGAGCATGAGCAGGTATTTAAATCCCTCTTCGTCACTGAAGAAGGGATCCCAAACCTTATTATCGACTCTCTCCTCTTGCTCTCTTGCTCTCTTGCTCTCCTCCTTCCGTTTTCTAACTTAAGCATCGGAGGCGGTGTGGCAAGCACCACACCGGTGTGCATGTTTACTATTTTGCAGGCCACGTCTTCCCCCTCTCATACAAATTTATCGTTGGTGGCACATGAAGGTCAGGTGAGTTCCTCCCGACCAAATTTGACCATCAAAACAATATTTTTAGCTCCTAGTGTTTGTTGCGATTTTATTTCATGGATTTTATTTTATTCTGGTTTGAATTAATTTGAATTAGATTTTATTGATTCCAATTTTATCTGATTTATTTTAATTCGTTGGTTTTTAATTTTCGTAGATTTCATGTTCATTTTATTTATTTATCTATTTTGGTAGGTTTAATTTTTAATTTAATCGGATTAGTTTAGTTTAGATTTAATTTCAATTGTGTTTTTAATTTCTGGTTAGATTAGGTTTTTAATAATATATTTTCCTAATTTATTCGGCTAAAAATAATAAGATTTGATTTGATTTTGGCAGTTTGAATTTAAATTGAATTTTCCCGTGTAAAAAGATTCTTCTAGTAGGAAATCTTTGTTGCTCAGCTTGTTTTTGCAATCTTTTGGTTAGAGCAAAAGTATCCTCAGAATATTACGGATTTGGTTGAAGAATTAAATATTTTACCGTTTGGATTTTAAATTTTCTCTAGGCAGGTAAAACGCGTGGACATCTGGTGCTTCCACGTGTCGCGCAGGGGAGATCCAACGGTCTAGCCGTTGAATAGTACATCATGCATTTACCAGGCGATTAATTTTTACCTTTTATGGAAATTAATTTTCCATGATTACATGCAAAATAAACGGTAATCTTATTTAATTGGGGAAAATCTTTTCGGTTAGGATCATTAGTGTTGGAGCTCTATTTAATCAAATTCAAGGTACATTTCATTTCACTTCATATTCATCTTGCATTTATTCTCCACTTCCATTTTTCTTTCGTTTTTCTTTCGTTTCTGTGAGAGGAAATATATTGTACGTCTGAAATGGCTAAAACAAGAGGAAGAAGGGAAAGAGATACTGACGAAGGAGAGGTTCCAGTTACACCCGAGGCACCGAAGACAAGAACGAACAGAAGGAAAACACCAGAAGAAAGAGAAGCCAAGAGGCGGAGAAGGCAACAACGAGCTGAAGCAACAGAGGTAGTTAGGAAGGTGATCGAGGACATTACTGAAGGAGTGGCTAGAGAAGAGCAGCCAAAACAACCTGAAGAAGCGGCTAGGGGAGAACAACTGACAGTAACTGAGGAAGGGAAAGATTCAGAACAGGGTGATCAACCTGCCGAAACTCAGCAAGAAGTTCAGGAAAAGCACGCAGAAGATGTGCTGGAACAAGGGAATGATCAAGGAGCCCAAGAGCAGTAGGTTCAGGCAGAGATTGTGTCGGAACCACTACGTCGCCGCCGCCGCAAGTAAAAGGCGGGACGTACAAGGTGGTTAGGGTAGATACTTCATCTCCGTAAACAACAAATTCTAAAAAAGAAAATACAGAAAGGGAGGATCAAGAGAACGAGGAAACTGAAAAGAAGGCTGAAGAAGAGACCCTGACGAAGAAACAAGAAGACCGGGGCAAAGGTGTTGCTGAAGCAGCAATAGAAGCAGAGGAGGCTGAGATTGAAGAGCAAAGAATGTCGTATGTGAAGGGGATAAAAGCCCCTACGCAGCGGAAGCGCATCGATTGGACCTTACGCCGTATATTAATTAACATTAAAATACCGTTACGAAAAGGTCAAATAAACTTTAAACATACTTTAAAGTTGCTGGAAAATTGTTATAAACATGCTAAAAAATAAATCTAAATTTATTTTCATGTTTTTCTAAAGAAAAGGGAAAGAACCGTTACAAACCTTCGTTGTAGACTTGACCGTTCTTCGCCAACGACGCTCCAACGAACGAAAACGCAGCGATTCCTTCTTGATTTCTTCGCTGGAAATTTCTTTTTCAAAGACACAATAACCATAGAGGTTACACCGGTATGTCTCTAAGTCTAGGAGGCAAAAGACTTGTGGGAATCTTTCTCTAAGAGGGAGGCTAGAGAGAATTCTAGGTCTTGTCTTGTGAGTCTAAGAGCAAGAGGAGAGTACTGAACCAATTAGGTCTAGTGTTCTATTTATAGAAGAGAGGCCATGAATAAAATATTCAATTAAATCAATCTTTTCCAAAATTGATTCAATCTTATTCCTTATTTAATCAATCCATGATCAATCAATTCCATAATTGATTAATCTTTTCCACAAATGACTAAGTACTTCCATAAGTGATTAATTATTTCCATAATTGATTAATTCCCGGTTAATGAATTCTTTAATTAATTAACCACCAATTAAATATCACATATTTAATTTCCGGCCTTGAATTAATTAATTTGCCCAAATAGATTTTAGGCCTTAAAATTAATTAATTCATTATTTGAACTCTTTCAAACATCCATAAATTTAATGTGACTCAAATTGATATTAATATTTGAATTTCTTCAAATATTAATTTCTCTCATAATAATATATCAATATATATTATATTGTTTCCCTTAGTAAATTGAACATTTTCAATTTACATTTATTACTTAGTTGCCTCAAATTACTTTATGAGCTACCAGTGGGACCTAATGGACCTGCAGATCAGAAGCTCCAACGATGTGAGATTAATTGGTCAAACTCATTAACCACATTAATCAATATTCGTTAACTGTGTGTACATTCCACTATAGACTCACAGTTGCACTCTTCTCACTGCAGACATATTTTCTGTGTCCACGGATATAGACCAATATCGACTAGTTAGTCTTTCACGAGTGTCCGTAACACCAGCTGGGTCAAATTACCGGTTTACCCCTGGGTTACTTCTATTTCCTTAAGTACCAGTTCTCCTCTAATGAACAACCTGTTTGTGGTCCAACCATCAAACAGAAAACCCTCTCGTGCCATTGAGAGGGTAGGGCCCTTTGTTCAAGACTCGGAGTCACCACTTAAGGGAACACTCATCTGCTTCCCTAAAGTCGGGATGGAGTGAATTCCATCTTGTACGATTATGTTCCCAGCTCCCCATTCGGTCTTGTCCCCAAAATGGTAGGCTTATTGAGTCGGCGTATTGGCCACTCTCACCCATACAAATCAAAGGACAGTCCCTCATGAGCAGGAGTCCATAATCAACTCAGGATTAAGACTAAGTTGTCTAGGTCGTCCTAGTGAAATAGAAAACCAACTAGTTAATGGTGTTATAACGAGTGGTTACTATTTCGCGGTCCGGTCTTATGCAAACTCATTGCATAGGATACCCCCACTCGCATGTCGCCTACACGAACGCGTTGGATCATAGCGTTTGTATCAAATACAAAGTGGGTCGTATCCATAGTGTCACCAGGATAAGGCACCCAGTCTTATCCCTATACTATAGACCCTTTAGGCTGTTTCTTGAACAATGATCCCATATGTCGCTACATATAGTTCAAGACTCATATTACAGCCTAGGATGTCTAGTTTATTGGATTAGGGTTATTTTTAGGCAAAGACAAATTTAAAATAACCAACAACATTTAATGGAAAAATATATCAATATTATTTCATTAATATCCGGTCAACGGTTACATCCACTATCTACGAGTTTTAGGGCATAAAACCCAACAGTATATGCGCTTCATCAACGACCGCGCCAGAGCAAAATATCTGGACATGGTGAAAATTGACTTCTTGTTTGAAAGGGGATTCAGTGATGACCTACCACATTTCTTGCGTGCTGGGATTACAAACCACAGATGGGATCAGTTCTGCGCGAAACCAGAGTCGATAAACTCGAATATTGTCCACAAATTCTATGCGAATATAGATGAAGAGGAAGGTTTTCAAGCCATGGTCCGAGGGGTTGCTGTAGATTGGAGCCCAGGTGCGATAAACTCGTTATTCAATCTCCAGGATTTTCCACTCGCCGGATACAATGAAATGGTGGTAGCACCATCTAATGATCAACTGAACGCGACTGTGAAAGAAGTTGGAATTGAAGGGGCCCAGTGGAGGTTGTCAAAGACTGAGAAGCGCACATTTCAGGCAGCCTATTTGAAGAGTGAGGCCAACACCTGGTTGGGCTTCATCAAATTGCGTCTTCTACCGACAACCCACGATTCTATGGTTTCCCGAGATCGAGTGCTCCTGGTTTTTGCGATCCTGAGGTCCCTGGGTATTGATGTTGGTAAAGTTATTTCCAATGAAATCTTCAACTCCTGGCGCAAAACGGTGCGTAAATTATTCTTCCCAAATACAATCACTATGCTGTGTAATAGGGCAGGGGTGCCTACAACTCCAGACGATGTCATTCTGCTTGACCAGGAGATTATCGACACGCCCAACCTAGTGAGACTTCAACGGACTCAAGAATTCCGACAAGGAGGGTTGGTATGTGGCATCCATCAAATTCTAGAGCAACTTCAACTTTCGGCCAGTAGGCAAGAGTATGCTGAGAGACAAGCTCAGACCTACTGGACCTATGCTAAGTGGAGGGATGCCACCCTAAGGAGGGCACTGCAATCAAATTTTTCAAAACCATATCAGGCCTTCCCCGTTTTCCCCGATGACTTGTTTAATCCCTGGATTCCACCCCCGCCAGTCGAAAGAGAAGAGGAGGAAGAAAATGATCAGGGTCAGGGAGATTGAAGAAGGAAAATATGTTGGGCGAACATTATTTTTGTTCAGTTATTTTTGTTGCTCGAGTATTCCTGACCCCAGTTTCTTTTTGTTATGTCTGCTTTTCTGTTTTTGCTGCTTTTAATTTCTGTTTTTCTAGGCCTATTAAATTATTCTGCTTGATGTAAATCTTTTGCTATTTTTAATGAAATTGCCAAAGTTTTTTCTGTTCTATAACACTCTGAGCATTCCTAACTTAACCATTTTCTTCTGAATTTTTGAAGCTTGGACTAGTTAGCTTAATTAGATCAAGGTGTTTTGATCTCCAGAAACCTTTTGCTTGAGCATTTCTTCTAGCCTGGTCATCGCTGCGGCAAGAAGATTCTGAGGTAGTGTTGACTTCTTTGATCCACCTTAAGCTTAATCTTAGTCTCACGCTTAGTTTAAAACTCAAATAGAAAAAAAAATTAAGTTTGGGGGTCATTATCATGTTGTTAATTCATTGGGGACAATGAATAATTTAAGTTTGGGGGACTTTTTAGCTACTCCGCTTGTTTTGCTCGAGCATTCATCTCCTTCATAATTATTTTCGAGATTGTTGAGTAACCAGGGACATTTGTGACACCTATAGTTTGTCTTTGCGTCAAAAGATGACCTAGGAAATATTGGAAAAAAATGAGAAAAAATTATTTGCTGAAAAGAAAAAAAAAATTGGAAAATTTTGCTGAGAAAATTCATAGAGCAAAAGTTTTGAAGGATGAATGATGATCTAGCAGTTTTTCTGTCTCCCACGGCTTAGGTGAGCTTCATCATAAAATGTCGTCATTCTGAGAAGCAAGGGATAGAATAACTAAGGATTTTTTAGCTTAGCAATGAGTATTTTAGCCTAGTTGGTGATAAGCTTGAGGCAAGGGTATACTGCACCATAAAGTGGATCATCTCATGCTTAAGAGCTTATGAATAAAGGGTTGCTTTAAGTCTGAAGAACGGAAAAATAAAACTCCTTAAGGCAAGGGTACACTGCACCATAAAGTGGATCATCTCATGCTTAAGAGCTTATGACTAAAGGGCTGCTTTAAGTCTGAAGAACGAAAAAATAAAACCCCTTAAAAATGTGTTTAAATATGTCTGATAATATGGTTAAGTTGTGGTAAGTTCTTGAATTGAGTTAAAGGTGGTGATTATTTGTTCAATGCTGAAAGAATTATTTTGCTGCAGCAGTGCTTGGTTTTGCAGAATGCGCAGGTAAAGGTTGAAGGTAGTGTTGGATTATCTATTTTGATTAAGTTGTGCTATGTCTAATGTTTTGAATTCTTAAGGGAAAGTTAGTTAGTATTGCTCGGGACGCGCAATAGTCCAAGTTTGGGGGTATGATAACTTTTCAAAACGGAGTTATTTAGGCCTTATTTCTGTAGTGTTTTGTGTGTTTTTGTGTCTAATAGGGTTGCTTTTAGATGAATATTTTATGTTTTAACCTATTTGGAAGAATGGATGCTTTGGAAGTTATTTTGCAGAGAAAATAATGTTGAGCGACTTGAGGGAGCAAAATCTATGATCCAGCAAAGCAGGGAGCAAAACTGCCACGTGAGCCGCACGTGATTCATTAAATGAGGTGGCGTTCGCTGGATTAATCTCGGATCTAGGAAGCTTGGAGAGCCATCCACGTATAAAATTTGACCTAATTAGGGTTGACTCCACTCTACAAAAGGAAGTAGCCGTCTCAAGTCCAAAACATTCCAATTTCGAGAAAGGAAAGTCTCATTCCATTCGTGGAGGCTTACTTTCCATCTTTGGAAGCCGAATAGAGGAGGAACGATTGGAGACCTCAAGAAGACCATTAGCTACAGATCTTTTCAAGGGAATTAATTTTTTCTTGTAATTTCTTGTAGTTATGGATGCACATACTTAGATTGTAGCGTGTGTTATTTTGTACTCCATGAGCTAAATTTGCTTAGGTGTTGGTTAGGATTTATGTAATTGTCGTGCTTTATACTCTATGTGATATATGTTGATTTGAGCATCTTGATTATTTGTTGTGTCTATTTCTATTTTGTGCCCGCCTGGCCAGCCGGTATGAATATCATCTCTTAGTTTCAAGGATGATTTGAGAGGTGTGTGACATTTAATCACACTAGACCATTATGTGTTGGTGGACGCCAGTGACTCAGTTAGGGATAACCAATTGTCTAGTGCTTGATCGGTAGTACGTCATTGGAGTTGAAACACATTCCAAAAAATCCACAGTTCCGGGAGGATCCTGCTGATAAGACTGCAAGAGAATTGTCTAATCAATATTATTGCTAGAGCATCCTTTAAAACAATTACAGAAATCCTGACCAACGCTTGTTTCCAATCTGTCTGCTTTTTCCGTTAGTTTTTGTTGTCATTTCTTTTGTTTCAACATTTTATCAAAATCAATCATTTTAACAATCTTGAAACCATTAAAAAGTTACACAAGATAGTTAAAGTGAGAGTTATTCAAAACCTCGTGGATACGATAAATTACTTATCACTTGCTGCGAATTATGTATACTTGCACAGTATTCTAGAGCTTATTTTACCATATGTTTACCCCACTCTAGAAGGCAACAGATTTCAATGGGTATGATAGTTTATTATATTGTGAAGCATGTTGTGGCATAAAAGTTGAGTATTACATTGGCATTTCTGACACTGTTTTGGGTGGATTAGTATCTTTTAGTTGTTTTCAAAGCATGCTTGATTGTATGGTTTGGTTGCTCTGCATATCTGGATGGTTGTGGATGCGAGGCCTGTCTTGCTCTAGTTGTGATAGTTCGAAGTGCCTTGTAGCTTGTGGTTGGGCAGTGTAGAGTATAGAAGTGTTTATCTGCTTTTTGGGTGATAGAAAAATTTTGGTTTCCCTATATGTACGTCGTTATGCTACCGAATTTTCGGTAGAATAGGGATGGTCCTAAAACTAAGTTTAAATACCTTTGGGTATGAATGTACTAGAGGACCACGTGGCTGGTTTGGGTTGATCCTAGTGTGGGGACCTTAGACTCGATTAGGGCCTCAGATGGACTTAAAAGATCCTTAAGTCTTATATAACCAGCGTGTCTTCCTTCCCCATCTCAGGACTGATAAAACTTAGTTGTTAGGCACGTTTACGTGTGTTCTATTAGTTGACTGTTAGAGCTTAGTTTTAGGCACTCTAGCGTGCGCTCTCTCAGTTCAGGACGGTGTTGATCTTATGATCAGGCACGTTGTTCGTGCTCCAGTTGGCACCAGACATGTTTACATGCGTCAGTTGCTCCACCGTATTTTATGTTACATTCAGGGGTGTTGTGTTGAGATAGGTGTAGTTCTGCTAGAGGTGGCCAACTAGTCTCTAGTTTACTTGCCTTACTCGACTGACCCACACAACACTCTAGTTGGCACAGGTTGGGGATAGATAAACACCCTAGGCAGAACGTCTCACGTACTCAGTTATGGCCCTAGGGTTAGAAACCCGAATGAATGATTCCAGTTAGGTCCCTATGATGTTTAAGCCTCAGAATCAAGTTTCATGCCATTAGATCTCATACTATCAGTTTCAGTCCTTAAGTGGGCTACTTATTGAGTATATTCATATATACTCACCCATGCTACATGACTTTCCATTTCAGGTGGTACTTGAGGACATCAGGCGAGTGGCGAGGGCAATGACTTGGCGAGACTATGAGATGCAGCTGCAAATCATGTTCCTAGAAGTCTAGGATCGAGTTTTCTAGTTTCGTGTCTCTAGATGTTTTTAATATTCAGTTTTATGAAAATTGTCTATCAGCACTTTTGACTGTTCCTTTAATGTAAACGACTTTTGTTTTTGGGCCCAATTTATTAAATAAAAGATTTTTTTATTATAGTCACTTCCGCTTTAAGGTTTCAAAAGTTTTATGTGTTCGTGTTTGTAGTAGCGATCCAAAATTTGTTTTAACTTCCTTTTAGTTGGGTCGTTACAAAGTCGATCCTTCATAGGTTGTTCGTAACTACAATTGGGTCAAATGTTCGTTTTACACTTAAAGTTACATCTCGTTTCGTAAGTCCCACTGATCCTCTAATGAACAATTAGTTTGTGGTCCGACCACCAAACCGAGTCCCTTTCAAGCCAATGAGAGGGTGGGGGCCCCTTGTTCAAGTCATGGCGTCAGCACTTAAGGGAACTGTTGGGTTTTATGCCCTAAAACTCGCAGATAGTGAATGTAACCATTGACCGGATATTAATGAAATAATTTTTATATATTTTTCCATTAAATGTTATTAGTTATTTTATATTTTTCTTTGCCTAAAATAACTCTAATCCAATAAACTAGACATCCTAGGCTGTAATATGAGTCTTGAACTATATGTGGCGACATATGGGGATCACTGTCCAAGAAACAGCCTAAAGGGTCTATAGTATAGGGATAAAACTGGGTGCCTTATCCTGGTGACACTATGGATACGACCCACTTTGTATTTGATACAAACGCTATGATCCAATGCGTTCGTGTAGGAGACATGCGAGTGGGGGTATCCTATGCAATGAATTTGCATAAGACCGGACCGCGAAATAGTAACCACTCGTTATAACACCGTTAACTAGTTGGTTTTCTATTTCACTAGGACGACTTAGACAACTTAGTCTTAATCCTGAGTTGATTATGGACTCCTGCTCATGAGGGATTGTCCTTTGATTTGTATGGGTGAGAGTGGCCAATACGCCAACTCAATAAGCCTACCATTTTGGGGACAAGACCGAATGGGGAGCTGGGAACATAATCGTACAAGATGGAATTCACTCCTTCCCGACTTTAGGGAAGCAGATGAGTGTTCCCTTAAGTGGTGACTCCGAGTCTTGAACAAAGGGTCCTACCCTCTCAATGGCACGAGAGGGTTTTCTGTTTGATGGTTGGACCAAAAACAGGTTGTTCATTAGAGGAGAACTGGTACTTAAGGAAATAGAAGTAACCCAGGGGTAAAACGATAATTTGACCCAGCTGGTGTTACGGACACTCGTGAAAGACTAACTAGTCGATATTGGTCTATATCCGTGGACACAAAAAATATGTCTGCAGTGAGAAGAGTGCAACTGTTAGTCTATAGTGGAATGTACACAGTTAACGAATATTGATTAATTTGGTTAATGAGTTTGACCAATTAATCTCACATCGTTGGAGCTTTTGATCTGCAGGTCCATTAGGTCCCACTGATAGCTCATAAAGTAATTTGAGGCAACTAAGTAATAAATGTAAATTGAAAATGTTCAATTTACTAAGGGAAACAATATAATATATATTGATATATTATTGTGAGAGAAATTAATATTTGAAGAAATTCAAATATTAATATAAATTTGAGTCACATTAAATTTATGGAAGTTTGAAAGAGTTCAAATATGAATTAATTAATTTTAAGGCCTAAAATCCATTTGGGAAAATTAATTAATTCAAGGCCGGAAATTAAATATGTGATATTTAATTGGTGGTTAATTAATTAAAGAATTAATTAATCTGGAATTAATCAATTTTGGAAATAATTAATCACTTATGGAAGTGATTAATCATTTATGGAAATGATCTAATCACTTATGGAATTGATTGATCTTGGATTGATTAAATAAGGAATAAGATTGAATCAATTTTGGAAAAGATTGATTTAATTGAATACTTTATTCATGGCCACTCTTCTATAAATAGAATACTAGACCTAATTGGTTTAGTAGCCCTCTTGCTCTTAGACTCACAAGACAAGACCCTAGAATTCTCTCTAGCCTCCCTCTTAGAGAAAGACTCCCACAAGTCTTTTGCCTCATAGACTTAGAGACATACCGGTGTAACCTCTGTGGTTATTGTGTCTTTCAAGAAGAAATTTCCAACGAAGAAACTACAAGAAGGTTGCTGCGTTTTTGTTCGTTGAAGCATCGTTGGGGAAGAACGGTCAAGTCTACAACGAAGGTTTGTAACGGTTCTTTCCCGTTTCTTTAGAAAAGCATGAAAATAAATTTAGATTTAATTTTCAAGCATGTTTATAGCAATTTCCAGCATGGTTATATCAATTTCCAGCAACTTTAAAACATGTTTAAAGTTTTATCTTGCCCTTTCGTAACGGTATTTTAATGTTAATTAATATTCGACGTAAGGTCCAATCGATGCGCTTCCACTGCGAAGGGGTTTTCATCCCCTCCAAGAACAACTTCTCTACTATCCCTATAATCGGTAGAAGTGAATCCCATCTTGCAGGACTATGTCCCCAGCTATCTACCCGTTCCTATCCCTGAAATGGGTGAAAAGTTTTAAAAATAAACCTATTTTACCCTTATATTTAGCTCATTTCCTTGTCAAAAATTATATGTTTTGGATCAATTTTACTATTTTCGAGCTCAAAATATGTTAAAATCGATAAGTTAGGAAGTTGAGAGTCATATTTGTCAAATTATGCTTATTTGTGCTTAAAAAGATTCAAGTTGATGGGAATTTGACTAAGTTTGTTGTTGTGCAAAAAAAACAGAGGAAGCTGGAAACTGCCAAGAAATGCAACCGCATTTCTGGGAAGGCAAAATGAAATGCGACCCCATTTCTAGAAAAACAGAGGCAGTTCCGAGTCTATCGTAGGTCGTTTTCAACGAGACTATTGCGCACCTAACCAACTGTTTTGACCCCGAATTCGATTGGACTACCTATCAGCACAATTTTCGCAGCTCATCAACCACTTCCAACACTATATAAGCTCGTGATTCGAAGTCAAATTCAAGCAGAACTCATTTGGAAGAAAAGGGTGGTGACAGAACCCTAGTTGACGCCTATGAGTAGGGATGCCCGAGGTCCTTCTTAGATGACTAAATTCTAACCTTAATTAGACATCAAACCTTAGGGTTTGTAGGGATTTTCACCCATTCCCACTTGTAAAAGTGAGAGAGTGGAGTGTCGAGCGAACTCTAGAAGGATTGGATAAAAGAGAAAAAAACCCTAGTATTTAGCTACTGTCATTATTTCCAGCTTGTGTTACTTTTCATTTATTTGTATTCTTTATTCTTTGTTTCAATGAAAAGTTATTCATTTGCACTTTATCCCACCATGAGTAGCTAAATTCCGTTGAGGGGTTCAATATAGTGAATTCCCTTATGGTTCAATAGATTGAAAGTGTTTATTCGCTTAAGTTTCTATTCAATGCATGTCATTCTTTATTGATTATCATTCTAATCTTGCTGGGTTTAAATTGATCACTTAGACTTTGCATGCTATATGAGTTTGATCTCGAAAGGGACAGACAATATCGGTTCTCATAAAGGTGATATAGGAGAAAAGGCTCGAAAGAGATTGTTCGGTGGTATAGGGCAAGCTGCCTAAGGCACCCTATATCAACTATAGGGTTATAGATTGCATTCGTGAATTATCTATGTCGGAGTCGAGTCACAGAAATATGCATAACGGTACTCGCTTAGCCTTCTAACGGTTCTTGGGAGCAAGGCCAAATAGAAGTTAAATCTGACCCAATGCATTTATTAGGCTTAAGTTGAATAATCTATGATTAAAGTTATTTGCCTTTGGGATGAAACTATATCGAATACCTCGTTTTATTTATCATTGTTATTTCTTATTTATTTGTTTTATTTATCTTCCAAAAACCAATCAACAACTATTTCTTTGGTTACCTATTTTTAGCAATCATTTGAGCAGTTTCTTCTTCAAATCTGAGTTTCCAATTTAGTCCTCGTGGGATCGATACCCTTGGAATACTTCTAAGGTTTTTATTACTACGTGTGATAGTGTATACTTGCACTAAGGTTGGCTGAATTTATCTTTATTATTATCTATCATCTTATCTCACATCCATCATTCAGCCTCTGTCGCACCAATGGGGGTTTATTGAGTCGGCGATGCTGAGCCACTCTCACCCATGCAGATCTAAGGATAAGTCTGAATAAACAGGAGTTCATAGTTAGTTCAGGATTAAGATCGAGTTACCTAGGTCATCGCATGAAATAGTCAGTCTTAGCAGTAAGCGGCGTTATAAAGTGAGAGTGACTTATTTCTCGGTCCTGGTCTTATGCAAACTCATTGCATAGGAGGCCTCCACTCTCATGTCTATACATGAACGACTCAGGATCACATCGTTTGTACTAAATACAAAGTAGGTCGCGTCTCATAGTGTCCCCAAGATAAGGTACCCAGCCTTATCCCTATACTATAGACCGTTTAGGCTATTTACTCGAGTCTGATCCATTCTTATGTCTCCACGTAAAGCTCAAGTATACATTTAATAGCCAGGGATCTTAGTTTATTGGATTTGGGTCATTTAACGTGCAATTCACTTATTTAATAATAACACAAGTGAACAAATCTCAATAACGACTTTATTGAACAAGCATATTTAATCTGTTTACATTCACTATCTACGAGTTTTAGGGCACCCACCCCAAGCAGCTCCGACGATGGCAGAGCGACAACAAGTGCATTTTTGCGTCGGCAGTGGTATGGGCTTTGTTCCTTTCGTTTTTGATAACTCTCCAAAAGGGAGTTATTTAGGCCTTAGTTTTATAGTGATTTGTGTGTCATGTGTGCTAAATAGGGTTGCTTTTAGATGAATATTATATGTTTTAACCCATTTGGAAGAATGGATGCTTTGGAAGTTATTTTGTGCAGAATATATTGCTCAGCGACTTGAGGGAGCAAAATCTGTGATCCAGCAAAGCAGGGAGCAAAACTGCCACGTCACAGCTCGTTATCCATTTTAATGGACTGAAGTTAGTTGAGCTATTTTCGGATTTAAGAAGCAAGGAGAGTCATCCACGTGTACAGATTGAACTAATTTGAGCTAGCCTTCATTCTATAAAAGGGAAGAGCCGTTCAAGTAAAAAACATTCCACTTTTGGGAAAGATCATTTCTCATTTCCATCATTGGGAGCCGAATAGAGGAGGAAAGATTGGAGACTCATGAAGACCATCAATTGCAGATTTGACCAAGGGAATTAATCTTTTCTTGTAATTTCTTGTAATTATGGATGCACATACTCAGATTGTAGTGTGTGTTGTCATGAGCTTTATGAACTAAATTGCATAGGTGTTGGTTAGGAGTCATGTAATTGTCGTGCTTATTTTCTCTATGCAATATATGTTGATTTGAGCATCTTGATTATTTGTTGTGTATATCATTATTTTGTGTCCGCCTGGCCAGCCGGTATGAATACCACTTCTTAGTTTCATGGATGATTTGAGAAGTGTGAGGCATTTAATCACACTAGATCATTGTGTATTGGTGAACGCCAGTGACTGAGTTAGGGATAGCCAGTTGCCTAGTGCTTGATCGGTAGAGCGTCATTGGGGTTGAAACACATTCCAAAAAATCTAGAGTTCCAGGAGGATCCTAACTAATAAGATTGCAAGAGTTTTGTCTAATCAATAATATTGCTAGAGCATCTTTAAAACAATTACTGAACCTGACCAACGCCTCTTTCTAATTTGTCTGCTATATTTGTTTACTTTTTGTTCTGTTATTTCTTTTGCTTCAGCATTTATATCAAAATCAATCATTTTAACCACTTTTGAAACCATTAAAGAGTTATACAAAATAGATAAAGTGAGAGCTATTCAGCCCCGTGGATTCGATAAATACTTATTACTTGCTGCGGATTGTGTATGCTTGCACAGTGTTCTAGAGTCAATTTTTACTACATTCTTACCCACTCTAGAAACCCAACAGTTTTTTAAATCCTCTCGCGGAGCTCTCTCTATTTCTTTCTCTCTCACGCTCGACCTCTCTCTTTTTTCCCTCTCTCTCGTTAGAGACAACAGCTCAGAAGCAGTTCAGTCTGTGATTTTCGACGCATTCAATGGCAGATTTCAGCTGGGTTGGACTTGATTCAACAAGCTTCATCTGTGGGCAGCGAAATTCTTGGTCGTTTACGACATTTTCCTGTGAGATTTAATAGTGGGTCTTGGAGTTCCATTTATTCCAAGCGAATCTGGTGTGGGTAAGAGGAATTTACTGTGAGATTTAATTGAATTTGGAATGATTTTAAGGTTTAGATTGAATACCCACTAAAGAGCGAGATTTGATTTAAGGTCTCCATAGTTATCGGAAGCCGAGTCATCAAATTGAGTTGATTTAAGGCGTTTTCCAATAACAAGTCTAAGGTTCGAATTTGGGGTAAATTTCTTTTTGGTTTAGGCTCGTTAGCAAATTGGTGTTATGTGAAATTAATTGTTTAATTTCATCTAACTTAGGAAGTTTTCCCTTTTGTGTAGCTTGCATAAGGTCTTGGGATTAATGGAATTTTGAAAAGAATTTACCAATTATTTATTTAGCTAAGGTAAGTAGTCATATTTGGATTAAGTTCTATGCCTTAGACCCATTTAATTGAGGATTTAAATGTGCTGGTATGAATTGGATTTAAGCCTTATATTTGGCCCTTGGATTTAATCCAGCATGATGTTAAAATTTTTAAGCATGATGACAGTATGAAATTTTATGGTTAAATGAAAAGCATGTTGAGATTGCCTCTAATTGAGCATTATGGGAGTAGCATGATTATGGGTTAATTAGAGTTGAGCTAAAATATTTTTAATTGTAAAGCATAATTGTGATGTGTGAATGTAATTTCATGTTTTATTTGGACTAGTCATGAAATGATATGCTTGGAGTGATTTTATGTTGGGTTGTTGTTTACTAAGGTTTTGGTGGTTTTTGATTGAGCATGTCAGATGTGAATTCTATATTAGAATGTCAATGACTAGAATTACTCTAGGTATAGAAGGCCTCATGAGTAATTATGGAAGAGCTAAAAGTAGTAGCTTCACTTTAGAGACCTTAGTCATGTTTTTGGGGCCTCAAATAAACTTAAATAATTTTTAAGTTTTATGCTAGCTAGAGTTATTTTCTTCCCCATCTCAAGACTATTAGAGCCCAGTTTTCAGGCACGTTGTCGTGCGTTCTGTCTCAGGACAGTGTTGAGCTTACGTTCAGGCATGTTAAGACCCAAAAGCCAAGTTCCATGTTATCAAATCTCATGTCATCAATTTCAACCCTTAAGTGGACTACTTACTGAGTATATTCTTATATATATTCACCCATGATACATGACTTTCCATTTAGGTGGTACTTGAGGACATCTGGCAATTGGCGAGGGTTGTGTCTTGACTAGGCTATGGGATGAGACATCGTGTTCTATCTCTTTAGGATTTTCGTTTCATTTGTCTTAGGATCAATTTCTTTGTTAGAGATTTTATGTTTTTAGAACTATGAGCATTTTTGGAGTTTTCTTTCCGATGTTTTAGTTATTTTTATTCTATGAAATTTACTTATGTTTTGACCTAGTTTTAAATAAATGCAAAGTTATTTTTCTTCTGATTTATGATTAAAAAAAAAAACTTAAATTTTTTTTATAAGTTCTTATGCATGCAGTAGCGACCTTCAGCATGTTCTTAATCCCTATTTAATCGGATCGTTGCACAAACTTTCCAGCCGTTTTTCTCTAAAGTTTGATGAATTTTGTACTTTGTATGTGTTTTATAATTCCTTAAACATACAAAAATATATTTTAAATGATTTTTCAAGTATAATATAAGATAAAAATGGCTACACTTTTATCTCGGGAGGAGAGAGAAGAAAACAGTGAAATTGCAGGAGCAGGAAGTCAAGGACGGGAACTTTTGAATTGGGGTTTCATTTTTGCAGTGAAATGTTACGGTACTCTTAAAAGGCAAGTGTTTTTCTTTCTATTATTTCAAACTTTTCCCCTTTTCTCCTGTTGGCTTTGTGGACAGTCCACTAACTTTTGTAGACCAATATGGTCACTAGTAATGCCTTCACGTGATGTCTATTGGATTTTTCTTGGTGCAAGTTAAAATTCCACTCTATTTTCTCTGATACACTTCATTTACCCTTTCTCATGTCCCCAAACCGCCAAACCTTATCTTTTATCTGCAATTTTCTTCTCACTTCTAACCTTTTTTTCTCTCTCTCTCTTTCTTTTTAAAGATCATGTTTCATTTTTTTCTTTTTCATTTTGGCAACCAAAATTGTGGATCATTTTGATCAAGTAGGTCTACTTTTTATGAGCTAAGATAGATATTCTTACAAATATAATTTTAGCATTATTGTAATGGATAACAATTTAAGATTTGTTATTTGTAAATATAGCAATTTAAAAAATATATATATATGACAAATCTTTCAATAATAGACATCTATCACTGATAGACCTTCATTCACCATGCATGTTAGACTACTACCACGGATAGAATACTCTATCAACCATAATTGCAATTGTGATTAAAGTCTATTGTTGATAGACTTTTAACACTAATAGACTTTAATTTTGTTATATTTCCAAATAATTTTTGCAAATCTATCAATGATAGACTTCAATCACAATGCATATATGTAGTTTATCAATGATAGACTACTATTAGTACTGATGGAATAATCTATCTACAATAATTACATTTGTGATTGAAGTGTATCACTGATAGATTTCAATTTTGCTATATTTACAAATAGTTTTAGATTTTGCTATATTTGCAATTATTTTAGTCTATTTTTCTATTTGTGCAAACAACCCTATATCTTAATTCTATTACTTACTGAGGCTAAATTACAATTACCCTTTCATAATGTGGACATGAAATGAAACAATTATATTTATTAGATAAGATATTACGATCACTATAAGGAAACAAACTAATATTGTCAGAGTGAACATAGTTCAACGGTAATTGGGATGTACCTTGACCAAGAGAATAGAGTTTTGAATCGTCCACTCACAAATGTTGTTGAACTAAAGAAAATTAAAACATAAACAAATACAATAACAAATACCACTAAAATTTAGATAGGTTAAAATACTATTTTGGTCCTTGTACTTTGGATTTTGTTCCATTTTAATTTCATATACTTCTAAATGTTCAATTTTAGTCTATATACTTTCAATAAAACTTAAAATTGGTCCTATTCATAATTTTAAAATTAATTTTTATTGAAATTTTTTAAATAATAATAATAATTTGCATACCAGAAAAGATACCATGTGAACATATTTCTAAAATATTTAGTAGGAAGACTAATAGAGACTAATTTTTTAAAGAAAAATTAATAATGAACTTCCTATAAGAACCAATTTTAAGCTTTATGAAAAGTTAGCGAAAAAATGATGAACTTCTTATAAGAACCATTCGAAACTATGGAGACTAAACTGAAATAAAATACAAATTACAGGACCAATATGATATTTTAACCGATATCTTCCAATACACTGTTGTATACGTAAAATAATGATAAAATAGAAAGGGGTTATTGCAGGTTTAATTAGCTAAAAACAAATATGATATTGCAAATGTAGCATTGTTTTTTTTTTTTTTTTCTTCTTTCTTTCTTTCTTTTTCAAATATAGGGAAAAAAAAGTAAATGACAACGTGGCCCTGCCCATATAGAAAACGAGAATAGTTGATAATATGAGAAATTTTGGTAGATAACCCATTTTGGAGACATATTTTCACATATGTCTAAAATTTTGAATATTTACAATATTAGATTTCCAGCTATATTTTCTTACATTTATACCCTTGTTTTTATCATCTATTTCAATTAATATTAAAAATGATAATATTATATTCCATATTAGCCAACCGAATATGCTACATTTTAGGAAGGTTATTTTCACTCGATTTTCACCAAATTCCCTAAATTTAGGAAATATTATCTAAACAAATTCCAAAATATTATTGTAACGATTTTATTTCATGCTAAGTTGATTTTCCTTTCATCTCATCTCATACAGTAGATTTTCCTTCCATTTTTGTGCTGTGGTTTGGTCTAAACGATTTTTTTCAAGATTTTTTTATTTTATAAAATATATATATATATAAAACTTTACTATTTTTAAAAAATCTCTTCCCGACAACCATGTGACTTCTCATCGAGCTCAGTATTGTATAAGCTCTGTATTGTATATATATATACACATACATACATAATATATATAAGTATACATGAAATTATATAAGGTATTTATGAAATTATAAACTAATACACTTTTTTTTTGTAAAATGAAGAAATCTTGAAAAAAAATAGTTTAGACCAAACCTTAGCACGAAAAATGGAAGAAAAATAGGCCTGAAATAAAATTGGGATTTTGTAAGATGGTGAGTGATTTTAGGGATCCTTATTTTGGATGGTAATAGGAAAGAATAAAATATGTTTTTCCCTTTTATGATTTTTGTTGTATTTTAAATACAAAAAATATGAAAGAGGGTATAAATGTAATTGAATAACAACTTATATGTAAAAACTCTAGGCTCTTACACTATTTGAGTAAAAAATTGTAGATTTGGACAAAAACGAAATATAGGTCCATTTATAGGCTAATCATGTACTTATCCCTGATAATATTAGTGAAACATGGGGCTTTTAGAAGGGCTCACCAAACGAAATACCTCAATTAAACTGCTAAAATACATGTTAATATATGAATACTAAAACATACCAATATCATACCTCAAATGTATGTGTTAAAGGAAATAAGATATATTCGTCATATACATGATAAACTACTAAATTGTATATTAAAAGGACGTTGATACACCAATGTTATACTTAAAATTGATGTTAAAATGAGTACTAGTAAACCAATTAATGAATGTTTGATACACAAATGAGATAGCTAATTTACTACCATCCGATCTCTAATTTCATTTATAATAAGTTGGGTTTCATTTGCATACTTTTGATTGACCTGAAGTAAATTTCCAACAATTTTTTAATCAATTTCAACAACAATAGGTTGAATGCTCATTTCAGGTAAGCTGAATACCTTCCTTAAAGTTAATATTTCGTCAATCATCCCATTGATCACCGATGAAAAACAACTCTTGGAAGATTAATGATAACTACAAACTACTTAAAATATAAAAATGAAAACCAATTATAATCACACATTATTATATCAATATATAAAGAAAAAAAGAGAAAGAAAAACAATTCATATAAGGGAAAACCAAAATTTTACACCTCGGATATACTTTAAATTCGGTAGGTTAGTTAACTAAAATATTTTATATTTCCTATATTTAGTTGAATGATGTATCAAAATTAGTGTTAAATTCTAAAAGTAACAAAATAAAAAGTGCAAAACAGGTGTATAACTAATAAAATTTATATTTTGTATGTAGATCAAATGAAATACCCTTTTAAATAAGGATAAAATTGGAATACTATAAAAAACGAACATCATAATTAAAAAACTTGACTATATTTGCAAAACACAAAAATCGTAGCTAGATTTGGAAATATAGTAATATATTTTGTTACTCATTCCAATTTTCCTGCCAATATATTTTTTCTTAACCAAGAAAGCCCAATACATATAATCTTTAGCCTGATTGTACTTCTAATTTATAAATACTAACATTCTAAATTTCTATATTAGAGTTTTCTTGCAATTCACCTTTTTCATATCTATGGCATATAAATAGGCTAAACAAGAGTGATTGGAAAAGATGATTTCCGCTAGTTCTATGCATGCCTTTGAAGAAATGTTTTTTCTTTTTCGTTTTTTGCCAGATGAATAAATCGATTCAGTAATGGTTTTTTTCCCCAAACAAACAAATGCGACATGGGAAAGAATGGGAGAGTCTGCCACGTATGTATATTATATTAGATATTGAACAAAGATTGGAATGATGATGTGCCATCCTTTCTTCCCCATACTAACTTCTCAAATTTCCTCCCCAATATATAAATGTATAAATTTTTTTTTTTGAAAAATATAAATGTATAAATTAATAGATAATTAAGAACCCACAATTCTCCTCTTATTGCCTCAAAAAAAAAAAAAAAAAAAAAAAAAAAAAAAATCCTCTTATATTCTATTTCAGGTAAAGAGAGTGCTACAAATATTATTAGCACTTTATATAGCGAACTACATTGTTTTCCTTTTTCTTTTTAAGATGCCAGATGAATGAGATAATACCACCATGCCATTTGGTTTTTAGTGTTTGGGTGTTGGAAAATTAAACCTACAAACCCTAGTTTCATATATAAGTTTCTTTGCTTTGTTATCTAGCTATTTTCTTCTCATGTTTTCAAAACACAAAGTCTTTGTTTTGAAAACTAATAAAGTAGTTTTCAAAAACTTGTATTTATTTTTGGAATTTGGCTAGGAATGCAAAAGTGTCCTTAATCAATATGAAAACTATTGTAAAGGAAATTGGGAGAAAACAATCATAATTTAAAAAAACCAAAAACCAAAAACCAAATGATTATCAAATGTGACCTTAATTAATACAATCATGTAGGCAGTAACGAAAAGTTTAATTAGAGAAACAACCCATATTACATTTATTACTAACATGACAGTTAATTAGATGATGTCTCAATGACAAAGAGAAATTATTTTGATGAGGTCGTCACAATGAGATTAATAGTTTTGCACTATTGAATGTGTGAGAGAAACTCGTACAAGTACCTTGATTTTATATCAAGTTGTTATTAGGGACAAACAAATTTTAAGATCTACATTTGTGACGATGGTTTAAAAGAGATAGTCACATTGTGGCAGCCTTATTGAATTGTGTGTAGAACGACATTAAGAAAAAATTAAAGTGAGAAATGTGTGGTTATTAAAAGCTGTTTTAATAACCCTTTGGTTTTTTTTTTTATTGGATTTTGGTTTTTGAAAATTAAAGTTATAAACACAACTTTCACTAATAAGTTTATTTGAAAACTAAAAAAGTTTTTTTTTTAAAAAAAAAAAGTCAAATTTTGAAAACTCAAAAAAATTTGTTATCAAACATTTTTTTTTTTTTAAATTTGGTTAGGAATACAAACGTGTCATTAAGTGAAAACTAGGAAAAGAAAATTGAAAAAAAAAAAAAAAAAAAAGAGAAATGAAATAGTTAACTAAAGAGCGGGCATCCTTGAAAGGGAGAAGAGTGTTAGAATGCAGCAATAATGGTCAAAGGGACATAATAAATGGCTGACACACTTTTGCTTTGTCAGGCTGGGTAAATGAAAGCACTGAAGGCTTATCTTAGTCATCATTCATTGGGGGGGTTGTTGGCGCTTATACTGCTAATTTTGTTCTCCAACTCGGAAATGGATCTCTGTCTACCTATTTCTCCAATGCGGAAACAAACAGTATACGTTGCACAAACCTCAACTTATGTTATCAATAAAATAAATTCTTAAAACTAAATCAAAATAAGAGACGACTCACCCAAATTTTACTACTAACACAACTTCCGAATAGATTTCCAAAAGTATGCATGATGACCAATCAGTGAATGCACTTATGTCTCCTTAAAGACGTGAAATGTACATCCGTGAGCAAAATAATTATTAGTTAAAGATATATAGATAAATATTGATATAACACACACTTTAAATGATTTGGTAAGTTTTTAAATGATGCGGTGAATAACTCAATTTGAATAAAACTTGTACTAATGATTAAGAGGTAAAAAAATATTGACGTAGGAGAGGAATGGCCATACTAGGTTAGTATGACTTAATGAGGTTGCTCGAAAAATTAATGAGGCTGAGGGTGCAGTGTGTTTCGGGTATGAATTAGATAAATGAAATGAGTGTTTGTGTTGATACCTTAATAATGTGTGTCAGAGAAGAAAGGTGGGAAAGGGACTTGAAAATTATAGGTAGAGAGAGGGATAGGGATGTTAAAAATGAATAAAGAGTTAAAGACTAGAGTACACTACTGAGTACTCTATTATGTTGTCCTTGAGAATAACAAAGTTTCTGTACTCTCTCTGAAACTCTGGTGTTTCACAAAATAAAATGGTCGCAACCTTGTGGGCTTATTTCTTTCTAATGGAGAAATTGAAGGAAAAGTGAGCAAATAAACAAATAGAAATAGGGAAATCTAATTCACTGGTTGTAAGAGAGAAGAGAGAGAGAGGTTTGGTTGTTGGTAGGGTTTATATATAATATAAAGAAGGTTGGCTTGTTGGATTTTTCCTTTTTCTGAGAGAGAGAAAGAGAAATAATTAAGCTGAGGTTTGTAAGTAGTGTGATGGAAGAACATCTAAGCCCATTGGCCGTGACTCATCTTCTTCAACATACGCTGAGAAGTATGTGCATCCATGAAAACTCCGAGTGGGTTTATGCAGTGTTTTGGAGGATACTTCCAAGAAACTACCCTCCACCCAAGTAAGCTCACAAAATCAATGGCTGGCTTCCAGTTTTCCTATCTTAATTAATTAACGCCGATTACTTCCATTATTGTCTTCGTAGCAGATGGGATGCTCAAGGTGCTTATGACAGATCCAGAGGGAACAGAAGAAACTGGTAGCTACACTTAACACTTTTCTTAGTCCTTTATCTGATCATTTCCCAGTTTTTACAAACATATACAGAAAAATGGCCATGGCATGCAGGATACTAGTCTGGGAAGATGGTTTCTGCAACTTCGCCGCCTCATCCAGCGATTGTCAGGGACTTCAACCGGAGCTCTTCTTCAAGATGTCGCACGAGATCTACAATTATGGAGAAGGGCAAGTTATAAATTTCAATCAATTAACTTTCCTCTTCTTCTCTTCATCTTCAATAAAGTCATATGCGCCTCTTCATCACAGTTTAATCGGAAAAGTCGCGGCCGACCGTAGTCATAAGTGGATTTACAAAGAACCAAATGATCAAGTAATAAACCTGTTGTCGTCTTGGCACAACTCAGCTGACACTGTACTTAAGCATCTCTCTTGTTCGTTGTTGCTAATTTCTCATTTTCGTAGATGATTCATGCATTTTGACTGATATGCTCACTGATTTTGCAGCAACCTAGAACTTGGGAAGCACAATTTCAGAACGGCATAAAGGTATTGTTGACCAAACGACTCGATTTGAATTTCGGTACATCTAATTTCTCATACCAATTTGTTGTGTTGCAGACCATAGCTCTTATAGCGGTTCGGGAAGGAGTTGTTCAATTAGGAGCTACTCACAAGGTTCTCTCTCTACTTTTAAAATGATAAAAATGAATCATTGCCAGTTTATATGCCAAGTTACATACTTTCTTTTCTGTTCATTTAATAGTTAATTAATACATTATATCTATGTTAAAGGTGGTTGAAGATTTGAGCTCTGTGGTGTTTTTAAGAAAGAAATTCAACTACATAGAAAGCATTCCGGGCGTGCTTTTGCCACACCCGTCGTCGTCGTCGTTATATCCTTTCAAGGTCGATGTGTTTGGCGGCTCAGATATATGGCAATTCCCTGGAGGAGTAGCAAACCCACCAGCTGATACAACGTTGTTGTACGACCACTCGAACCATCAATTGAGAATAACTCCCTCCATGAGCAGCCTTGAAGCTCTCCTCTCAAAGCTACCTTCGGTGGTGCCGCCCAGCTCACAGTCACCATCTCAGTTTCTGGCAGCCCAGCAGAGGCCATTAGAATTCATATCCATGGAAAAGCTGGCTAAGGAAGAGATTGAAGAAGAGTTTTATGGGCCTGAGACCAGCAGTAGTTCAATGCCGGCTTATCGCTATCAAAATGCACATAGCAACACAACCAACAATGATGAAGAATTTTAGGGGAATAAGGGAAAAAACTAGTGTCTGGATAAACGCCAGTGCGAACATGTTTGTAGTTTTATTTAGCCACCATTTTTTAACTAGTCAAGTCGTGTGTCACTGTCAATTGCGGTATGACCAATGCCCCCCATGTGATGCTTCGGAAAGGATATTTGAAAGGGGAAATTAATTAAAGTTACGTTGTTAAATCTCCATTCAAATATGAAATATATGTACATCACAAGGAAATATAATATTATGATAGGTTAGGTTCTGACATGAAAAGACTTGTTAATCTCTAAAGTTTCAATTACATTTATGGCAGAGATATTCATGAAGGGTTAGAAAGTACCCACAATATTTACAGCTTAATAATCCCTAAAATGGAAGACGAATGAAATAAGAATATTCTAGCTAGCAAAAAATAACAGATGCATACAGTCATTCAGCCTAAATAATTGATTAAAAAAGGAATTCAGCCAAGTCGGTTAAACGTAACTTCTGGAACATCTCTTGCCATGTCTCCGGTGACTTGGGCTGGATCTATTGCCGACTTCCCTGCGACATTGCCTTTTGACAATTCTCCCCAATATCCCTCCTCAAACGAGAGGGCAGTTCAACAAGCCCAGTTTGCAGTACAAGTAATAAAATTGAGAGTTCAACCAGTCTAGTTTGCCGTACAAGTAATAAAATTGAGAGTGTTAAAAGCCTTAGTAAGACAGTCAGCCACTTGATTCGATGACCGAATGTCTCAAACCTCAAAGTAAGCCTTTCATGATCTCATACAAAATGTACATTGATCTTTATGTGATTGGTCAGAACATGAAAGATGGAATTAGCAACTAGAGCACCTACACTGAAATTGTCACACCATAGTACAGGCTGAGTGAAAGAAGAGAAGCCAATTTCAGACAAACCCCTTTTGCAACCAAATGATCTCAACAAAGTCAAGAGTTAAAGAGCACGATACTCAGACTCAGTGCTTGAACAAGCAATGACCTATTTGCTTTTTAGAGGACCAAGAGATAGGTGAATTATCCAAAATTTCATAGTAAAGCAGCCATAAACTTCCCGTCACCAATGTTAGAAGCACAATAAGTATCCAAAAATCCAGATATATTAAGCTCATTATATGATCATATGACAACAATGTAGGGAGGTGAATAGGATTGTTTTAAAAAAAAAATTAAACTCTTTTCGCTAAATTAAACTAATTTGATTTCATCTAAACTAATTTATAAGAACTATAAAATATGTTAGAAATATAGAATAATATTATTAGACACGCAATCTACTCAAATAAATAACCAAAGAGCAGGAAATAAAAGAGTAGCTAGAGCAAAGAAAATGACACTGAGAATTGTTATAGTGGTCAAAAAATCTCTACTCCACTCCCCAAGACTCTTTCTTGGGTATTTTACTACAACAACTCTCTTACGGGTGATAACTAAACTAGTCTAACACACTTTTTTCAAGTTTAAGAGTAAAATCTACCGATCCTTTTACAGGTTTAGGACCTAACTTATATATCGATCTTTTTGAATAGGTTCAAGATCAAACCACTAAGGGGGTGTTTGGGGCATGAAGGTGGAGTTATGAAATGGGGAGTTGTGAAATCTGTGGAGTTGTGAAGTCTGTGTTTGGAGTGCAGAGTTGTTAAGTCTGGAGTTAGGAAGTCTGTGTTTGGAGTGCAGAGTTGTTAAGTTGGAGTTATAAAGTCTGTGTTTGGGGAGCTGAAAGTCTGAGTTTCTGATAGCTGTTTTTTTTTTTTTTTTAAGATTTTTTTTTTCAAACTTGAATTAATAAAAATGTTCTTTCCATCCATGGTAAAATTGAGATTTTACGTATGTTTTACTCAATTTTTTTTTAAGTGTGTTTCAAATTTTTTCTCAATTTTTCTCACCACCAATTACATGTTTTTTTTTTTTTTTGTTGTTTTTTTTTTTATTTTCTCAAACGGTGGGAAAGTGTGTTTTTCTTTATAAAACTCAACTAATGCGAAATTTGCCAATAGTTACTGAAAAACTGATCTTCCTAAATATAATCATTTTTTTTTCAAAACTTGTTACATGTCTTTTTATTTATTTATTTACTCAACGTGTGAAACATAATGAAAAATTAGACATAATTATGAAAACTTATTTTCTACCGGTTTCTCAATTTTTTTCAAAGTAGTAACACATGATTTTCTTTTCTTCTTTTCTTCTTTTTCTTTATTTAATCAAATTGTTGAAAAGTGTGTTTTTTTTTTTTTTTTACTTAACACTAAAAAGATAGAAGATTGGAGATTGGAGAAATTTTTTTTTTATTGATGTTCTTCAATTTCTTCTCGAAATAGAATACAATATTTTCTTTCTATTTTGTTATTTATTCAAAGTATGGAAATGTTTTTTTTATTAAATAAAACTGAATATGGAAAACTTTTTTTTCCAAGTTATGTCGAACGAAGAACACAATAGAATGAAAAGAAATATCATATAATGGATTAATATAATTTTGAGTCAAGTGTGCACAACAAGGAACAATTGTAACAATAATACATGTGTTAAAAAACACATAACATAATGTATCATATAAATACTTTAAAAAATAACTTCGAACGCACGAAACCTCGAACTAATGTGTCCAAAAGTATTAGTTTAGGCCCTGCAAATAATAAAAATATGAGTAATTAGAAAACTAAGCCAACAACAAATGTGTGAATAAAACAAAAGGGAAAGTTGCATTAGTTCTAGAATAATGTTACCTTTGTTAGTTGAAATGACAGAGAATATACTTTGAATCCTAGAAGGTGGAAAGGTAAAGGTTGTCCAAGTGTAGTAGGAAGTAAAACAATATAGAAGAAAATAAAAGATAAAAAAATGAATACATATCTAAACATTGGAATATAAATCCCTTCCACCAAGAGATTTAAAAACAACACCAACCAACAATAAAAGGAATTGAATTTTTGATCAATCAGAGACAAAAATCAAAGTATCTAAACCCAACCTTAGAAATACATGATATTCATTCATGTGAACAAAATTTTACTTGAATTAGTTGTCTACCGACAACAATCACATAAAAAAAAAAAAAAAAAGAAAAAAAGAAAAAGAAAAAGGAAGTGAATCAAAATTGGGAGGAAAACACATAACAAAAAAATGATAAAAAACCGAATTCCAACCCAACTCAACGAGCCAAAATATCCATGAAATATGTTTACCGTGTATAAACATAACAATATGCAAAAAAAAAAAAAAAAAAAAACACATAACCAAACTTAAAATAGGTCCATCATGGTCCTTAATCAGTAACTCACTGTTTGGTATCAATAGACAATAGTCATAAATTAACAGGAGAATAAATGAGTTTAGGGATAAAATTTACAATCTAATCGGCCTCAGGTTCATAAGTTTCAAGCACGAAATACCATAGATCAAACCAAAGGCATTGGAACACCTCTTGACAGATACAAACATACATGAATAGAAAATTTTAGATTAATGGACAAAAATTTTGCATCAAAACTTTAAAAGAAAAACAGAAATAAAATTTTAAAAAATGTACATATTGAACTTTTTCCCCACAATTGTTGTATTGAATAAAAAAATCCACAGTTGAAACCACAAAAATGAAATTAAAATCGTTACAATCACAAATCGTCATCCAAATTCAATTCACAACAAGAAACAGTAACAAAAAAAGGGAACATTGATTGCTTGCATGAGTGTACTCATCATTGGCCGATTAAAGGGACAAGAAATTTTACCTGTGATCCCCACCCCTCACCAAGCTCCAACGTGCCTACCAAGCGATCTAGCGTACTCTCGATCAAGGGAACATCATTGGGCGCGGCAAGATGGTTGAAGCGGCATGGGGTGGGTACGAATCTGAAACAAAAAAAAAATGGAGATTGAAGATCTGCGAAGGTGCAAGGGTGAGAAAGCGAAAAAAATAGGTGAAGAGAGATATGAGATGGAAACTAGATCTAGGGTTTAGCAAATCAAATCTGAAAAATAGATCTAGGATTTAGCAAATCAAATCTGAAAAATAGATCTAGGGTTTAACAAATCAAATCTGAAAAATAGATCTACGGTTTAGCAAATCAGATCTGAAAAATAGATTTAGGGTTTGAACCATAAATAAGCCTTTGAAGATCTGCGAATGTGAGAAAGCGAAAAAATGGAGATTGAAGATCTGCGAAGGTGCGAAGGTGAGAAAGCGAAAAAGAGAGGTGAAGAGAGATCTAAGATGGAAACGGCGAAGGTGAGAAAGCAGAAAAAAAAAAAGAAAAAAGATGAGAGAGCGAAGAACATACCGTGAGATCTGAGAGAGCGAAGAACATACCGTAAGATCTGCGAGGTAACCAGCAAAGGTGAGAAAGTGGCGAAGATAGCAAAGAATGAGAGAAACGAAGAGGGAGAGAGAGGCGTGAAACCATACGAGATAGAAACGATGAGGTGGGGAGAGAAACACGTGAAAATGGGGTTTAGGAGGCGACTTCATCAGTGTTTACTGTTGAAGTTGGGACTTTCAAACATGGGAACTCCGGGCTTGGAGATTGGAGGCCCAAACGGGGACTTGCCCCTATTTAGGAAGTCTGGGCTTCCAAAATTGGAGGCCCAAACATCCCCTAAGATTCTTTCAACCAGGTTCAGGATCAAACCACTACAAATCCTTTTTCAGGTTCAAGATTAATCCACTCACTCAATTCCCAAGATGCACCTTCACCTTATTACAAATCCTAAATGAAATGATGAAATAAATTGAAACCCCACAAAGTAGGCTAACTCTCGTAAGAGTGAATACACAATTTTTGGTGCATTCAAAATAATCTAATCCTCACAAAAGGATAATCTCTCACAAAAAGATTGTAATAAGAATGAAGCTTCAAGGAATGACTAACAATGGAGTATTGGAGAGAAAATTTCATTAATTTTGGGAGAGGAGATATTTGAAAAGAGAGGGACAAAGATGTTTAAATAGAGTTGTGTGGGTTAAGATTGAACCATCAGATATAGATTAAAAAGATTCAAAGGTGGAGTGATGGGACCAAATTGGCCCCATTTATTTGTTCTTAATCTCGCTAGTTTTACGATGATTATTTTGCTTAAATTGTATATTTTGTAGGTGTTTGGTGATAAGAGCTTCTCGGGAGCCAATATTCCAAATTGACGTTAATTTGAGGAAATTAACGTGGTTTTGATCCATCTTGAAGTCCATGGGATGTCGAGACGGTGAAAAGACCAAAGCGGAGCCCTCAAGACTCGAAAACAACGTTAAAAGGAACAAGAATTGAAGCAGCCAAACAAGGACACCACCTCACGGCGTCTCAACGCTTTGGATTTGAAGGACCGCCTAAATCACCGTCGGCGTCTCGACGCCACTTCATTATTTAAATAGGGCAGATTACGATTTAGGTCACAATTTTTAGAGGAACCAGGAACCGTTTTCCCTTTTTCTCTCGGTTTCCTCTCCGATTTCTTCATTCTTCCTCTGTATTTTATAGTTTTTAGTTAGTTTAGGTTGGTTTCTCCAGCCTTGGGCTTGTATTAGACTTGTCTATGGTCGTCTAAGCACCGTTCGCTGTAGTAGGAACCTCGGGATTGTAAGTACATTTGGCTTTTTATGAGATTCTTGGAGTTTTCTGAATTGATGCTTTCTCATCTTTAGATTTCTGAGCTTAAAGCATGATTTATTTGTTGTTCGTGGCTTTAGATTCCCGCTTTTATAATTAGCATGCACAATAGGTTAGATTGACGCCCTAACTCGCAGCTCGTATGTTAATAATATGCTAAAGAACTAATTTCGAAGTAGCTAATGGGTAGTTAGTTCAATAGTTAGCACATAGATCGATTCGTGGGCACGGGTCCCAAGAGCAGTTCTCTAACTTTGTTGTTTGACACGATAGGTCTAGGGTCTAAGTCGATATTTGTAATTAAATTTGAATTCTCCTAATTAATTATGGGTATCCTAGCCTAGAGCAACAATTAGTTAATTTATTAATCGTGGCCAGGTTAATTAATCAATCAATTGCATGTTGATTCAATGGGTTCGTTGAGTTAGCGTTCTAGGGGTATCTTGATCTTAATGCAGTTACTTAATTAATTGGCTTTAACGGGTTCGTGAGGTTAATTGATAGCGAGCAGAAATGTCGCTATTTTAGTCCTAAATTATTAAGCTTTTTAGTGCTTTAATAGTGTTTTTATTGAAAATATTTTATATATTTTGTTATTTGGTCTTTAGGAGCAAAGTTGTGGATTTTGTGGAAAAAATGCCCAAAAAGAAGCCATGATAGCCCAATTTCCATGCTTGGGTCAAAGGGGAGTCAAAAGAAGTCAACTATGAAGAAAAAGCCCAAAAAAGAAATGTGGAGAGGCCCAAATTGAAGCCCAAATCCACGCATGAAAGTTATGGAAAATGCCTAGCGTCGAGACGCTAAAAGGACAGCGTCGCGACGCTATCCATTTCTTGGCCGGCAAGTCGATGACGTCACAGCGTCGCGACGCTACCCCATTTCCGAGCCTATATAAGGCGCCCCTTGGTGCCTTGTTTTACCATCAATCATCATTTCTTCCATTCTTTCATTTCTTTCCTAGGCTCCTTTGGAGCCTCTCTAAAGGCTTTCTAGCCTTTTGAGAGCTTTCTTAGTCGGAAAATTTTGGGGAATTTTGGGGAGCATCCTAGGAGGCTCAAGGAGTTTTCGGAGGGACTCCAAGCGCAGCGAAGGGGTCTTCAACGGTCAATTCCTTCCCTTTTATTATGCTCTTTATTATGCTTTCCGTTGTAAATGTTGTGAATATTTTAGCTATGTATAGCTAAACCCTAATTTGGGGTCTTGAAATGAAATTATAATTTAAATGTTATTATAATCGCCTATCTCTTGTCCTTTTTCCTAATTATTTGTATGGATGTGCTTAATGCTTTATGCAATCTGGCCAATTGTGTAATGATTCGATTCTTAATGGAAACTCGACGGAGAGAAGTTAGGATAGATCATAATCCATGCAACTAGTTTAATTGCCCGTCGTGACAACGGGATTAGTTGATTAAACTTAGATTTGTAAAATGAATCAGAGCGTAATAATTAATGATTTTTAATGGCGCGAAGGACACTTAGGTTGTTAAAATGAATTAATTATAATTAGGGGAGACCGACAGGAGAACCTATGTGATTAACGGAGATTCTAGGATTATAATTAGTTGGGCAATGAGATAGGATAATTTTAATAATTGTTTAGCTAATAATTGATTTTCAAGACCCCTCTTCCCATTAAAAAGCTCTTTCTCCATATTTTGTTTTATTGATTGATCAAATTGTTTTCTTTACTTGCTTTGATTTTTAAATTTCTTTGATTGCATGATCTGGTCCCTAAATATTATTTCGCCCAAGTATTTTTAGTGCTCAAAGAATCTTTGCTTGCTTAAATTTCGCTTCGCCTCCTTGTGGATTCGATACTCGGTATTACCTACCGTTTTATATTACTTGTGACAACCCATGCGCTTGCGGTAATCGTTAAACCCAACAACATTAATTAATTAGTAGCTAGTAATTGAGTCGATGGACGGTGGGATCGAGTCAATTGATTTAGAGTACCAATTAGACAAGCATGCATGTAAATCAATATCTGCTAATCGATGAGTAAAAAGTAAATGTACCGATCCCGAGTGTCTCCAGCTACAGTGAGCGGCAAGGTGAGATTAGCCAACCCCCCTATTTACTTTTCTGTCATTTAATTTCCTGTCATTTACTTCCTCACAATTTTATTTTCCCTGTCGATTTAATCACCCTCTTCAACCCCCCTTTCTACTACCAAACACAAAAGAGATTAGAAGTATGCCAATTGTTCCCTATGATCGACCCCGACCACTACTACTGCAAGTAGTTTAGTGATCGGTGATTATAAATTTGCTTTGACACGACCCTTAACAGATCGCACTCCGTCAAACTGGCGCCGTTGCTAGGGAGCACGATATTTATTTCTAATTAATTTTGTGTTTTCACCTTTTTCTTGTCTCTTGTGTATTAGTTTGTTTCTTGCAGATCCAGTGACAAATCTTTACAAGAGCAAACTGTTGATCGCAAAGTGCACGGGCCGCAAGTAATAATAAAACGAAAAGTATTCCGAGTATCGAATCCACAGGGAGGAAGAACGGTATTTAAGCAAAGTAATTAATTGATCACTAAAAATACTAGAGCAGAATATTATTTAGGAGCCTAATCATGATGCTAAAACAAATTAAGAATAAAGCAATTAAAGAAATCAGGCGATCAATAAAAAATAAAGA
Organism: Luffa aegyptiaca; assembly: GCA_017139565.1. Taxonomy (NCBI): domain Eukaryota; kingdom Viridiplantae; phylum Streptophyta; class Magnoliopsida; order Cucurbitales; family Cucurbitaceae; genus Luffa; species Luffa aegyptiaca. The sequence continues at coordinate 28,230,793 of CM029395.1, forward strand.
TGTGGAGAAAGAATCGAGTGAGAAACGGGGTCTTGAAAATCAGAATATAGCTAATTAATTATTCTAATTATCCTATCTCAATGCCCGACTAATTATAATCCTAGAATCTCCGTCTATCACATAGGTTCTCCTGTCGGTCTCCCCTAATTGTAATTAACTCATATTAATAACCTAAGTGTCCTTAGCGCTATTAAATTCGTTAATTAATACGCTCTGATTCATTTTCAGAATCTAAGTCTAACCAACTAATCTCGCTATCACTACGAGTAGTTAAACTCAGTTGCATGGATTATGATCTATCCTAATTTCTCTCCATCGAGTTTCCATTAGGAATCAATTCATTATACAATTGGCCAGATCATATAAAGCATTACGAACATCCATACAAATAACTAGTAAATGGACAAGAGATAGGAAATTAAGAATAACAATTATCTATATACTATCATTCCAAGACCCCCAAATGGGATTAGCTATACATGGTCAAAATCTCCCAAATGTACATGATATAAAGCATAAAATAGAGCAAATAAGAGTAAGGAAAGTGACCGTCGAGAACCCCGTTGCTTGCGCTTGGAGTCCCTTCGGACCACGCTCCCGAGCCTCCTAAAATGCTCGTTACAAAATTTCCCACAAAAATCTCACACTCGACCCTCAAAAGGCTTAAAAGCCTTGAAAGAATGCTAAAGGAGAGGAAAGGAATGAATTGTGGAATGATTGATGCCAAAATGGGGAGCCAAAATGCTCCTTTTATAGGCCTGGAAATGGGACAGCGTCGCAACGCTGTGACGTCACTGCGACTTAGGCGACAAGAAATGGACAGCGTCGCGACGCTGTCCTTCAAGCGTCGTGATGCTAGGCCAATTCCAGAAATTCTTGTTTTGGGCATTTTTTTGGAGCGATCGGGAGCTTGTTTCATAAGGGATCCCAGGCGCAAGCAAGGGGTTCTTCGACGATTCATCTCCTAACTTCTTTATTTGTTCATTTATTACTTTACATCATGTATAGACGGGAAATTTTGGTACTTATAGTATACATGTATAGCTAAAATCTCGGCTTGCGGGTCTTGAATGAAGGAATATAGTTTAATGTTATTCTGATTGCCTATCTTTGTGTCCACTTTACTGATTATTTGTGTGGGTGTTCGTAATGCTCTATAGATTCTCGCCAAATTTATAGTGATTAAATACTTAGTGGAAACTTGACGGAGAGAAACAAAGTCAGATCATAACCCACTCAACTAGGTTTAATTGCTCGTAGTGACAGCGAGATTAGTTGGTTAGGCTTATAGATCGATAATGAATCAGGGCTCATTAATTAACCCGTTTAATAGCGCTAAGGAGACTTAGGTTATTAAAATGAGTTAATTATAATTAGGGGAAACCGACAGGAGAACCTATGTGATCAAAGAAGATTCTAGATCTATAATTAGTCGGACACAAGATTAAGTAATTAGAATAACTAATACGCTATATTTTGGATTTCAAGACCCCACCTCTTATTTGGCTCAATCTCCCTCTTTGTTAATTTGCTTGATCAATTTTGTTTAATTGCTTTGGTTAAATTTCGTTTGCACCTTTCATCATGTTTAGTTCCCTAAATAATAATCAATCTTAGTACTTTTAGTGTTTACAAGATTTCCTTGCCTGAATACACTCCTCCCTGTAGATTCGGTACTCGGCATACTTGTCGTTTTATATTACTTGTCGACCCGTTCGCTTGCGGTCACAAACATAAGGAATCCTTATCTCCTATCGTCATGCTGAAGTCTGTTAAAACTCTTGTCCATTTTGAATGGATGTCAAGACTACCCTTTTGAATGGTAATCTTGAGAAAAGTATCTACATGTCTCAACCAGAATGGTTTATTTAGCAAGATCAAAAGCAAAAGGGTTTGCAAGCTTAAGTGATCCATTTATGGATTGACCTAAGAAATTCGATCTTGGAATATAAGATTTGATACTTGTTGGGTTTTATGTCCTAAAACTCATAGATAGTACATTCAATTGACCGAACATAAATAAAGTATTGTTTGATTTTTTTTCAATAAAGAGTTATTGTCTATATTATGTACATCTTGCCTAAATAACTCTAATCCAATAAACTAAACATCCTAGGCTGAAGGATGAGTCTTGAACTGTATGTGGAGACAAACGAGGATCAATGTTCAAGAAACAGCCTGAAGGGTCTATAGTATAGGGATAAGGTTGGGTACCTTATCTTGGCAACACTATGGATACGACCCACTTTGTATTTGATATAAACGCAATGATCCAACGCGTTCGTGTAGGGGACATGGGAGTGGGGGTATCTTATGCAATGCGTTTGCATAAGACCGGACCACGAAATAGTAACCGCTAGCTGTAACACCGTTAACTAGTTAGGTTTCTATTTCACTAGGATGACCTAGGCAACTTAGTCGGAATCTTGAGTGGATTATGGACTCCTGTTCACGAGGGATTGTCGTTTGATTTGTATGGGTGAGAGTGGCCAGTATGCCGACTCAATAAGCCTACCATTTTGGGGTCAAGACCGAGTGGGGAGCTGGAAACATAATCACACAAGATGGAATTCACTCCTTCCCGACTTTAGGGAAGCAGATGAGTGTTCCCTTAAGTGGTGACTCCGGGTCTTGAACAAAGGGCCCTACCCTCTCACTGGCCCGAGAGGTGTTTCTGTTAGGTGGTTAGACCACAAACAGGTTATTCATTAGAGAAGCATTAATACTTAAGGACATAGAAGTAACCTAGGGGTAAAACGGTAACTTGACCCAGTTGGTGTTACGGACACTCGTGAAGGACTAACTAGTCATTATTGGTCTATATCCGTGGACACAAAAATATGTCTGCAGTGAGAAGAGTTCACCTGTGAGTCTATAGTGGAATCAACACACAGTTAACGAATATTGATTAATTTGGTTAATGAGTTTGACCAATTAATCTCACATCGTTGGAGCTTCTGATCTGCAGGTCCATTAGATCCCACTGGTAGCTCGTAAAGAGACTTGAGAGAGAAGCATATAATGTATATTGATACATTATAATATAAAGTTTATGAAACTTTATAATATAATTTTGAATTAATTTCAAAAAATTAATTTTGGGAGAAAATATTTGAAAGAGTTCAAATAATTAATATGAATTAGATTCATATTAATAAAATAAATTTTTTAATAAAATCCCTAAAATTAAATATATGATATTTAATTGGGTAATTAATTAATTATGGAATTAATTAATTATTTATTAAAATTAGATATGAATAAGATAATAGATTTGATTAGATCTTATTCATGACCTTTTCCTATAAGGAAAAGGTCTTGGCATTTTCCTATAAATAGAACCCCTGGGGTGGGGTGAAAGGCATCCCATTCATTCTCCTACTCTCAGAGAATTCTCCTGAAAGGCTCTCACCAGTCTCCTGCCTCTAGTAGTCTCAGAGTCATACCGGTGTAGCCATAGTGGTAGTGTTCGCAATAGTTTGTGATTATTTCACAAGCAGTTGGTGAATTTAATCTGAGTCGTCAACGAGAGTAAGTAACTTGTTACTATATAAATTAGATTTAGATCTAATATTTTTGTATGCTTAGCCTTAATATAAATCTAGAATAGTTCTAAGTTTATTGCCAATGTATTGGTATTTTATATTAAACAAAATTAACTACGAATCGGTCCCAATCACGCTTTCGCTTTACGAAAGTACGGAATTCCAATCCCTTCAATACTGTGATCAAATCTTTTGGCTTTGATCAGAACATTGATGAATCTTTTCTTAACAAGAAGATCGTCAATAGTTCAGTAGCTTTATTTGTTCATGTATATGCATATACATAACTTTGTTCCAACTTTACTAGTGAAGTTGGCTTTTTGATGCACATGGTCAAGTTTCTTGTAGGTCGTGCAAGATCAGAGTTTAAATTTGATTTTGTTAGACCTTTTGGGTTCTTGATGCACCTGGTCAGTTGTCGGTAGGCGAGCTTTGCTTCAATCGTTGTATGTTTAACACAACTTGTCTTAGGAGGAGTTGTTATGAATATACATGAACTATTCTCCTTGTGCCTTAGTTTTAAACTTTGGGATTCTAGAGGAAAGTAGTTTGATGAGCAAAAAGTCGTTGGTATTAAGTGCCTTGAGGAGTAAGTGTTGGAGTCAAGGCCAGTCTTCCAATGTGGTCAGATGTGCAACTTTCGAGGTCGAAAGTTCTTAAGGTCGGGAGATTGTAACGCCCCGCGTTTCGAAGTCGAGCCATTTTTGGAATTAATTGGGTGTTCTTATTCTAATTTGAAAAATTAGAATTTAAGTTTAGCCTTGGGCCGTTAAAATAAATTTCTATAATTCAGGGAAAAGAGATTTTTAACTAAATCTTTAATTCCTAAGTTTGGAGGTTTAATATTCGATATTTATTTTTAAATATCATAAGACCCAAATCCCAAATCGATTGGGCTATTCTCTTTTCCCAAATCTTTTAGGAGTTATGTTTGGGATTTTAAATGAGATCCTAGATAAGACCTAACTCTTAATTTAATTGGGTTCTTTCTTGGTTGTGTTTAAAAGAAATCAAGAAAAAGAAAATAAAGGAAAAAGAAAATAGTTGAAACCCTAAAATAAATAATAAATCTCTTTCTCCCTCATTCTTTTCGTAAGTCAGTCGCCCCCCCCCCCAGAAAATCTCGTTCTCTTCGCGCGTGGGTTGCAGTTGTGGGTCTTCTCCAACGTCTCTCTCTCTCTCAGCTTCCTCTCCTCCCGCTCGCTTCATTGTCTCCCTCTCACGTTGGTCGGCGCCGTTTCCCTTGTTCGCAGCTCACCGCCGTTTCAAGTCGTGCCGTCGTCCCGTCGTCCCGTCTCCCTCCTTCGCGAGCAATTTGAGCACCGTGAGTAGGAGGCTGAATCCTCTCTGTCCTTGCGTTTTGGGCACGTTCAGGTTAGTTTAAAGTCCGTCTCAGCGTGCTTGCACTCTTTTGCACTGTGCAGTGTCGTTTTGGGCTCGATATCGCTCTAATATTGTGACCCATTCTTTGGTTGGCCTTAAACTCGAACACCCACTGTCTAGGGACTCTAAGCAAGTGGTTTTAAACCTCTTTGTTTGCTGGACAGCACGTGTTCGGGGTTATTCGTTGCTGAACGTTCAGGCTCCTTAGGCTCTTTCTGGTTGTCCTGTTGGTCTTTTAGGATCGCTTAGGAGCGCTATATATGTAAGTAGTTCTTATTTGATGAAGTCTGTTTGATTGCAGGATGCATGTTGTTTGTTACATGCTTTATATATGCTTTATACTTGTTCTGTTGCTTATATGTTATATGTATACATGTGAATCTGAAATATATGAACGTTGGTTGTGATGTTTGGTTGTAAGCATGCTAGTTCTGTTGTGAGTTCTTGAGTTATGCATGGAGTGAGCATGTTATGGTATGTTTATGCTTGGTGGGCATAGTACATTAGTCTAGAAGCATGTTTCAGGGCATATGCATTCTAGATGGTTGTGAGAAAGAGGTTAGGGACCTAAATGTAAAAGAAAGGCAAGATGGGTGAATGTCAGTGCACCTCGGGTACAAGTGGTCGAGGGGTGGCATGTCACCATTGGTTTAAAGAGGACTAGCTTTGTGGTTGAGATATCAGGGCCTCGGGTATAAATGGTCGAGGGTTGATATTGTTTCGAGGAAAGTTAAGTGTTTATCAGTGCCTCGAGTATAAATGGTCGAGGGCTGATATATCACTATTGGATGTCGAGGCCTCGGGTATAAATGGTCGAGGGTCGACATGCCAATGTTAGATAAGATGAGCATCGAGGCCTTGGGTATAAATGGTCAAGGGTCGATGTGATGAGTCTGGAGGCAAGTATTGAGGCCTTGGGTATAAATGGTCAAGGGTCAATACGTTGCTTAGTCATCGAGGCCTTGGGTGTAAATGGTCAAGGGTCGATGCACAGTTCGAGGCCTTGGGTATAAATGGTTAAGGGTCGAATGCTGAGCTCTGTAGAGAAGTGTCGAGGTCCTGGGTATAAATGGTCATGGGTCGATGCAACTCGAAGGGTCAGTCTTGGAGAGTTTTGCGGAGCGTGACACGGAAATCACGTGTGGAAAGCCATGTGAGAGCTAAATATGAGCGTTGAGTAAGCTCGTGGAGCATGAGTAGCTAGTGAGTTACATGGAGAGATGCATGAGTTAGGGCTTAGGAGAGTCATTCATTCTTACCCGCTTTCTAAGTATGTTGTTGTGTTTATTGCTTTGAGAAGTATGTTGTTTGCGCATGAAAAGCATGTTGTTTGATGGCTTCTCAGGTAGGGGCTGCTTACCAGTACTGTGGTTGTACTGATGCACGAATTGCTAACCGCAAGTGTATGGGCCAAGTTATAATATAGTGAAAATAATTTCAAATGTCGTCCTCTTGATTGGGTTTCTAGCCAATTTAATTACTGAAAATACTTTTGACCAATTTTATTTAGGGAACACACTTTAATGACAAAGAATGCAAAATTAAACACAAAACTAAAAGAATGTGACAATCTAATGATGACAAAGGTCATAGGGAATTGATTTCACCAATTGGGACTATGGATTAATTCATGGATTATTAACATGTTATGACTCATAAATCTTGGAATACTAAACTCACACATATCTCTCCCGAGCATACATGATTCTCTCACATGCGATGAACCCGATATCCCTATCTAAATTCATTTAACATGCAAGGCATTAAAGTTATCCTTTTTAAGGATTTCTAGAATTAACTATTATCTCCCGATCTCTAGCTAAATCCTAGTTATGCATAACGATTTCTAAGCTAAATCCCCTCTCCCGAGTTAGATTTAAACACAAACAACATTCAATTCATGGTCGGTAAATTGAAAGCATTAAACACACATTATGCATAAATGTAATCAATAGCAAAAATCCAATAAATCAATCCATAAGTGCCCAACGGCTACATCAATCCCTAAGAAATAAACTTAGCTACTCATAATCCGCGTTACAATATAAACTAAGTACAAATCAGCCATTAAAACTACTAAAGAAAAGGGAAAAGAGGAATAAACGCTAAGTAGGCCGAGACCGCACGTCCCCGTCACGATCTCCACGAGCAAAGCCTTCAATCCCAATTTTCTCCACTCGGTTCAGCTTCCACAGCAGCCAATTCTATGAGTTTTCGGCCACAATTGTCCCAAAAAAAGTCCCCAAATCTGACCTAATCGCAAACTATAAATAGGGAAAATTTTGGCCTAGCGTCGCGATGCTGTCGCGATATGCAGATTCTGTTTTCGAATTCCTCGATAGCGTCGAGATGCTATGGTCACAGCGTCTCGACGCTGTGACCTGTTGCCGCCTAATCAGAAATGGAATGTAGTAGCATTGAGACGCCCTATAGCAGGGGTCGACGCTGGTCCTCGGCAAGGCCTGAATTGTGTGCTTCCAACTTCGATTTCCTTTGTTTCTTTAGCCTCTTTTTTTGCATCCCGAGCATCCAATTAGCTCCAATACATATTTCCTACAAATACAACACATAAATGCATAATTTTGGCCAAAAAATTATAAAAGACTAGCTAAATTAATTAGGGAAAAATAGCTAGCTATGCTCGCTATCAAACACCCCCAAACTTAAGCTTTTGCTAGTCCTCGAGCAAACTAAAAATCAAGCATACAGTTGAAGAATAGATGCAACAAACATGACTCAATCCTCAAGGCTCAAAAGTCAATAATCAAGCAATCAAGAGACATGCACATAAGGCCAAATGAGGGAGACAAATCAAAAGTTTTCCAAAATTAACTTGCACAAGTGAGATCTAACTTAGCTAGATTAGACTCTACTAGCCCGGGATTGGATTACTAAACTCTCAACTCATCTTCCCTCTACACTGGCACTAAGGATTTACTAACGGGTCAATGGAACAAATTAGTTTGTTTTCATCTATACTTAGGTGCTTAAAACTGAAAGTTACAACAAGCATTTATATGTGGCACTAGCTTTCACACACCTATTGCAGGGACTCTTAACCCGAGTTTTACTCTTTAGTTGGCCTAACTGTTCACAACAGGGGTAGCTCTTTTTGCCTAAATCATTATTAAACATTGCATTGCACGCATAAGTCATGACTTTATTTTTTTCTTTCAAATTGTAATAACAAGAATGATTTTTCTTTATGAGCATGATAAGCATATATTCTTTTCTTTCCTCCTAGGCAAGATTAAACATGCTAATTTGCAAAAAATTTACTCTTTAGCTCTTCCCTACACTTATCGAGGTGACAACAAGCATATGAGCCTAATAATTCTCTCCTAAGCATTCAAATCCAACTCTAGCCAAGACAAATACTCTACTCATGCAAGACACCTCCTAGAAAAAGTTTAAAAAGGCTCCATTTTTGGGCACTCATGCTTACAACTCATCAAAAGCTTGAAAATTGACAAGAAAGCCTATCCTAGGAAATCATAGTCATGCAAAAATAGCATCCACAAAACAACCACATGCTCAAATCAAAGAAAGCTCAAAACTATAGCTCGAACTCAGATGCTCAAGGGCTCCACAAACATGATATTCCACCCCCAAACTTAAAACATGCATTGTCCTCAATGTATAAAGAAAATAAGGCATACACAAGCATGAGAATAATAAAAGAATGGAAGGCGGAGTGAACAATACTGACTGGGAATGATGATGACCTTCTCATGGACGCTTGCAAGCAAAGAAGAAACTGGGATCACAAGACCTACAAAACAAAAACAAACAGTAAATCAAAAACAAAAAGAGAAACTCAACTGAACTTACCTGGGTTGCCTCCCAAAAGCGCTTGTTTAACGTCATTAGCTCGACGTGTTGACCGAATAGGCATCAAGGTGGTCTAATGTCAGGTGTCCCATCAACAGTGCTCTTCCTAGCACCTCTCCTACAACCCACCAACATGGTCTCTGCTGTGTTATGAGGGTCCTCAAAAGCTTTTAGGATCTCCTTCTCCTATTGGACTTTGATGATCAGCTCTCTGCGCTCAATATCAATTATAACCCTCCCTGTAGCAAGGAAAGGTCTCCCTAATATGATAGGCATGGCAAGATTCTCTTTAATATCTAAAACAAAAAAATCAACATGAAGGAAAAATCTACCTACCTTAATCAAAACATTTTCCACAATTCCATAAGGACTAACCACAGACTGGTCAGCCAACTGGAGCCTAACAGTAGTAGATTTTATCTCTCCTATATTTAGCTTTTTGCACAATGATAATGGAATGATATTTATGCTAGCCCCTAGATCACATAATGCTCTACATGAATAAGTACCAAAATTACAAGGAATAGTAAAACTCCCTAGATCAGTCAATTTCTCTGGTACTTTCTGTTGGACACGAGCACTGCATGTCGATGCGAAGTACACAGTCCCCATCTGCTTCTCCTTTTTCTTCTTGATGATTCATTCCTTCATGAACTTCCTGTAGTGAGGCATTTGCTCCAGTGCATCTGCAAAAGGAATATTAACAGTCAAACCTGTAAAAGCATCAAGAAACTTATCAAACTGAGCTTTAGAATTCCTCTTTTTCTTTTTTTGTGATTTGGGAACTAAAACAGTAGGAGAAGGGATAGAGGGCTCAGGATTAAACTTTTCAGTTTCGTTTGAGGTGGTGGCCTCTTCAACTTCCTTAGTAAGTTCCTCTGGTTCAGTAGTCTCTTCCTCCTCAGCTACTTGAGTTTCCTCCTCGTGATGCACAGTGACGGCCTTGCAGTACTCCAGATTGGATTTCTCTTGTTCAGCTGGGGCTTTACCCTTGTTCATATTGTTAACAACACTTACCAGTTGTCCCAGCTGAGTTTCGATGTTCTTAATTGCTGCACTATGGCCATTTACTGTGGTGTTTATAGCGACCACAACCTCCTCAAGCTTGTTCGACCTGTGACTTGATTCTGCAATGAAAGCTCCAACAAGTTCTTCTAACGATTTTTTACTTTCTTGATTTTGAGGGGCAAAACCAAGAGGATTTAACACATTTTTATTATTAGCATAGGAAAAATTCTCATGATTTCTATTGCTAGGGTGATAATGTGTAGGTGTAGAATTATTATTATACCCCCTAGAATTAAAATTCGAAACATACTGAACCTGCTCTAGATTTTCCTCCTGAGTCTGGAATGCAAGGGTAGCTGCAGACTCGATCGATTGAGCACTCCCTGTACCTGAAAATTTCAGAAAAGCATTAGCCAGGGAAGACATCTGAGCCTGAAGTGCACTTACGTTGTCAATCTCGAACACTCTAGCAGCAATCTTTTTCGGTCCCGACCGCTCAGATGGCCACTGATAGCTATTGGTGGCCATTTCCTCCAGCAAAGTCCTAGCACTCTCAACGATTTTGGACAACAGAGTCCCACCTGCAGCTGCATCAAAAATAGTTTTTGTACTAGGAGTTAAGCCATTATAAAATAATTGAACCTGAAGCCAGTCGGGATAGCCATGCTGGGGCACTTCCTCAGCAGCTCTTTAAATCACTCCCACGCCTCGAAGAGTTGCTCATCAAATTGTTGCTGGAATGACCCAATTTCGGTCCTCAGCTTGACCGTCTTGGCAGGGGGAAAGAATTTCTTCAAAAATGCCTAGACCAAAGCATCCCAAGTGGTAATGCTCCCAGGTGGAATCGATTGCAACCAGTCACGAGCCTTGTCCTGCAAAGAGAAAGGAAACAAACGTAAGCGAATAGCATCTTCAGAGACTCCATTTAATTTTACCGTCCCACAGATGTCTAGGAAAGATTTCAAGTGAGAGTTTGGATCCTTCGTGGGTGATCCTCTGTAAGCGCAGTCTCGAGCCATCTGAATGAGACCTGTTTTCAACTCAACATTGTTAGCATTGATCGGGGCATAGACAATCCCCGATTGTTGCTCCTGAAAGACCAGCTGAAAATAGTCCCTAATGGGCTTAGGCTCCTCGGGTTAGGATTGGCCATTTGGATATGATTTTCTTGGTTTTCCCTTCGAAGTCTATTAAAAGTTCTCTCTATCTCCGGGTCAAAGGGAACTAAGGCCAACTCCCTAACCTTTCGCATGCACAAACAAGACTAACCTAAAAAGGAAAATAAAAGAAAATAAATTAGGAAAGAAACTAGAAAAGGAAATAACTAAATCTAAACAAGGAAAATCTAATCTAAAAAAGGGAAAGATAAGCAAATAAGGAAAGCAAAAGATGAATATGGCAAAAACAATTTAGGAAACTACCTAATGAGGGAAAAAATTAATCTAATAAGGATAAAACTAAAGAGGAAAACTCTATCTATGGAAAAATTCAAACAAACATGGCAAAATCTAAATATGTAAAAGAAAAATAAAGGGAAAACTGCAATCTACCTAAAAATAAAAATAATAAAATACACCCTAAACTAAGACCGGACAATTTTTCTACGATATTATATTGACTAAATATGTCAATCCCCGGCAATGGCGCCAAAAAACATGATGCACGAATTGCTAACCGCAAGTGTACGGGGCAAGTTATAATATAGTGAAAATAATTTCAAATGTCGTCCTCTTAATTGGGTTTCTAGCCAATTTAATTACCGAAAATAATTTTGACCAATTTTATTTAGGGAACACACTTTAATGACAAAGAATGCAAAATTAGACACAAAACTAAAAGAATGTGACAATCTAATGATGACAAAGGTCTTAGGGAATTGATTTCACCAATTGGAACTATGGATTAATTCATGGATTATTAACATGCTATGACTCATAAATCTTGGAATACTAAACTCACACATATCTCTCCCGAGCATACATGATTCTCTCACATGCGATGAACCCGATATCCCTATCTAAATTCATTTAACATGCAAGGCATTAAGGTTATCCTTTTTAAGGATTTCTAGAATTAACTATTATCTCCCGATCTCTAGCTAAATCCTAGTTATGCATAACGATTTCTAAGCTAAATTTCCTCTCCCGAGTTAGATTTAAACACAAACAACATTCAATTCATGGCCGGTAAATTGAAAGCATTAAACACACATTATGCATAAATGTAATCAATAGCAAAAATCCAATAAATCAATCCATAAGTGCCCAACGGCTACATCAATCCCTAAGAAATAAACTTAGCTACTCATAATCCGCATTACGATATAAACTAAGTACAAATTAGCCATTAAAACTACTAAAGAAAAGGGAAAAGAGGAATAAACGCTAAGTAGGCCGAGACCACACGTCCCCATCACGATCTCCACGAGCAAAGCCTTCAATCCCGATTTTCTCCACTCGGTTAAGCTTCCACAACAGCCAATTCTATGAGTTTTCGGCCACAATTGTCCCAAAAAAGTCCCCAAATCTGACCTAATCGCAAACTATAAATAGGGAAAAATTTGGCCTAGTGTCGCGACGCTATAGGGGTAGCGTCGCGACTCTGTCGTGATACGCAGATTCTGTTTTGGAATTCCTGGATAGCGTCGAGACGCTATGGTCACAGCGTCTCGACGCTGTGACCTGTTGCCGCCTAATTAGAAATGGAATGTAGGAGCATCGAGACACCCTATAGCAGGGGTCTCGACGCTGGTCCTCGGCAAGGCCTGAATTGTGTTCTTCCAACATTGATTTCCTTTGTTTCTTTAGCCTCTTTTTTTGCATCCCGAGCATCCAATTAGCTCCAAAACATATTTCCTACAAATACAACACACAAATGCATAATTTTGGCCAAAAAATAATAAAAGACTAGCTAAATTAATTAGGGAAAAATAGCTAGCTATGCTCGTTATCATGTACTGATCCCCTCCCCTTCTTTCCCCCCAACATTTTAGATTATGCAGGTTATGAGGACTGCCTTGACCATGGTGATGCAGAGGAGGTGCTCGAGGAAGCACCATAGCTAGATAGCATTGTTCTCTTTTATATTCTTATCTTGGATAGGGTAGTGTTGCTTTCATTGGTTGGACAGCTGTTGTCCCATTTGTTTTAGTTCTAAATTTATTACTGTCGAAACTCTAGGCTTAGTTGAGTTGGTTGTAATAAACTCTATCTCTTTATTCAGTTAATGATAGTTCGGTTGCTCCTAATGAACTAAAGTTAAAATTAGTTGTGTTTTGTTGAGTTCTTAGTTGTGGAGGCTCTACATGGTTGTTTATTATTACGCGGGATCTGACGCGCTAGTTTCTATGAAGTTCTGTTGTGTTGTAGTATGGTGGTGTAGCTGGAATTATTTTAGAAGTGTTCTTCTTGTTCTAGCAGGTGTTTGAAAATTTTTGGTTTAGTCCGTTGTACGTCGTTATGTTGCCGAAATTTTCGGAGCACTCGGGTAGTTTCGTCATGAGTTAGTAATGTCACTAGGTTAATAGTTTATAAAAACCTGGGGCGTTACAACACCGACTCAATAAGCCTACCATTTTGGGGACAAGGCCGAGTGGGGAGTTGGGAACATAATCACACAAGATGGAATTCACTCCTTCTCGACTTTAGGAAAGCAGATGAGTGTTCCCTTAAGTGGTGACTCCGGGTCTTGAACAAAGGGCCCTACCCTCTCACTGGCCCGAGAGGGGTTTCTGTTTGGTGGTTGGACCACAAACAGGTTGTTCATTAGAGAAGCACTGGTACTTAAGGACATAGAAGTAACCCAGGGGTAAAACGGTAATTTGACCCAGCTGGTGTTACGAACGCTCGTGAAAGACTAACTAATTGTTATTGTTCTATATCCGTGGACACAGAAAATGTGTCTGCAGTGAGAAGAGTTCAACTGTGAGTCTATAGTGGAATGAACACACAGTTAACGAATATTGATTAATCTTGTTAATGAGTTTGACCAATTAATCTCACATCGTTGGAGCTTCTGATCCGCAGGTCCATTAGGTCCCACTGGTAGCTCGTAAAGAGACTTGAGGCAATTAAGTATAAATTGTAAATTGAAAGTGTTCAATTTGTTTAGGAGAATCATATAATGTATATAACATTATAATATAAAGTTTATGAAACTTTATAATATAATTTTGAATTAATTTCAAAAAATTAATTTTGGGAGAAAATATTTGAAAGAGTTCAAATAATTAATATGAATTGGATTCATATTAATAATTTAATAAAATCCCTAAAATTAAATATATGATATTTAATTGGATAGTTAATTAATTATTTAATAAAATTAGATATGAATAAGATAATAGATTTGATTAGATCTTATTCATGACCTTTTCCTATAAGGATTAGATCTTATGGCATTTTCCTATAAATAGGACCCCTGGGGTGGGGTGAAAGGCATCTCATTCATTCTCCTACTCTCAGAGAATTCTCCTGAAGTCTCCCACCAGTCTCCTTCCTCTAGTAGTCTCAGAGTCATACCGGTGTAGCCATAGTGGTAGTGTTTACAATAGTTCGTGATTATTTCACAAGCAGTTGGTGAATTTAATCTGAGTCGTCAACGAGAGTAAGTAACTTGTTACTATATAAATTAGATTTAGATCTAATATTTTTGTATGCTTAGCCTTAATATAAATCTAGAATAGTTCTAAGTTTATTGCCAATGTATTGGTATTTTAGATTGAACAAAATTAACTACGAATCGATCCCAATTCGCTTCCTCTTTACGGAATTACGGAATTTCAATCCTTCATGTCTAATTAATCCTGATTGGTTAATTGATTAAGCAATTCAAGGTCCAATTAATGAAATCAACACCCTAGAATTATCCCTCCAAATTGTATCTCCATTTATCTTTTGCTTTCTAGATTAGCTTTTTAGTTATTCTTCTTTGGAATTAGATTTTGTTCTCTAAATAAATCTAAGCAAGATTATTCGCGGTAATTAAGTGAATAAATCTAATCTCTGTGGAGATGATACTCTTATACTCAAAATCACTATATTACTTGACCGGTGCGCTTGCGGACGACCATCAAGTTTTTGGCGTCGTTGTCGGGGATTGGCTAATTTTTATTCATTTAATATTGTAAAGAAATTGCTTGTTTTAATTTAGAGGTTTTATTTTGCTTTCTTTGTTTTTAATTTTATTTGAGTACTGGTCCATTGTTCTTGTTGTGCTGTTATTTGGTGTTTGCATCTGATTAAGAACCTAATCGTTGTTGCTTTAATTGTTGTAAATGGCTTTGTATAATTTTGGGTGGCTCTTTAGGGAATCTGAGCCTGAAGAACCAACACCATCGTCCAATTTTTCCTTTTCTAGTTATTCCCCTTTAGAAGAAAATTCTCCCCTTGAAAGCTTACTTCAAAATTATATTGAGGATAATAGAGCCACTAAATTAGCTCTAGAAAAATCCCTAGGGAGATTGCATCCCCAAGAGGAGAAGAGTGGTGTGTGATTCGCTTCAATAGAAGAAAAGTCTTCCCTAAAGAGCTTGCTTCAAAATTTTATTGAGAAGTCTAGAGCCATGAGTGTAGAATTAGAAAAATCTATGGAGAGACTCCAAACCCAAAGGGAGGATAGGGAAGTAGGATCCACTTCCATAGGATGTCTAGTGAGTCATGTGGCCACTGATTCATTAGCGCCAATTTATGAGTCTAATTCTTTCAATTTTTCTAAGCTTGAGCATATGGGGGTGAGTTGTATTGATAGTGGGGAAGAATTTGAAAGGTTTAGCACCCACCAAGAGCAAGTTTGTGAGGAAGAAAAAGAAAATGAGCTTGTAGCGTTAGACGATTCTTAGGAGGTAGAGTTTAAGGTTGAAAAGCCTTTGTCTGTTTTATCTTCCCCATCCTCTATTGATCATGATTGTTTGACGGGAGCCTGTCGTGGGGCTCGAGCCAAATAAATTTATAATCCACGCACTACAACTATTTTGTAGAAATAGTGGTCGGGGTCGAACACAGGGAAGGGGATCTAGCAGATGCAGAATTTTGTGTTCATATAACAGGGGGGTTTTAGAAAGGCAACACAATAAAATAAATTGCTGAATGTAAAAGAAACAGAATAAAGCATACGATGGAAAAATAGAGCAAAAATCAATATCATAAAAAGGGATCGCCGGATTGGGATTTCTTATGCCTGAATGTTATTTTACTTGGCTTCCTAGTTTTCTCTAAGAATTATTCTACGTCGATTTTTATTAGTCCGGTTGGCTTCTTGGTTACTCGGAGGACCCCTTACACTAACCTGTGTTTAATTAACCCGTTAACCGAGAATTCTGCAATTAACAAGATTAATCAATTTTATCATTATCGATCGTCACCCCTCATACATAAAGTAGCAACCATCCGAGACCTCGCAATGGCCACTAAATTATATCTAACTAATCTAGAATAAGCAATCTTGCAATTACCTACTTAAACTACCCGCTTTAGGATCGTGGGTCCGGAATTGTATTAACTAAATTTAAACTTAATTTAAATCTAATTCATACAACTGATGCGCAATTTGCTTACCGCAAGTGTACGGGTCAAGTTATAATATAGTGAATGTGAAATTCGAATGTCGTCCTCGGGATTGGTTTCTAATCAATTTTAATTACCGGAAATACACTTGTCCAATTTTATTTAGGGATCCGAATTAAGTGAGAATGAAATTAAATCAAACACAAAACAATGCAAAGAGATGTGACAACTAATGAGAACAATGGTCTTAGGGATGTGATTTCACCAATTGGGATTATGGATTAATTAATGGATTATCAACATGCTATGATTCATAAATCTTGGGAAACTAAAATCACACATATCTCTCCCGAGCTTACATGATTCTCCCACATGCAATTGAACCCGATATCCCTATCTAAATTCAATAAACATGCAAGGCATTAAGGATACCCTTTTTAGCGATTTCTAGGATTAACTATTATCTCCCGATCTCTAGCTAAATCCTAGTTATGCATAATGATTTCTAAGCCAAATCCTCTCTCCCGAGTTAGATTTAAGCACAAACAACATTCAATTCATGGCCGGTAAATCGAAAGCATTAAACATACATTATGCATAAATGAATCAATAACATAAATCCATAACATTAATCCATAATTGCCCCAACGGCTACATCAATCCCTAAGAGTAAAGACCTAGCTAATCATACAACACGTTACAATATAGCTACAATCTAAAACAGCCATAAAACCTTACTAAAGTAAGGGAAAGGAGAATTAAACTCTATGTAGGCCGAGATCGAACGTCCCCGTCACGATCCCCACGAACAATGGGTTGATTTCCACTTTGCTCTCCCTTAATCAGCTCCAAAGGCTCTGTTTTTGCTCTGTTGTACGGCTCCAAGGTGTCCAAAAGAAGTTCCCCAAAAAGCCCTAATCGAAAATTATAAATAGGATGAAATTCTGTCGTAGCGTCGAGACGCTATAGGGATAGCGTCGCGACGCTATCGCCTGCCGCACATTCTGCTTAAGGGAATTTCGAGAGCGTCGAGACGCTAAGGTCGCAGCGTCTCGACGCTGTGAGCTGTTGCCGCCTAATTCAGATAAGGAAAGGCAGCGTCGAGACGCTAAGGAGCAGCGTCTCGACGCTAGTCTGCGGCTGACCCTATTTTGACTTTTTCTTCTTTGATTTTTTTCTCATTCTTTGACCTCTTTTCGCCCCCGAACATCCAATTGGCTCCAATATTAATTTCCTACAAATACAACATGAAAATACATGAAATTTGGCCAAAAAATATAAAAGACTAGCTAAATAAATAAGGGAAAAATAGCTAGCTTATGCTCGCTATCAAACACCCCCAAACTTAAGCTTTTGCTAGTCCTCGAGCAAACTAAAAAACAAACATACGGTAGAAGAATGGATGCAACAAACATGACTCAATCCTCAAGGCTCAAAAGTCAATAAACAAGCAATCAAGAGACATGCACATGAGGACCAATGAGGGAGACAAATTAAAAGTTTTCCAAAATTAACTTGCACAAGCGAGATTTAACTCAACGAGATCAGACTCTACTAGCCCGGGATTGGATTATTAAGCTCTCAACTCATCTTCCCTCTACACTGGCACTAAGGTTTCACTAATGAGTTAATGGAACAAATTAGTTTGTTTTTCTCCATACTTAGGTGCCTATAATTGAAAATTAAAACATGCATTTATATGTGGCACTAGCTTTCACACACCTATTGCAGGGACCCTTAACCTGAGTTTTCTCTGGTTGGCCTAACTGATCACAACAGGGGTAGCTCTTTTTGCCTAAATCTTTATTAAACATTGCAGACTGTGCACAGGCCATGGCATAATAATTTCTTTTCTTTCAAAAGTAAAGACAAGAGTGATTTTTTTTTTTATGAGCATGATAAGTATATATTCTTTTCTTTCCTCCTAAGCAAGATCAAACATGCTAATTTGCAAAAAATTAACTCTTTAACTCTTCCCTACACCTATCGAGGTGACAACAAGCATATGAACCTAATAATTCGCTCCTAAGCATTCAAATCCGAATCTAGTCAAGACAAATACTCTACTCATGCAAGACATCTCCTAGAAAAAGTTTAAAAAGTCTCCCTTTTTGGGCACTCATGCTTACAACTCATCGAAAGCTTGAAAATTGACAAGAAAGCCTATCCTAGGAAGTCATAGTCATGCAAAAATAGCATCCAGAAAACAACCATATGCTCAATTCAAAGAAAGCTCAAAACTATAGCCCGAACTCAAATGTTCAAGGGCTCCACAAACATGCTATTCCACCCCCAAACTTAAAACATGCATTGTCCTCAATGTATAAAGAAAATAAAGCATAATCAAGCATGAGAACAATAAAAGAATAGGAGGAGTGAACAGTACTGCCCTGGAATGACGATGTCAGCCTTTATAGAAGCTTGCAAGCACGGGAGAAACAGGAACTAAGACCTACAAACAAAAACAAACAATAAATCAAAAGCAAAAAGAAAAACACAACTAAACTTACTTGGGTTGCCTCCCATAAGCGCTTGTTTAACGTCATTAGCTCGACGTGTTGACCGAAGAGGCGTCAAGGTGGTCTAATGTCAGATGTCCCATCACTGGTGCTCTTCCTAGCACCTCTCCTATAGCCCACCAACATGGTTTCTGATGTGTTCTTAGGGTCCTCAAAAGCTTTTAGGATCTCCTTCTCCTGTTGAACTCTGATGATCAGCTCCCTGCGCTCAATATCAATTATAACTCTCCCTGTAGCAAGGAAAGGTCTCCCTAATATGATAGGCATGGCAGGATTCTCTTTAATATCTAACACAAAGAAATCGACAGGAAGGATAAATCTACCTACTTTGATCAGAACATTCTCCACAACTCCATAAGGACTAACCACAGACTGGTCAACCAACTGGAGTCTAACAGTAGTAGATTTTATTTCTCCTATGTTAAGCTTTTTGCCCAATGATAGAGGAATTATGTTTATGCTAGCCCCTAGATCACATAGTGCTCTACAGGAATATGTACCAAAATTACAAGGAATAGTAAAACTCCCTGGGTCAGACAATTTCTCTGGTACTCTCTGTTGGACACGAGCACTGCACGTCGATGCAAGGTATACAGTCTCCATCTGCTTTTCCTTTTTCTTCTTATTGAGTCATTCCTTCATGAATTTTCTGTAGTGAGGCATCTGCTCCAGGGCATCTGAAAAAGGAATATTAACATGCAATCCCATAAAAGCATCTAGAAACTTGTCAAACTTAGCCTTAGAATTTTTCTTTTTCTTTGATTTAGGAACTAAAACAGTAGGAGAAGGGATAGAAGGCTCAGGATTAAGCTTTTCAGCTTCATTTGAGGTGGTGCCCTCCTCAGCTTCTCCAGTGAGTTTCTCTGGTTCAGTAGTTTCCTCCTCGTGATGCACCACAATGGCTTTGCAGTACTCCAATGAAGATTTCTCCTGTTCAGTTGGAGCTTTCCCTTTGTTCATAGTGTTGACAACACTTACCAGTTGTCCCAACTAAGTCTCTATGTTCTTAATGGCTGCAGAATGACCATTGACAGTGGTGTTTAAGGCAACCACGGCTTCCTCGAGCTTATTTGACCTGTTACTTGATTCTGCAATAAAAGCTCCAACAAGGTCCTCTAAAGACTTTTTACTTTCTTGCTTAGGAGTGAAGCCAGGAGGATTCAGAACATTCTTATTATTTGCATACGAAAAATTCTCATGATTTCTATTACTAGGGTGATAATGTGTAGGTGTAGAACTATTATTGTACCCCCTAGAATTAAAATTAGATACATACTGAACCTGCTCGAGATTTTCCTCCTGAGTCTGGGATGCGAGGGCAGCTGCAAACTCGATCGATTGAGCACTCCCTGTACCTGAAAACTTTAAAAACGCATTAGCCAGGGAAGACATATGGGCCTGCAGTGCACTTACGTTATCGATCTCAAACACTCCAGCAGCAATCTTCTTGGGTCCCGACCGCTCAGATGGCCACTGATAGCTATTGGTGGCCATTTCCTCCAGCAAAGTCCTAGCATTCTCAACAGTTTTGGACAATAGAGTCCCACCTGCAGCTGCATCAACAATAGTTTTTGTACTAGGAGTTAAGCCATTATAAAATAATTGAACCTGAAGCCAGTCGGGATATCCATGCTGAGGGCACTTCCTCAGCAGCTCTTTAAATCGCTCCCAAGCCTCGAACAGCTGCTCATCAAACTGCTGCTGGAACGTCCCAATCTCAGTCCTCAGCTTGACTGTCTTGGCAGAAGGGAAGAATTTCTTTAAGAATGCCTGGACCAAAGCATCCCAAGTGGTAATGCTCCCAGGTGGAATAGACTGTAGCCAATCCCTCGCTTTATCCTGCAAAGAAAAAGGAAATAAACGTAAGCGAATGGCATCTTCAGAGACACCATTTAACTTTACCGTCCCACAGATGTCTAGGAAGGATTTCAAGTGGGAGTTTGGATCCTCGGTGGGTGATCCTTTGTATGCACAATCTCGAGCCATTTGAATGAGACCCGTTTTCAGCTCAAAGTTGTTAGCATTGATCGGGGCATAGACAATCCCCGATTGTTGCTCTTGAAAGACCGGCTGAAAGTAGTCCCTAATAGGCTTAGGCTCCTCAGGATTAGGATTGGCCATTTGGATATTTTCTTGATTTTCCTTTCGAAGTCTATTGTATGTTCTTTCTATCTCTGGATCTAAGGGAACTAAGGCCAACTCTCTAACCCTTCGCATGCACAATCCGACCTAACCTAAAATGGAAAAATAAAAGAAAAGGAAAGAAAACAAATAAGGAAAGAATCTAAGACAAGGAAAAGCTAAATCTAAAATAGGAAAGAAAGATAATCTACAAAAGGAAAAGATAAACAAATAAGGAATGTACAATCAAATATGGCAAAAACAAATAAGGAAACTAGCAAATAAGGAAAATAATCTAGAAAAGGAAAATAAACCAAAAAGAAAAATCTATCTATGGAAAATCCAAACAAATATGGAAAAATCTAAATATGGAAAAAGAAAATAAAGGAAAAATGCAATCTACCTAAAAAAAATAATAATAAAAAATAACAAAAAAAAATAAAATACACCCTAAACTAAGACAGGACAATTTTTCTACGATATTAAAATTGACTAAATATGCCAATCCCCGGCAACGGCGCCAAAAACTTGATGCGCAATTTGCTGACCGCAAGTGTACGGGTCAAGTTATAATATAGTGAATGTGAAATTTGAATGTCGTCCTCTGGATTGGTTTCTAATCAATTTTAATTACCGGAAATACTCTTGTCCAATTTTATTTAGGGATCCGAATTAAGTGAGAATGAAATTAAATCAAACACAAAACAATGCAAAGGATGTGACAACTAATGAGAACAATGGTCTTAGGGATGTGATTTCACCAATTGGGATTATGGATTAATTAATGGATTATCAACATGCTATGATTCATAAATCTTGGGAAACTAAAATCACACATATCTCTCCCGAGCTTACATGATTCTCCCACATGCAATTAAACCCGATATCCCTATCTAAATTCAATAAACATGCAAGGCATTAAGGATACCCTTTTTAGCGATTTCTAGGATTAACTATTATCTCCCGATCTCTAGCTAAATCCTAGTTATGCATAATGATTTCTAAGCTAAATCCTCTCTCCCGAGTTAGATTTAAGCACAAACAACATTCAATTCATGGCCGGTAAATCGAAAGCATTAAACATACATTATGCATAAATGAATCAATAACATAAATCCATAACATTAATCCATAATTGCCCCAACGGCTACATCAATCCCTAAGAGTAAAGACCTAGCTAATCATACAACGCGTTACAATATAGCTACGATCTAAAACAGCCATAAAACCTAACTAAAGTAAGGGAAAGGAGAATTAAACTCTATGTAGGCCGAGACCGAACGTCCCCGTCACGATCCCCACGAACAATGGGTTGATTTCCACTTTGCTCTCCCTTAATCAGCTCCAAAGGCTCTGTTTTTGCTCTGTTGTACGGCTCCAAGGTGTCCAAAAGAAGTTCCCCAAAAAGCCCTAATCGAAAATTATAAATAGGATGAAATTCTGTCGTAGCGTCGAGACGCTATAGGGATAGCGTCGCGACGCTATCGCCTGCCGCACATTCTGCTTAAGGGAATTTCGAGAGCGTCGAGACGCTATGGTCGCAGCGTCTCGACGCTGTGAGCTGTTGCGGCCTAATTCAGATAAGGAAAGGCAGCGTCGAGACGCTAAGGAGCAGCGTCTCGACGCTAGTCTGCGGCTGACCCTATTTTGACTTTTTCTTCTTTGATTCTTTTCTCATTCTTTGACCTCTTTTCGCCCCCGAACATCCAATTGGCTCCAATATTAATTTCCTACAAATACAACATGAAAATACATGAAATTTGGCCAAAAAATATAAAAGACTAGCTAAATAAATTAGGGAAAAATAGCTAGCTTATTCTCGCTATCAAACCTTTAACATGCATCCTAGGCCTATCAAGGGTCGTCACTCCGTAGAGATTGTCTTGCCTCAGCTTAGTGGCTATCTAAAAGTAACTGATAGAATACACAAGCGGTAATCTCCTAGGGTCGTCAAGCCTAAGACACTAGCCTCATGTATTGGTTTAAACGGGATAACATGCAAAACTCAATAAAAGTGCAGCAAGAACAGAATTGAAATACAAGAAAACTCAGCCAAGTTAAATAACAATCAAGTCATAATCCCAATCCAACGATACAAAGACGTTTAGCTACTCATAAACAAGGTAAAACCATAAACAAATACAAGGAATTGCAAAAGATATGACCTAACAATGTTTATACATCAGCTAGAAAGTAAAGAAAGCAAAACAAAACGAAAAGAGACCTAAAATCTGACCTAACGGTGGACTGAACCGAAGCCTAATATTTATAGAAAACGTCGTAGCGTCGAGATGCTAGGATCGGCGTCTCGACGCTGCGAACTTTTTATTCCGCTTCAAATTCGCGTCGGCGTCAAGACGCTAGGGGCAACGTCTCGACGCCATCCCTAATCCGAGCATGCTGTCTTTTTTCTCGGTCTTGTCTCGTTACATCTCGGTACGGGGCTTCAATCTTTGGCTCTTGGTGTCGTTCTTCAGGCTCGCTTCAATACACTTGGGTTTTTTCACCTCCTCGCGTCCAAGACACCGAGATCGCTCCAAAACTCCATAATTGGCCCGAATTAACACCAATTTAGCATAATTGGCTCCCGACATCGCCTAAGCTCAAAGATCCTGCAAATAAGACAAGTAAAGCATAAAATTCCTCTAACAAGCTTAGATTAGAGGTGATAAAATAGGACTATTTAGGTCCTATCATTGTTCTTTTTCTTGTTCTCACGAGTCAATGTCAGAGTCTGAGTCCATTTATTTTGATATTTCTCCTTTTATGATTTTGTTAAAGAAAAATACCAAAAATATTTCTGCTTCAGAAGCCCATGAAAAGTTAGTAAGTTTGCTAGCAATAGTTGGCTTTATCGATTCAAGGAAGAAGGGCCCGAAGAAATACGAGAATTTTTACGTGCCTTGAAAGCCCGAATGAGCTCGTTTAGCTAAGAGGCGTTAAATAAGCGTTTCTTGGGAGGTAACCCAAGTTTATTTATCTTTAATTTTCTTTTCTTTGTTTTCTAGTTTTTTTTAGTTAGTGCATGTTGATCTTTTGTTCCTGTTGATTGAATTTTGTAGGAGCTCGAGAACCACAATTTCTTCCAAAAATCTCTCCAATGATTGTTGAGGCTGACATCCTTGGTTTCTCTCGCACTCCAAGACAGTATTATTTCCCTTTATCTTTATAATTGTCCTTATGCATGTTTAATTAGTCCGAATAGTTGATACATTAAGGACAATGTACAATTTAAGTTTTGGGGAGAGGCTTTGCTGTTCTAATCTGAGCTTGTTGAAAATTTTTTGTGATGATTCTATTGCATCTGTTTTGATGAGGATGACCTGTGATATGATCTAGATAATGAACCTATACAGTTTTTGTGAAATATGAAAGCATGTTCAAGATTCATGTAAATTTTAAAAAAAAATCTTTGATTTCCTTGCACATATTGAGCACTTAGCCTACTTATTAATGGTTTTGAAGGCTTAAGACAGGATTATATTATCTAGATGTTTGTTGTCACTCCGATAGGCTTAAAATCTTATTTGAAAGTTTTTTTGACAATATGGGGTGGGGGGATTTGAACCACAGACCTCGTGGTTACTAGTACAACTTTATGCTAGTTGAGCTATGCTCTTGTTGGCAAGATCTTATTTGAAAGTGAAACTGCATGAGAGTTTGTAATGTTTTACTTGGGAGAAATTGTGTGTTTATTAGCCTGCAAAAAAAATAGAGGAAAAGAAGAAGAAAAAAAAAAGAAATGGAAAAAAAAAGCTTGTTGTGGTTAAAATGATCAAGGGTAAAGAGAGCTGATAGTAGGACTTGTCGAGTGTCCTAGTCAAATAAATTTGTATTCACCGGTTCCTAGCTACTTTGCAGTAGAAGTGGTTGGGGTCGATCACAGGGAACAGTCGGTTTATCTCTAAGTTCTTTATGTTTATATGTAAACGAAGGGGGGAGGGAAATTGGAGAAAATAATTTAGAGCAAGGAAAATAAATTGCAGAAAATAAAGAGCGAAAAAATAAAAGAGAGTGGTTGATCGAACCTCAGATTCATGTCATCCGTACATTCGGTGTTCGTTTGGATGGACCTTAATCACAGATTATCTAATAACGAAATTTACATTTTAAGCCTAACGTACTCCTGAAAAAGCCAGAGAGCCATAATATCCCTATTTTATTAACCCGACCAATGCATCGAAGCTAATCTAATTGATTACTAATTAACTCGGTCGAATTAACTAGCTATAATTGCATTACGATTAGGATAGTTAGATAGCCAATTTTATAACTAGGAAAAGCCTAAATTATAAGATTAACTAAGTGTTCAATTCTAGGCTAACATGCAAAGTGCTACAAATTCAGGGATAACACGTCTAAACTAGAGCCACATGTTTCACCTATTGCTACCAATAGCGAATATGACTAAAACGACGAAAAACGGGGTTGTCAATTCCTCCTATCAATTCTAATCATGAATAAAATACAATTCAACACACATAAACAATAAACTCAGAATAAAAAGCTCAAAATCTCATAAGAACCAAACCAAACTTACAACTGAGTTTCCGATTACATGAAATTCACCTAGTCGAACATTGAGCAAGGCGTCAGGGTTTAATCAACCACTCAATCTAATCTAATCCTAAGCTAAATACAAAGGAAAAGAGAAGAAATTGGGAGAGAATGGAAGAAAAATGGAGAAAACGGCTAAAGAATGAAGGATGAACGGAGAGTCTCCTGCCCTAATCGCGAAACTGCACATTTATAATAAGTGACAGCGTCGAGACGCTGATGGTTTTTTAGCGCGCTTCAAATTTCCGTAGCGCCTAGACGCTACTATTTTAGTGTCTAGACGCTAGCTCTCGGATTAGCAGCGTTTTGGAACGTTTTTGCAGCGTTGGGACGCTCTCGATTGACCTCCAATGTGCATTGACTTTCATTAACCAAGGGAATTTTCGCCATTTTGCTTTGGTTTAGCTTGCTTTCAACCCGATTTGGTCCAGAACTCATATTTTAGACCTACAACAACATTATATTCAAATTAAAGCATTTTGCACATAGAATTCAACGAAGATAAGCAAAATAGGAGGGAATAATTGTATAACAAATTCGCTCTATCAAGAGCTACCTCTGTTGTGATCAGTTAGGCCATCCAAGGGTTAAACTCGGGATAAGGGTTCCTACAACAGTTGTGTGAAAGCTAGTGCCCTTGAATTAAAGAAAAATGCAAAGTTTGGGGGAGGCATACCCCGTTGTTTTTCAAGCACACTAGTGAGGTATTGCTTTCTTGAATGTTGGGAAGCTGGATAATTAGAGCTTAGGGCCAGTGTAGGGGGAAGATGAACTGAGGAATTTATAAACCTTTTGTAAGCTAGTAAAGAACTAATAAGTAGAGTTTGCACACACACATGCAAGGGATGAAAATTTTAAATTTAAATTTCGTGATGAATGAATATGTTTTAATATTTCCTTTAATTGTTGGAATTCATTATTTAGATCATTGAGGTTAGAGTCATTCATTTTCAATATTTGATTCGTATGTGGTTTTAGCTTTGCTCGGGACTAGCAAAGGTTTAAGTTTGGGGTGTGATAGCATGCAAAAATGTTATCTATTTCCTATTAATTTTAGCTAGTTTTGTGCTTAATTTGTAAGCTTTGATGCCATTTTATGTTTAAATTTTCAAAACCGAGTAAAAAAAGAGCAAAACCGGAGTTCTTGAGAGATTTTGGATGAATTTGGAGGCTTTTGGAGCATTTTGAAGAAGACCATTGAAGATCCAAGCCCAAAAGCCCAAGAGAGATGAGTTGGAGGCCCAAAATGAAGTCCAAAGGGTCATCCTTGAGGAGGAGATCCGAGAGGCTAGCGTCGAAACGCTAGCCTTGAGCGTCTCGACGCTGGCAAGCCATGAAGACTAAGCTAAGAATGGGGCAGCGTCTCGATGCTGCCTTCAGCGTCTCGACACTGAAGCTTCGTGGGCACCAAGTATCATACGTCACAGCGTCGAGACGCTGGGGCTGCTGGGCATCTATAAAAGGAGCCATTTTCAGCCAAGTTAAGGCAGTCAATTTGAGGGTTTTTACCCTATTCTCGATTCCACTCTAAAATTGGGGGGTTTAGGAGAAGATTTGGAGCCTTGTTGATAGCGAGCATAGCTAGCTAGTTTTCCCTAATTAATTTAGCTAGTCTTTTATATTTAAATGGCCAAAATTATGCATTTTCATGTTTTATTTGTAGGAAATAAGAATTGGAGCTAATCGTGTGTTCGGGACATGAAAAGAGGCTAAAGAAACGAAAAGAATTGAAGTTGGAAGCACTGTGGACTAACCTTGCCGAGGACCAACGTCGAGACCCTTGGTTTAGGGCGTCTCGACGCTGGCATTCCATTTTTAATCAGGCGGCAAAAGGTCCTAGGCGTCGCGACGCTGTGACCCTAGCGTCTCGACGCTTGCAGGTTTTCCAAAACAGATTCTGCGGAAGGGTGACAGCGTCGCAACGCTGCCCCTATAGTGTCGCGACGCTGTGACGATTTTTCAGCCTATATATATTTTGCGATTAGGTCAATTTGGGGGACTTCTTTTGGTGCATTGGTGGCCGAAAACTCAGAGAATTGGGGGTTGTGGAAGCTGAACCAAGTGGAGGAAAGCGGGATTCAAGGCTTTGTTCGTGGAGATCGTGACGGGGACGTGTGGTCTCGACCTACTTAGCGTTTATTCTTCTTTTCCCTTTACTTTAGTAGTTTTAATGGTCGTTTTAGACCTTAGTTATATCGTAACACGTAGTATGAGTAGCTAAGTCTCTAATCTTAGGGATTGATGTAGCCGTTGGGCACTTTATGGATTGATTTTATGGATTCTTGTTATTGATTACATTTATGCATATTTTGTTCTTAATGCTTTCAATTTACCGGCCATGAATTGAATGTTGTTTGTGTTTGAATCTAACTCGGGAGAGAGGATTTAGCTTAGAAATCGATGTGCATAACTAGGATTTAGCTAGAGATCGGGAGATAATAGTTAATTCTAGAAATCGTTAAAAAGGATAACCTTAATGCCTTGCATGTTTAATGAATTTAGATAGGGATATCGAGTTCACTGCATGAGGGAGAATCATGTATGCTCGGGAGAGATATGTGTGAGTTTAGTATTCCAAGATTTATGAATCATAGCATGTTGATTTTCCATTAATTAATCCATAATCCCAATTGGTGAAATCAGCACCCTAAGACCTTTGCCATCAATTGATTTCCATACTTTTTAGCTTTGTGTTGATTTTACATTACTTGTCACTTTGTTTGGTTCCCTAAAAAAAATTGGACAAAAGTATTTTCAGTAATTAAATTGGCTAGAAACCCAATCCAGAGGACGACATTCGAAATTATTTTCACTATATTATAACTTGACCCGTACACTTGCGGTTAGCAATTTTGCACATCAACCAAGTATCATACGTCACAGCGTCGAGACGCTGGGGCTGCTGGGCATCTATAAAATGAGCCATTTTCAGCCAAGTTAAGGCAGTCAATTTGAGGGTTTTTACCCTATTCTCGATTCCACACTAAAATTGGGGGTTTTAGGAGAAGATTTGAAGCCTTGTTGAAAATCTGTGGAGCTCGGGATCGATGGAGATCCCCACAAGAACGAGGAGATCGACATTTTTTTTAGCATTTCTCTTCCCTTTACCTTTATTTTTAGTTTCTAGATTAGGTGTAATTAGGAATTGTTGGATGTTTAGTGATTATGAGTAGTTAATTCCTAAATTCTATGGGTTTGGTTTCGTTTGTTGGACCTTTGCTTAATTGCTTAATTGATTTGGTTTAATTGTCATTATCATTCATTTGTGCATTTTGTCCTTAATGTTTTTAATCACCCGATCACTGATTGAATGAATTGTTTTCTAAGTGGAAACTCGACGGAGAGAAACTTAGACTAAAACTAAATGCATGACTGATGTTTATTTACCCGAGTGACAGCGGGATAAAATAAATAAACGTTAGAGGTTGTTAATGAAGGGTCGTAATGCTATGCTTAGTAAATAAGGAGGAAACCGAAAGGAGATTCTTTATTAAGATGCATGAGAATAGGAGGAGACCGACAGGAGAGTCCTTGATATTAGGCTTCTAAACTTATGAATTGAATGTCTAATTAATCCTAATTGGTTCAATGATTAAGCAATTTAAGGTCCAATTAATGAAATCAACACCCTAGAATTATCCCTCCAAATTTTGTCTTCATTTATCTTTTGCTTTCTAGATTAGCTTTTTAGTTATTCTTCTTTGGCATTAGATTTTGTTCTCTAAATAAAACTAATCAAGATTATTCGCGGTAATTAAGTGAATAAATCCAAGCCCTATGGAGACGATACTCTTATACTCAAAATCACTATATTACTTGGCCCGTGCACTTGCGAACGACCATCAGTAATGACCACCTGACGAGTGCGCACAACACCTCTAAGTGCAAGTATACACTATTAAGTAATAAAGTGAAGAGTACTTCAGATATCGTACTCAAGGGAGATGGTGACTAGTTGAAAAACACTCAATTCTTCAAAACAAGAACCTCCTCTAATTTTGCAACCGAGGATGGTAACCAAAAGACTAATTTGATTGGGGTTTTTATGATTATATACAGAAAGATAAAATAAAGTAAGTAAATGAAAGCGGTTAAAAGGATATATGAGATAAGCGGAGAATTCAAATAGCATCAACCAAAAGCAGTAAATTGTGTCCACCTTTGCGCTAGCAACTCACTCGGGCATTGCAAACAGTTGGAGAACGCTATCTATAGTGCCTACATAGACATGGTGCAGACAGATTCCTCCAATTGCGTCCGTAAACACCCTGACAACTAGATTCTGAGTTAAGTCCTACTCCTATTCAGCTCCGCTGTAGGTGCCTAACAGGACGAGCTGTCAGATAAAATTTATAATCCACGGCACTATAACTATTTTGTAGAAATAGTGGTCGGGGTCGAACACAGGGAAGGGGATCTAGCAGATGCAGAATTTTGTGTTCATGTAACAGGGGGATTTTGAAAAGGTGATGCAGTAAAGTAAAATGCTGAATGTAAAAGCAACTGAATAATAAAACATACTAGAGAGAGAAATAAAATGGAAATCAATATCAGAAAAAGATAGCTGGATTGGGATTTCTTATGCTTGAATGTTATTTCACTTGGCTTCCTAGTTTTCTCAAAAATCATTCTATGTAGCTTTTATTAGTCCGGTTAGCTTTTTGGTTACTCGGAGGACCCCCCCTACACAAACCTGTGTTTAATTAACCAATTAACCCAGAACCCTACAATTAACGTGATTAATTAAATTAACATGATCGACCGCCACCCCTCATGCATAAAGTAACAATCATCCAAAACCTCGCAATGACTACTAAATTATGTCTAACTAATCTAAAATAAACAATCTGAAACTTCGCAATTGCCTACTTAAATTAGCCGCTTTAGACTCGTGGGTCTGGAATTATATTAACTAAATATAAATTGAATTTAAATCTAATCAATACAACCTTTAACATGCATCTTAGGCCTATCAAGGATCGTCACTCCGTAGAGATTGCCTTGCCTCGGCCTAGTGGCTATCTAAAAATAACTGATAGAATGCACAGATAGAAATCTCCTAGGGTCGTCAATCCTAAGAAACTAATCTCATGCATTGGTTTAAACAAGATTACATGTAAAACTCAATAAGAGGCAGCAAGAACAGAATGTATAAGCCAGAAAACTCAGCCAAAAATGGATATCATTCAAGCATAATCCCAATCCAACGATACAAACGAGCTTAGCTACTCATAAACAAAGAAAAACTACAAACAAATACGAAAGAATGCATAAAATATGACGTAAGAAGATCTATACAGTAGCTAGAAACGAAAAGAGACGAAACTAATCGCAAAAGGGCCAAAATTCTAACTGGACTAAACCAAAGCCCTATATTTATAGAAAACGTCGCAGTGTCGAGACGTCAGGCTCGGCGTCTCGACGCCATCCCCAATTCGAGCCTTGCTGTCTTTTTTCTCGGTTTTGTCTCGTTATTTCTCGGTACGGGGCTTCAACCTTCGATTCTTGGTGTCGTTCTTCAGGCCCGCTTCGATACACTTGGGTCTTTTCACCTCCTTGTCGTCCAAGAACACTGAGATGGCTCCAAAACTCTATAATTGGCCCGAATTAACACAATTTAGCTTGGTTGGCTACCGACATCGCCTAAGCTCAAAGTACCTGTAAGTAAGACAAGTAAAATATAAAATTCCTCTAACAAGTTTAGATTAGAGGTAATAAAATAGGACTATTTTGGTCCTATCAAATACCCCCAACCTAAATCTTACTAGTCCTCGAGCAAGGCACACACAAACCAAAGAAAAAGATGTTGTGCATATAATTGTAAAGTGACTTAATCCTCAAGGCTCAAACATTCCAAAAACTAAAGCAATCAAGAGACATTCGCAGGAGACACAAATGAGGAGACAAATCAAAAGTTTTCAAAGATAATCTTGCACAAGAGAGTTCTATCCCACCTAAAGAAGACTTTACTAGCCTGGGATTGGTTTACTAAACTCTCATCCTATCTTCCCCCTACATTGGCACTAAGGTCTCGCTAAAAGGCGTAAATGGAACAAATTAAACTAGGTTGCTTCCTCTTTGCCTAGGTGCCTGAATAAGGAATTCCTTTTTCTTCTTCTTTTTATTTTGCTTTTCTTTTTCTTTTTGCATTTCTTTTAGGTCGGGGCACTAGTTTTCACACTACAGTGCAGGGACCCATAACCCGAGTTTAACCCTTGGTTGGCCTAACTGATCACACTGTAGGTAGCTCTTTTTACCCCTAAGCGCTCAATACAATGCAAGCATGGTTTTTTTTCAAAATAAAAAACACGAAAAACGAGCATATGATTTTTCTTTTGGGCTCGCACTCACTAACTCATTTTTCCTCTCTTCTTTTTCTTTTTTTTTTTCTTTAGCGGACGTATTTTCTTTTTCTCTCCTAGGCAAGATCCCACACACTATTTTGCAAAAAATTTAGATTTTCTCACTAAACCTTACACCTATCGGGGTGACAACAGGAATATAAGCTAAGTAACTCGCTCCTAAGCATTCAAGTCCTACTTTAAAGCAAGAAAGACACCCAACTCGTGCAAGACATATCCAAGAAAAGTTTTAAAAAGGCTCCTTTTTGGGCACTCATGGTCACAACTCATCGAAAGCTATAAATTTTCGAAAAAAAATTGAGTCAATCCTAGGAAATCATTATCACTTAAACAAGCATATACACAACAGGCATGCAAAGCATTCATTAAGCACAAACGCTAGCCTGACGCTCATATGCTCAAGGCCCAACAAAAATACAAAGTAGAATCCCCCACCCCCAACCTAAAGTTTACATTCCCTCAATGTAATTAATCATGCAAAGCAAGACAATGTACAAGGAAAGAACATAACTTCCCTGAATTTGAGCTCATGGGTGGTGGATCACGTTTGCTTACAAACATAGGGGCTTGCTTTTGGTTTCGCCAAACCTAAAAAGGCAAAACAAGAAAAAAAGCTTAAAAGCAACTAATAAAAATAAACCTATCTAAGAATTGAAAAGACAAATTGAAAAGACAGAAAGCAGAAAAATTATTGAGTGCAAATGCTTAAGGTCGTTTGCTCGACCACGCTCTCCTCTCATCCTCCTTTTATGGTGGTTTCTCTCCACAAGTCCAGAATACATTATTTTTAGAAAATTCTTGTTTGATTAACTTTGGGGCCTGTAGAGAAGAATTAGTAAAAGCAAAAAAAGTATTGGAAACAGAAGTGGGCTGACAGAAGATTCGCTCAGCCCTGAGTTTAGAAGACGAGCACTTGGTGATCCCACCAAATTTATCAGTAAAAGTTATCTGGTGCTCGTCAACTACATCAAACAGTTCACCTTCTATGTCGGGGCATCTAATGACAGATGAATGCATCTCATTATCAGTAACCATGCATGATTTAGAATTTAACATACGATCATTCACTGGGTCGGGTTCAAGCATGTAGTACTCAATAGAAGATGCATGAGGATTTTCAATATCATAAAAAATTTTAAAGTACAGGGTCTTGTCCTGAAATCCTACTGACACAATATCCTCGTCTACGTCAATAACTGTCTTGGTAATCCTCATAAAGGGACGACCAAGAAGTATCGTCGCAGAAGATGGATGGTGATCAGGATTAGGGGTATCTAAAACATAGAAATCAGCGGAAAAGACCAAATCCTCTACCCTAACTAAAGCATTTTCAACTATCCCAAGAGGTTTTATGCACAACTTATCTGCTAATTGTATGACTATGCCAGATGTATTTATATTAGTCAAGTTCAATCTCTTATAAACAGACACAGGCATAACATTTATTGATGCTCTGATGGGACCAAATTGTCCCCACTTATTTGTTCTTAATCTTGCTAGTTTTACGATAATTATTTTGCTTAAAGTTGTATTTTGTAGGAGTTTGGTATCAACGCTTCTCGGGAGCCCATATTCAAAATTAGCGTTAATTCGAGGAAATTAACGTGGTTTTGATCCATCTTGAAGTCCATGGGATGTCAAGACGATGAAAAGACCAGAGTGGAGCACTCGAGACTCGAAAACAACGTCAAAAGGATCAAGTTTTAAACCAGCCAAACAAGGAAGACTCGAGAGGTGGCGTCTCGACGCTTCGGATTTGAAGGACCGGCTGAATCACCGTTTCTCTCGGATTCAAAGGGCATAGAGAGGTTGTTTGGGAGTTTTTAGCAGTCGTTTCTCTCGGGTTAGTTCGAATTTCTTCATTCTCCCTTTGTATTTTATAGTTTCTAGTTAGTTTTAAGTTGGTTTCTTGAGCCTTGGGCTTGGACTAGGCTTGTCTATGGTCGTCTAAGCACCGTTCGCTGTAGTTGGAACCTCGGGATTGTAAGTACATTTGTCTTTTTATGAGATTTTGGACTTTTCTGAACTGAATGTTTGAATCTTGAGTTTTCTGAGCTTTATGCATGATTTATTTGCTGTCCATGGTTTTAGATTCCCGCTTTTATAATTAGCATGCACAGTAGGTTAGATTGACGCCCTAACTCACAGCTCGTATGTTAATAAATCGCTAAGGAACTAATGTCCACGTAGCTAATGGATGGTTAGTTCAATAGTTAGCACTAGATTGATTCGTGGGCACGGGTCCCAAGAGCAGTTCTCTGACTTTGTTGCTTGACACGATAGATCTAGGGTCTAAGCCGATATTTGTAATTAATTAGATTTCCCCTAATTGATTATGGGTATTCTAGCTTAGGGCAACAATTAGTTAATTTCTTAATCGTGACCAGGTTAATTAATTAATCAATTGCATGTTGGTTCAACGGGTTCGTTGGGTTAGCGCTCTAGGGGTATCTTGATCTTAATGTAGTTACTTAATTAATTAACTTTGACGGGTTCGTGAGGTTAGTTAATTAGTATCTAGAAATTGAGTGGGGATGAAAGCCCCCACGCAGCGGAAGCGCATCGAAAAGACCTTACGTCGTATATTAATTAACATTAAAATACCGTTACGAAAAGGCAAAATAAACTTTAAACATACTTTGAAGTTGCTGGAAATTGCTATAAACATGCTGGAAAAATAAATCTAAATTTATTTTCATGCTTTTCTAAAGTAACGGGAAAGAACCGTTACAAACCTTCGTTGTAGACTTGACCGTTCTTCGCCAACGATGCTCCAACGAACGAAAACGCAGTGATTCCTTCTTGATTTCTTCGCTGGAAAATTCTTCTTCAAAGACACAATAATCACAGAAGTTACACTGGTATGTCTCTAAGTCTAGGAGGCAAAAGACTTGTGGGAGTCTTTCTCTAAGAGGGAGGCTAGAGAGAATTCTAGGGTCTTGTCTTGTGAGTCTAAGAGCAAGAGGCCTACTAAACCAATTAGGTCTAGTGTTCTATTTATAGAAGAGTGGTCATGAATAAAATATTCAATTAAATCAATCTTTTCCAAAAGTGATTCAATCTTATTCTTTATTTAATCAATCCAAGATCAATCAATTCCATAATTGATTAATCTTTTCCACAAATGACTAATTACTTCCATAAGTGATTAGATCATTTCCATAAATGATTAATCACTTCCTTAAGTGATTAATTATTTCCATAATTGATTAATTCCCGGTTAATTAATTAACCACCAATTAAATATCACATATTTAATTTCTGGCCTTGAATTAATTAATTGCCCAAATAGATTTTAGGCCTTAAAATTAATTAATTCATATTTGAACTCTTTCAAACTTCCATAAATTTAATGTGACTCAAATTTATTTTAATATTTGAATTTCTTCAAATATTAATTTCTCTCACAATAATATATCCATATATATTATATTGTCTCCCTTAGTAAATTGAACACTTTCAATTTACATTTATTACTTAGTTGCCTCAAATTACTTTATGAGCTACCAGTGGGACCTAATGGACCTGCAGATCAGAAGCTCCAACGATGTGAGATTAATTGGTCAAACTCATCAACCAAATTAATCAATATTCGTTAACTGTGTGTACATTCCACTATAGACTCACAGTTGCACTCTTCTCACTGCAGACATACTTTCTGTGTCCACGGATATAGACCAATAACGACTAGTTAGTCCTTCACGAGTGTTCGTAACACCAGCTGGGTCAAATTACCGTTTTACCCCTGGGTTACTTCTATTTCCTTAAGTACCAGTTCTCCTCTAATGAACAACCTGTTTGTGGTCCAACCATCAAACAGAAAACCCTCTTGTGCCATTGAGAGGGTAGGGCCCTTTGTTCAAGACTCGGAGTCACCACTTAAGGGAACACTCATCTGCTTCCCTAAAGTCGGGAAGAAGTGAATTCCATCTTGTACGATTATGTTCCCAGCTCCCCACTCGGTCTTGTCCCCAAAATGGTAGGCTTATTGAGTCGGCGTATTGGCCACTCTCACCCATACAAATCAAAGGACAATCCCTCATGAGCAGGAGTCCATAATCAACTCAGGATTAAGACCAAGTTGTCTAGGTCATCCTAGTGAAATAGAAAACCAACTAGTTAACGGTGTTATAACCAGTGGTTACTATTTCGCGGTCCGGTCTTATGCAAACTCATTGCATAGGATACCCCCACTCGCATGTCTCCTACACGAACGCGTTGGATCATAGCGTTTGTATCAAATACAAAGTGGGTCGTATCCATAGTGTCACCAGGATAAGGCACCCAGTCTTATCCCTATACTATAGACCCTTTAGGATGTTTCTTGAACAGTGATCTCCATATGTCGCTACATATAGTTCAAGACTCATATTACAGCCTAGGATGTCTAGTTTATTGGATTAGGGTTATTTTAGGCAAAGACAAATATAAAATAACTAATAACATTTAATGGAAAATATATCAATATTATTACATTAATATCCAGTCAACGGTTACATTCACTATCTACGAGTTTTAGGGCATAAAACCCAACAGATGGACGGTGGGATCGAGTAAATTGATTTAGAGTACCAATTAGGCAAGCATGCATA
Organism: Luffa aegyptiaca; assembly: GCA_017139565.1. Classification (NCBI taxonomy): domain Eukaryota; kingdom Viridiplantae; phylum Streptophyta; class Magnoliopsida; order Cucurbitales; family Cucurbitaceae; genus Luffa; species Luffa aegyptiaca. Next base: position 28,267,214 of record CM029395.1, read on the forward strand.
TAAATCATTATCTACTAATCGATGAATAAAAAGTAAATGAACTGATCCCGAGAGTCTCCAGCTACAGTGAGCGGCAAGGTGAGATTAGCCAACCTCCCTATTTACTTTTCTGCCATTTAATTTCCGCCATTTACTTTCTCACAATTTTATTTTCCTTGTCAATATAATCTTCTCCTTCAACCCCTCTTTCTATAACCAAACACAAAAGAAATCAGAAGTAAACCAGCTGTTCCCTGTGTTCGACCCCGACCACTACTACTGCAAGTAGTTTAGTGTTCGGTGACTATAAATTCGTTTTGACACGAGTCCCACGACACGCTCTGTCATGCTCCTAGATCTAACATAGCATATTTTATCTTACAATTCAAAATCATACATGGTAAAGTAAACATGTCAGGATCATAACATTTTACAGGTAGGTCTTCAGACAATAATGCACTTACGTTCTCACTAACCTCTTTTTTACCTAAGGACTTCTCCTTACCTTCGTACAAAGTTTTGAGGAACTCGGCGTAGGCTGGGATTTCAAGATTGCCTCAAGTAATGGGATGTTCACCTTAACTCGCCTAAAAACATCCAAATCATCCTGCACACTTGGAGTAGCAGGTTCAGTAAGGTTCACAAGTGAAGCAAGAAAAGAATTCATATTATGGGAATCAAAAGAAGAAAATTTATCAGAAGCAACAGAAAATTTATCCCAAACAGCGGGGAATCCTGGGAGACAGTCAGGTGTGGCTACTCGCTCCACATTGCGCTCACATTCGCCTTTGGATTTACTTCAGGTTGGACAGGCAACTTACCAGAACTTTTATTGTCCATCTTACTGACTTGGATTGTCAACTGAGTGATTTGGTTTCCAAGATTTTGGATGGCATTCCTGGTCTCCTGCTGGAACTGCAGGGAGCTGTCAGTAAGTTTCTTTAAAGCCTCATCAAAAGACGTACCTGAAGTAGATGAAGTTGAAGCTTGATTTTGCTTGAACATGAGTGGCCTCTGTTGGTTCCCATAGCTAAAATTTGGATGGTCTCTCCATCCTGGGTTGTATGTATTGTTGTACGGGTTGTACTGCCTTTGATTTCTATTGAATCCACCAACAGCATTCCGTCGCGAATCGAGGAGGGAGCTCATCCTCCCCGAATCTCCCTCTGTTTTAAAAAAAACAAAAGAAAGAAAAGAAAGGAGAAGAAGGGAAGAAGAAGAAAGAAAAAAAAATCTGCGGTCGCCGCCGCCGTTCGCCGTCAGCCGGCGATGGCCGGCCACCAGAGTTGAAGAAGAAGGAAGAAGGAGATGGGGAAGAAGGAAGAAAGAGATGGAGAAGAGAAAGAAGAAGGAGAAGAAAGAGTGAGAGAAAGAATTAGAAAAATAATAAAATAATAATATTTTATTATTTTAATATATTTATTTTAAAAAATTAAAAATTAATTTTTTTTAATTAAAATAATAGTGTCACATCAGCAGCCCGTTAGGATTTAACGGCAAAATGGATGGCAGGGACCAAATTGCTCCTTATCTCAAACCTTAGGGGTAATTTTGTTGAGTTTGAAAACTCAGTGACCAAAGTGTAACTTAACACAAACCTCAAGGACCAAAAGTGTATTTTTCCCTTTGTTTTATCTAGACTTTTGGGAGTGATGTGAAACAATCTCATCCACAATTTGAATTCTGAAAATAACCGTTCAAAAAAAAATAAAGAATTCTGAAAATAAGAATTAATCCCAACGTGGAAAATGATAATCTTGGATAGAAAAAGGATAGAATTTTAGAGGGAAGCGGGTGCGACTTATCTTGTAATTATTAATTAAAAAGGTTTAAGGGTGTGTTTGGTTTAACGTTTCAAGTATTTAATTTTGAAAAAAAAAACATTTTGAAAAAAACTAGTGTTTGGCAACCACTAAAAATGACTTATTAGAAAATGAGATTGATAAATAAACCATTTTGAGAGAAACACTTGAAACCAACTTTTTTAAGAAGTCTTTAGTATACAATAACTTGTGTATAAAAACACCTATGAGGAAATAATGCAACCAAACATATGAGTGTTTAAATTCTAAACATTTTTTATACAAATTTTTTTTCAAAAAATGTATTCTTGAAAAACATTTAAATTAGAATGTATTCCAAACGGACCCTAAATGACATAGGTACTGTTTTATTTTTTCTCTCAATTAAAATTTTTAAAAAGATTTAGCCATGCTCAAACTAAAAATTCACCATTCTTCTTATGGTGGTGAGGGTCAAATTTAGTCTTATTGCAAATATTCCAAATACGAAATTATTCCTCCCCATTATGCTCAACGTGTAATATTATACACGAGAGTAGTTGGTTAAATTTACTTTCAAAATCGGAACTATAGAACTCGAAGCATAATTTGCAAATTACCCTTTATCACTGAACGCCAATATTCCCGCGTTTACGCTTGCGGCTTCATTTTCATTGTGGTATTGGGATTTGCACATCCACGTTATCAATTTAATTTATCAACAATTCCTTTAAAAAATAAATAAATAATAATTTATCAACAAAGAGGAAAGAGCTATGTTACGGGCGAAAAAGTTGTATTAAGCAGCAGAAGAATAACAGAACAACTGAATTGCTGAATAAGAAGCTAGCGGAAAAATTAATAAGAGGAAGGGGAAAGCGAAATCATGAAAATGTCAAACACAAACTTAAAATGCCTAGTAGTTCTATAATGTGTTGGTAGACAAAAGCATTTGGTTGAAAAATGAAGAGCCACAACCTGCTCTGCTCCCTCCTTTCACATCTCATTTTGCTCTTGAATCAATAACCTTCTTGGCAAATGATGGCAAACAGAAAGCTGCTGTGTGAATCTGAATTTCAAATTTATCATTGCAATCAGATCAGGTGCATGGTTAACGAAAAAGGCTAACAAGATGTTGATGCATACCTCAGAATTGTAAAATCTCAAGGGCCCTCTAGACTTGTTGTTAACATCATTTACATCGATTGAATTTATCGGGTGCTTGAAATCAACAGCAGGTCCCTCAGTAGAGCACAGCATAAAACCAATAACTCCACTGCGTCACACAATTTCAAGGAATTAGTCGTAAGAAAGGGGAAAAAAACTCCAAACTACCAATTCTATTGATCGAATCCGGGGTTTCAACCAAACCACCATCCTAATGCCGCGCAGCATTGTCATGTGAATGCTGCAGCCAGATATGCTCACATCTTATCTATAGGCAGAAAAGACTTGTTAATATAATAATCATCTGAAAATGCTTGCCTGGGATATGTTGGAACTGTCGTCCACGCATAATTTACTGAGCCTTTGAATACTTGACGACAGTTCGCCACTATGTCTTCAATAATGTGCATATGAAGCCATATACTTTCTGCCTGAGTGCACACAACGCCTCCTGGTCGAAGAGCTCTGGCTACTGATTCAAAAAATGGCTTCTCAAAAAGCTCCTGTGCAGGACCTGAAGATGCACCCAAAATTTGTAAGTTGAAAATATAGCTTCAGGAATCATAAAAGAATTTGAGATGGCGCTGGTTAGATAGTTTACCTATTGGATCAGAAGAATCCACTATAATAGCATCATAAGTCCCTTCAGGGACAGCCTTCAAAAATGCAACTCCTGTAAACATTTAAAAGCAAGAAGAGTCCAAGTAGAAGTCCATGGCAAAAGCGAAAACTAGGGAGAAAACACTGAGCATAGCTGACTACCATCGCCAATATGAAGTGTAACCCGTGGATCCTCAAACCCAACAGCTACATCAGGGAAAAATTGTTTTGAAACCTGCAGATGCAGGAACGTGACATCCATTATTGTATGTTTTCCCATCACATTAGAGGCTAGTCCTCGACGAAGGATCACACTCAACATACGGAAGTATGAAGCAAAAAAACTACATATATATTTAATGACCAGTATTATTGCAGAACAGACTGTTACTATTCCCAATTTGTTTTTCTTAAGATGCAAACTTATGGATATACAGCATAAGGGGGAAAAATAGCATTCTATTTAAGGTGGAACATGATATTACTTACATCAACCACCATCTTATCAATTTCACAGATATCTATCTGCTTAACAGAAGAATGACGAGAAACTTCACGAAGCACCCCACCATCTCCTCCACCAATGACCAAAACCTATTCAGAACAATGCAAAGTAAGGACTAAGTAGAGATTGATCAAAAAAACTAGCCTACTGTAGTCAATAGTAATTCTCGAAGAATGGATTTCATAAACCTCTAGTCAACATCACATCCTTCCTTTCACATGACTAAAAATTCATCTAGTGAAAAAAAAAAAAGAACTATATGGTAAAAGTACTGGAAAATTTAAAAAGTAGAGAGTAAAATTGAAGAAGAAAGTCATTACACAATTAAATATGGAATTGTTGAAACTAACCAAGATGTGAGTGTTATAATGTCCGTGTACTTGCTAGTGTGCTTACACTAAAAAGAAATTGAAGGAGCATGGACGTGTCTGGGTTCTAACTATTTCTACCTTTTACATTTCATACACACACATGGAAGATGCATGCCAAAAGAATGTGGTCGATTGTGACTATTGAAATATAGACGAATGTATTCCTACTACCTTACTCCAAAGAGTTAATAAACCTTTACTCCTAATTGCATTTTTAAGTCCTTCTAATAAGAGTTATATGTTTACATAATTGAAACTTGGATCAAAGTTCTTCTTGGAAACAAAGTTATCGCCTCATGAAATGCATGAAGAACAACAAGGTAGAGATAAGAAAGCACATCATTGAAATTAGAAATTGATCTCCTTAGAAGATGGTGATATGCACATTGCCTAAAATTTTAGAATCCCTCCCACAAGCACTTGCTGTTGCTCACAGTGGAAAATACTGATCATACTTCGAAGTATTCACAGTTCTATTATCCAAAAATTTTTAATTTTCATCTCAGGAGAAATTGTTTAAGTATAGAAGAGAATCACTCGGAACATCTGGTATATTCAGTAGAAGATTAAAAACCTTAGTCGGATTTGAAATTGAGCATAGTGGTAGGTGGGTGATCATTTCTTGGTAAGCACATTCATCTCTCTCTGTCAGCTGGATCACTCCATCCAGAACAAGAACCTTCCCATAAGTTGATGACTGCAAAAAGAAAGCATCCCCATCAGCAAATAGTTGAGGATAGAATCAATCACAAGCCAAAGCAAAAACATTATAATCCTCGTGTAATACTCACCTGAAAGACCATGACATCCTGGTAGTCGGACTTCCCTCGAAATAAAATTTTCTCCACCTTCAATGAGTGTGCCTCTCCTGCAGAATATTTTCAAGTTAAAAGTATGGACAAGAAAAAAAGAGATCACATCATGTACAAATTCACAGCATATTATCCTGTTTATTTCGCAAGAAAAATTATAATGAATGTCAACATTTTTCTTTTTTGATTAAAAAAGATGCTCTAGTAGAGTAAATGAAAGGATATACAACAGCCATCACAAAAAACTAGCCCACATTAAACGGAGTCCATACATGTACAGTGGCATAAGCCAAACAAACTAAAAGAAATGGCTCCAACTATGAAAAGGAAAAAACAAAAGATAAATACAAAACTCTTTAGACGTCAAATCCTAGGAGGTATTGAGCTAAGAAGCATAGATACAGATACGAGACACAGAAACGACACGACATGGACATGGTGACATGCTAAGAAGCACGGACACTTTAGCTTGCCTAACATGTCCTTATCCGATACGTGTCAGACACTTCAACACTTCGACACTTGTTGGACACGTATCGGACAATTGTAACCACAATTGATATGTGGCAAACACTAGTTGTACAAAGTCAATATACCATATTGAACACTTTTTAAGTATATTAAACAGACACAATACTAAATGACAAAAATAATAAATTTTAAGAGTGAAATACATCAAACTCATTTTTTTAAGCATACAAATGCATAAACTTATTGATTTTGAATTTCCTTCTTGTATAAAAATGATATATATTTTAAAAAATTGTGTATTTTAGTAGTCGTGTCCATGTCCTATATAAAAAAAAAATGACATCTCACCGTGTCTGTGTCGTATCCGTGTCACGTGTCTGTATCCGTGCTTCTTCGATGACATGTCAGTTTTTAAAAATTTTGGACATGGACATGGCAAGGACACGTTTACTAAAATATACAACTTTAAAATATATACCATTTTTATACAAGAAGGAAATTCAAAGTCAATAAGTTTATGTATTTATATGCTTAAAAAATGAATATGATGTATTTCGCTCTCAAAATGTATTATTTTTGTCCTATATTATTATTATGTGTCTATTTAGTATATTTAACAAGTGTTCAATACATGTCTAACAAATGTTGGACTTACATTGACTTTGTACAACTAGTGTCTAATACATATCTATCGTGCTAACAAATGTCTGATATGTGTCCAACAAGTGGCGGAGTATTGGACACAAACACACTAGCCAAATTAAAGTGTGCGTGCTTCTTAGGTATTGAGTCTAGAAATGGACCAAATCTCCCTTTAGGATCTCTTCTATCCCTAAATATTCTCTAGGTCCTATTGAGCTAGATGTTCTGTAAAGTTGCTCAAAAAGTTGACTTCTACCAAACTCCCTCTCTCTGAACAGAGGATGAAATAATACATCCTCAACCATCCCAAGACAAGAGTTATCGCAGGCCAAGAAAAGATAAAAAAAATCTTCATAAATGCATCCTAAATCAAGAAAACAAAGTTGTATCACCCAAGCACATGCTCAAGAAAACAAAGTTATATCTCCCAAGCACATGCTCCAGGTTCTCTGATATATTCTTACATAAACCACTGGAGACCCAACATCATGAAATAAACCCCAACCAGAAGGTCGAGCCCAAGAATCCTGTGCCATGTAGTGCTAGGCTCCAAAGAAAAATTTCATGACTATTTAGCTAGGAAAAAGTATCAATATGTCCACCACATTATGGCCTATTCCCTCTAATCCCTTGGATGCATGGTTAAACGTTAAACAATAATTTTTTGTGTCTCTCTTACAACCATTGGTATAAAACCATCAGTCACATTGTTCCTCCCAAGTCCCAACCTCCTCAAATAGTTTCTCTTAGGACTTCATTGCAAACTTGGCTTCCTATGCCCAACCCACCCAACTCAATTGGCCTTGAAACAACCTCTCATAACAAAATGAATATACCCACCCTCCACGACTCTCATAATCTTCCCCAAACTACAGCTCAAGGAAGAAGGAATCTTAAACAAAGATAGGAAATAGATGGGGATCCCACTTAAAATGGACTAAATGAAAGTCAACCTACTGTCCTTAGAGAAATATGTTTTCTTCCAAGAGGAAAGACATTTTTCAACCTTTTCAAACGCTAAGTTCCAAAACGCCAAAGATGGATTATGACCAAAAGGCAACCGAAGGTAAGTAGTAAGCAAAGAAGCAACCTCGTGCCAACATGAATTGTCCATCTAACCAAATTCGAAGACTTGCAACTAATTTCCACTACTGAAATTTTGTCTATTTATTTTGAGCCTTAAATGAGTTCAAACACTACCAAATAATAATCGAGGTTTAGTCAAGGTAACGAAAGAATTCTCCCCACCCAAGCAAAAGAAAATAGTGCCATCAATGACCATCAGTTCGACAATTGGGGGAGTGGGGGTTCAAACCATCAACCTTTGGTGGTAATTGGTGTCTTATCAACAACCATAAACGGACAAAACCATAAGCAAGTTACAAGTCCCTTGGGAAACCGCAGGCGCACTGACAAAAAAGAATGCAAATTAATCTGAAGACCTGTCCTGAGCAACGGACAAAACCATAAGCAAATAACAAATTTTGAAATACATAGATATTCATTAACCCATCTATTCAATCCAAGCTTGCCAACAACCAATGAAGATAACATTTGCGAAGACCATGGCGAAGCGAAATGGACCTTTGCAAAGAGCAAATGCGAAATGGACCTATTATTTCAGACTAAACATATCGAAAATTTTAGCTGAATCTACGATGGCAATTATTAGCAACAAAATCAAACGAAAAACAGAAGAACACAAATTGTATGAACGCAAGTAAAATTATAAAAAGAGAACCAAGTGACAGAAACCAGCGGAAAACATAAAATATGACTTAGAATACCGATATAAATGTACACTCGTGCATTCAAATAACTAATAAACTGCATCTTGCTATCCCCACGTAAAACACACCAGAGAATAATTAAGAGTCAGGCAAAGCAAGGACACAACGACTCTGAAAGCAGTGAAAGCACAAGTGAATGAGTTCGAAAACTGTGGATGACTATGGAACGATTACTTAGGAATAAACAGAATAAGGGGAGAGAGATTTAGGTGCGAACCCACCAGGCCACATTGGGCTAATCTCGGAGAACCATCCAGGGATGACGGAGGAAATAGAATCAACGGAAAGCGGAGAGGGTGAAGTTCCATTTTGGTCTTCGTCCCTCGAGCTCTTGACAGGCAAATCTGAGGCTAAGGCAGAAGAATTATCGGAAGCCATGCGTTGGTAAACCCTGCGTGGGCAAAAGCCAGAGATGAGACTAAAGGGAGTCGCTTGGCCGTTAGCCCTTTGAGCACGAGCAAGACGCCCAGAACTTAGTGGGTGGGATTGCCTGCTTTGCTTTGTATAAAAACTAAAAAGACAAGCTTGTGGGGTTCACGAGCAGCGAATCTGCTTACAAAGGACGCATCTTTTAAGCTTTTGTGTTGGAGCTCTACCCCCTTCTTTTTTTTTTTTTTTTTTTTCTTCTGACAACGAATTTTTATAAGCGCATGAGTTTTGCGGTGGGAGAGAGGGGAGCCATTAAATGATAGGGTTCTCGATTGTGCTCTCGAATTTGAGGGTTTTTTCTTTTTTTTTACTTCTTTTCTTTTTCATTTAGGTTGTGCTCTACATAAAATAAAATATTATATCACTAGATGCTTATTAAATAACGTGTCAAATGGAATCTTATAGTCCTAGAAAATAGTAGCTTTTTTTTAGTTCAATAACATTTGGAGTTACATGTCAATTATCGTTGAGCTATGTCCGCTTTGGCAGTTTTTTTTTTTAATATATGTAATGCAATAAATAAATATCATATAATTTGTTTTTTAATTACTATAAACCTTTTCGTGTTTTTTTAAAGTCCTTTTTGTGTTTGTTATATACATAAAGAATTTCTAATTATATATACTATGTATATTGACATAATATTAGTACATACATACATTGCATATAGTTTTTTTAATTTAAACTTTGATAGTAAGCTTAATAATGGACATTTTTTTGAGGGAAAAATATACTTTTGGTCCCTGAGGTTTGGGTTAAGTGACAGTTTGGTCCCTGAGTTTTCAAACTCAACAAAAATACCCCTGAGGTTTGAGATAAGGAGCATTTTGGTCCATGCCGTCAATTTTTCTGTTAAATCTTAACGGTTGCTGACGTGGCATTATTATTTTAATTAAAAAATTATTTTTTATTTATTTTTTAAAATAAAAATATTAAAATAATAAAATATTAATATTTTATTCTTTTTTCTTCCTTTCTCTTTCTTCTTCTTCTTTTTCTCAATCTTCTCCATCTCCTTCATCTTCCTTCTTCTTCTTCCTAACTCCGACGACCGGCGGCCACCGCCCGCCGCCGCCGCCGCCGCCGGTCGCCGGCGACTGGTTTTTTTTTTTCTTTTTTCTTTTCTTCTTCTCTCTTATCCCATTTTTCTTCTTCTCTTTCTTTCTTTCTTTTTTTTTTTTAATATACAAGAGGGAAGAGGGAGGTCCCTCCTCCCTCCTCCTCTGTTTCCTTTTTTTTTTTTAAAGGATGAAAAATGGGGTAAGAGAAGAAGAAATGGGAAGAAAAAAGAGGAAAAAAAAAAAAAAGTCGTCGGCGGCTGGCCGCCGGTCGCCGGTTGCTGGAGACTTGGAGAAGAAGAAGGTAGAGGTGGGAAGAGATGTAGGGGAGTGGAGAGTGAGGATGAAGAAGAAGGGAAAGAGAGAGATTAAAAAATAATATAATATTATAATAAAAAATAATAATATTTTTATTGTTTTTATTTATTTTTATTTTAAAATAAAAAAGAAATTTTTTTAATTAAAAAAATGTGGCCACGTCAGCATTCCGTTAGCAGTTAACGGTAAATTGGATGGTAGGGACCAAAATGCTCCTTATCTCAAACCTCAGGATATTTTTGTTGAGTTTGAAAACTCAGGGACCAAACTGTCACTTAACCCAAACCTCAGGGACCAAAAGTGTATTTTTCCCTTTTTTTTATTAATATTGTGGTTTTTGAAACTTTTTATTAAAATATAGTAGCTTTGAAACTTATTATATTAATATTATCATTTTAATTCCCGAGAGGGAAGAGACGACCTGCACCACGCGACATAATGACGTGCGAAAATTGTTAGATATATTTTATCGATTAAATAAAAACAAAACATTCATCAATAAGTTTTCGTTTCAGCTAAAGTGGCTAACAGAACACTCTTGAAGCTTGATTATTGATGATGAGGGGCCTTGGTTCAATTCCTTCCAAATGCAATTTCCTTTTTATTTCCTTTTTTGTTTCTTCTTTTGGTTTCTTTTTATTTTTCACTTTTTTTTTCTTTTATCTCATTTCTTCATTTTTTTTTTCTTTCTTCTTTTATAGACAAATAGAATATTAGATGACATTCTTCTTCTTCATGAATTTTAAAGTTAAATTATTTTTTATAAAATATTTTATCTTATTTATTTTCTTTAAAACCCTAATTTTCTTTTAATTCTTCTTTTTATTTTCATTTCTCCATTTTTATTTTTTTCTATCTTATTTCTTGTTTACCGTTTTTTTTTCCTTTTTTAAACCGAAAGAATATCTTTTTGCATTTTTTTTCATTGCTCAAAGTAATTAAAATTTAACTAAAATAATTATAAGCTTAAACTTTTAAGTATAATTAATTGTAATTTATCAATTACAATATTAAATAAAAACTTTAAAATGATTAAGTGTAAATAAAAACTTTACAATATTTAAATTTTAATCTTTTTGAAATAAAAAAATAGGGCTTTATAGAAAATATATAAAATAAAGTATGTTATAAAAAAAAAGTGTTTAATTAGCTTCCAAATTCAATGAGAAAAAAGGGAAGGAAAAAATATGCAAATAAGAAATAAAATAGGGAAAAAAAGTGAACGAAAAAGGAAATAAAAAACAAAGAAAAACGGAGAATTTCCATTTCGAAGGCATCGAACCCGACAGCTCGGGAAAAAAAGAGTGAAAAATGAAAAGGAAATAAAAAAATAAAAGAAAATTGAAGTTAGTGTTTGGAAGGAATCGGACCCAACCCCTCAAAGTTCCAAGAGTGTGCTGTCAACCACGGAAGCGAAAACAAAATACTATTTATAAAGTGTTTATTATTTTATTTAATAGATAAAGTTCATTTGGAAATTTTTGCCACATCATCCTGCCATGTGGTGTAGGTCGTCTCTTCAAGAGATGACCTACTCTCAACAATTAAAAGCACAATATTAATATAATAAGTTTCAAAACTACTATATTTTAATAAAAAATTTCAAAAACCACAATATTAATAATAAATGTCTACTTCATAATTACATTATCAAAAATAAAAATAAAAATAAAGACAATGTGAAATTCTATTAATAATTCATTTTTAAAAATCAAGTTACTATTTGTTAAATAGATTTTTCTAAGATAAAAAAATATATAATATAAGTTATAAGTAAAATAATAAAGACTTTTAAATGAATTTAAAGCATTAAAAACTTTCAACTAAAACCAATTTCATAAATTTAAATGTAAATTTGAAAAATTAAATTTCATTTAAAATTATGCATTCATTTATTACCTAATAATAAGGTTTTTTTTAGGAATAAGTTAATAATTTTGTCATTGAGTTTTCTTTTACCTTTTCTTTTCATTTATTTATTTTAAAAACTGAGTTTTTTTTTTTTTTTTTTTTTTTTTTTTTTTTATTTATTTATCTAAAATAGGTTAATTTGTATATTAAATAGGTTAATTACTGATGTTTCAATTCAAAATCAAATTCGATATACTTATCAAATTAGATTATGTGGATTATGATGATTGACTTTAATTATGTTTACTACAATTATACTTAATTTACTAAAAAAAAGAAATTATACTTAATCTAATCTAAAAAACAATTATACTTAATTACATATATATTTTGACCTTAATTATATTTACAACCATTATACAAAAAAAAAATTATAATTCACTGAAAAAACACAATTATACCTTTCTTTAGATTAAAAAAACGACTATACTTGATTATATATATTTTATCAAAACTTGTTAACAATTAGGTCTGTTGATGTAAAAATCCGAACAAGCAACTCATCTGACCTTCACATGACACCAACAGTGAATTTGTTGAAGACGGGAAAGACGTGACCTGCAAAACCAGTAAAAGTCACTGCACACCTGTGTGGTGTAGGCCACTTTCACTCCGATGCCTAAGTCAGTTAAACAGTAAAGAGTATGTATGTAATCTCAGTTTTTCGAATCCTTTTTTCAGGTGTGAAGGGCCGAATTTATACCTGTGTCGCCTGCTAGGGTTTTTTCCCGTTTTTCGAAGCCGTTTGGGGCTGAAAGTGGATCAAATCGCGACACGGGGCACTGGTAGAAGGAGAACCGACTTGGCCCACCTAAGTGGGCCGAGGGTCGGCCTCTTCCCAAGGCCGAGGTCGAGCATGGGATCGGCCCAAGGCCCGATCCTTCCGGCCTTGGCTCGTTTCCTCTGGCCTATCCCCTCTCCAGTGTCTGATTCTTCGCTGTGTTTCTGGATCGGTGTTACGTTGTCCCTACCATCTTCGTGGCTTTCGGAGTGGATCAAAATCACCTACAATATTAAGCCCCCACTCTTGAATTGGGATTAAAGCGTAACTTGTTGCCATTGGCTAAGTTTCTCAAGCCCAATTCGAGAGTATAGTCCTTGCTCCGCGATTTATACATTCATTTCCTTCGGGCTTGGAGTGGGATCACTTTTTGGTCATCGGAAGTGCTTTCAGTGCTCTGGTTATGACGAGCGTATTCGCCTGCAAAGAGTCACAAAGCAATAAAAGAAAACAGTATACCTTTTTGACAGAGGTTAGGAGGATGATGAGTTGAAGGAAAAATGATGAAAGAGAGACTTGAGAACAGTTGGACAATCCTCAGCTTCTGGCTAGGACCGAGGCTGTGGATCAACTTCTAGCTCAATACCATTTTTTCCTCTCCTATTCTCTTCCCGGATGTGTCTTTTTACTCTGAAGCCCCCAATGTGGGTATTCTTTTTCTGCTAACCTCAATTCCATTTTCTTACCATAGCAAAACCATAGGGTTAAACACCTTCACCCTTTATATCTTTGTAGATTTTGGATTCCCATTTTTTTTTTTTTTTTTGCAAAAGAGAAACGAGTGAAAAGGCTAGGGTTGACTTTTGCCCCTCAAACGTTATAACGTTCAAAGCTCGAATTTCTTCATTTGTGCATATACTTCTGTTGAGGAAGCAATGAGATCATAAACTAATTTCCTCAACCAGTCAATGTTGGGCCAATTTGCTTTTTGCTTAATCCGAACAACATATCCCCTGTGTAGACGACCTACTCTCGGGAATTAAAAGCATAATATTAATACAATAAGTTTCAAAACTACTATATTCTAATAAAAAGTTTCAAAAACCACACTATTAATAATAAATGTCTGCTTCATAATTACCTTATAAAAAATAAATATAAAAATAAGACAATGTGAAATTCTACCAATAATTCATTGTTAAATATCAACTAAATTACTATTTGTTAAATTGTTTTTTCTAAGATAAAAAAAAATATAATATAAGTTATAAGTAAAACAATAAAGACTTTAAAATTTCATTTAAAGCATTATAAACTTTCAACTAAAACCAATTTCATAAATTTAAATGTAAATATTTAAAGTTATCCTATTTATCATTAATGAAAAATAAATTTAAACATTTAAATAGAAAATTAAGAGTTTAGTCAATTATTTTGGTATTTGAAAAATTAAATTTCATTTAAAATTATGCATTCATTTATTACCTAATAAGTTTTTTTAGGAATAGCCAAAGCGAGCTTAGCTCAGCGGTAATTGACATGTACACTCGACCATAAGGTCAGAGGTCCAAATCCCCCCACCCCCAAATGTTGATGTACTCAAAAAAAAAAAAAAAAAACAAAATTTTTTTTTTTAGGAATAAGTTAATAATTTTTAGGTCATTGAGTTTTATTTTTCTTTTTCCTTTTCTTTTCATTTATTTATTTTAAAAACTGAGTTTTTTTTTTAACCTAAAATAGGTTAATTTGTATATTAAATAGGTTAATTACTAATGTTTGAATTCAAAATCAAATTCGATATTCAATTTGAATCAACTTATCAAATTAGATTATGTGGATTATGATGATTGACTTTGATTATGTTTACAACAATTATACTTAATTTACTAAAAAAAAATAATTATACTTAATCTAATCTAAAAAATAATTATACTTAATTACATATATTTTGACCTTAATTATATTTACAACCATTATACAAAAAATTTATAATACACTGAAAAAAACAATTATACTTTTCTTTAGATTAAAAAAAACGACTATACTTGATTATATATATTTTATCAAAACTTGCTAACAATTAGGTCACTAAACATAAAGATATAAACATGTTAAACAAAACGTGGGACTAACAAAATTAAAATTTAAAAAAGAAATTAAAAAAAAAACAAGAAAGAGGATACCTGATGAAAGTTGAATGTGGTAAGTTTTAAACTTGATAAAAAAAAATGTGAGAGAAGATGTGATATTTATAGGGAGAATTTAGATTCAAATTCAAAATTGATTTTATTTTGAATCAAATTACTTATCAAATTAAAATTTTTGAATCATATTATCTTGTTATTGTTGTTTAAATTCGAAATTAAAATCAGATATTCATTTTGAGTCAAATTATCAAAATGATTAAATAAATCGTTTGATGTTTCGACGTATACTTTAATTTTTTTTTTTTAATAAATCATGATCTCAATTGAAAATATGCATTAATTTATTATTTTTTAATAAGTCATGATATTTATGCATTAATTTATTATTATTTTTTTAATAAATCATCATATCAATTTCCAATTTATGAGATATGTGTAGGCAATTTATTTTTTATATTTTAATAAAGTTTGATGGTCGGACTACGTGCTCTTATATAAGATTATACACGATTGCCATGCCTCTCCTTATGGTGGTCATTTTGGACCAATTCGTACTGCAGCAAAGGTACTTCAATCTGGTTTTTATTGGCCTACTTTATTTAAAGATTGTTATACCTTTGTGAAAACATGTGATAGATGCCAGAGGACAGGTAATATTTCTAGACGCCATGAAATGCCCCTAACCCCTATTCTTGAGGTAGAACTTTTTGATGTGTGGGGCATGGATTTTATGGGCCCTTTTCCCTCTTCCAATGGATACTCATACATTTTAGTTGCTGTCGATAATGTATCTAAATGGGTAGAGGCAGTAGCCACTAAGACTAATGATGCACGTGTTGTGTTGCGTTTTCTGCATAAAAATATTTTCACTAGATTTGGCACACCACGGGCTATAATTAGTGATGAAGGGTCCCATTTTTGTAATAAATTGTTTGAATCATTGCTTAGAAAATATGGTGTCAAGCATAAAACCTCTCTTGCTTATCATCCCCAAACTAATGGTCAAGCTGAGATTTCTAACAGGGAGATAAAGCAAATCTTGGAGAAGACAGTTCGCATCAACAGGAAAGACTGGGCATATAAGTTGGACGATGCTTTGTGGGCCTATCGGACGGCTTTCAAAACTCTGATCGGTACATCGCCGTATCGATTAGTGTATGGTAAAGTCTGTCACTTGCTTGTGGAGCTCAAGCACAAAGCATATTGGGCTATCAAGAAGTTGAACTTGGATGCAGAAAAAGTTGGGGAACAACGGCTGCTGCAGCTCAATGAATTAGAAGAATTCAGGAGCCAGGCGTACGAAAACGCTAAGCTCTACAAGGAAAGAACAGCAAGATGGCATGATCGTATAGTCCAGAAACGTTCTTTTGAGCCAGGGCAGCAGGTTCTTCTGTTCAACTCCCGTCTACGATTATTCCCAGGAAAATTAAAGTCACGTTGGTCCGATCCGTTCATAGTCAAGGAAGTATCCCCATATGGACCAATTGAGCTAATGGACAGCAGCGGGTTAACTTTTAAAGTCAATGCTCAAAGAGTGAAGCACTATTGTGGATTCGAAGAGCGGAAGGTCGAAAAAATGATTTTGACGGATCCAAGGTGACCGAGCCCCGTCTAGCTCAAGACGTTAAACAAGCGCTTCTTGGGAGGCAACCCAAGCCTTTAAAAGTTTTTTTTGTAGATTTCGATTTAGTTTCTGTGTTGATCCTAATGCTCCCTTGAGAGCGATCCTTGTGCAGGAAGCTCGCAAATTCTTGCCTAGCTTCTCATTCTCTCCTCGGACGAGAATTCAGGACGTTTCAGATTCTCTCGCTTTTTCAGGGCAGTATCGATCTCTCTTTATCTGATTAAATGTTCATACATTGAGGGCAATGTATATTTTAAGTTTGGGGGGGAGATTTGCTCTACTTAGGTTTTGCGTAAGTAATGCTTATGATGAATTAAATGCAAGTTGGTGATGATGACGTCTGATGATTTGCTTTTAGCCATGATTCTCTCTTATTGTTGCAAATTTGAAAGCATGTCTAAATTCAAGAAAATTTAAAATTTTTCTTTGAATCCCTTGCAAAATATGATGATTCACTTGTTTTATTATGACTTTGAAAGCCTAGATGAAAGTTATATGCTTTGGAAGTTCGTTGTCACTCCGATAGGTGTAAAGTTTGTCTAGATAGCGTTCTTGCGTAATAGTAAGTAATACTGAGCTTTGGGAAAAAGAAATGCTTTGATTTGCCCAAAAAAAAATGCTCCACTTTCTTGAGAGCGTTAGTAGCCAGGGGCATTCATGACACCCATCGTTTGCCTTTGCATGAAAGCGCTGGAAAGAAATGAGCATGCCTCGGCATCCTGAAAGATGAGGCGCTCGTAGTTGGATGCTTTCATCACCAATGTTGGCAAGCCAGAACGAAGGCGCTACATCTAAAAGGATTTATCTAAAAAAAAAACAAAGAAAAAAAAAAAGAGAAAAGCAAGTTTGGGGGACGCCCCAAGAATTATGGGCACCTCAGTAAGGTAGTACTTGCTAGATAAGGAAATTTCCTTACCCGCAAAATTATGGGCACCTCAGAATTATGGGCACCTCTGCATTTCTAAATTTTCTTACCCGCATTACTTAAATTAGCTTAACCTGTGTCTTCATTTCCTCAGACCTTAAGGAAATTTCCTTCACATTTTCAACTTGCCGCAACTCAGCCTTGATCTCTTTCAGTCCACACGCTCCAGTGTAAGTTTGGGGGACAATGAGGGCATTGTCCATTTTAAGTTTGGGGGACAATGAGGGCATTGTCCATTTTAAGTTTGGGGGAGTTAGCGCATAGATAAATAAATTTAAGCATACGTTCCTCTGGAATGCGGCATGTTTGTAGCCAGAGGCATTTATGACACCCATAGTTGCCACTGCGCGAAGACAAACGCAACCCATGAGCGTTGAGGACAGTAAAAAAATGCAATGCCCGTAGTTGGATACCTTTCATCACAAATGTGGGTAAGCCAAAACGAAAGCATGCGTTTTGATGTCTATCGCAACCATTAATTGCTTTTAAAAAAAAAATTAGAGCCCGGGACATGCAGGGGAAGATTGACTGAGTTAACGCAAGGAATAAAATTAGCGCAAGGAGCTTTCTTTAAGCAATGAAGGAAATTTGGCAAAAGTTGACCTGGTTTAGTAATGCGCGCAAGAAAAAGAGGAAAGAGGATGCTAAGATCGCAAGCAAAGATAAGCTGAGTAACTATCGCAGAGTGGATAATAGGCATTGCTTGAGGACAAGCAATAGATTAAGTTTGGGGGTTTGATAACTTGCAAAAAGCAAGTTATTTGTCTTCTAAACTTAGACTAAAGCAAGGCCAAAAGAAACAAAGATGCATTGCTTGAGCGCATAAAGAGAGGAAAATATGATGATTTCATGCGGCGAGTAATATTCATGTATGCGGTAAGAAATTATAAAATATAAGGCGCTAACGCAACTAATTCAGTTGTTTTCCAAAGTTTTTCTCAGCGCAGGCACGCATCCCAAGATGATCAAGAGACAGATAAGATGATGAAAAGACTAGCGCTGACACAGCTAACGCAAGTAGGCGGAAAAAGGGCTGAAAAGTTTAACAAGTTGAACAAGTTGTCTAAATGCTGATTAATTCAAGTTGCTAATTACTTAGAGAAGTCATCTTCCCTAGCCTATAAATAGAAGCCACACTCTCAGGCAAAAGGGAATTCAATTTTTTTGGGAGATCAGGACGGAAGAAGGGAGATCAACAGAAGGAATCACAGAGAGCTGTGATTAGGAGCAAACTTGAGTTGTAATGTTCTATTTCATAATGTCTCGTTTTGCTCGCATGAGCTAAATTTTTCTTCAAGGCTTAGCGCAAGCACCTCATGCGGTGATAAGTATATTTTGTAAGCGCATGTTTTGAGTTAAATGAAATATTAATTGCTTTCTATTTAGTTGCGATACTATTTTCATTACTAACTCCCGCTTGGCCAGCCGGATGCGGTAGCAGCATGCTAAATCCCTGACAGGTAACGCATGCAGACATCTCTAAGTAGAGCAAGTTAGCACATGTCATGTAGTCTTGGTAGCATTAAAACGTTATCGCTAAAAGTTAGTGCACGCATGAGCTTAGTCTGTGTTGTGACTAACGCAGTCCCTTGTAAGTTTTAGAGAACCACGCTTAAAGCATGAACTAGCCAAATAATCTCTTTTGATAGTTTTATGCCAAACGCAAAGGAGTACCGGAAGGGAAACTTATGATCTTTTCTCACTTAGGCATTAATGGATCAATTAATCAAAGTATGCACTGCAAGGTTATTATAAACGCATGAGGTTGCAACCGCAACAGCCTTGATCATATTCTCCTTATAAATTCTCTTTCGTCGCATGTGTTGTTTATACAAAGTATTTACTTTTCAACTATACCAAACCTTTGTTTATTCTTTTAAAATAATATCATACGTTTTTGAGTTTAGATTAGTGATAACTCTCCAAAAGGGAGTTATTTAGGCCTTATTTCTATCATGATTTTGTGTGTCTTTTGTGCTTAATAGGGTTGCTTTTAGATGTATATTATATGTTTTAACCCATTTGGAAGAATGGAAGCTTTGGAGATTATTTGGTGCAGAATATGTTGCTGGGCGACTTGAGGGAGCAAACTCTGTGCTGGAGCAAAGCTGGGAGTGAAAACTGCCACGTCACAGCTCGTTAGCCAATTTACCAAACTGAATTCTGTTAAGCTAATCTCGGGATAAAGGAGCAAGGAGAGCCATCCACGTGTCTAGGTCAACCTAATTCAAGCTTTCCTCAACTCTATAAAAGGAGATAGCCGCCCAAGTCAAAATCATTCCACTTTTGGGAGAAAACATTCGATTCTTGGGAAGTTCCTTCCACCTTTGGGAGCCGAATAGAGGAGAGAGATTGGAGACCACCTAGAAGACCATCATTGCAAGCTGATCGAGGAGATTAGTATTTCCTTTTATTATCTTGTAATTATGGACATGCCTACTCAGATTGTAGCGTGCGTTTCCATGCATCTTATGAACTAAGTAGCTTAGGCGTTGGTTAGGAACATGTAATTGCCGTGCTTAATTTCTAGTAATAAATATTGATTCTATGCATCTTGATTAATTGTTGTGTTCATTTCTATTTTATGCCCGCTTGGCCAGCCGGTATGAATACCTCTCTCTAGTTTCAGGGATGATTTAGAGAGTGTGTGGCGATTAATCACACTACGATCATTGTGTATTGGTGAACGCCAGTGACTGAGCTAGGGATAGCCAGTTGCCTAGTGCTTGATCGGTCGTACTTCATTGGGGTTGAAACACATTCCAAAAAATCCGGAGTTCCGGGAGGAATCCGCTAATAATACTGCGAGAGTTTGCATGATCAATAATATTGCTAGAGCATCTTTTAAAACAATTACTAAAGCCTGACCAGCGCCTGTTTCTAATCTGTCTGTCTATCCGTTTACTTTCTGTTCTGTCATTTCTTTTGCTTCAGCATTATTCTTATAAAAACCAATCATTTTTACCATCTTTGAAACCATTAAAGAATTATACAAAATAGATAAAGTGGAAGCTAGTTCAGGCCTTGGATTGATAATACTTATTACTTGCTGCAGACTGTGTATACTTGCACAGAGTTCTAGAGTCCTTTTATACCATATTTTTACTCACTCTAGGAACCCAACAAGTTTTTGGCGATCACGGCTGGGGTGAGGTTCGAGCTTGATCCAGAAATCGAGAGGACATTCAGGATAAGAAGGAGAGAGCAGCGTAGACAGCAAAATCAAATGGCTGACGTGCCGCGTCCCCTGCAGGGTTCAGAAGATCCAGCTGATCCCCAGCAGAATTGTGTGCTGCAGCAAATCCAGCCGCTGGAGCAAAATAGACAGCAAAATAATCAGGCTGAGAATCCTATCTTGGTAGTGAACGATAGGGCCAGAGCCATTCGAGCGTATGCTTTTCCAATGTTTGATGAGTTAAATCCAGGGATTGCACGTCCTCACATTGAGGCAGCAAATTTTGAAATGAAACCGGTAATGTTTCAGATGTTGCAAACCGTGGGTCAGTTCCATGGTTTGTCATCTGAAGACCCTCATTTACATCTTAAGTCTTTTCTAGTTAGTGATTCTTTTGTAATTCAAGGAGTGCCTAGAGATGCTCTTAGATTAACTTTGTTCCCATATTCTCTTAGGGATGGAGCGAAGGCGTGGTTAAATTCTTTTGCTCCAGGATCAATTAGGACATGGAATGAGTTAGTAGAAAAGTTTTTGAGTAAATATTTCCCAACTAATAGAAATGCTAAATTGAGGAGTGAAATAGTAGGGTTTAGGCAACTTGAAGATGAGACTTTTAGTGAGGCTTGGGAGAGGTTTAAGGAGCTTTCGCAAAAGTGTCCCCACCATGGCTTACCACATTGTATCCAAATGGAAACATTTTACAATGGATTAAACGCGGTAACTCAAGGTATGGTTGATGTTTCGGCTGGAGGGGCCCTTTTGGCAAAGACTTTTACCGAAGCCTATGAAATTTTAGAAAGAATATCTACTAATAGTTGTCAGTGGTCGGATGTTAGAGGCACAAATAAAAAGGTTAAGAGTGTATTAGAAGTTGATGGTGTGTCCACCATTAGGGCTGATCTTGCAATGATTGCTAACGCTCTTAAGAATGTGACAGTGATTAGTCATCAGCAGCCGCAAGTTGTGGAGCCTGCTGCAGTGGTGAATCAAGTTGCAGCGGAGGCATGTGTCTATTGTGGTGAAGATCACAACTACGAGTTTTGCCCCAGCAATCCAGCTTCTGTGTTTTTTGTAGGTAATCAGAGGAACAACCCGTATTCTAACTTTTATAATCCAGGTTGGTGCAACCACCCCAACTTCTCATGGGGAGGACAAGGAAGCAATGCGCAAGCACAACAAAAGGTGAACCAGTCAGGATTTGTTAAAGCACAGGTATTGCCCCAGCAAAATAAGCAGGCTTTGCCCTAGCAAAATGCAGAGAGTTCTCTTGAGACGATGATGAAAGAATATATGGCTCGTACAGATGCCACTATTCAAAGTAATCAAGCTTCAATGAGAGCCCTAGAATTGCAAATGGGCCAGCTAGCTAATGAGCTGAAGGCAAGGCCTCAAGGGAAGCTACCTTCAGATACTGAACACCCTAAAAGGGAAGGTAAGGAGCAGGTAAAGGCAGTAACTCTAAGGAGTGGTAAGCCACTAGAAGAAAGAGGAGAGCCTAGTAAAACCCAGAATGTAGAGAAAAATTGTGATAAAGATGTTGTTGTTGAAAAAGAGTTGGAGACTGGTCAGGGTGCTGGAGCAGCAATAAAGATGCTGGAGCATCTGGTTCTATTCCAAATGTGGAACCACCTTATGTGTCGCCCCCACCTTATGTACCACCTCTACCTTTTCCACAAAGGCAAAAGCCTAAGAATCAGGATGGTCAATTTAAAAAGTTTTTAGAGATTCTTAAGCAATTGCATATAAATATCCCTTTAGTAGAAGCCATAGAGCAAATGCCTAATTATGCTAAATTTCTTAAGGATATTTTAACTAAAAAGAAGAGGTTAGGTGAGTTTGAAACTGTATCTCTTACTGAGGAATGTAGTGCTATTCTTAAGAATGGGCTACCACCCAAGGCTAAGGATCCAAGGTCATTCACTATACCTGTGTCTATAGGTGGAAAAGAGTTAGGTAGAGCACTCTGTGATTTAGGTGCAAGCATTAACCTTATGCCTCTTTCGGTCTATCGGAAGCTAGGTATTGGTGAAGCTAGACCTACCACAGTCACACTCCAACTAGCTGATAGGTCTATCGCATATCCAGAGGGTAAAATTGAGGATGTCTTAGTGAAAGTGGATAAATTCATATTTCCTGTTGATTTCATTATTTTAGACTATGAGGCTGACAAAGATGTCCCAATTATTCTAGGACGTCCATTTTTGGCTACTGGTAGGGCATTAATAGATGTTCAAAAAGGGGAATTAACAATGAGAGTCTGTAATGAGGAAGTAAAATTTACTGTGTTTAAGGCCATGAAGTATCCAGACGAGATGGAAGATTGCTCTTTCATTAGGATTCTGGAGAACACAATTGTTGAGACAGCAATTCAGGATTCGGCAAATAAGCATTTGGAAAATCATGGAGAGGTTAGTGTAGAAGATTTAGAGGTTTGTCCTTTAGAAAGAAAAAATGAAAAAGAATTGTTTAGGTGTGAGGATGTTTTTGAGTCTATAGATTTAGATCAAAGAAAGGCTCCTCCTATTAAGCCATCCCTAATTGAGGCACCCACTTTAGATTTGAAGCCCTTGCCGGATCATCTAAAGTATGTGTATCTTGGGGAGGGTGAGACGTTGCCCATTATTGTTGCATCAGATTTAATGCCAGAGCATGAAGGGGCCTTAATAAAATTGCTGCAGCAATACCGCAAGGCTATTGGTTGGACATTGACTGACATTCAGGGGATTAGCCCATCTTTTTGTATGCACAAAATCACTCTAGAGGAGGGATCCTTTAGGAGTATTGAGCAACAAAGAAGGCTTAACCCTACAATGAAAGAAGTGGTTAAAAAGGAGGTGATTAAATGGTTGGATGCTGGCATCATTTATCCAATTGCAGACAGCAATTGGGTAAGCCCTGTCCAATGTGTTCCTAAGAAAGGAGGTGTCACTGTGGTGAGCAATAAAGACAATGAGTTGATCCCAACTAGGACAGTAACTGGCTGGAGGGTTTGCATGGATTACAGGAGGCTTAATAAAGCCACCCGTAAGGACCACTTCCCTCTGCCATTTATTGACAAGATGTTGGATAGGTTGGCTGGTCAGGCCTACTACTGCTTCTTGGATGGTTATTCTGGGTATAACCAGATTACTATTGCTCCTGAGGATCAGGAAAAAACCACTTTCACCTGCCCTTACGGGACGTTTTCTTTTAGGCGAATGCCTTTTGGCCTTTGTAATGCTCCAGCAACATTTCAGCGGTGTATGCTAGCAATTTTTTCTGATATGATTGAGTTTACGGTTGAGGTATTTATGGATGATTTTTCAGTTTTTGGAGGGTCTTTTCAAAGTTGTTTAGATAATTTAGGTAAGGTGTTAAAAAGATGTGAGGATACCCATTTAGTTCTTAATTGGGAGAAATGCCACTTCATGGTGAAGGAGGGCATTGTGTTAGGACATAGGATTTCTAAGAATGGTCTAGAGGTTGATAGAGCAAAAATTGAGGTTATTGAGAGACTTGAACCACCGAATTCAGTGAAGGGGATTCGGAGTTTTTTAGGTCATGCTGGATTCTATAGAAGGTTCATAAAGGATTTCTCAAAAATCAGTAAACCTCTTTGTAACTTATTGTGCACTGATCATGTTTTTGACTTTAATGCAGATTGTAGGAAGGCTTTTGAAGCATTGAAGGCTGCTTTAATCTCAGCACCCATTCTTTGTGCACCTAATTG
The DNA here is from genome assembly GCA_017139565.1 of Luffa aegyptiaca. NCBI lineage: Eukaryota > Viridiplantae > Streptophyta > Magnoliopsida > Cucurbitales > Cucurbitaceae > Luffa > Luffa aegyptiaca. The sequence continues at coordinate 28,291,349 of CM029395.1, forward strand.
GAATTTACCATTTGAGGTAATGTGTGATGCGAGTGATGCTGCAGTAGGTGCAATGCTGGGGAAAAACCAGGGCAAATTTATTCATCCTATATATTATGCAAGCAAGGTTTTAAATGAGGCACAAGTCAACTACACAACTACTGAAAAGGAGTTGTTAGCTGTGGTGTTTGCCTTCGAGAAATTCCGGCCATATTTGGTTGGATCCAAAGTCACGGTGTTCACGGACCACGCAGCAATAAGGTATTTAATGACTAAGAAAGATGCAAAGCCTAGACTAATTCATTGGGTTTTATTATTGCAGGAATTCGACTTGGAGATAAAGGACAAGAAGGGATCAGAGAATGTCATTGCAGATCACTTGTCTCGTCTTGATCCATCATCATCTTTGCCGGAGCAATCTGCCATTTCAGATTCTTTTCCAGATGAACAGCTTTTTGCTGTTAAGGTAAAGGTAGTCAAGGAGATCCCTTGGTATGCTGATATTGCCAACTTTTTGGTCAAGGGAGTCACTCCTATTGATATGGATTGGAGGCAGAAGAAGAAGTTTAAGCATGATGCAAAGTTTTTCTATTGGGATGAGCCATTTATGTATAAGCAATGCTCTGATGGTATTATTCGTAGGTATGTTTCAGGTGATGAAGCAAAGGAAATCCTGGAGCAATGTCACTCTTCGCCTTATGGAGGTCATTTCAGCGGTCAGAGGACAGCTATGAGGATTTTGCATTGCGGATGCTTTTGGCCTACCTTGTTTAAGGATGCCCATTGGTTCTACAAGCAATGTGATGCTTGCCAAAGGAGAGGAAACTTGGGGCCCAGAGATGAAATGCCTCTTACTTACATTTTGGAAGTGGAGTTATTCGATGTGTGGGGTATTGATTTTATGGGGCCGTTTCCCCCTTCTAATGGTAATATTTTTATCTTATTGGTAGTGGATTACGTGTCTAAGTGGGTGGAGGCCATTGCATGCCATCAGAGTGATGCCAAGACGGTTTCAAGGTTTCTCCAATCGCACATCTTTGCGCGGTTTGGGACACCTAGAGCTTTAGTAAGTGATGAGGGTACACATTTTGTTAATAATATCTTAACTAAGCTTTTAGCTAAGTATGGAATCAAGCATAGGATAGCTACCCCATATCACCCACAGGCTAATGGTCAAGCTGAAATAAGTAATAGGGAAATTAAATCAATTCTAGAAAAAGTAGTCCATCCATCTAGGAAGGATTGGTCTTTCAGGTTGGATGAGGCTCTTTGGGCTTATAGGACAGCCTATAAGACTCCTCTAGGTATGTCTCCCTATCGGTTAGTATATGGGAAAGCTTGTCATTTACCATTAGAGCTAGAGCATAAAACGTTTTGGGCTTTGAAGAAATTAAACTTTGATCTGAGTCGTGCAGGAGCAATTAGAATGCTGCAGCTTAACGAATTGGAGGAATTTCGCCAATTTTCTTATGAGAATGTGAAAATGTATAAAGGAAAAGACTAAGTTGTGGCATGACAAGAGAATTAAGCCTAAAGAGTTTGTCAAAGGTCAAAAAGTTTTGCTTTATAATTCTAGATTGAAATTGTTTCCTGGGAAACTAAAATCCAAATGGTCAGGTCCGTTTGTGGTGATTGAGGTTTTCCCCCATGGAGCAATTACTTTGCAAGATGAAAAAGATGGAAGAGTATTCAAGGTGAATGGACAGCGTGTCAAGCATTATTGGGGAGAGGAGTTTCAGTCGAAATATCCTTCCCTAGAGCTGGTTGATGATTGAGTGAGCATGATTTTTGCGGGAGCAGTTCGCAGAGCAAAACTTTGAGCTCCCAGAATTTGTTGTGATTTTATTTTCGCTGTTATGATTTGGTTTAATTTTAATTTTAATTGTAGTAGATTTGATTGCTTTAAATTCTGCAAGATTTATCTCTATTTGTAGTTATTTTTAATTCCGTAGATTTTATTTTATTTTCGCTAGATATTTTATTTGTTTTGATTAGTTTAGATTCGAGTTGGTTTAGTTTTATTTTCTGATTAGATTTAATTAGATTTTAAATTCTGTATTTATTTTCAGTTGTTTGAATTTCTGTTTTAGATTTACTAAAGATTTTCTTGATTTATTCGGCTTCAAATAAAAATAAAAGATAAGATTTGATTTGAGCGGTTAAATTTGAATTTCCTGATTTGATTGTGTATCCGAGATTTTTCTGGAAAATAATCTTGTGTTCAGAAGGTTGTTGCGGCAAAGTTATGGCTGAAGCAAATCTTCCGTCCGGATGGAAAGGATTTTATTGTGAATTAATTATTTTTACCGTTTGATTTTGAATTTCTGTGGGCAGGTAAATTGCATGGATGTTGCCACGTGTCGCGCAGGGATAATCCAACGGTTTAGCCGTTGACAACACACAATTATTTACCATGGGCGATTGGAATTCAAGATTTTACCGTTGATGGATTTAATTTTCAGATTTGCATGAGATTTGAACGGTAATTCCATTTAATGAGGGCAAAATCTTTCAGTTATGATTTGATTTGCTGAAGCCCTATTTATTAAAAGCCTTCGGTAAGTTCTTCTCATTTCATCTTCTTGTTCGTCCTTTGCCATTTGTATTCTTTTTCTTTTTCTGTGTGCTGTAAAAATTCCTTTGAGTCTTCAATGGCTAAAATGAGAGCAAGAAAAGAGAGAGATAATGAGGAAGAGGAGGTACCCGTGACCCCCGAAGCACCAAAAGTGAAGGCGAAAAAGAAGAAGACACCAGAAGAAAAAGAAGCTAAAAGAAGAAGAAGACAGCAGAGGGCTGAGGATCAAGAAGTTGTAGAGAAGGTGGTGGAAGATATCGCTGCCACGGTGGTTGAAGAGGATCCGAAAGAACAAGAAGAACAAAACCCAGAGCAGACTGAGCCAGGTGTTGCGGATACCGAGGAAGTTCGATAGGAAAATACAGAGGAAGTTCGAGAGGAAAATACAGAGGAAGTTCGAGAAGAAATTACAGAGGAAGTTCAAGAAAAGCAGGCCGAGGTTGTGCAAGAAGAACAGGCAGAGGTTGCACCTGAGGAAAGAACGGGAGGCTCGAGTGGAGGTGATCATGCCGAAAGTGCCCAAACGCAGCCGTATAAAGCGAAAAGCGGGCCGTGTTAAGGTAGTCCGAACTGATACCCCATCGCCCCCAACTACGGATTTTGAAAGAGAGAATGCAGAAAGAGAAGAGTGTGAGAAGAAGGAGGCTGAGGATAAAGCAAGAGAGGAAGCAGAGAAAAAGGCTGAAGAAGAAAGATTGCGCAAGCAAAGGGCAGACAGGGGCAAGAGTGTTGCTGCGGCATCAGAGGAACCTGATGAAATAGAAGAGTCACAATTGCCGTATGATCGCTTTGTCAACAATCTTGCCAGAGCAAAATATGCAGAGTTGCTGAAAAGAGACTTCCTGTTTGAAAGGGGATTTAGTGGTGATCTTCCACATTTTCTGAGGACCGGTATTGCAGACCACGGTTGGGAACGGTTTTGTTCAAAGCCTGAATCTATGAACGCGCAGTTAGTGCGTGAATTCTATGCAAATATCGACAAAGAAGAAGGGTTCCTGGTGATTGTTCGAGGTATTGAGGTTGACTGGAGTCCTGGTGCTATCAACGCACTGTACAACCTTCGAACTTTCCCCCACGCAGCATATAATGAGATGGCTGTAGCACCATCCAATGAGCAGTTGAGTGACGCTGTGAGGGAAGTTGGTATTGAAGGGGCGCAGTGGCGGCTTTCGAAAACAGAGAAGAGGACGTTCCAGTCAGCCTATTTAAAGAGGGAAGCAAATGCTTGGATGGGATTTATCAAACAAAGGTTGCTTCCAACGACTCATGACTCAACGGTTTCTAGGGAACAAGTGCTTCTGGCTTTCGCTATTTTGAGGTCTCTCAGTATTGATGTGGGAAAAATTATTGCTGATGAAATATCTGGATGTTGGAAGAAGAAAGTGGGGAAGCTGTTTTTCCCGAATACCATTACCATGCTTTGCAAGCGAGCAGGGGTTCCAGAGAATGAAGGAGACGTAATATTATTTGACAAGGGAATCATTGACACGCCTAACTTGGCGCGGCTTCAGCATATGCAAGAGGCACGTCAGGGTGGGCTGGTCTACGGCATCAACACGATTTTAGAACAACTCGCACTTTCGGCCAGCAGGCAGGAGTTTGCCGAGAGGCAAGCTTTAACCTTCTGGAACTATGTTAGAACTCGTGATGCCAATCTAAAGAAGGTACTGCAGGAGAATTTTTCCAAACCATTTCCAGCCCTTTCAGCATTCCCTGAAGATTTATTGAACCCCTGGATTCCGCCACCGCCTGTCGAGAGAGAAGGAGATGGAGAAGAAGATCCTGGTCAGGAGGATTGAAGAAGGGAAATTTGGGCGAGCAAACTTTTTGATGAATTAATTTTGTTGCTCGAGCATTTCTGACCACATCTTTTTCTATGTGTGCTTGAATTGTTCTGTTTCTTTTTAATTTTTCTGATGCTAAAAAAGTATATCTGCTTATGTAATTTCTTTTTCTATGCTTTTAATGAAATTTCCAAAGTTATTTCTGTTCCATAAGCGTTGAAGTAACTCTAACTTAACTAATTCTCTTTCTGAATTTTTGAAGCTTGGACTGGCTAAGCTTAATTAGATCAAGGTATTCTGATCTCCAGAAACCTTTTGCTTGGGCATTTTCTCTGGCCTGGTCGTTGCTGCGGCAAAGAAAATTCTGGAGGTAGTGTTGACTTATGTGATCCACTTTAAGCTTAGGTCTAGTCCCATGCTTAGTTTTAAAATTCAGATAGAAAAATTTAAGTTTGGGGGTTGTCATTTAAAATTTTAATGATTCATTGCGGACAATGAATAATTCAAGTTTGGGGGACTTTTTGCTACTCCAATTGTTTTGCTCGAGCATTCCTCTCCTTCATTAAATAATTTGTTAGGTTATTGAGTAACCGAGGACATTTGTGATACCCACAGTTTGTCCTCGCGTCAAAAGGTGACCTAGGAAATATATATAAAAAAAACGATGAATTATTATTTGCTGGAAAAGTGATTGTTGAAAATTTTGCTGAGAAAATTCATGGAGCAAAAGTTTTGAAGGATGAATGATAGTCCAGCAGCTTTTCTGTCTCCCAGAACTTAGGTGAGCTTCATCATAAAATGTTGCCATTCTGAGGGGCAAGAGATGGAATAACTAAGGATTTTTGAGCTTTACAAAGAGTATTTAGCCTAATTGGTGATGAGTTTGAGGCAAGGGTATACTGCACCATAAAGTGGGTCATCCCGTGCTTAAGAGCTTATGACTGTAGGGCTGCTTTAAGTCTGAAAAATGAAAATATAAACCCCTTAAAAATGTGTTCTAATATGTCTGATAATAGAGCTAGGCTGTGGCAAGTTCTTAGAATTGAGTTAAAAGTGGTGATTATTTGTCCATGCCGGAAGAATTATTTTGCTGCAGCAGAGCTTGGTTTTGCAGAATGCTCAGGTAAAGGTTGAAGGTTGTGTTGGATTATCTGTTTTGATTAAGCTATGCTTTGTCTAACATTTTGAATTCTTGAAGGGAAGGTTGGTTAGTATTGCTCGGGACGCGCAATAGTTCAAGTTTGGGGGTGTGATAACTCTCCAAAAGGGAGTTATTTAGGCCTTATTTCTATCATGATTTGTGTGTCTTTTGTACTTAATAGGGTTGCTTTTAGATGTATATTATATGTTTTAACCCATTTGGAAGAATTGAAGCTTTGGAGATTATTTGGTGCAGAATATGTTGTTGGGCGACTTGAGGGAGCAAACTCTGTGCTGGAGCAAAGCTGGGAGTGAAAACTGCCACGTCACAGCTCGTTAGCCAATTTACCAAACTGAATTCTGTTAAGCTAATCTCGGGATAAAGGAGCAAGGAGAGCCATCCACGTGTCTAGGTCAACCTAATTCAAGCTTTCCTCAACTCTATAAAAGGAGATAGTCGCCCAAGTCAAAATCATTCAACTTTTGGGAGAAAACATTCCATTCTTGGGAAGTTCTTTCCACCTTTGGGAGCCGAATAGAGGAGAGAGATTGGAGACCACCTAGAAGACCATCATTGCAAGCTGATCGAGGAGATTAGTATTTCCTTTTATTATCTTGTAATTATGGACATGCCTACTCAGATTGTAGCGTGCGTTTCCATGCATCTTATGAACTAAGTAGCTTAGGCGTTGGTTAGGAACATGTAATTGTCGTGCTTAATTTCTAGTAATAAATATTGATTCTATGCATCTTGATTAATTGTTGTGTTCATTTCTATTTTATGCCCGCTTGGCCAGTCGGTATGAATACCTCTCTCTAGTTTCAGGGGTGATTTAGAGAGTGTGTGGCGATTAATCACACTACGATCATTGTGTATTGGTGAACGCCAATGACTGAGCTAGGGATAGCCAGTTGCCTAGTGCTTGATCGGTCGTACTTCATTGTTGAAACACATTCCAAAAAATCCGGAGTTCCGAGAGGAATCCGCTAATAATATTGCGAGAGTTTGCATGATCAATAATATTGCTAGAGCATCTTTTAAAACAATTACTAAAGCCTGACCAGCGCCTGTTTCTAATCTGTCTGTCTATCCGTTTACTTTTTGTTCTGTCATTTCTTTTGCTTCAGCATTATTCTTATAAAAACCAATCATTTTTACCATCTTTGAAACCATTAAAGAATTATACAAAATAGATAAAGTGGAAGCTAGTTCAGGCCTTGGATTGATAATACTTATTACTTGCTGCGGACTGTGTATACTTGCACAGAGTTCTAGAGTCCTTTTATACCATATTTTTACTCACTCTAGGAACCCAACAATTAGTAAATCTTGTCAAAGACTTTGTGAATATCCCTTCCCTGTGGACTCGACCCTGGACTCACCAGGTATTACTTGATTAAATCAATTTATGCTTGGATTGATTATTGTCTACGACTAAATTTCTGAATAGACCAAAACAAACAATCAGTTGTTAGCATGCAAGTTATGATTCATATGCATTACTTTATTTTGCTCGGGACTAGCAAAACTTTAAGTTTGGGGGTGTGATGACATGCAGAAATGTCATCATTTTCATATTAATTTTAGCTAGTTTTGTGCATGAATTGGGAGCTTTAATGTATTTTTATGTTGATTTTGTAGAAAACCGAGTTCGAGAAGCAAAACCAAGAATTTTACAAATTTTGGGCATAAAAAGAAGACTTTGGACCATAAAAGGAGAAAAGAAAAGAAGATATTTGAAGTGGAGGCCCAAAAAGCCCAAAAGAATGAAGAAAGGAGGCAAAAATCCATGTTTAAGGCTTCTAGAAGGCCTAGTGTCGAGACGCTAGGACCAGAGCGTCTCGATGCTAGGTGATCAGCGAGGAAAATTCCAAAATCGCGGTAGCGTCGCGACGCTACGACAACTTCTGCTCCAAGAAAATCTGACGTCACAGCGTCTCGACGCTGTGCGTCTTAGGCAGCAAGAAAGGTCCGTCCAGCACCTATAAAAAGCCCCCTTCTCCATGGATCAAATCATCCTATTTTTGGGGAGCTCTCCCCTAGCTCAATAGAGAGAAAAAGTGAGAAGAATTGTGAGGAAAAAGGAGGAATTGAGCGAGAGTCCAAGGCTCGGGATTCGAGATGCTCGTGACGGGAGCTTGGGATCAACTTATCGGTTATTTCTTCCTTACTTCTTTGTAATTTCTTATTTTAATTTGAGTTAGGCCTATGGATCAAGATCATTTTGGGCAAAATTATTCCCATTTGTGAGTAGATCTTGAGACCTAGGGTCGTTATTCTAGTTAATTGGATAGTGTAGCGCAATTACTTGGATAATGTAATGAATTTCTTCATATTTCATCTATGCAATTTTTGCTTAATGCCTTTAATCTCTTGATCACGGATTAATTGTTATGTTGGTCTAAATTGATACTCGACGGAGAGAAATTAGATTAGATCCTAATTGCATGGCTAACGATTGCTTGGAGCACGAGAGTGAAAGAGAATTGTTAGAAATTGATTATGAAGTTGCTTAATGTCATACTATGATTAACTAAGGAGATGGATACATGAAGTAGTTATGTTAGTATGAGATGTGGAGGAGCTTGAAAGAGAAATCCGCTTAAAATTACTTCTAGATTTATGAAATTGAAGATTATTAGTTACATGCATCCATGTATTTGAGCTACATATCCAAAAAGCTAGATAACACCCTAGGTCAAGTTCCCTTAATAGGATATTTTCTTTGATTTGCATGTTTCTTTTTATTAGTTTCTTTAATTTTCGCTTTATCATTCGTGTTGATCTTCTAAATAAAATTAAAACATAATGGTTCTTGGTAATTAATGGAATTAATTCAATTTCCCTGAGGATTCGATACTCGGAATACTTTCCGTTTTATATTACTTGCGGCCCGTGCAATTTGCGGTCAACACCCTGCTAACGCAATTCATTTCAAGAAAGGGAGTTAACTTTTGTTCAGCTAAACTGAAAAATAACATAAATGTTTTAAGACTAACCAAGAGTAAAGCATTCATGTACACTAAGTTGTTTGAGGCTGCTACTACTCAAAGAAATGAGAGGCAAAGGATTTCTCCTAAAGGAAAATACCTTTCTTTGGCGCTTAAGGTTAGACCATATTTACCTCAATATGATTGAGAGCTTGGTCATAAGTGGACTTCTAAGCAAGTTAGAAGATGACTCTCTACTACCTTGTCGGTCATGCCTTAAGGGCAATATGACTAATAGGTTCTTTTGCTTGAAAAGAACTATAGAGCCAAAGAGCCCTTGGAGCTTGTACATTTGGATCCTTGTGGTCCAATATGTTAAAGTAGTGGGAGGGCATAAATAATTCATCTATATTATAGATAATTATTCAAGGTATGGGTATCTCATCCTAATGCAACTTAAGTCTAAAGCTCTTGAGAAATTCAAAGTGGTGTGAGACTAAAGTTGGAAACTTGTTAGGTGAGATGATAAAAACACTTCAATCTGATCGAGGTGTAGAGTATGTGGGACTTGAGATTCCAAGACTATTTAATAGAACATGGAATTACATCCCAACTCTCAAACCCCTGGAACACGGGTTAATTGGATAAAAATTGTATTTAAAAAAAAAAATTGGCGAAACCAAGTGGATTTGAAAAAAATTGGCGAAACCGAGTGGATTTTTTGTCTTTATTGCTTTCCGCGTCTTGAAGACGGGGAAAAGGGAAGGTTTCCGTGGGAGTCAGCGAAATTGGAGTGAATCCGTGGGTTGAACCCACAGATTCCACATTTTATACTTTCTTTTTGAATTTTCTGTCTGAACATTCAGTGATGTGATGGCTGAATGATGTGACGTGACAATTTTTCCATTTTCCGTTTGATTTTTCGCTTTTTTATTTTATTTTATTTTATTTTATTTCCGACCTTTGCATGCAGTTTTCATCGGGAAGTGACGTGCCGCTGTCAAGATTCCTGACACGGCGGCGCGTCACTTCAGTCAGACGGGCATTGACCGTTTTTTCTTTTTTTTTTTCCGGAATTAGTCATCTTAAATCCGTTTCCTTCCCTTGTTTTCTCACTTTCATTTTCTCCTTCCAGCTTTGTTTAGGTTCCTTGCCCTTTACAGCCTTCTTTACAAATCTCCCTTACCCATTTTCTGTAGTTTTTCAATCTTATTGCTCCACCAACTTCATTTTCCGTTAATGTTGTGTAAGTTTTTTTTTTTTTTTTTTTTTCAAGTTCATTTTAAGTTATGTTATGGTTTTTGTTTGTTTCTGTTTATAGTTCATATAAAGTCATTTTAATCTTTTTTTTATCTTCATCTCTACCTACTAGGATTGAAATTGGTTATTAAAGAGTGAGACTATTTAAATTTCAGTGGATCCTCGCCAAGAAGTCACGAGAAAAATCGGTATTGTTAGTTGATTTTACTTAAATAATATGTTTTTTGTTTAGATAAATTAATAACATGTTTTTGTTATTTGGACAGCAGCGACCGTAGAAACAACCAAACAACGAGTTATTTTTCATAAATAAGGTTAGTTTGTTAAAATAGTTTTTGGAAGGTTTTTTACTTTTACAGTTAAATGTAATAATATGTATCGTTTTTTGTTTATTTTTTTGGAAATGTAATAATATGTTTGTAATGTATGATGTTTGTAATATGTATCATTTTTTTTATGTGATTCATGTTGGATTCATCGATAATTTTGGGTTAAGGGGTTTTTTTTTTTAAGGTCCACACTAATGCAATAAACATATTACCTAATAATGACTATCAATCACTAAAAAGTCATAGAGTGTTTGTTGAATCATGATAATGCAAAATGTATAAAGTTTTAGTTGCTAGCTAACAACTTTTTGAAATTTGACATTAGAAATGTTTTTAAGATTATAGCAAAATTCTGAAATTTGACATTGAAATCATTTAAGATTCTAGCAAATTTTTTATTTATTTTTTAATTTATTAAAGTTGAAAGGTGGGTTTTAAAAATATAAAACGTCAATATTTTTAATGAGTTTTCATTAAATTTTAAATTATGAGTTACTTACTAATTATTCGTATGTGAACGTTATATTACATTTATTGTTTATAAGATTGATTTATAAAGTTTTTCATTTCTAAATATTCTAAGAGATAACTAGAAAATAATGTGGTCATCGAAAAGTAGATATAATAAACCCTATAATAAACCCTAAAAAGACCCTAAAATGTAAAAAACCATAAAACCATAAAACTAACAAAACCCTAAAAAAAAAAATCCTAAACCCACAATCAATCCTAAACCCTAAAACCACTCTAAACCTGAAAAAAAAAAAAACAAAACAAAAAAAAAAGAAAAGAAAAACATTAAAAATATGTAAGCCCTAAAATAACCCTAAAACCACTCTAAACCTTAAGAAAAAAAAAAGAAAAAAAAAACATTAAACCATAAACCCTAAAACCCTAAAAATATGTGAGCTCTAAAATAACCCTAAAAAACTCTAAACCCTAAAACCACTTTAAACCTTATAAAAAAAAAAAACAAAAACCCCTAAAAAAGCCCTAAACATACAATAAATCCTAAACCCTAAAACCACTCTAAACGTTAAAAAAAAAATGTAAAAAAAAAAAAAAAAAAAAAAAAAAAAAAAAAAACTAAACAATGAATCCTAAACCCTAGAAATATGTAAGCCCTAAAATAACCCTAAAACCATCTAAACCCTAAAACCATTCTAAACCTTAAAAAAAAAAACAAAAAAGAAAACCATAAAAAAACCCCTAAACACACACAATAAGTCTTAAACTCTAAAACCACTCTAAACCTTAAGAAAAAAATTTGTTAAAAAGAAAAAAACTCTAAAAATAAACACTAAACCATAAACTCTAAAACCCTAAAAATATGTAATCCCAAAAATAAACCTAAAACCACTCTAAACCCTAAAAATAAACACTAAACCATAAACCCTAAAACCTTAAAAAAGAAAAAACCTTAAACAAACAATAAACTCTAAACCATTAAAAACTATGAATCCCTAATACAACAATAAACCCTAAGAAACCCTAAAGAAAAAAAAAAAATTATAAAACTTTTGATGTACAAATCACTTTACTTGGTTTTTATTGTCTAATAGTTACTTATTTAATTTTTGTCCAAACATCAGATTTTATTGTGTAACTACCATGGACGTTGTTGGGTTTCTTTGCTATATCAACGGAAACATTATTAGTGGTGCACATGGTATAGAGTATGATATTGGACCATGTGGTCAAATCAACTTTTTTAGAGACGTTGAATATGAAACATTCATTGAGGGATTGTGCGATGGATTATCCATAGACAGAGATGAAGGGGTAGAGATCATCTTTAGATATGGAAGCAGTGTATGTGGGTCTACTTTTTACGTCCCTATCTCATTACGAAGTGAACCTGATTTTAGGTTCATGATGAATAATGCTCCCTCTCTTCCAAATACAGTTGACCTTTACATTTCTCAACCAAATGTAGAAAGTCCAGCCCCGTTTCGACAAGTTGAAAATATTTTTGAAGGTGAAAACAATGAAAATCAGGAGGTTGACATAGTGGACCCAACAATCGCCACAAACGAGGAAGAGGTTGAAACGACCGATAGTGAACAAGAAGGGGATGAGTTGGGTGAAGATCAAGATGTTCCTTCGTTCTTCACACATTTGGACTGGAACGAGATTAATTCAATGTCTGACACAGGTATTGAGAAGGAAACCAGTGGTGATGACGCATTGCTAAAAGGGATGATATTCGCTACGAAGTTGGATTTGAAAAATGCCGTTAAACGATATTCCGTTACTCGTCATCAACAGTATGAAGTCATTGAAACGAACAAGAAAGTTTGGGCGGTTAGATGCGTTCGATATGGTCAAGGTTGTACGTGGCGACTTCGTGGTTGTTTCCTTAAACGACATGGTAAATTTGAAATCACACAGTACAATGGCCCTCATTCTTGTGTCTATGCACGGTTAAGTCAAAGTCATAGACAATTGGACACCGATCTTATTGCATCCGAAGTATGTAGCGTTGTGAAAAAAGACCCGTCCGTAAAGGTTAGCACGTTACAAGATCTGATATTGCAGAAATATGGTTATTCTGTTAATTATTGGAAAGTATGGGAGGGAAAAAGAAAAGCCATTGTCAAGGCATTTGGGGATTGGGAGGAATCATACAATTTGTTGCCTAAGTTAACAAATATAATAGAACTTAGAAATCCCGGTACAAAGGTGTTTTGGAAATGCATGGGGGTGGAAGGGAGTTCTACGGATATAATATTCCATAGCGTGTCCTGGTCATTTGCACCTGTAATTGAAGGTTTCAGGCATTGTAGACCTTTAATCCAGATAGATGGTACACATCTATATGGGAAGTACAAAGGAAAACTGTTGATAGCTTCCTCTGTTGATGCCAATAGCCATGTTTACCCTATAGCGTACGCAATTGTACCGGAGGAAAGTGGTGAAACATGGGGCTGGTTTTTACACAACCTATCACATTTGGTGGTGGGTAAAAGGAAGAACCTTTGTCTGATTTCGGACCGACACAAGTGAATTATAGCGGCTGTACGAAACGCAAGCAACGGTTGGGCAGATGCGGAACATAGATTTTGTTTACGTCATGTTGCTAGTAATTTCAATGAAAGGTGTAAGGATAAGTCATTGAAAAAACTAGTGTACAGCGTAGGTGCACAATTTCAAGTTGACAAGTACAAAGACTGCATGGCTGAGCTTGAAGCTGCCAACAAGGACTGCTTGCGATTCGTCAATTCTTTAGATCCCAAACAATGGACACAATCACATGATGGTGGATACCGTTACGGCTGGCTAACCACAAATGTGGCAGAATGCGTGAACGGTATATTTAAAGGGGCCAGAAAGTTACCCATCGCTGCGTTGGTTGAAGCAACATTTTATCGTACTGTCAATTACTTCGCTAAACGTCGGATCGAAATAGAAGCTTCAATTCGAGAAGGACAATAATTCACGAGGTAATATTCCATGAATCATTACAAGTTAAATCAAATGTTTACGCTTGTACGAGATAGAGTAATAACTTTTTCTATACTTTTTAGGTATGCCATTGACAAACTAATTACTTGGGAAGAACGTGCAAACAGACACGATGTGAATGTGTTCGACTATGGGAGAGGACGATACGACATCACAACTGCAGTCGATCCAATCACTCTGAGGGGCGGAACCAAACATAGGGTGAGACTAATTGAGAAGACATGCACATGCAATAAATGGCAAAGCTTTAAGATCCCATGCTCACACGCAATTGTTGCATGTAAAGAACGTGGCATAGATTACTTAAGTCTAATTGACTCCCATTATGAACTGCCAACGTACTTGTTGTGTTATGCACCTCAGTTTGAACCCATCCCTGAACACAATCGTTGGCCAGATCCTAGTTTTCCCAAGATTTATCCCGATCCATCGTCCTTGAGAGGTCATGGTAGACCATGTTCTTCTCGTATACGCAACGAGATGGATTGGACGGAGCCAGTTGTCAAAACTCATTGTGGGATTTGCAGACAAGAGGGACACAATCGAAGAAATTGTCCTAGTCGGGGTCCCAACACGTCACCGTAGATCGGGATTGTTTCGGAATTTGACATCTTATTGTAATTAAATTTCTTCGGTGTTGTAATGAAATTGTTGTGAAAGTAGAATTCTATTATTATGAAACATGTAATGAAATTGTTGTGAAATTAGAATTTTATTTCTATGAAACTGGTAGTGAAATTCGATATCTTCTCTTAATTTCATGTTCAATACAAAGACAACATTTTTTTTGTTGAACAATCGCATTGTTTGATAAGATAGCCTCACAAATTGCTAATGTAACATTTACTTTTAATATGTTTAAATTCCATTAGATGGGAGACGACATTACTACAGGACCGTATGATCCCTCAGTTTTATACCTTCAGGCCAGTCATCGTTTTGAATTAGTCTGGTCAGACGAGTATGACGATGCCTTAGATTGTAGGCGTCGAGAGGCTGTTCTTAGACGAGAGGGGAGGCGACCAGATCCTCGTATTGAGCCTCATCTACGAGCCTCTGGATTTTACGGTGTTTCATGCATGGACTTCATTCAGTTGGACTGGCATCTAATCACTGCGTTTGTGGAGCGATGGCGACAGGAGACGCATACTTTTCATATGCCACACGGCGAATGTACAGTCACATTACAAGACGTCGCAATTCAGTTTGGATTACCGATTGACGGAAATGCATTAACTGGGTCGTTGAATCATGACTGGCATGCATTGTGTATACAACTATTAGGAGTTACCCCAAATAATAATGTTTTGGTAGGAGGTCGCCTTAAACTCAAGTGGTTGGCTGAGCAATTTAAAGACTTCGACCACCTATCCGATGATGCTACTGCAGAAGACCTTCAACGATATGCTCGAGCATATATACTAACTTTGATTGGAGGTATTGTATTTCCCGACAAATCCAACAACAGAGTTCACCTGATGTTCCTCCCATTGCTAGCAGATTTCCAAGCGGCAGGGATATATAGCTGGAGAGCAGGATGTCTTGCATGGTTATACAGACAGTTGTGCAAAGGTGCAGCTATTGGTGATAAGATTCTTGCAGGTCCACTCATACTTCTACAAGTTTGGGCGTGGGATCGATTTCCCTTTTGGCACCTATACGACACCATCGATACGAACATAATTTGGGAGATAAACCACTTGCGATTCGGTAAGAACTTTTAGTCAACATAAATTTTTTTGCATACTAGAACATCGTAATCCCTAATACTCAACTTTTTGCATGATTGTAGATGGAATGACAATTTTTGTGTCACTAGATCACCAACACATGTATTAGTCCAATATCGATATATGTTGGACACACTTACTCCTGATCAGGTATGATTAAGTTTACATATTCTATTCTCAATTTCATTTAATAAGGTCTGACCAAGGATGAAAATATCGATATCGATACCAATATCGGTAACTCAAATTTACGGATATATCGACGGATATTTAAATATCGACGGATATTCTGGAAAAAATCATGGATATCATGGAAATTTGTTAAAATATTGCGATTTTTTTTAAACTTTAGAATAAGTTTTGTTAAGTCATAAACTACTACTTTAAGCAAATATATTAATATTTTAGAGTCAAATATATGCACTAATATAATAATAGATAGTATTGAATGTTCTAAAATAAATATAAACTTGAATAATTGGTAGGTAAAATTTTTTTGTCATAAGTACATGTTTCATAATTCAATAATAAGATGATATTCTTGGAGTATTATACCAATATTAATATATAACTATTTATAGTGATACTATTGCTTCCCATTCGTGAATTGAATTAAATCACAAATTAACAAAAATGTGAGTACAAATAAATATATAATTCTAACAATAATGCAAAGTGAAATAAAATAAAGTATAAATTATATAATAATTTTTTTTAAAAAAATAGTGAAATAATAAACAGGATATGGAGAGGGAGGAAAATAGTTAAGAATAAAAAGAAAAGGACAGGAAGAAGGTTAAAAATAACAAAAAAAAAAATACTCATAATGTAACCAGCAGGACTTGATCCATGGCCGTGAAGGATATTAGCACTTCTAACAACCAACTGTTCTAAGTACACTATTAAATGCATAAGTGCAAATAGCAAAATTTAAACAAAAACGGCGCGGAATATCTGCAGAATATCAACGATTTAATCGAAATATCGGAGATTTTATCAAAATATCGCCGATTTTCCGAAATATCGTCGATATTTCGGCGATATAAGGTAAAAAAGATCTTACCCCTCAATATCTGTATCGGTCCCTCGAAAATGGCGATATTTCGACGATATTTTGGTCAATATCGGCGACTTTTTCATCCTTGGGTCTGACGTATGTTGAAATTAAATATGTAGATTGTTTGGCAACCATATAATCATCTCATGCCCATTTTGCCTCAGTATTGTCTAGTTGGTTATCAAGTTTGGACGTCTAGAACACCCCTCATTTGTTTCTATGTCGCGGAGTGGATATTTCCAGATCGCGTGATGCGACAATTTGGGTGTATGCAGCCAATTCCTTCCCCATGTGATACTGATATGAGGCTACACACATATGACCTACGAGGCAGACATGAACGAAATTGGGTCAACTATTTGGCTCCACAAATTTCAATCTGGGATGCTCGACATGCTTCAATCGTCCTTGGTACACCCATCAACGGAGGTCCAGATGTTGAGCATGGGTACAATGAATGGTATGCTAGGATTAGCAGACGATTCATCACACAGGCAGGAGCTGCATATCATTTTGTGGTAAGAATTTATACTATAAGTTCATTATTCGACAATTTCTAATCTACATTGTATTGATTTGGTTTTCAATTTTTTTTTTCAGCAAAATTTTGAAGTGGTAGAAAGTCAATCGATAAACTAGCATCCGTCTATCGAGTTCGACGTCCTGTCGGAGATATTCCAGTTGAAGATGATGCACATGCTGAGGATCACAATAATCCGGATGAAGATGATTGATTGCTTACACATTTGTATGGATAGTACCATGTGTTGGGGTACTTTACTATGTTGTTGGATTAAATTTTTTTCTAAGTTGGGGTATTTTTCATGTAGTCCCCTAATCTTTTAAAAATAAAGTTTATCCAATTATAATAAATTTATATTAATGGTAATAAATTTTCAATTATAACAATTTGATGGAAAAAATACAAAATTATCCATTCAAGTTAAATTTTAAAAACCATAATTATTTTTTCTTTATTAGTACAAAATTATCATTAAGGTGAAAAGAACTAAATTTATGCATTAATAACAAAATGTATATCATTTGTGAATTATGGAAGATCAAAAAGTGAAAAATAAAAAATAACACATCATTTACTAATCTTCAAACATAAGAAAATTAGGAAAAAAAACCATCATCATTTACTAATCATGTAGCTATAAAATTTACAAACAAACAAAATCATTGGTTAATCATAAAAATCCAAAAAAAAAATTAAATAAAATAATTTATAAAAAAATATGATTGGATTATCATTTGTTTTCAATATTAAAATAATCATAAATTGGTATGATGATTAGTAAATGATGGTTTAGTAAATAAATTAATATAAATATAACATTTTGCCTTAAATTAAAAAAAAAAAAAGAAATTAGGAATATGTGGTTCTGATCCAACGTTCGAAGAAAAATTAAAATATATACAATGATGAATCCGTGGGTTGAACCCACAGATTCACTCCAATTTCACTGACTGGTCAAAGTGACCAGTCAGCTCAACTGTTTCCGTGGGTTGAACCCACGGAAACGTTCCCTTTTCCGCGTCTTGAAGACGCGGAAAGCAATAAAGACAAAATATCCACTCGGTTTCGCCAATTTTTTTCAAATCCACCTGGTTTCGCCAATTTTTTTTTTTAAATACAATTTTTATCCAATTAACCCCCTGGAACACCTTAGTTGAACGGTGTATCAGATAGGAGAAATAGAACCCTATCGAATATGGTTCGATTCATTATGAGCTATGCTCATTTGCCTGACTCGTTTTGGGGTCATGCAGTGTTGACTGCAGTGTGTATTTTGAACAACATTTCATCAAAAATGTTTTTGAAATATCTTTTGATTTGTGCATAAGGCGTAAAAGTGGTTTACGTTTTTTTTTGGGACACTGTTCAAAAGTATACAGATTCGTAGGCTGCCCCATTGAAACGAGAGATGTGGATACTTCTTCAATCCACAAGAGAATAAAGAATTTGTACCGACAAATGCTACATTCTCAGAAGAATACCACATGAGAAATAATAAGCCACAAAGTAAGGTCGTTTTAAGTAAATTAACTGATGAAGCTACAGAAATATCAACAAGTGTTGTTGATAAGTCAACAAGGGTTGTTGATGATGTTGGACCTTTAACAAGAGTTGTTGGTAGGGCCAATACAACTGGTTAGTTACATCTATCTCAAGAGTTGAAAGTGTCTCGATATAGTGGGAGGGTTGTTTTACAACCTGACTGTTACATGGGCTTAACTGAAGCCCAGATCGTCATACCTGATGATGACATTGAGGATCCATTGTCTTAAAGCAAGGCAATGATTGATGTTAACTAGGACCAGTGGATTAAAGCCATGCACCTAGAAATGGAATCTATGAGTTTCAATTCTATCTGGGATCTTGTAGATCAACCTTATGGGGTAAAACCTATAGGTTGCAAATGGATCTACAAGAGGAAATGAGACGTTGAGAGTGTCTACATGTCTCAACCAAAAGGGTTCATTTAGTGAGGTCAAGAGCAAAAGGTTTTGCATGCTTAATCGATCCATTCATGGATTGAAATAAGCATTTTGATCTTGGAATTGAAGATTTGATACTGCGAACAAATCTTTTGGCCTTTAATTGGAACATTGATGATGTAGGTGTTAATATCACACATGCGGAAGCAATTTTGGATCTTAGGCATACAATTTGATCAATTTAATCCTTGAAGTCATGTTGTTCATAAGAACAAAAAACAAAGTAATAAGGTACCTACCTCTTGAAGCTCCCAATTCGTATAATCCGATGCTTTATAATTCACATGAACGACTTTTGGACAACCACTTGGATCTTCTCTACTATCCTCATGCCTTGGAACGAATTGTGGGATCCTCAAATGATAGGAATTGGAAAGGAAAGCTTATGGGTATAAGCAAGCTTGAGAGTATGAACATGGAAGTTCTTGGGAGAATTTTGGCAGCATTTTAGGTTGAAGAAATCCACTAATTTTCATCAGCTCATCCTCTATATATAGAGGAAAATCATGCACAAGAATTGCACAAAAAATTGACAACAAATAGGGATCATTTTGAGTCACAAGATTAGGTGGTGCAATAAGGCTAATTACAAGTGATTAGTCATTAAGCACCACCTCCAAAATTTGCTAACTTTTGAATTTCTTTTAAATTCAAAATTTGCAAATAAAATTCTGAATAATCCCACTTTCTTTTATTTTTATTTTAATTTAAATATCATTTATGTAATTAAAATAAAATTATTTAATTTAATATCTCATATTAAATTAATACCATTTGTGCAATCTTGATTTCTTTTTCCCAACGAATTTTCTCGAACATGAATGGATTCACGTGTTTAATATTTAGATCATATTTAAATATATAACTCTCATTTTAAGTTTAATTCATAATTAAACTAATGTGTCGTTAAATATCGTATATAAGCGACTTGTGTATCCTTATCCAAATTTGAACGTTTCAAATTTTATCCTATCATATTGTTCCAAGTTTTATTCCTATCGAGCTAGTAGAGGGACCTAATGGACCTACAGATCATGGGCCCCAACGAAATGATGATAACTGGTTAATCTCATTAACCTAATCATTCATCGTTCGTTAGCTTCCAGGACACTCCACTATAGCCCGTAGCTGAACTCCCCTCACTGTAGATATATTTCTTATCCACTTTAGATAACCATGATTAGTAAGTCGACCCTTCACCGGTTGTTCGTAACTAGAGCTAGGTCAAATGTCCATTTTACCCCTATAGTTACATCTTGTTCCTTAAGTTCCACCGATCCTCTAATGAACAACTAATTCGCAATACAATCACTGAACCAAGTCCCTCTCAAGGTTATGAGAGAGCGGGGCCCCTTGTTCAAGACTCGAAGTCAGCACTTAAGGGAACAAACCTTTACTAACCCTCAAACGGGTAGCAGTGAATTCCATCTTGCAAAACTATGTCCCCAACTATCCATTTAGTCTTATCCCCAAAATGGTAGGCTTATTGAGTCGGCGATGTTTGCCCACTCTCACCCATGCAAATCAAAGGATAATCCTAAATAAACAGGAGTTCATAGTTAGTTCAGGATTAAGATCGAGTTACCTAGGTTATATGTATGAGATGTTCAGTTTCAACAGTAAATGGTGTTGTAAAGTGAAAGTGACTTATCTCCTGGTCCGATCTCTATGCAAACTCTTTGCATAGAACACCCTCACTCACATGTCTTACACATGAACGATTAGTGTAGACACCGTATTTGGTCCGGCTTGATTTTTAGTAATAATGTTTGAAGTTTTCCAATATTTGGTGGTCAATTTGTTTTTTGGTATGCCAACAAGAGCTTAGCTCAACTGGCATAAAGCTGTACTGATAACCTCGACGTTTGTGGTTCGAATCCCTCTCCCCACATATTATAAAAAAAGAATTGTTTTTTGGTTTTCATTGTTCATTGTTCATTTTATTTTCTTCTTTTTTGTTTTTATTTAATTTATTTCTTTATCTTTTTTTATTTTATTTTATTATTATTTTTTCTTTGGTCTTCCACTCCCCCTTCCTTCTCCTTCTCCCTCTCCCCCTCCTTCTCCCAACTTCCCACTCTCTCCCCCTCTTTCTCAACCCATTCCTCTTTTCCCTCAACCATTTCTCTAAAAGGAGAGCTTGTGGAGGAGAGTGAGACAAGAACAAAGTGAGGGAAAATGGGAGAACAATGAGAGGAAAAATCAAAGTTCTGAAAATCCAAAAAGAGAATGAAGGGGAGAATTAAGATGGGGAGGATACTTTTTGTTCAAAACTCCATTAGAAGCCATTTTTCCCCCATAAAACTCATTTTCTCTCTCTAAACACCACACAAATGGTAACCTTCACCATTTTCTTCTTCATCCATTCTACATCCACCACCATTAACTCTAGTGATCCACGCAACTGCCGTCGTCGAAAACCCACGCCGCCGCCACCGCCGCTTACTACTGTCATCGCCGCCACTCTGACAAACTCCGCCACTAACCCAATCCTGATCTGACGCCCGCTGCCATCGCGAACTCCAACCATTCGAAGAATCAGGAGTAACTCTGACCCATATTCCAATGAATTTCCATGGAAGAGAAAAGTAAAGAAGAGTTAAGTGGAGGACGAAAAAGAAAAAAAAAGAGAAGTGAGGAAGAAGGAAGAAGATGAAATGATGGTGGGTCCCACTCTTTATTATTATTTTGTTATTTATCATTTCCTTTTATTTTTTCATTCTTTCTTTTCTTTATTTAGTTTTTTTTAGGAAAGAGCAAGATTTTTTTTTAAAGAAAGAGCAAGACTTTTTTTTTTTTTTGAAAAAAAAAACTTCCTTTTTCCCTTTTAATTTTATGAGTTTTGTTTTATTTTATTCCAATTTGAATTTTAAAGTTGAAATTTTCAAATCAATTCCAAATTGTTTTTTTTTTTCCTTTATTGAAATTTCTAAATCATTTTCAATATGTTTGTAATAGGGATGTTCCAAACAAATTTCAAAATGATTTTTACTTTGATCTTTCCAAACAAAGTTCAAAATGACCTTAACATTTTTTTTTCCTACAATAGGTCTCAATTTGGGTTTAATTTGAAAAATTTTCAATTCAATTGACCAAATCAATTTCAATCTAATTTCAAATCTTGAACTTATCGTGGTTCGAAATTGGAATTTCCAAATCAATGTTTATTTTGTTTTAAATTGGAAATCATTTTCAACTTTTGTTAAATTGGAAACAAATCAGTGTCCATTTGGTTCTAAATGGGAAATCAATTTCAATTTTAATTAAATTGGGAATGTCTATGGACGTTAGTTAAATTGGAGTTCAATTTCAATTTTGGTTTACATTAAAATCTCAAAATTAAATCAATTTCAATTAGGCTTTAACATGAAATTTCTAATTTGAATTTCACATTGGTTTTAATTGACTTGAATTTGAATCAATGTCTTTAATTCACATTAGAGATCTCAATTCAGTTTCAATTTAATTTTTATTTGAAGCTTTGATTTCAATCCCATTTTGATTCTAAATTTGAATTTCCAACTTAATTTCTTTTAGGATATTAAAAAATCAAAGTCAATTTGATTTAATTTGGATTTCAATTCAATTTCATTCTTGGTTTTAAATTAACTCAATTTCAATTTAGTTATGGTTTGAAATTTTCAAATAGAATTTTAATTTTTCTTTGATTGATTTTAATTTGAATAAAATCTCAAATTGGTTCAATTTGTAATTCTGATATTCACAAATGAATTTCAATTTGATTTTAATTTAGATTTTCAAAATTGATTTCAATTGGATGTAAATTGGGTTTCTTAAATAAATTTCAAAATAGGTTTTGATTGAAAATTTTGAAGTCAATCTTAATTTGGTTAATATTTGAATTCCTTCAAACGATTTAAATTTGAAATGCCCAAATGAATTTCAAAGTGAATTTTAATTTGGTATTTAAATTTGAACTGTTTAAATGAATCTCAAATGGGATTTAATTTGAAGTTTCAAATTGGATTTCAAGAAAAGTTTTTTTAAGTTGATTATGGAAACTTTAGGCTAATTTTGTCTAAGAACGGGTATTTAAGCTGACCAAAAGGGAACACCCTGCCTGGAAATTAGCCTAGATATTTTTGCAATCAACTTGAATTTGGTCTTAATTTAGAATTTTTGAAATCAACTTCAATTTGACTTTAAATTGGAATTCTCAAAACAATTTCAAAATGACTTTTAAACTGAGATTTCCAATTGAATTTCAATTTGGTTTTAGTTCAAATTTCTAAATGATTTAACTTTCTTTCAATTGATTTCAAATTCTTTATTTTTTTTTTAACTTTAAAATTTCTAATTAGTTTTTTTATTTGAAAAATAAAAAAAGATTTCTTTTTGTTGAATGGTGTCATACCACTCATAATTATTAATTCACATTTTATTCCTAAAATGTGAAATAATAGACATGGGACAAATAATATCATGTAAAACCTATGACGGAGTTGAGATAATTTCTCAAATTCTTGAGGTGATAAATTTTCTTTTAGTTAAAAGAAGATTTCATCATGACAAACAATTGTTGGGAATAATCTCACTCACTACATCAGATCCTTACTTTATGTTTTGAAGCTAAGGTAAGAACAAGTGGGACATTTGTTATTTATTTTATTTTTCTTTCTTCAAAATAATAAGGACCATTTTATGTTATAAAAGGATCATTTTATATTATAAAAGGATAATTTTAAAATAAAATGTGGTAACCATTTTTTTAAACGGGTGTTGTAGGGGTGCTAACACCTTCCCTACACTCAATCGACTCCCGAGCCTAATTTTTGGTTTTCAAAGACCGGTTTTTCTTTAAACTGGGTGACCAATCACACCCCAAGATGATTGGTGGCGACTCCAAACCTCTCCTCTCGAAAGAGACCCTTAGGAAAGGACGTCGGTCGCTCCGCGTCGCGATGACGTTGCGACAGCTTGGCGACTCCACTGGGGACTTTAGAGAGTCAAGCCACTTTAATTTTATTTTTCTATGATCCTTTTATTAATTTATTTGGTCCATTATGTTATTTTGTTTTGTATAATTTATTTATGTATTTATTTTTTTAGATCATCATGCATTTCACATAATCACAGCTCTATACCCGGGCTATACCTTTTAGGATTAGAATCGAGGATGTAGTAGTGTCGACCTTCGAAGGGACATAATTGCCCTCGCATAGGCGCACGAAAAATCCTCACTCAGGTTAGTTCATCTGTTATTTTATAACATTTGGATTAATTTGGGAGCCCTTTATCCATTAGAGTTAGAATCTTTCTACCCACACTTCATTCTCATAGTTTTGAGTCATTTATTTTGTACTATCATTTCTTTTTGTTTGTGTTATTTTTTTTTTAAAAAAACATGGGTTAATCATGGTAATTAAGTTTCAACTCTTCCTTTTTGATGTCATCTCATTTTTTTAAAAGGCTTTTATTAGAAAATGAAGTCATCTTATCCTCATTGTTTTGGGAAAAAAAACTTCTTTAAAAAATAAGGAGTCTTCCTATTTTTGTTGTTTTTTTTTCTTAAAAAAACTTTCTTTAAAAATAAAAGTCTTTCTATCTTCACTTGTTTTTTTTTTTTTAAAAAATTCAAGTATTCTTATCTTTTCCCTTTCTTTTAAGGGGTTTTCTCTCTTTCTTTTGGATTTTTTTTTAAGAGGGAGAAAATCTCTTTGAAATGAAGATTTTTTTCCCTCTTCAATTATTTTCCATCTCGTTCAGTCCTTGGCCATTTTTTTTTTATCTCATTCCCCTTAAGTTATGCACCACATTCAAAATTAGTAATGCCGACCTTCGAAGGGCGGACATCATTGCACTCGTGTAGGTGCATGGAAATTTTTGCTCAAGTTAATTTAATCGTTATTTTATAACATTGAATTAATTTGAGACCTTTTTTCATAGGGTTAGAATTTTAATCTCACACTATCCTCATCCCCTGTGTTAATTCATTTGTTATTTTATAACATTTGAATGAATTTGAGACCATTTTTCCTTCTAGGATTAAAATTTTATCCTCACATCATTCTCCATCACTCAAAGTTAATTCCATTGTTATTTTATAACATTGAGATTGACTTGATATTCTTTGTTTTCTAGGATTAGAATTTTAATTTCACATTATCCTCACCACTCAAGTTAATTCAATTGTTATCTTATAACATTGAAATTGACTTGAGATCATTTGTTTCAAGTCAAGTTAATTCAATTGTTATCTTATAACATTGAAATTGACCTGAGATCATTTGTTTCAAGTCAAGTTAATTTAATTGTTATCTTATAACATTGAAATTAACCTGAGATCATTTGTTTCAAGTCAAGTTAATTCAATTGTTATCTTATAACATTGAAATTGACTTGAGATCATTTGTTTCAAGTCAAGTTAATTTAATTGTTATCTTATAACATTGAAATTAACCTGAGATCATTTGTTTCAAGTCAAGTTAATTCAATTGTTATCTTATAACAATGAAATTAATTTGGGATCCTTTGTTTCTTGGGATTAGAAATTTTTATCTCTGTCACTTTTACAATTCTTTGTCAAATATCTTCTTCATTATTTTCATTTTATCATTTCTTTGTAAATATTCTTGTGGAACAAAAAAAAAAAAGGAATATTAATGTTTTTTTTTTTTTTTTGTTTGGAAACAATAGGATCTTTTGTAAAAAAGAAAAGAGGGCAAAAAGAATTTCTTTTATTAGCTTTTTATTGTTTCCTTTCTTTTCTTAAAAAAAGAAAAAAAGAAAAAAGAAAAAAGGGTTCCCTTTAACTTGAGTGAATCTCTCCTTTTAAAATTTTTATTTTTCCATTTTTTTAAGAAATAAATTGTGGAGATAAATTTTCACCTTGAAATAAATTCTCCATATACCTTTCAGAAAAGGAAAAATTCTTAGATTTTTTTTTTCTCCTTATAGATTTAAGTTGCACATCTAGCAAATATTTGAGTCTTAGGAGTCATGCATATAGTTTAGGTTCATTTCATTCACAACCTTTGGGATCATACATGATGAAGTAGTGTCGACCTTCAAGGGGATATAATTGTCCCCGTGCAGGCACATGAAAAATCTTCACTCGAGTTAATTCTTTGTTATTTTATAACATTGAAATTAATTTTTGAACCCTTAGAGGTTCAAATTTCTCACTTTATTAGGGTTAGAATAATCTTCATGTCACCCTTCATCACAATATTTTCTTCATAGACCATCATCTAGGGTTAGAACCATTCGTACAATAGAGTAGTGTCAATTTTTAATACCCTCATTCCTCATATCCACTCATTCATCATAAGAATCTCGAGTTCATCTTTAGAACAAGAGTGTCATGCATTTGGATCCATGTTCACATTTGCGTACAGTTGTGACACATTGACTCTCATGCAAACACAAAGAATATTTCACTCATGTTCATGGTTAGAAGACATTTTTCTCTTCATAAGATGCATTTAGGACTTAGTATGCATTTTTCATGCATTTCAATCCATGTTTACAATTTACACATTTTTCTCATACATCATTATCTTATATTCCATGTTAAGGTTTTTTTTTTTAAAAAAAAAATCTTCTTGCATTTTTTACTCAATAATGGCATAGTATCTTCTCATGCATCAATTTTCATTCTTCGATCACATCATTCAGTTGCATTTCATGAAAAAAAAAACTTGTATCAATCCTTTTATCTTTTTTCTAAAAGCGAATGGCTCAACAACCACATGCTCGTCGTTCTTACAGACTACAAGGTAAAGTCATGGAAGGATAGAATGTTGAGCAATCTCATGAACAAGCCATGAAAATTCTTTCTCTTTTGGAGAATGGTGAAACAGTGGCAGATGCTCTCAACCTGACATCCCAGTCAATAATCCTGGTGACTCACCTCATTCGCACAAGTCAGAAATATCTCTTTGTCAGCCAACTAGAGATTTCACTCAACCACAGTCATCACCCTCCCCCTTCAGCAAGCTATCAGTTTTCATTTTTTTCAAGAGGGTCAATCTAGCATAAGCCGTCAAACTGAATCTGCTGATAACTTGCAAAAAGCAATTTATTTGTCCTTTAAACTTTAACTAAAACAAGGCTAAAAGAAACAATGATGCGTTGCTTCAGCGCAATAAGAAAGGAAAATGTGATAGTTTTATGCGGTAGGCTATATTCATGTATGTAGCAAGGAATTATAAAATATAGGGTGCTAACGCAGCTAATTCAGTTGTTTGTTGTCCAAGATTCTTTCAACACAGGCACACATCTCAAGATGATCATGAGACAGACAAGATGGATGAAAGGACAGCGCCGACACAATTGACGCAACTGACGCAAGTGGGCTAAAAAGAGGTTGAAAAGTTACAAGTGGGCTGAAATGACTAGAGCAAGTTGCCAATTTCTTGGTGAAGTTAGTTTCCTTCGACTATGAATAGAAGCCACCTGCTCAAAGGAATGGGGGGATCATTCGATCGAGAGGAAGAGAAGAGGAAGATTAAGGAGAAAGAGAAATCACAGGAAGTCGTGTTTAAGAGTAGGCTTGCGTTTGCTATGTACTGCGAAATGTATTGTTTTGCTCGCATGGGTTAATTTTCTTCTTCAAGTCATAGCGCAAGCACCCATGCGGTGATAAGTATATTTTCTAAGCGCATATTTTGATTTAAATGAAACATTAATTGCCTTCTACTTAGTTGCGATACTATTTTCATTGCTAACTCCCGCTTGGCCAGCCGGATGCGGGAGCAGTATGCTAAATCCCTGACAGGTAATGCATGTGGACATCTCTAAGTGGAACAAGCTAGCGCATGACATGTAGTCTTGGTAGCATTAAAACACTACCGCTAAAAGATAGTGCATGCATGAGCTTTGATCGCGTTATGACTAACACAATCCCTTGTAAGTTGTAGAGAACTAAGCCTCACGTATAAACTAACCAAATAACCAATTGATAGTTTATGCCAACTGCAGAAGGAGTACCGGAAGGGAAACTTATGATTTTTTCTCGCTTAGGCATTAATGGATCAATTAGCCAAAGTATGCGCTACAAGGTTCTTATAAACGCATGAGGTTGCAACCGCAACAGCCTTGATTCTAATCTCCTTAGTACTTTTCCTTTTACTCTTGCCGCATGTTTTGCTTTCTGCAAGTTTTATTTTTCAAGTATATCAAATCTCTTACTTATTTCCTTATATGATATCACACGTTTTCGAGTTTAGATCAGTAAATATTATTAAAAATTTTGCAAATAACCTTTCCCTGTGGATTCGACCCTGGACTCACCAGGTACTACTTGATTTTGTCAATTTATGCTTGGGTTGATAAACATCTGCGACAAATTGTTATTAATTTGTTAGAACATACTGACGAACCATCAAGTTTTTGGCACCGTTGTCGGGGAAAGGCAACAACTTTTTAATAATCATTCTGATCTGACACTCCGTTTGATATTATTTACTGTGTTCCCTGTCGAGTACTTTTTCTCCAGGTAACCAGAGATTGTATGCGTGCTGCTCGACAGATCGATTTCGAAGTTGATCCTGAAATTGACAGAACATATCATAGAAGAAGAAGAAATCGAAGAGCCCGAAGACAATCAGGAGAAATGGCAGCACCGAACCAACCAAACAGACCGCTAAATCCCATACAAATGGTCAATGATAGGGCCAGAGGAATCAGAGATTATGCAGCACCTGCAAACTGTAATTTTAATCCAGGGATAGTACAGCCCACACTGGAAACAGAAAGGTTTGAATTAAAACCTGTGATGTTTCAAATGCTGACAGCTACAGGACAGTTCGGAGGAAGCCCAGCAGAAGACCCACATTCTCATTTAAAGTCATTCTTGGACATATGTAATAAATTTATTATTCCAGGAGTAACGCGTGAGCAATTGCAAGTCATTCTATTTCCTTATTCATTAAGAGATGCGGCGAAAGTATGGTTAAATCAGCAACCAGCAAATTCCATCGCAACATGGAATGATTTGGTTGAGAAGTTTTTAGAAAAATACTTTTCACCCACCGCAAACTCTAGATTGAGGAAGGAAATAATGACTTTTGCGCAAATGGAAGATGAAACATTGAGTGAGGTGTGGGAACGCTTTAAGAGCTTACTGCAAAGGTGCCCACATCATGGATTACCACTCTGCATTCAATTGGAAACCTTCTACTTGGGACTTAACAAGAACTCGCAAGTTTTGGTGGATTCATCTGCAAATGGTGCGCTACTCAGGAAAACGTATGATGAAGCTCACGCAATCCTTGATCGGATTGCAAGCAACAATTACGAGTGCGGTATTGCAGAAGACAGAAGAAGGAGACCCATTAAAACCAGCTCGGGAAGTTTTGAAGTTGATCCAATAACATCAGTAAACGCAAAGATTGATGCGTTGACCACGAAAATGGATGCGCTGACAGCTAGCACAGCACCTTTGATCGCGCAACTCAACGCAGTTGGGTGCGGGATCTGCGGAGAGGGACACACGCAATACCAGTGTCCTTCAAACCCAGAATCAGTTTTCTATGTTGGACCGCAAGGAGCTGTGCGCAACAACCCATTTTCGAGCACGTACAACCCAGGATGGAGAAATCACCCCAACTTTTCATGGAATGGTGGCGCAAATAAACAGGCATAACAAGGTAATGTAAACCCTGCGCCTAGATTATTTAATTCTAACAATGAACAGTCATTGCAGGGTCAATTTCAACGCAATACCAACACAGACGGTGGAAATCAAAGAGCATCATCCTCGAATGCACTGGAAACAATGATGAAAGAGTTTATGGCGAGCCAGAAGGAATATATGACAAAGAATGATGCGGTAGTGCAAAGTCAGGCCGCATCCTTGCGCAGTCTGGAAATGCAGGTAGGACAGCTTGCGTCAAAACTTAAGAATAGACCTGCGGTGACGTTGCCCAGCAATACAGAAGATCCAAAAGGGAAAGAGCACTGTCATGCTGTGACTCTTCGCAGTGGAAGACAGTTGCTGGCAAATGACCCTGCGCCAACGCAGAAAAGTTTGACCAATAACGCAACCGCAGGAGACAGCAACCAGGCGCAAGAAGAAAAAGTAGCTGAAGAAGAAGAACCCAAAAAGACGGAGGCTCACGCAGAAAAGGAGCCTGACGCATACAAGCCCGCAATCCCTTTTCCTCAAAGATTAAGGAAGAAAAATGACGAAGCCCAATTCAAGAAATTTTTAAATGTCTTGCGAGAACTGCACATCAACATTCCGCTTGTGGAGGCATTAGAAAAGATGCCTAACTACGCAAAGTTCTTGAAGGACATCCTGTCAAACAAAAGACCATGGAAAGAGTTTGAAACTGTTGTGTTGACAAGTGAGTGTAGCGCAATACTTGCCAACAAGCTCCCACCTAAATGAAAAGATCCTGGAACCTTCACGATTCCTTGTTCGATAGGAGGAATCGATGTTGGCAAAGCATTATGTGACCTAGGCGCAAGCATAAATTTAATGCCATTATCAGTTTACAAGCGCCTAGGGATTGGAGAAGCAAGACCAACCACTGTCACGCTTCAATTAGCAGACAGATCTGTGGTGCATTCCGAAGGAAAAATTGAAGACGTTTTGGTAAAAGTTGACAAATTTATTTTTCCTGCAGATTTCATCATACTTGATTACAAAGCTGACAGAGAAGTTCCCATTATTTTGGGAAGACCGTTCCTTGCTACCGGCCAAATATTGATTGACGTGCAGAAAGGAGAGCTGACCATGCGCATGAATGATCAAAAAGTGGTTTTTAATATACTCTCCTCATTAAAATACCCAGATGACCACAAGGAATGTGACATGGTAGCATGCATAGATGTGTGTTCCCCGTTGGAGATACTACAATCGAATGCGTTCAGAACTATGCGCGAGGAGACAAAGGAAGAACAGGTAGAAGAAAATTGCATCCTAGCGCAACACATAGAAATAACGCATGCGCTAGATATTAAAGATAGGATTCCCAACTTACCTTCCATAGCGCTACCACCTGCGCTAGAGCTCAAGCCACTCCCAACGCATTTGAAATATAAGTTTTTGGGAGAAGAAGAATCCCTGCCAGTTATCATTTCATCAAAGCTTGATCAACCGCAAGAACACCTTTTAATGCAGGTCCTCGCAAAGCACAAGAAGGCCATTGGATGGAGTCTTGCGGATATCAAAGGAATCAGTCTCGCATATTGCATGCACAAAATTCGCTTGATAGATGAATCTGAAGAATTTATTGAACGACAGAGAAGACTAAACCCTGCAATGATGGAGGTCGTACGAAAGGAGATTATCAAATGGCTCGACGCAGGTGTGATTTACCCCATCGCAGACAGTAGATGGGTAAGCCCGGTGCAATGCGTACCTAAGAAAGGGGGGATGACAGTGGTAGCCAACGCAAACAATGAATTGATCCCATCACGCACCACTACCGGGTGGCGCATATGCATGGACTACCGCAAGCTCAACGCAATCACGAAGAAGGATCATTTCCCTCTTCCATTCATCGATCAAATGTTGGATCGACTTGCGGGACAGGCATATTATTGTTTCCTTGACGGGTACTCAGGGTATAATCAAATATCCATTGCACCAGAGGATCAAGAAAAGACAACCTTCACATGCCCATATGGAACCTTTGCGTTCAGAAGGATGCCTTTTGGGCTATGCAATGCTCCAGGGACATTCTAGAGATGTATGATGGCCATCTTTTCAGAATTACTAGAAAAATCAGTGGAAGTTTTTATGGACGACTTCTCAGTTTATGGGAAGTCCTTCGCAGATTGCCTAACGCAGCTGGATCAAGTGTTGGAGCGATGCGAAGAGACTAACCTGGTATTAAATTGGGAGAAGTGCCATTTTATGGTGGAAGAAGACATCGTCCTAGGCCATCGCATATCACACGCAGGTATTGAAGTTGATAAGGCTAAAATTGATGTGATTGAAAAATTTCCACCACCAACCTCGGTAAAAGGAATTCGAAGTTTCTTGGGCCACACAGGCTTCTACTGCAGATTCATGAGGAACTTCTCGCATATCGCAAAGCCACTATGCGCATTGTTGGAAACAAATAGAAAATTTGAGTTTTCAGAGGAATGCGCCAAGGCATTTAATGATCTGAAGCATGTGCTAGTCACTGCGCCCATTCTCGCAACTCCTGATTGGAAGGAACCTTTTGTCATGATGTGTGATGCAACTAACGTGGCAGTTGGAGCAGTCCTGACACAGAAAAAGGAAAAGATTCTGCACCCTATTTATTATGCCAGCAGAACATTGAATGAAGCACAAATTAATTACACAACAACCGAGAAGGAATTATTAACGGTTGTTTATGCTTTTGATAAATTTCATGCTTATTTAATTGGCTCCAAAGTCACTGTCTACACAGATCATTCGACGATAAAATACTTAATCACAAAAAAAGATGCGAAGCAAGGTTGATTAGATGGATCCTATTGCTGCAAGAATTCGATTTAGAAGTCAAGGACAAAAAGGGAAGTGAGAACTTGGTCGCAGATCATTTATCGCGATTAGAAAATCCTGAAGAAGTAGATGCGTCAGATATCCCCATCGCAGAGGAATTCCCTGATGAGAAGCTACTGATGATTGAAGAAGAAGAACCATGGTTTGCGGACATCGCAAACTACCTCGCCGCAGGGGTCTTACCTGAAGAATATTCAGCGCAACACCGTAAGAAATTCTTTCATGAACTTAAATTCTATTTGTGGGATGACCCTTATCTCCATCGCAGAGGACCAGATCAGATAATTAGGAGATGCGTTGGACGTTTGGATGCGATGAGAATCTTGAAAGCATGCCACGAAGCTCCATATGGAGGACACTTTGGAGGCCAACGCACTGCGGCAAAGGTATTGCAAAGCGGCTATTGGTGGCCAACCTTGTTCCATGATGCAAAGAAATATGTGGATAGATGCGACAAGTGCCAACGCACTGGTAATATTAGCGCAAGGAACGAGATGCCCCAAAATTATAGTGGAAATTGAGCCGTTTGATGTTTGGGGCATTGATTTTATGGGGCCTTTTCCATCATCGCAAGGATACCAGTACATCCTCCTCGCAGTTGACTATGTCACAAAGTGGGTGGAGGCAATCGCTTACGTTAAGAACGATGCGGCGACCGTGGCAAAGTTCCTTAAGAAAAATATTTTTACAAGATTTGGTGTGCCACGCAGACTTATTAGTGATGAAGGGACTCATTTCATAAACAATGTCATGACAAAGCTGTTGCAAAAGTACAATGTTAAACACCATATCGCAACAGCTTATCACCCGCAAAGCAATGGACAAGCCGAGGTATCGAACAGGGAAATAAAGAAAATTCTCAAGAAGGTGGTCAGCACAAGCAAGAAAGACTGGGCGCAACATCTGGATGATGCGCTATGGGCATACCGCACAGCCTTCAAAACACCCATAGGGATGTCTCCTTATGCGTCGGTGTTTGGCAAGGCCTGTCATTTGCCTTTAGAGTTGGAATATAAAGCGCATTGGGCAATGAAACGTCTTAATTTTGATCCAGATGCGGCAGCACAAGAACGATTGCGCCAGCTATCAGAATTGGAAGAATTTAGAAGATGCGCATACGAAAATGCCAAAATCAATAGAGAAAAACAAAAACAATGGCATGACAAGAGAATATGCAAGAAGGATCTTAGAGAAGGTATGAAGGTATTATTATTCAACTCTCGCTTACGTCTTTTTCCAGGTAAACTAAAGTCAAGATGGTCAAGCCCATACACTATCAACAAGATATATCCATATGGGGTTGTGGACCTACATTGTATTGACGGAAAGAGAATTTTTAAGGTCAACGGACAAAGAATAAAGCCATACATTGATGGGACCTTTGACGAGGTAGTAGAAATTATCCTTCTAGAAGATCCACCATAAAACAATAAGACAAAAATGGGTCCAGAAGAGAGTACTCTCAGCTGCGTCAGGACCTAACGCAAGGTAAGAGCACAACAGGTTAGAAGTTGTAATTATTTGTTTCCTTCCGCATGTTTATTTGATTGCATTAATATTTTTAATAATTTAGACCCCATCGCATGTTTTACTCGCATTAGATTTATTGTGTTAGCATTTTTGTTGTGATAGATCCTTAGAAGGAAAACCCTAACGCATGTCCCAAATCATCTGAACTTTCCTCGCATTGGAGGCGCAGTCACAATCATTTCACATTTAATGAGCCGCACTAATCCCTGTCTTTGCACATTATCCGAGGCAACCGCCCACATTCCCCCATGATAATCATGATCACCTACCTACGTGGGATGCGAAAGGGCATCATTACCAAGGCTAGTTAACCTTGCATTAGCTATATATAGGGATGCGTTCTCTCTCTCAAAAATTTCATTTTCGTCATCTTCTCCAAAAACCCTAAACCCTTGTTCCTCTTTTTGCGAAGCTCTCTCTCTCTCTCAAAAATTTCATTTTCGTCATCTTCTCCAAAAACCCTAAACCCTTGTTCCTCTTTTTGCGAAGCTCTCTCTCTCTCTCTATCTTCTCCGAACATCACCATGTCTGACTCCCAAAACCTCTCAGTTGCCGGCTACGCAGACGATGCCTCTCTCTCATCGCCGGAGGTTGAAGGCCCTCACCAAGACGCCATTTCCTCCCCGAGTGAGGAGAATGAGAACCAAACCGAGGGAGACCCCATGGAAGTAGAGGAGCATGAGGTCGTCGACGTCGAGCGACCACCCACTGAACCTTCCATCTCCAAGGCCAACCTTCCAGAGGTGCTCGATATTGCACCTCTGGACACCTCAACCTTCATCATCCAACCCATCACCCTTCAACCTACCCAAAACATTTCAACCCCTCGAAACCTAACTCCATTTCCATCCTCATTCCCCTCTGTTCCCCTTCTTCTTCCACCTCCAGACTCTTCAGCTTCCCTCGCATCAGACTCAATCCCTTCATCTTCCTCTTCCCCCGCAAACACTTCCCACCCACCATCCACCTCAGCGCAACCCACTTCGCCGCAGTTTTCTGAGCGGGAAGTGGCCACATGGAACTCCCTGATGGGAGAATTAGGCAAGGAGGGCGAAGCAATTCGCCTGCGAGAAGAGTAAGAGAAGACTGCCGCAGAAGAAACTGAGCGCAAGGCTGCCGCAGATGAGGAAGTGACCAAAGAAAGTGACTGCGTCAGCCAGCCAGTGCTAGATCCGATCGCCGCAGAAATTGCCGCAACCAACTTAGCCATCATTGCGGCAGCTTTGGATGTAGAGTCCATTGATTCTGAGGATGAGCTCCCCCTAACACATCGCCGCAACATCCAGACCACGGGGGTAGTCATCCAAGAGCCAACTGAAAAGTCTGCAGCAGCCCCAAGTAAGAAACGAAAAGCGCCCACCACATCCAAAGGAAAGGGCAAAGAAAAAGTGGGCGCAGAAAAGGAAGGGAAGGACTGGGGAAAATTTCAAGAAGAAAGAGGATTCAGTTGCACCCTCCCTCAGACAATGACAGCGGAGATCTCCCAACGCAAATGGGAGACGGTTTGCGAGAATCCCCGCTCCTACGCCCCTGCGCTAGTCCATGATTTCTACCGAGTGCAATGGCGAGACGAAATCGACGAAGTGCTGGTTCGAGGCCACTCAGTCACATTTTCCTCTGCGTGCATCAACAGCGTATTCGAGCTGCGAGATATCCCTGACGCAGAGGGGAATGCGTTACTCAACTGCCTCGATACGATTTCCTGAGCGCAGTGCTACTTGCGGTGGCCAAACCTGGGGCCAAGTGGGACAACCATGGAGCTGCGAGGACCCTGAAGGCGCAGCTTTTGGATTATGAGGCCACATGTTGGATGCATTGGGTGAAGAATCGCATCATGCCCACAACGCATGATTCCACTCTAAGCCTTCAAAGGGTGATTCTTGTCTACTGCGTTATGAAGGGAATCCCCCTCGACTTGGGCAAGATCCTTGTTGAAACAATGCGCCAGGCTGCCGCAAAACCAAAGGGCGCAATGTTTTGTCCTGGCCTCGTCACCCACCTATGCCGCACATCAGGACTTTTGCCCGCAGCAGACGAAGAAATCCGACCCATGCGAAAGGATTTTGACGACCAATGGTGGGCGCGTCTGCAAGGAAGCACTCAGCAGATAGCCCTAGCATCCCAAACATCAGCACCATCGTCTGCGCCTGAAGCACCAAAGAAGAAGAGGCGCAAGCAAACTGCAGGTAGAAATCCTCCACCAACCGCAAGGACCCCTCAATCAACTCTGCCAGCGCAGGAAACCACTGACTGTTCCCAAACTCAAGAATCCTTGCCACCACCACTGCCACCGCCTCCTCCACCAACTGTCCAGCAAACACCTCCTCAGCAGCACCACGAAGAATTGCGTTCAGAGGAGATTTTCGAAGCCTCATTCCTTAGCCCCCCTCGCAATGAAGAAGTTCCTGCGCCGAGTGCCACACCGCAAGCCACAGCTTCTGCGAGCACCAACCATGCTACGGCTGATCTACAGATTGAGGTAGATTCAGCCCTTATCTTTTCAGAGCTGCGGCAGATGATTCAAGAAGTAGTAGAGCCCTTGCGCCAGCAGCAAGAACGACTGTACCAGCACCAAGAGCTTCTGCGCAAGCAACAAGAAAAGCTATCCACACGCGTGAACTCTTTGGTCCTCTTCTTGTTGCGATGGACGGAGTCTTTTGGTCGCCTACCAGTCGCGCCAAACCTCTTCATGCGGCTAGCTAACCCACCAAGACCAAATGTCGCAGGCCCATCACAAGTGCGCGGATCCATGCCTCCGCCTGTGCGGAGGGACCCAAGACCACCTCCTCCACCGCCACCGCAGGAATAGAGGACACTTCTCTATTTTTCTTTTGTTTTCTTTTGTTTGTCTTCAATGTATGCGCCCTATTGTTTATAATTTTGTACCGCATATTATCAATATAACTTACCGTTTTATCTTATTGCAATTTTCTTTCTGCCTTAATCTAATGTCTTTATCTCCCAAATTCTCTGCGTTAGCTCCTTTGCTTTAATCCATGCATCTGGCAGTCTTAAATTTCTTGCCGCATTAGTTAAATTGGCTTAACCTTTGATTTCTTTCCTCAGAACTTAAGGAAACTCCCTTCGCATTTTCGACTCGCCGCAACTCAGCCTTGATCTCCGTAGTTCCATGCGCTCCAGTATAAGTTTGGGGGACAATAGGGACATTGTCCAATTTAAGTTTGGGGGAGTCAGCGCATAGATAAAATAATGCATGCGTTCCTCTGGATTGCGGCATGTTTGTAGCCAGAGGCATTTATGACACCCATAGTTTGCCACTGCGCGAAGACACAAACGCATCCCATGAGCGTAGAGGATAGTAAAAAAATGCAATGCCCGTAGTTGGATACCTTTCATCACCAATGTGGGTAAGCCAAAACGAAAGCATGCGTTTTGATTTCTATTGCCATTAATTGCCTTCTAAAAAAATAAAAATAAATAAATATATATATATATATATTTATGCGCCCAGGACATGCAGGAGAAGATTGGTTGAGTTAACGCAAGGAAGAATCTAAGCACAAGGAACTTTCTTTAAGCAATGAAGGAAAGTTGGCAAAAGTTAACCCTGTTAAATGATGTGCGCAAGAAAAAGGGAAAAGAGGATGCTAGGACCATAGGCGTTGAAGAGCTAAGTAATCCTTGCAGAGTTTATAATAGGCATTGCTTGGGGACAAGCAATAGTTTAAGTTTGGGGGTTTGATAACTTGCAAAAAACAAGTTATTTGTCCTTTAAACTTAAGCTAAAACAAGGCTAAAAGAAACAATGATGTGTTGCTTCAGCGCAATAAGAAAGGAAAATGTGATAGTTTTATGCGGTAGGCTATATTCATGTATGCAGCGAGGAATTATAAAATATAGGGTGCTAACGCAGCTAATTCAGTTGTTTGTTGTCCAAGTTTCTTTCAACACAGGCACACATCTCAAGATGATCATGAGACAGACAAGATGGATGAAAGGACAGCGCCGACACAACTGACGCAAGTGGGCTAAAAAGAGGCTGAAAAGTTACAAGTGGGCTGAAATGACTAGAGCAAGTTGCCAATTTCTTGGTGAAGTTAGTTTCCTTCGCCTATAAATAGAAGCCACCTGCTCAAAGGAATGGGGGGATCATTCGATCGAGAGGAAAAGAGAGGAAGATCAAGGAGAAAGAGAAATCACAGGAAGTCGTGTTTAAGAGTAGGCTTGCGTTTGCTATGTACTGCGAAATGTATTGTTTTGCTCGCATGGGCTAATTTTCTTCTTCAAGGCCTAGCGCAAGCACCCATGCGGTGATAAGTATATTTTGTAAGCGCATATTTTGATTTAAATGAAACATTAATTGCCTTCTACTTAGTTGCGATACTATTTTCATTGCTAACTCCCGCTTGGCCAGCCGGATGCGGGAGCAGTATGCTAAATCCCTGACAGGTAATGCATGTGAACATCTCTAAGTGGAACAAGCTAGCGCATGACATGTAGTCTTGGTAGCATTAAAACACTACCGCTAAAAGATAGTGCATGCATGAGCTTTGATCGCGTTATGACTAACGCAATCCCTTGTAAGTTTTAGAGAACTAAGCCTCACGCATAAACTAACCAAATAACCAATTGATAGTTTATGCCAAATGCAGAAGGAGTACCAGAAGGAAAACTTATGATTTTTTCTCGCTTAGGCATTAATGGATCAATTAGCCAAAGTATGCGCTACAAGGTTCTTATAAACGCATGAGGTTGCAACTGCAACAGCCTTGATTCTAATCTCCTTAGTACTTTTCCTTTTACTCTTTCGGCATGTTTTGCTTTCTGCAAGTTTTATTTTTCAAGTATACCAAATCTCTTACTTATTTCCTTATATGATATCTCACGTTTTCGAGTTTAGATCAGTAAATATTGTTAAAAATTTTGCAAATAACCTTTCCCCGTGGATTCGACCCTGGACTCACCAGGTACTACTTGATTTTGTCAATTTATGCTTGGGTTGATAAACATCTGCGACAAATTG
Organism: Luffa aegyptiaca; assembly: GCA_017139565.1. NCBI lineage: Eukaryota > Viridiplantae > Streptophyta > Magnoliopsida > Cucurbitales > Cucurbitaceae > Luffa > Luffa aegyptiaca. Next base: position 28,330,068 of record CM029395.1, read on the forward strand.
TTATTAATTTGTTAGAACATACTGACGAACCATCATCTGTGTTCTAGAAACCTATCCCACTGAAAGCAACTTCCAATGTTCCTAAACTTCATGATCCTGTAATTTGAAGAGCCTTGACTGGAAAAGGGTAAAAAAGTTATTACCAAGAAAAGGTTGAAATTCTTGAGAAAAGATTAAATGTGATTGAAGGAACTGACATCTTTGGTAATATTGGTCCTACCCAATTATGTCGGTGTCGAACGGGGTTATTCCACCCAAATGAGGTTATTCCACCCAAATTCAAAGTACCTAAGTTTGGAAAATATGATGGGACGTCTTTTCTCAAAATCCACCTCGTTATGTATTGCAGAAAGATGTCAGCACATTCTCAAAATGACAAGCTCCTCATACACTATTTTCAAGATAGTTTAACTGGTCCAACATCTCGTTGGTATATGCAATTAGACAGTAGACACATCCGTACTTGGAGGAGCTTGGTTGATTCCTTTTTGAAGAAATACAGGCATAATGTAGACATGACTCCTGATCGATTATACTTGCAGAACATGGGGAGGAAGGAAGCAGACAGCTTTAAAGAATATGCTCAAAGGTGGAGGGATACAACTGCACATAAGGAATTGACAATTATGTTCCTTAATACCCTTGAGTCTCCATACTATAATCGAATGATAGGAAGTGCATCCACCAATTTTTCAGACATCATGATGATTGGAGAAAGAATAAAATACAGGGTTAAGCATGGAAGGATATTCGATAATGCAATTGAATCATCAATTGAAGACGAAGAAGACTGCTCAGGGGATCAACAAGTCCAAGTAATATTTTCTACGCCAAGACTCATGCACAACTACAAAGGAAATCAGCAAAGTTCTCCTCAAGGCCATTCGCTCATTCACCTATTTTTCAGCATAATCCACAACCAACAAGGTTGACCGTTTCTTACAATCATAATGGTAAGAGGCAGCAAAGGTGGAGAATGTCGATCCAATACCAATTGCATTTAGCGAGTCTTCGTCGTGCTTATTCAGGAAAAACCTATTGGTACTCATGCTTACAATATCAACTCAATCTCTCCACACCCAAAGTAGTGTGATCCAAATATTAGGGAAGAGCTTTAGGCCACGTTTGACAGAATCGAAGCATCACATGCAAGATCAAATGAAAACAGTTCAAGCGTTAATCACTAGAGTTAGGGGTTTCTATTCATCATGAGAAGAAATATCTAGTGTACCTGATTATTCTTCATTATCAATAAAGTCTACTTCTCTTTGAATTGTCTTTAAGATTATGAAATTCAAAGATAGACAAGGGCCCATGACTCAAGAACAAATGCATGAAATATGATTATCATAAGTTAGCTAAGTAGCCAGGAAGAACGTGGGCATGTGAAAATTGAGCTATTTTCTTTTGGTCAAGGTTTCATCATACATGCATTTATGCATCATTCATTTCATATGTTTTTTTTTAAAAAGAAAGAAAGTGATTTTTATTGCAAACAAAAGTAAAACCACATGTTTCTCCCAAAAAACTTTTAGGATCAAAGCTTACTTTGATCATTCTTGTCAGTTAAGAGCTTAGCAAGAATCTTGGACAACCATAGTGAGTTTCCATTTGAAGGAAATGAAAAAAAAAAAAAAAAAAAAAAGAAGAAAGAAGAGAAAAGAAAAAAAAAAGAAAAAAGAAAATGAATGCTTTCACTACTCTCACTGAGAAAAGGGAAAGTGGTCAAGTCTCAATCATTTTTGTTGCCTTCTGAATGGTTTTCACACTCCATTGTTGCAAAACCATAGTCTCAATTAAAGGCAATTTTATCCTGACCTCCATATTTCTCATGTGTTGAAATATCATATTACCATACCTCTTCGAACAAGGTTTGAATTTTCACACTAGGGCCAATACCCCTCTTGAAGTGATGATCTAAAATTACTCACTGAAAAACCATGAGCCTAACCCACCACACATGTGATTTTGTGGTAAGCCAACATGAATTACTGATTCACCATCAAACCCTTTGCTAAACTCATCATGTATAGCTGCGGTGAATCTCCATATTTGTCTACCCACTTGAGAGCCTTTTGCTAAGCCTGTCACATCTAACCATGTGGCAAACATTTCAAAATATCCACCCAATATTACCAAGAGACCTTCAATGGTAATGAAATAGGGATTAAACTCTTATGATTTACTGCTTCATAATTAAGACATGCAGTTATTTGAATATTCCTATATTTCAATCTACACTCTTCCTACCATTTCTATCTTTTGTCTTCTCTCCTTTTATTAGAAGGTGACTCCAAGACTAGGACGATAATCTTGAGAACTTGGACTTAGTAACTTGAGAAATTGTCTCAAAGTCTCAAATTCTTTCTATGAGTTTTGCCTGAGAAATAACCCTATCATGGTACCAAGGATCGACAAAGAACAACATAGAGTGATTATTGAAGTTGGCAAAGGATGACTTACACATGATTGGTCTTCTATATGTGATTGCACCATATTCTACTAGTCATGAAAAAAATGTATTTGGCCTAAAAAAAAGAGTTATGAAAAATGGGAAAAAGAAAAGAAAAAAGAAAATGAAAAAATGAAAAAAGAAAAAGAAAAAAGAAAAAGAAATGTACAAGGCCAGAATAATTCTTAAATTGCATGATTGGGGCAATCAATATAGATCAAGAGGTCACACCTCTAAACGATTTGAAGATTTTCTTTGTCAATCATCAACGGAGCAAGAACCTTCATTGTTACACTGGGCAAGGCCATCGTCACTATACTGGGGCAAAGCCAACATTATCAACTGAGCAAGAACCTTCATTGCTACACTGGGGCAAAACCATCATCACTAGACTGGGGCAAAGCCAACATTATTAAATTGGAGCAAGGGCCTTCATCACTATATTGGGACAAAGTCTTCATCACTATACCGAGGCAAAGCCATCGTCACTACGTGAGAGTAAATCCTTCATAACTACACTGGGGCGAAGCTTTCATCGTTACGCTAGGGCAAAGTCGTCATTATTAAATTGGAGTAAGAATCTTCATTGCTACACTGGGGCAAGGTCATTCAACCATTTATGCAAATTGTTTTAGACTGGGGCAAAGGCCAAGTTAAGAGAATTACACTTCTCTTACGAAGAATCTTTCAATCTCGAGCGGTTCTCCATATTCAAGAATAGAAAGTTGAATCACATTTTCATAGAAGAATCACATTCAGAGAAAGAAAAATCACAGTAATGAGGGTTTTTCATCAAATATTTCGAGCTGACTTAAAGAAAGAAAGAGATATATGAGATGATCTCTTGAGGACTACTCCTTGTTCTCATAGTGGTTGTCCAAAGATTTGGGGTCACCTTAGCAAATATTTTCATTTGAATCATATTCTAATTATTCGAATGTTCAAAAATATGTTCAATTTCTTATTGTCCAAGAGATTTTTTATAAAGACATTTGTGACCCATGTTTTCTTTCTTCAATCGTTTCTTTTTGGAAGAAGAAACTTGATTTCTTTCTTTGTTGACTATCATCCCCATTTGTCTCTAAGCCAAATTCATCTTCTTGTATCCAACCTTTTTGTCCACTACAAGGCTAAGGTTATGAAGCAGTTGAATCAAGTAAGATATTTAATGCTATGAATTACCATTGATAGTTCTCTAAACTAGCACATGAGACACTTCTAAAAACCTACCATACCCGATATGATTGAGCAATCTATGATTTACATATATGTTTCCTTTCGGATTGAGCAATCTCTGATTAACATACATGATCCCTTTCAGGTGAAGACATTCAAAAAAAAAAAAAAAAAAAAAGAGAAAAGAAACAAGATAAACAAAAAAAGAAAATGAAAAAAATGAAAAAGGAAAAATAAAGAATGTTTCTCCTCCAATGATGACAACGAGGTTCTCCTTTGATTCCTTTCTAAATATTGATTGATAAGAATGATGAAAGTAAGCAATGATGATCATTTTGTTAATTATGGAAAACACATTTGGTTATCTTTCACAAATCAAGCTCTAATTTACCAATTCATCATCGTTTGCATCGCTATTTCTCACAAAAAAATTGTTTTCATACCACGGAGTTGGTGAAAATAGATCACATGAATATCATGCATACATGACACTCACTGATCTACCTTTGGCATGCATATGCATCCCTATATCATGCCTTTAGAGTCGAATTTATAGACTTGGCCAATTCATATCAGGGCATAGGTCGTCATACATGATTAGTTGCATTATCATTGCTTATAGTGGTCAATGAGCATGTTCAAGCCATGACACTGGGGCAAAAGCACGCATTTATTTCACGTAGGATATTCACATGAAAATAGTGCATCATATCTTACATAAATGTTATAGCTTGCATTTGCATATCTACACAACCTCTTTTGAGTATGTTATCTCTCATTTCAAGACGGTTTTTCATATGTAAAACTCTCATTTCATGCATGTGGACATGCTCCATTCATGAAAATTCTCAACATATTCAAAGGAATCTTTTCTTTCTTATAATTGAATCTTTTCCTTGTTGACAACTAAGTTTGAAATAAAAACCGTTGTCTCATTTTAAAACAAATTTCTGAAATACGAAGTTCTTGTTTTAAAATCCTTTCATTTTTGGCAACTAAGTTTTGAAATAAAAACCATTGTCTCATTTTAAAACAAATTTCTGAAATACGAAGTCCCTGTTTTAAAATCTTTTCCTTTTCAACAACTAAGTTTTGAAATAAAAACCGTTGTCTCATTTTAGAACAAATTTCTGAAATATGAAGTCCCTGTTTTACAATTTTTTCCATTTTGACAACTAAGTTTTGAAATAAAAACTGTTGTCTCATTTTAAAACAAATTTCTAAAATACGAAGTCCCTGTTTTAAAATCTTTTCCTTTTCAGAAACTAAGCTTTGAAATAAAAACCGTTGTCTCATTTTAGAACAAATTTCTGAAATACGAAGTCCCTGTTTTAAAATCTTTTCCTTTTTGGCAACTAAGTTTTGAAATAAAAATCGTTGTCTCATTTTAGAACAAATTTCTGAAATATGAAGTCCCTGTTTTAAATTTTTTTCCTTTTCGGCAACTATGTTTTGAAATAAAAACCGTTGTCTCATTTTAGAACAAATTTATGAAATATGAAGTCCCTGTTTTAAATTTTTTTCCATTTTGGCAACTAAGTTTTGAAATTAAAACTGTTGTCTCATTTTAAAACAAATTTCTGAAATACGAAGTCTCTGTTTTAAAATTTCCCTTTTCGGCAACTAAGTTTTGAAATAAAAACCGTTGTCTCATTTTAGAACAAATTTCTGAAATATGAAGTCCCTGTTTTAAAAGTTTTTCCATTTTGACAACTAAGTTTTGAAATAAAAACCGTTGTCTCATTTTAAAACAAATTTCTAAAATACGAAGTCCCTATTTTAAAATCTTTTCCTTTTCGGCAACTAAGTTTTGAAATAAAAACAGTTGTCTCATTTTAGAACAAATTTCTGAAATACGAAGTCCCTGTTTTAAAATCTTTTCCTTTTTGACAACTAAGTTTTGAAATAAAAATCGTTGTCTCCCTTTAAAATAAATTTCTGAAATACGAAGTCCCTGTTTTAAATCTTTCTTTTTGGCAACTAAGTTTTGAAATAAAAATCGTTGTCAATTTTTGAAATATGAAATCCTTGTTCATTTTCTTCTGGTTAAATCGAACCTGCTAGTCAGTAGAGGTCAAACCTAGTTAGAGTTAGGTCCATTTCCTTTTCCTTTTGGTTAAATCGAACCCGATTATTCAGTCGAGGTCGAAGCCCATGTCAATCCAGGTTTGTTTTCAGTTTTTCTCTCGGTTAAATCGAACTCGACTATTCAGTTGAGGTCGAAGCTTGTGTCAAACCAAGTCCATTTTCAATTTTTCTCTCGGTTAAATTGAACCTGACTATTCAGTTGAGGTCGAAGCCTGTGTCAATCCAGGTCCGTTTTCAGTTTTTCTCTCGGTTAAATCGAACCCAACAATTGAGCTGAGGTCGAAGCCTGTGTCAATCTAGGTCCATTTTCAGTTTTTCTCTCGGTTAAATCGAACCTAACTATTGAGTTGAGGTCGAAGCCTGTGTCAATCCATGTCGATTTTCACTTTTTCTCTCGGTTAAATCGAACCCGATTATTCAGTCGAGGTCGAAGCCTGTGTCAATCCAGGTCTGTTTTCAGTTTTTCTCTCGGTTAAATCGAACTCGACTATTCCGTTGAGGTCGAAGCCTGTGTCAAATCAAGTCCATTTTCAATTTTTCTCTCGGTTAAATCAAACCTGACTATTCAGTTGAGGTTGAAGCTTGTGTCAATCCAGGTCCGTTTTCAGTTTTTCTCTCGGTTAAATCGAACCCAACTATTGAGCTGAGGTCGAAGCCTGTGTCAATCTAGGTCCATTTTCAGTTTTTTCTCTCAGTTAAATCGAACCCAACTATTGAGTTGAGGTCGAAGCCTGTGTCAATCCATGTCCATTTTCACTTTTTCTCTCGGTTAAATCGAACCCGATTATTCAGTCGAGGTCGAAGCCTGTGTCAATCCAGGTCTGTTTTCAGTTTTTCTCTCAGTTAAATCAAACCCGACTATTCAGTTGAGGTCGAAGCCTGTGTCAAACCAAGTCCATTTTCAATTTTTCTCTCGGTTAAATCGAACCTGACTATTCAGTTGAGGTCGAAGCCTATGTCAATACAAGTCCGTTTTCAGTTTTTCTCTCGGTTAAATCGAACCCAACTATTAAGTTGAGGTCGAAGCCTGTGTCAATCCAGGTCCGTTTTCAGTTTTTCTCTCGGTTAAATCGAACCCAACTATTGAGTTGAGGTCGAAGCCTGTGTCAATCCAGGTCCATTTTCACTTTTTCTCTCGGTTAAATCGAACCCGATTATTCAGTCGAGGTCGAAGCCTGTGTCAATCCAGGTCTGTTTTCAGTTTTTCTCTCGGTTAAATCGAACCCAGCTATTCAGTTGAGGTCGAAACTTATGTCAATTCAGGTCCGTTTTCAGTTTCCTTTTTGTTAAATCGAACCCTGCTAGTTAGTAGAGGTCGAAGCCTAGTCAGAGTTAGGTCCATTTCCTCTTCCTTTGGTTAAATCGAACCCTGCTAGTTTGTAAAGGTCGAAGCCTGGTCAGAGTCAGGTCCATTTCCTATTTCACTTTGTTGGTTAAATCGAACCTTATTCTTGTTTAGAGGTCGAAGCCTGGTCAGAGTCAAGTCCATTTCCTATTTCACTTGGTTGGTTAAATCGAACCCTATTCTTTTTTAGAGGTCGAAGCCTAATTAGAGTTAGGTCCATTTTCATTTCTTTTGGTTGAATCGAACCCTACTAGGTAGTAGAGGTCGAAGCCTGGTCAGAGTCAGGTCTATTCCCTTTTCTTTTGGTTAAATCGAACCTTGCTAGCTAGTAGAGGTCGAAGCCTGGTCTGAGTCAGGTCCATTCCCCTTTTCTTTTGGTTAAATCGAACCCTATTCTTGCTTAGAGGTCGAAGCCTGGTCAGAGTCAGGTTCAATTCCTATTTCACTTGGTTGGTTAAATCGAACCCTATTCTTGTTTAGAGGTCGAAGCCTGGTCAGAATCAGGTCCATTTTCTATTTCATTTTGTTGGTTAAATCAAACACTATTCTTGTTTAGAGGTCGAAGCCTGGTCAGAGTCAGGTCCATTTCCTATTTCACTTGGTTGGTTAAAGCGAACCCTATTCTTGTTTAGAGGTCGAAGCCTGGTCAGAGTCAGGTTCATTTCCTATTTCACTTGGTTGGTTAAGTTGAACCCTATTCTTGTTTAGAGGTCGAAGCTCGATCAGAGTCAGGTCCATTTCGTTTCCTTTTGGTTAAATCGAACCTTATCTTTGATTAGAGATGAAAGTCTGGTCAAAGTAAGGTTCATTTTCCTTTTCCAATTTTAGGTTATGCTTGGTTTAAGCATGAAGCCCTTCCTTTTATTTTTAACGAAAAATCTTCGCCTTCCCAATACTTTGTCTTTTTCCTTTGTTTACCCTTTCAATCCTTCAAGGATACACAACGGGGGCAAACTGTAGACACCGTATTTGGTTCGGCTTGATTTTTAGTAATAATGTTTGAAGTTTTCCAATATTTGGTGGTCAATTTGTTTTTTGGTATGCCAACAAGAGCTTAGCTCAACTGGCATAAAGCTGTACTGATAACCTCAACATTTGTGGTTCGAATCCCCTTCCCCACATATTATAAAAAAAAAAATTGTTTTTTGGTTTTCATTGTTCATTGTTCATTTTATTTTATTTTATTTATTTCTTTATCTTTTTTTATTTTATTTTTCTTTGGTCTTCCACTCCCCCTTCCTTCTCCTTCTCCCTCTCCCCCTCCTTCTCCCAACTTCCCACTCTCTCCCCCTCTTTCTCAACCCATTCCCCTTTTCCCTCAACCATTTCTCCAAAGGAGAGCTTGTGGAGGAGAGTGGGACAAGAACAAAGTGAGGGAAAATGGGAGAACAATGAGAGGAAAAATCAAAGTTCTGAAAATCCAAAAAGAGAATGAAGGGGAGAATTAAGATGGGGAGGATACTTTTTGTTCAAAACTCCATTAGAAGCCATTTCTCCCCCATAAAACCCATTTTCTCTCTCTAAACACCACACAAATGGTGACCTTCACCATTTTCTTCTTCATCCATTCTACATCCACCACCATTAACTCTAGTGATCCACGCAACTTCCGTCGTCGAAAACCCACGCCGCCGCCGCCGCCGCTTACTACTGTCATCGCCGCCACTCTGACGAACTCCGCCACTAACCTAATCCTGATCTGACGCCCGCTGCCACCGCGAACTCCAACCATTCGAAGAATCAGGAGTAACTCTGACCCATATTCCAATGAATTTCCATGGAAGAGAAAGGTAAAGAAGAGTTAGGTGGAGGAAGAAAAAGAAAAAAAAAAAGAGAAAGAAAGTGAGGAAGAAGGAAGAAGATGAAATGATGGTGGGTCCCACTCTTTATTATTATTTAGTTATTTATCATTTCCTTTTATTTGTTCATTCTTTCTTTTCTTTATTTAGTTTTTTTTAGGAAAGAGCAATATTTTTTTTTAAGAAAGAGCAAGACTAAAAAAAAAAAAGCTTCCTTTTTCCCTTTTAATTTTATGAGTTTTGTTTTATTTTATTCCAATTTGAATTTTAAAGTTGAAATTTTCAAATCAATTCCAAATTGATTTTTTTTTTCCTTTATTGAAATTTCTAAATCATTTTCAATATGTTTGTAATAGGGATGTTCCAAACAAATTTCAAAATGATTTTTACTTTGGTCTTTCCAAAAAAAGTTCAAAATGGTCTTAACATTTTTTTTCCTACAATAGATCTCAATTTGGGTTTAATATGAAAAATTTTCAATTCAATTGACCAAATCAATTTCAATCTAATTTCAAATCTTGAACTTATCGTGGTTCGAAATTGGAATTTCCAAATCAATGTTTATTTGGTTTTAAATTGGAAATCATTTTCAACTTTTGTTAAATTGGAAACAAATCAGTGTCCATTTGCTTCTAAATGGGAAATCAATTTCAATTTTAATTAAATTGGGAATATCTATGGACTTTAGTTAAATTATAGTTCAATTTCAATTTTGGTTTACATTAAAATCTCAAAATTAAATCAATTTCAATTAGGCTTTAACATGAAATTTCTAATTTGAATTTCACATTGGTTTTAATTGACTTGAATTTGAATCAATGTCTTTAATTCACATTAGAGATCTCAATTATGTTTCAATTTAATTTTTATTTGAAGCTTTGATTTCAATCCCATTTTGATTCTAAATTTGAATTTCCAATTTAATTTCTTTTAGGATTTAAAAAAATCAAAGTCAATTTGGTTTAATTTGGATTTCAATTCAATTTCATTATTGGTTTTAAATTAACTCAATTTCAATTTAGTTTTGGTTTGAAATTTTCAAATAGAATTTTAATTTTTCTTTGATTGATTTTAATTTGAATAAAATCTCAAATTGGTTCAATTTGTAATTCTGATATTCACAAATGATTTTCAATTTGATTTTAATTTAGATTTTCAAAATTGATTTCAATTGGATGTAAATTGGGTTTCTTAAATAAATTTCAAAATAGGTTTTGATGGAAAATTTTGAAGTCAATCTTAATTTGGTTAATATTTGAATTCCTTCCAACGATTTAAATTTGAAATGCCCAAATGAATTTCAAAGTGAATTTTAATTTGGTATTTAAATTTGAACTGTTTAAATGAATCTCAAATGGGATTTAATTTGAAGTTTCAAATTGGATTTCAAGAAAAGGTTTTTTAAGTTGATTATGGAAACTTTAGGCTAATTTTGTCTAAGAACGGGTATTTAAGCTGACCGAAAGGGAACACCTTGCCTGGAAATTAGCCTAGATATTTTTGCAATCAACTTGAATTTGGTCTTAATTTAGAATTTTTGAAATCAACTTCAATTTGACTTTAAATTGGAATTCTCAAAACAATTTCAAAATGACTTTTAAACTGAGATTTCCAATTGAATTTCAATTTGGTTTTAGTTCAAATTTCTAAATGATTTAACTTTCTTTCAATTGATTTCAAATTCTTTATTTTTTTGTTTAACTTTAAAATTTCTAATTAGTTTTTTATTTGGAAAATAAAAAAAGATTTCTTTTTGTTGAATGGTGTCATACCACTCATAATTATTAATTCACATTTTATTCCTAAAATGTGAAATAACAGACATGGGACAAATAATATCATATAAAACCTATGACGGAGTTGTGATAATTTCTCAAATTCTTGAGGTGATAAATTTTCTTTTAGTTAAAAGAATATTTCAACATGACAAACAATTATTGGGAATAATCTCACTCACTACATCAGATCCTTACTTTATGTTTTGAAGCTAAGGTAAGAACAAGTGGGACATTTGTTATTTATTTTATTTTTCTTTCTTCAAAATAATAAGGGCCATTTTATGTTATAAAAGGATAATTTTAAAATAAAATGTGGTAACCGTTTTTTTAAACGGGTGTTGTAGGGGTGCTAACACCTTCCCTACACTCAATCGACTCCCGAGCCTAATTTTTGGTTTTCAAAGACCGGTTTTTCTTTAAAATGGGTGACCAATCACACCCCAAGATGATTGGTGGCGACTCCAAACCTCTCCTCTCGAAAGAGACCCTTAGGAAAGGACGTCGGCTGCTCTGCGTCGCGATGACGTTGCGACAATTAGGATCACATCGTTTGTCTTTAAAGAACAAAGCAAGTCGCGCCAATAGTGTCCCCAGGATTAAGGTACCCAACCTTATCCATATACTATAGATCGTTTAGACTATTTACTTGTACTTGATCCATACTTATGTCACACATAAACTTCAAGTATACATAATATAGCCATGGGTTCTTAGTTTATTGGATTTGTGGTTATATTTAGGCAAAACAAACATATAGAAATAATACTTCATTGAAGCAAGTCAAATGTTACATTTACTATCTACGAGTTTTAGGGCATAAAACCCAACAGATGAATCTTGTCTCTACAAGAAGATCGTCAATAGTTCAGTAGCTTACTTAGTGTTGTATATGATTGATATCCTAGTCATTGGGAATGATGTAGGTTATCTTACTGACTAGTAAAAGGAGCTAGCAGCTCATTTTCAAATGAAAATTTGGGAGAAGCCGAGTTTGTTCTTGGGATCCAAATTGTTAGGAACCGTAAGAACAAAAAGCTAGCCTTGTCTTAAGTGTATCTACAAGATTTTAGTTAGATATAAGATGCAGAATTCCAAGAAGGGTTCACTACCTTTCAGACATGGAATTCTTTTGTCTATGAAACTGTTTCCTGAGACACCTTAAGAAGTTGAGGACATGAGACGAATGCCCTATGCAGTAGGGATTGTCAGTAAGTATCAATCTAATCCAAGATTTGATCACTGGAAAACCGTTAAGAATATCCTTAAGTATCTTAGGAGAACGAGGAGCTATATGCTCGTGTATGGGACTAAGGATTTGATCCTTACAGGATACACTGACACGGATTTTAGACTGATAAGGATTTGAGGAAATCTACATCAGTATCTATGGTCAATCTTTACGAAGGAGATATAGTATGACATAGTTACAGTCTTGATCATATAGGCCGAAAATATAGCTGCTTGTGAAGCAACGATAGAGATTGTATGGCTTAGAAAGTTTTTGACTGATTTGGAATGTGTTCCAAATGTGAACTTGCCCATCATACTTTATAGTGATACAGTGGTGCTGTGGCAAATTCAAAAGAACCTCGCAGCCCAAGACAAGCAGACACGTTGAATTGAATGGAATATTACTGATTCATTCATGAAGGCTCTCTTGGCTAAAGTGTATGAGGGTCATCTAGAAGGTCTAATCTAGGGCAAGTGGGAGAAATGTAATGGGTATAGTGATGCCCTAGTTTATTGTATTTGTACATTGTATATGTTTTATACATGTATTTATACACCCACTGCTGTATAGATTATTGTACATCCCACTAAACTAGAGTTTTAGTTCAAGTGGGAGTTTTTTGGGTTTTATGCCCTAAAACTCGTAGATAGTGAATGTAAACAAATTGTATCCTTGTTTCAATAAAGTGTTATTGAGTTTCTACAATAAAGTGTTGTTGTTAAATATTGCACAATTTGACTCAAATCCAATAAACTAAGATCCAAGGTTGTTTGTATGTAACTTGAACTAGTATGTGGGGACATACGGGGATCGGTGTTCAAGTTGTTGGGTTTTATGCCCTAAAGCTCGTAGATAGTAAATGAAACAAATTAATCGATCTCAATAAAGCGTTATTTGAGTGATTCAGTAATTTGGTTATTGAATAAATTGAGTTTGCATTAATAAACCCTAAATCCAATAAATTAAGATCCAAGGTTGTTTAAATGAAACTTGGACTAGTATGTGGGGACATACGGGGATTGGTGTCCAAGTAACAACCTAAAAAGTCTATAGTATGGGGATAAGGTTGGGTACCTTATCCTGGTGACGCTATGTGATACGGCCCACCTTGTATTCGATACAGATGCAATGATCCAAAGCATCCATGTAGGAGACATGCGGGTGGGGGTATCCTATGCAATGAGTTTGCATAAGACCGGACCGCGAAATAGTAACCAATAGATGTAATGTCGTTAACTAGTTTAGGTTTCTATTTCAATAGGATGACCTATGTAACTCAATCACAATCCCGAGTCTGTTATGAACTCCTTTCTGGAGGGATTGTCCTTAGATTTGTATGGGTGAGAGTGGCCAGTTCGCCGACTCAATAATCCTACCATTTCAGGGGCAAGACCGAATGGGGGCTGGGAACATAACAGTACAAGATGGAATTCACTCCTTCCCCTATTGAGGTAAGTAGATGTGTGTTCCCTTAAGGGTTGATTCTGGGGATTGAACAAAGGTGCGCCGTCCTCTCCTGGTCCGAGAGGAACTCCTGTTTAGTGGTTGGACCCTAAACAACTTGTTCATTAGAGGGATCAGTGGTACTTAAGGAACTAGAGGTAACCCAGGGGTAAAACGGTAATTTGACCCAGCTGGTGTTACGAACACATGTGAAAGATTGACTTACTACATTGGTCGATATCCGTGGACACAGAAATATTCTACAGTGAGAAGAGTGCAGCTGTGGGTCTTTAGTGGAGTGACCCACAGTTAACGAATGTTGACTAACTTGGTTAATGAGTTTAGCTCGTAAAGAGACTTGAGGCAATTAAGTATAAATTGTAAATTGAAAGTGTTCAATTTATTTAGGGGAATCATATAATGTATATTGATACATTATAATATAAAATTTATGAAACTTTATAATATAATTTCGAATTAATTTCAAAATTAATTCTTGAGAGAAAATATTTGAAAGAGTTCAAATAATTAATATGAATTGGATTCATATTAATATCAATAATTTAATAAAATCCCTAAGTTTAAATATGTGATATTTAATTTGGTAATTAATTATTTATTAAAATTAGATATGAATAAGATAATAGATTTGATCTTATTCATGACATTTTCCTATTAGGAAAAGGTCTTGGCCTTTTCCTATAAATAGGACCCCTGGGGTGGGGTGAAAGGCATCTCATTCATTCTCCTACTCTCAGAGAATTCCCCTGAAGGCTCCCTCTAGACTCCCACCAGTCTCCTGCCTCTAGAAGTCTCAGAGTCATACCAGTGTAGCCATAGTGGTGGTGTTCGCAGTAGTTCGTGATTATTTCACAAGCAGTTGATGAATTTAATCTGAGTCGTCAACGAGAGTAAGTAATTTGTTACTATATAAATTAGATTTAGATCTAATATTTTTGTATGCTTAGCCTTAATATAAATTTAGAATAGTTCTAAGATTATTGCCAATGTATTGGTATTTTAGATTAAACAAAATTAATTACGAATCGGTTCCAATCACGCTTCCGCTTTACGGAATTACGGAGTTCCAATCCTACACAAGTAACAACCTAAAAGGTCTATAGTACAAGGATAAGGCTAGGTAGTTTATCCTGGTAACACTATGAGATACGACCCCCTTTGTATTTGATACAGACGTATTGATCCAAAGCGTCCATGCAAGCGGGGGTATCCTATGCAATGAGTTTGCATAAGACCGGACCATGAAATAGTAAACCACTAGATATAACACCGTTAACTAGTTAGGTTACTGTTTCAATAGGATGACCTAGGTAACTCAGTCTTAATCCTGAGTGTGTCATGAACTCCTTCTCATGAGGGATTGTCCTTTGATTAGCATGGGTGAGAGTGGCCAATACGCCGACTCAATATGCCTTCCTTTTTGGGGACAAGACCGAGTGGGAGGTTGGGGACATGACAACACAAGAAGGAATTCACTCCTTCCCACTTCTAGGAGAAGTAGATGAGTGTTCCCTTAAGTAGTGACTCCAGGACTTGAATAAAGGGATCCCGCCCTCTCATTGGCCTGAGAGGGACTTTCTGTTTAATGGTTGGACCATAAACAGACTGTTCATTAGAGGAGCGTTGGTACTTAAGAAGACAGATGTAACACAGGGGTAAAACGGTAATTTGACCCAGCTGTGGTTACGGACACTCGTGAAGGATTGACTTACCGGTATAGGTCTATATCCATGGACACATAAATGTTCTACAGTGACAAGAGTTCAGTTGTGGGTCTTTAGTGGAATGACCCACAATTAATGAATATTGGTTAACCTGATTAATGAGTTTAATCAGTTAACCTCATATCATTGGAGCTTCTGATCTGTAGGTCCATTAGGTCCCCCTACTAGCTCGTAAAGAGTAATTAGGAACAATTATATCTTGAGAGGATTTGAATAGTTCAAATTCATATTGGGAATATTAAGTTAATTGTATGAGATACAAATTAATATAATGTATAGTGATACATTAAAATATAAAGTCTAATTTGAAATTAAACTTTATTATTATGGGAGAAATAAATATTTGAATAAGTTCAAATATTAATATGAATTTGATTCATATTAAATTTATAGGATATAAGAGAATTTGAAGGAGTTCAAATTTTAATATGAATTTGATTCATATTATAGAATTAATTAAATATATGATATTTAATTGGGTAATTAATTAATTAACTAATAGAAGGTCTGAAATTAAATATATGATATTTAATTGGTGATTAATTAATTTAATTGGAAATTAATCAATTATGGAAATGATTAATCACTTATGGAAGTAATTAATCATTTATGGAAATGATTTAATCACTTATAGAAGTGATCAATCATTTATGAAAAAGATTAATCTATTATAGAATTGATTGGTTATGAAATTGATTAATTATGGAAAATATTAAATCAGTTATGGAAATAATTGATTTTAAATGAATATTTTATTCATGACCTTTCGCCTATAAATAGAACACTAAATCTAGGGTTTAGGGACTGCAACTAATGGCCACCATAAGGCCAAATGTCTCATTCTTGCCTCCCTCTCATATTCTCTCAACTCAAGAACTCTAGGGATAATTTTCTCTCTAGAGTTTTTCCATTCAAGATTAGGTAGTCCCACAACTACGTTTCTAATCTCAGAGTCATAGTGGGGAAGATCAATTGGTGGTGTCCCAATTGTTGACGCTTGGTCCAAAATCAAGAAAGGCGTTCTTGATATTTCAGAGACGACAACGGCGGTATGTTCGCTTCTCCCTATTAGATTTAGATCTAATATTTTTGTATGCTTAGCCTAAATATAAATCTAGAATAGTTCTAAGTTTATTGCCAATGTATTGGTATTTTAGATTAAACAAAATTAACTACGAATTAGTCCCAATTACGCTTCCACTTTACGGAATTAAGGAATTCCAATCCTTCAGTCTCTACATGAACGATTCAGGATCACATCGTTTGTACTAAAACAAAGTGGGCTGCGTCACATAGTTTTCCTAGGATAAGGTACCCAGTCTTATCCCTATACTATAGACCGTTTAGGCTATTACTTGAACTTGATCCACTTTTATGTCTCTACATAAAGTTCAAGTGTTCATATCATAGCCAAGGATTCTAGTTTATTGGATTTGGGATAATTAATACATGATTAAAACAACCATTCAACAACCAGAGATTGATTTACTTCAATAACGCTTTATTGATTATTTTTACCTTTGTTACATTTACTATCCACGGGTTTTAGGACATAAAACCCAACAATTTGTAGGCTATCCAAAAGGAACAAGAGGTGGATACTTCTTCGATCCACAAGAAAATAAAGTATTTGTGTCGAAAAATGCAACTTTCTTGGAAGAAGACCACGTTAGAGAACATGAGCCACGTAGTAACTCATACCCATAAGCTCATAACTCTTTATAAGCTTGAAACTCAAGCCCTTTCCCTTCCAATTTCCATCACTAGAGGATCCCACAACCCGTTCCAAAGGCCTGATAATAGCAAGGAAGATCTTGTGGTGGTTCGTGATCAGTTGGTGAGGAAAAACAACACAACAATCCGTTCAATTTTGAGCTACAAAGAGGTTGGTGTTCTAAACTATGTTTTTGTAGCTTTGGACAGCATGCTTTATATGATCAAATTGATGTTATTATGTGCCTAAGATCCAAAATTTCTTCCGCATGTTAGATATTAACACCTTCACATGCATCTTTCACTTTCATACTAACATAACTCTTTATATTAAGCCAAACATAAAAATCATATAAACATTCATAAGACATTAAATTAAATATAACACTTTATATTTAAACTATGGAATGTCATGCTACTTGCTTATTCAATTTCATATATTTAACATAACTATTATATTAAAATACTCATGAAATTCATCCATCATGCATGATACCATACATTATAACTATTATAATATATTAAAATGCATTAACATGCTTCACCTAAGGTGAGATTATATCTAGATGACATCCATAAAGCATTTAAATAGCATATGAACCGATTAATTGACCCCTAGGATAAAATAAAAGCATAAAATTACATTGGTTTTACAAATTTTATCCCAAAAAAACCTTCAGCCACTCCATAAAGGGACCAGAAACGCTCGGACCACCCAAAAATCGCTCAAATTGTTCAAAAAAGGTCTAAACCAGGTCAAAACACCTGAACCAGGTAAAAAACCGGTGAAAACTGCGAACTAGTCAATGAATTGGAGGAAACCACTTCGAACTACGTGCGAACCCGCCAAACCGAAGCTAAACCGCGCACCTGGCACCGAACCGGAGCTGAACCGCGTGCCTGGCGCCGAACCGGAGTGAATCGACGAACCGCGCGCCTCTAGTGAGCCTGACCGCGCGCGCAAGGTAGGGCTTAAAGGAATGAAAATCCTTGGCAGCGGAAACATATCAGACCTTTTCACAAATTGAATTTCGTTTATGGAAAAACCAGTACATTGGCAAAACATAAAAGTTGAAGAACAATTCTAAACTTACTCTAATCTACGTTAAGCATGCTGATTTCTAAGACTGAACTATTTCATAATAGAAACCTACTTGTTGAATAAAAAATTTCTTCTTTGTACAATGCTCCAAAACACATACAATATGCTCCCAACGAATTTCCCAAAGACACCACCACCAGTGAACACCCACTAATCTCTGAGTTCTTGAGATTTAGATTATGAGATCTACAAATCTTGTAAGGGAATGACAGCATGAATTTGTGTTGTATTCTTGGGAGAATAAGAGAGATTGAGAGTAATTCTTAGATCTTGTGTTTTTGAGAGAGATAACACTTTCTGTGAAGCAGGGAGGCAAAACTGCAGAACTCCTTCTTTTTGTCAACCTCCCACACGTTGGGTGAAGGGCAAAGGGGAGTTACATGATTGTAACTCCCCATGAGGTGGCATCATATGATTCCTCAATGGAAATATAATTATTAATTTAATCCCATTAAATTAACAATTATTAAAACTATATATTGTACACTTAATTAACTTAACCAAATCTCAAATGCAGTTAAATTAATATTAACATATAGTTTTTCAATTCAATTAAATCATATTTAACTGAATTAATTCAACCAACTAATTAAATATCATATATCTAATTAATATTATGAAAGGAGTGGAAAACACTCGAGTGGAAGCGATTACGAAACTTAGGCACTGATTTAAATTAATTTTTCAACACAAGCATGTTGTATTTTTGTTCGAAAAACAGAGCACGATGAACATACCTCTTAGAGATCGAAATCCAAGCAATCTGTTGGATGTTTCTCTTAACGATCGAGTCATAGACCACCACTAGTGTCTTTCCCACTATTCTCCAGCCTTACAACGAGCTTGTGGGAGCCGGATTGTGATGAATTGAGGGAGAGAAAAGATGAGAGTTATGTGGGTTTGGAGAGCAATTCATAATCTGTTTTGGGAGAAAAATTTGAGCAAAATTTTCTTGAACTCTTCAGCAAAAACCATCATCTCTAGTATAGAAGTTCTCTTTCTTATATAAAAGAGAATTTGTATAATGGAATGCTCAAAATTAGGTGTCTCATGGTTAAGCTTTGCATGAGTTATGTCCTGGGTTTGGTGTCACTTTAATAGATTTAACCTCTTGAAATAAATGAATTTCAAAATTACATTTTGTAAAATTGATTTAAAAAATTAACTTAATTAATTTAAAAGAAATAAATTTAAATAATAAATTAAGTAAATCTAATTAATTATATTATATTTAATTTTAATATTTCATATTAAAATAAGCAATGCACCAATCCTGACTTCTCTAAAATCCCAGTCATTTGAATATGAATCCCTATTAAAATTCAAACTGAAATATGTATCACATACATATTAAATATTTCCAACTCTCTTTAATAGTTTAACTCTCAATTAAATTATAACGTCAATAATATCGAATGAGATTGACATTAACTCCCTAAACCGAACTTGAACGATTCAAATTCTTTCATCACATTAACTCCCTAAACATTGTTCTAATGTTTAGATGACTAAAACAATCTTTTTCTGGAAAAGGTTATCGTGCCAAAGAACCCTTAGAGCTAATGCATTCTATAAATACAAAGGCTCAAACAGGGTATGAATAATTCATTAGTTTTTAATTGATTATTATTCAAGGTACACTATCTCTACCTAATACATCGTAAGTCCGAAGCCTTGTTCAAGGAGTATAAGGCCGAGGTTAAGAATAATTAGGTGCGACGATAAACATACTTCGATTCGATCGCAGTAGAGAGAATAGGGACTCATAGTTCCATGATTATTTGATAAAACATGGAATTATGTCCCAAAACTCTCAACACCCGATACGCCTTAGGAAAATAAAGTATCGAAAAGGAGAAACAGAACCTTGTTAGACATGGTTCATTTGATATGAGTTGTGCTCAGTTGCCTAACTCGTTTTGGGCTTATTCAGTAAAGGCTGCAGTCTATATTGTAAATATGGTTCTCTCAAGAGTATTTCTGAAACACTATTTGAGTTCTGGAGAAGGCGTAAAGCAAGTTTACGCCATTTCAGAGTTTGGGGAGTCCTTGCATTCATGCTATAGACAAATCCAAACAAATTAGAATATTGTTCTAAAATATGCCTATTTGTAAGTTTTCCCAAAGAAATGAGAGGTGGATACTTCTTCAATGAAAGCATTTGTATCGACAAATGCAATTTTCTTAGAAGAAGGCCGCATTAGAGATCACAAACCACGCAGTTAGATAGTGTTAATTAAAGTTATCCATAAATTCTACAAATGAATCAACAAGAGTTGTTGATCAGACTAGTCCTTCGACAAAAGTTGTTGATCGGGCTGGCACATTGAGTCAGTCTCGTCCTTCTCAATTGTTGGGAAAGCCTCAACGCAGTGGGAGGGTTGTTATTCAACCTGATGAATACTATTTGATTTTAACTGAAACTCTGATTGTCATACCTGATGACAATATCAAGGATCCATTGATCTTTAAATAGGCAATGGATGACATGGAAAAAGAATTTTGGGGTCTTGTAGATCAACTTGAAGGGGTATGACCCATAGGGTGTAAATGAATTTACAAGAGGAAATGAGACGTAGCTGGAAATGTACAGACATTTAAATCTAGACTTGTGGCAAAGGGTTTTACCCAGTGGGAGGGGATTGATTATGAAGAAACCTTCTCCCATGTTGCCATTAGGATACTCTTATCCATTGCCACATTTTATAATTATAAAATATGACAAATGGATGTCAAGACTGCCTTTTTGAATGGTAATCTTGAAGAGAGTATCTACATGTCTCAACTAGAAGGGTTCATTGCTTAGGATCAGGAGCAAAAGGTTTGCAAGCTTAAAATGATCCATTTATGGGTTGAAACAGGTGTCCAGATCCTGGAATATAAGATTTGATACTTCAATCAAGTCTTATAGCTTTGAAAAAAACGTTGATGAGCCTTGTACCAACAAGAAAATCATCAACAGCTTAGTAGCTTTCTTAGTTTTGTATGTAGACGATATCCTACTCATTGAGAATGATGTAGGTTATCCAACTGACAATAAGAGGTAGCTAGCAACTAGGTTCCAAATAAAAGATTTGGAAAATGGCTCCATATGTTCTTAGAATCCAAATCATTCGGAATCATAAAGAACAAAACGCTAGCCCTGTCTCAAGCTTCTTATATCAACAAGTTGTTGGTTTGTTATAAGATGTAGAATTCCAAGAAAGTTTTTGTTGCCTTTCAAGTACGAAATTCAATTGTCTAAGGAACTATCTCCTAAGACCCCTCAAAGAAATTGAGGACATGAGAAATATTCTTTATGCCTCGACAATAGGCAGCCAGACCTGGCATATGGTATGCAGTAGGGATTGTCAGTTGATACCAATTCAATCCAAATTTGGATTACAGGACTGCAGTAAAAATTTCCTCAAGTATCTTAGGAGAACAAGTGATTATAAACTCATGTATGGCACTAAAGATCTGATCCTTACAGGATACACTAATTCTGATTTGCACATCGATAAGGATTCGAGGAAATCCACATCGGCATCAGGATTCACCTTTAACGGGGAGCTATAGTTTGGCGTAGCACCAAGAATACCATTGCTTGTGAAGTAGTTTAGGAGTATGTATGGCTAAGGAAGTTCTTGACAAATTTGAAAGTTGTTCCAAATATGAACTTTCCAACCATAAATGAGGCAAACACATAGAGTGTAAATATTATCTCATTTGAGAGATCATGCTACGAAGAACCGTGACTGTCACGAAGATAACTTCGAAGCACAAACATTGCTGATACATTTAAGAATGCCCTCACGGCTAATGTGTTCGAGGGACATCTAGCTAGTCTAGGTCTGCGAGTTGTGTACAAAGGATAATCTAGGGCAAGTGGGAGATATGTAATGAGTATACTAGATGCCCTAGTTTATTGTATTCTACATGTATTTATACTGTATGGATACAAACCCACTGTGTTTTGGATTGCTATACGCCCCACTAGAGTTTTAGTCCAAGTGGGAGTTTGTTGCGTTTTATGTCCTAAAACACGTGGATAGTAAATGTAACAAAATTAAATATAATCGATAAACTGTTATTGAGGTTATTCAATAAGTGGTTATTGAATGGTTGTTTAATTATGCATTAATTAACCCAAATCCAATAAACTAGAACCCATGTCTATATAATGAACACTTGAACTTTATGTGTAGATGATGCACGAATTGCTAACCGCAAGTGTACGGGCCAAGTTATAATATAGTGAAAATTAATTCGAATGTCGTCCTCTGGTTTGGGTTTCTAATCAATTTAATTACCGAAAATACTCTTGTCCAATTTTATCTAGGGAACCAACTTTAGAGACAAGAGTGCAAATCTAACAAAAAGAATAAAAAGTGAGACAATCAATTGATGGCAAAAGTCTTAGGGAGTTGATTTCACCAATTGGGATTATGGATTGATTAATGGATAATTAACATGCTATGATTCATAAATCAAGGAAACTACAAGAATACATATCTTTCCCGAGCATACATAATCCTCTCACATGCTATGAACCCAATATCCCTATTTAAATTCATTAAACATGCAAGGCATTAAGGTTAGTCCTTTTTACCGATTTCTAGAATTATCTATTATCTCCCGATCTCAAGATTAGTTCTAGTTATGCATAACGATTTCTAAGCTAAATCCCCTCTCCCGAGTAAGATTCAAACATAAACATCAATCAATTTATGGCCGGTAAATTGAAAGCATTACAAACACATTATGCATAAATGAAATCAAAACAATAATCCATACATCAATCCAAAATTGCCCAACGGCTACATCAATCCCTAAGATTAAAGACTTAGCTAATCATACAACGCGTTACGATATAACAAAAGTCTAAAACAACCATTAAAACTACTAAAATAAAGGGGAAAGAGAATTAAACGCTAGGTAGGCCGAGACCGCACGTCCCCGTCACGATCTCCACGAACAAAGCCTTGAATCCCGCTCCTCTCCACTTGCTTCAGCCTCCACAGCAGATTATTTGGTGAGTTTTCGGCCACAATTTCCTCAAAAGAAGTCCCCCAAATCAGCCCTAATCGCATTCTATTTATAGGCAAAAAGTTGGCAGCGTCGCGATGCTGTCGCGATACTGCCCATTCTGTTTAGGAATTCTTCGAGAGCATCGAGATGCTATTATCACAGCTTCGCGACGCTGTGACCTTTTGCCGCCTGATTAGAGAAGGAAAGTGTGCAGCGTCGAGACGCCCAAGGTCTAGGATCTTGACGCTGGTCCTCGATTTTTCCATATTCCAAAAGCTTCCAACTCGATCTACTTCTTTCCTTTGGCTTTTGTTCCTCGCCCCGAACACCCGATCATTCCCAAATTCTCAATTTAGCTCCAAAAAAAATTTCCTACGAATAAAACACTAAAATGCATAAATTTGGCCAATTAACTGTCAAAGACTAACTAAATTAATTAGGGAAAAATAGCTAGCTATGCTCGCTATCAAACACCCCCAAACTTAAGCTTTTGCTAGTCCTCGAGCAAACTAAAAATCAAGCAAAGTTCGAAGAATAGATGCAACAAACATGACTCAATCCTCAAGGCTCAAAAGTCAATAAACAAGCAATCAAGAGACATGCACATAAGGCCCAATGAAGGAGACAAATCAAAAGTTTTCCAAAATTAACTTGCACAAGCGAGATCTATTTTAGCTAGATTAGACTCTAATAGCTCGAGATTGGATTATTAAACTCTCAACTTATCTTTCCTCTACACTGGCACTAAGGATTTACTAATGAGTCAATGGAACAAATTAGTTTGTTTTCATCCATACTTAGGTGCTTAAAGTTGAAAATTAAATCAAGCATTTATATGTGGCACTAGTTTTCACACACCTATTGCAGGGACCCATAACCCAAGTTTTATTCTTGGTTGGCCTAACTGATCACAACAGGGGTAGCTCTTTTTGCCTAAAACATTATTAAACATTGCATATTGTGCACAAGCCATGGCATTTAATAAGTTAATACAAGAATGATATGAAATTTTGTTCTTTCATTTTTTCTCATGATCATGAAAAACATTTTTTTTTCTTCTTTTTGATATATATTTTTTTTTCCTTCTTTCCATGATCATGATAAGCATATGTTCTTTTCTTTCCTCCTAGGCAAGATTAAACATGCTAATTTGCAAAAAATTAACTCTTTAGCTCTTCCCTACACCTATCGAGGTGACAACAAGCATATGAACCTAATAATTCGCTCCTAAGCATTCAAATCCAAATCCAACCAAGAAAAATACTCTACTCATGCAAGACATCTCCTAGAAAAAGTTTAAAAAGTCTCCCTTTTTGGGCACTCATGCTTACAACTCATCAAAAGCTTGAAAATTGACAAGAAAGCCTATCCTAGGAAATCATCGTCATGCAAAAATAGCATCTATAAAACAACCATATGCTCAAATCATAGAAAGCTCAAAACTTTAGCCCGAACTCAGATGCTCAAGGGCTCCACAAACATGACATTCCACCCCCAAACTTGAAACATGCATTGTCCTCAATGTATAAAGAAAATAAGGCGTAATCAAGCATGAGAACAATAAAAGAATGGAAGGAGTGAACAATACTGCCCTGGAATGACGATGACCTTCTCATGGAAGCTTGCAAGCAAATAAGAAACTGGGATCAAAGACCTACAAAATCAAAAGAAACAAAGCAACAACAAAAATTAATTAACTTGGGTTGCCTCCCAAAAGCGCTTGTTTAACGTCATTAGCTCGACGTGTTGACCGAATATGTTGACCGAATAGGCATCATGGTGGTCTAATGTCTTGTGCTCCATCAAAGGTGCTCTTCCTAGCACCTTTTCTATAACCCACCAACATGGTCTCTGATGTGTTCTGAGGGTCCTCAAAAGCTTTTAGGATCTCCTTCTCCTGTTGGACTCTAATGATTAGCTCCCTCCACTCAATATCACTTATAACCCTCCCTGTAGCAAGGAGTGGTCTCCCTAATATGATAGGCATGGTAGGATTCTCTTTGATATCCAAAACAAAGAAATCAACAGGAAGGAAAAATCTACCTACCTTAATCAACACATTCTCAACAATCCCATATGGACTAACCACAGACTGGTCAGCCAACTAGAGCCTAACAGTAGTAGATTGTATTTCTCCTATATTTAGCTTTTTGCACAGTGATAGAGGAATTATATTTATGCTAGCCCCTAGATCACATAATTCTCTACAAGAATAAGTACCAAAATTACAAGGAATAGTAAAACTCCCTGGATCAGTCAATTTCTCTGGTACTTTCTGCTGGACATGAGCACTGCATGTCGATGCTAAGTATAATGTCTCCATCTGCTTCTCCTTTTTCTTCTTGATGAGTCATTCCTTCATGAACTTCCTATAGTGAGGCATCTGCAAAAGAAATATTAACATTCAAAACCATAAAAGCATCAAGAAATTTTTCAAACTAAGCCTTAGAATTCTTCTTTTTCTTTTTCTTTAACTTGGGAACTAGAACAGTAGGAGAAGGGATAGAGGGCTCGGGATTAAGCTTTTCAGCTTCATTTGAGGTGGTGCCCTCTTCAGCTTCTCCAATAAGTTCCTCTGGTTCAGTAGTCTCCTGCTCCTCAGCGACTTGAATTTCCTCCTCGTGATGCACAGCGATGGCCTTGCAGTACTCTAAGTGAGATTTCTCCTGTTCAGCTAGGGTCTTACCTTTATTCATGGTGTTGACAACATTAACCAGTTGTCCCAGCTGAGTCTCAATGTTCTTTATTGTTGCACTATGGCCATTTACAGTGGTGTTTATGGCAATCACAGCCTCCTCCAGCTTGTTCGTCCTGTTACTAGATTCTACAATAAAAGCTCCAACAAGATCCTCTAAAGACTGTTTATTTTCTTGCTTAGGAGGGGTGAAACTAGGAGGATTTAACACATTTTTATTATTTGCATAAGAGAAGTTCTCATGATTTCTATTGCTAGGGTGATAATGTGTAGGTGTAGAATTATCATTATACCCCCTAGAATTAAAATTGGAAACATACTGAACCTGCTCTAAATTCTCCTCTTGAGACTGAGATGCGAGGGCAGCTGCAGACTCGATCGATCGACCACTCCCTGTACCTGAAAATTTCAGAGAAGCATTAGCAAGGGAAGACATCTGGGCCCAAAGCGCACTTACGTTGTCAATCTCGAACACTCCAGCAGCAATCTTTTTCAGTGCAGACCGCTTAGATGGCCACTGATAGTTGTTGGTGGCCATATCCTCTAGTAATGTGTGCGCGTTCTCCACGGTCTTGGACAATAGAGTCCCACCTGCAGCTGCATCAACGATGGTTTTAGTACTAGAATTAAAACCGTTATAAAAGAGTTGGATTTGTAACCAGGCAGGATAGCCATGCTGAGGGCACTTCCTCAGCAACTCTTTGTAACGCTCCCAAGCCTCGAACAGCTGCTCATCGAACTGCTGCTGGAACGTCCCAATTTCGATCCTCAGCTTGACCGTCTTGGCAAGGGAAAAGAATTTCTTTAAGAATGCCTGGACCAATGCCTCCCAGGTGGTAATGCTCCCGGGTGGAATCGATTGCAGCCAGTCACAAGCTTTATCCTGCAAAGAAAAAAGGAAATAAACGTAAGCGAATGGCATCTTCAGAAACTCCATTTAACTTTACCGTCCCACAATGTCTAGGAAGGATTTCAGGTGAGAATTTGGATCCTCCGTGGGTGATCCTCGGTAAGCACAGTCTCGAGCCATCTAAATGAGACCTGTTTTCAGCTCAAAATTGTTAGCATTGATCAGGGCATAGACAATCCCCGATTGTTGCTCCTGAAAGACCGGCTCAAAATAATCCCTAATTGGTTTAGGCTCCTCAGGGTTAGGATTGGCCATTTGGATGAGATTTGCTCGATTATCCCTTCGAAGTCTATTATAGGTTCTCTCTATCTAGGTCAAAGGGAACTAAGGCCAACTCCCTAACCTTTTGCATGTGCAAACAAAACTAACCTAAAAAGGATAATAAAAGAAAAGACAGGAAATAAGATAAGGAAAGAAACTAGAAAAGGAAAGAACTAACACTGAATAAGGAAAATATATTCTATGAAAGGAAAAGATAAACAAATAAGGAATGCAAAAGGCAAAGATGGCAACAACAATTTAGGAAACTAACAAAAAAGGAAAAATAAATCTAAAAAGGATAAAACAAAAAAGGAAAAATCTATCTATGGAAAATTTAAACAAATATGAAAAAAAACTAAATATGGAAAGAAAGCAAAATAAGGAAAAAAAAAAATGCAATCTACCTAAAAATAAAAATACACCTTAAATTAAAACCGAACAATTTTTCTACGATATTAAATTGATTAAATATGCCTGATGAAACTAACCAAAAATTAAAACAAAGATTAAAACAGAGACCAACAAAAACCAAAAACATACATCATACTCTTAGATATACCAATTGAAACTAACCAAAAATTAAAACAAAGATTAAAACAGAGACCAACCAAAACAAAAAACATACATCACACTCTTAGATATTGACGGAAGAGATTGTCGCGGTCTCTTGTCAAATAAATTTATAATCCACAACCTCTAAAGCTAACTTGTAGCAGTAATGGTCGGGGTCGAACACAGGGAGCACGATTATAACTTGTTCAAATTAGATTTATTGTGATGACCGGACTAATGGGGGTGTTTTATATTTGGAAAAGAAATAATAATGGAAAGTAAGCTAATTAAGGAAAATAATAGAAAAAGGAAAGTAGAAGAATTAAAGAAAGAAATCAATACTTCAAAGATCATGCAACCGGGTTAGTCATGGTAAGTTCAATTCAATTAAATCATTAATTTCACTAATAAGTCAAAACAAGTTTAAGTCCGGCGTATTTCGGCAACAAACCGAGAACCATGATTCAACTATCACAAACATGCAAACGCTAAGTTTGATTCTAGTTTAAATTAATTAATATGCCTATTAACTAATCTAAACCGCATTGGGATCTAGCCGAATTAATTTACATGCAACAGGCAACAAACCACAATTACAATTGATTAAATCATTTAGTTCTAGGGACGCATGTGTATAATCATAGCGTTAACCTATATGCTACTAAGATTTAGCAAGTAAATTTAGAGAGGACTGGCGGAAACGCGACAGGAGAAGGAGAGAAAGACGATGACGGCGCGAACTGAACTGACGGCGTGCGCGAAGAGAGAGCGAAACTGATTGGCTTCGTGGTCTGCAGTTCGCCGGCGTGGAGGTGACAGCGAGGGAGGAGGGAGACGGCACCGGAGAGAGGAAGAAACGGCTGCTGGTGGGTTTTTCGGCAAGATGAAATCGAGGGGGGGTTGGCGGCAACTTCAACGTGAAAGAGAGGGAAGAAGAGAGTTAGGGCTTTTCTTTTCTTTTTCCTTTCTTTTAAAAATACAACCAAAGAAGAAAAAACCCATTTAAATTAGGAGTTATCTCTTATTTAGGATTCTATTTAAAATCCCAAATTTAACTCCTAAAAGGTTTGGGAAAGAAAATAGCCCAATTGATTTAGGATTTGGGTCATTTGAAATTTAAGATAAATATCAAATATTAAACCTCCAAACTTTAGGAAATTAAAGATTTAATTAAAAATCTCTTTTCCCTAAATTATAGAAATTTAATTTAACGACCCGAGGCTAAGCTTAAATTCAAAATTTTCAAATTAGAATAAAACGTCCAATTAATTCCAAAATGGCTCGATTTCGAAACGCAAGGCGTTACAATCTCCCCACCTTAAGAACTTTTGTCCTCGAAAGTTGCACATCTAACCACATTGGAAAACTATCCTTGACTCAAACACTTATTCCTCAAGGCACTTAATACCAGTGGCTTTTTGCTCATCAAGCAACTTTTCTCTAGAATCCCAAAGTTTAAAACTAAGGCCCTAGAAAAATAGTTGATGGACATTCGTAACAACTCCGAAAAGGCTTCCACTACCAACTCACCTTCTCGAACCAACCATCCTTCCTAGAATGGCTATGAGATGACACCAACGCCACCTTTGGCGCTATCTTTCTAACAACATGCCAAGGTAACTTGCCACTACAACAACTAATGTTGAGATCACGATTCATTACTGATTCTCAACATCTCCTTGTCTTGATTTGAGCTCTCACTACGTGAGGAAAATGCTCTGACTTTTGGTCTGAGTACAAACCAACATACCGCCAAGAGCATTATCACGAGCAAGTTTGAAAAGACCTTGAGATTCGGTTCAAGAAATCCATAACAATTGCAGAACGCTATTTAGCTCAAAGACCTCACAGCAAGCCTGCAACACTCGAACTTTGTTTTGGAAGCATCCTCAGAACAATAATTTCATGACCTTTAACTTAAGAAGTTAGATCACAAAACTACCTTAGGAAGATCTTTTTCCCTTGAAGCTAGCCTATGCAAAGAGGTTCATCAAACTTCACCTATTACAAGGAAGTCTCTCGATTCCTTAGGATCTAGGTGATGCTTGGTAGAGCTTGGAAACCAACTTACTGGCTTCCACTAACTTCATAGGAAACGAAAAATCTAACTGATGCAACAAATACATACTAAAGCAAGCCTAAGAACTCATACCACATATAGATTCAGATGACAAGGCACCGAAAGAGGAAGGGTAATTCCAGAGCAATAGATAAACTCAATGAAATAGCACTAGCTTGGAAATGGGAGGTGAAACCGACTCCCCACCTTTAGGGACTTTCCTCTTCTTCAGATTCGTCATCGTAGAGCTCTAGATACTCGGCTTTGAGTTCTTCATTCGAAATCCAAGGCATCAGCTCCGAGATATTGAAATAGGGTTTCTAACTCTGAAGTCCATTCTTCGAACAACTCTCGAATTGTCGAGCTGGCCATCGAATGATGAAGGCTTTACTTTCCTGAAGCTTTGAAAGAACTAAGCTTCTCACCTATGAGCAGGGATTTGGTTCACACCAACGTGCTGCAAGTTACTTTGGATTGCATTGTCAATCATAGCTTGCAATACATCCAATGTCAACACCGCTTGAGGCATCGAAAGAAGAACAGAGGAATTCACCTCAGACGCGAATTAAATTCAATAACGATAGGAGAGCCAGAATGACCACTTTTCCAACTCCCACTAGAACTCATGGCTAAGAGAGGGAACAAAGAACTTACTTAAACAACTCTCCTAAGAAACTTGAACAGGAAGGTCTAACCTCGAATTAAGGCAACAACCTAGACCTAATATCAACAACATGCACACAATCACGCAAACTATCTAGGAAACTAGGGCAACATCCTATGCCTACTAACAAACGACATCACAAAACAATCACAAGAAAAACAAGAGCTATCTAGCTAACTATGGGAGCATCCTACTCCTACTACCAAACAATAATCACACAATCAACGCAAGCTATCTACCCAGCTACAGGGAGCATCCTAAGCCTAGCTACTATATAATAAAGCAAGATAGGAAAACAATATGCTCAAACAAGGCAACCAAGACAGACAAAAAGAATACAAGCAAGTAATATAATCAAAATAGATCAACAGGTAGCATATTATAACGAATATAATTTCACATACCTGGTGATGGAGAGGAGAACGAGGAAGCCCATTACCCTAAACATTCAAACAACCTAGATTTCCTAGGTCAGTCTACAGGAACAACTCTGCTCTGATACCAACTGTAACGCCCCAGGATTTTAAAGCTATCCTAGCGACATTACTAACTCCTTAACCAAGCTAACCGAATGCACCAAAGATTTCGGCAGCATAACGGCGTACATCGGACTAACCCAAAATTTTTCTAAACCTACTGAATAAGAAAAACACTTCTATATAACCAACTACTCATAACCGTATGCCACAACACCTCAAATTCGCAACAGAATTTCCACAACAAAGCAAGTCAGGTCTCGCAACATCATTAACCAAATAAACAGAGTATTTACAACTAAAAACTCAACTATGCACAACTAACTTCAACTTCAGTTTATTCGAAACAACTTAATTACCATTAACCGAATAAAGAGATAGAGTTTATTAAAATAAACACAACTAAGCCTAGAATTCAACAAGAAAAGTTTCAGAAATAAATCAAATGGGACAAACAGTTGTCCAACAATAATAAGCAACAACTATCCTAACCAAAATGAAAACAAAAGGAAGAAGAACACTAGCTAGCTATGGTTCTTCCTCATGCGCCTCCTCTGCATCACCATGGACAAGGCAGTCCTCATAACCTTCATAATCTAAAATGTTGGGGGAAAGAAGGGGAAGAGGTCAGTACAACCACAGTACTGGTAAGCAGTCCCTACCTAAGAAGCCATCAAACAACAACCAAGCAAACAACATGCTTTTCACACGCAAACAACAATGCTTTTAGAACGATAAACCAAACATGCTTTTATAACGTGAAATCAAACCACACCACACATATTGCATGCAACAACAGAATGACAACATGAATCCACACATCATGCTACGCACCCCCACATGGTTTCCGCGCCATGCCCGCACACATACACGTGATTTCCACGTCACGCTCCGCAAAACTCTCCAAGACTGACCCTTGGAGTCGCACCGACCCCTGACCATTTATACCCAGGGCCTCGACACTTCTCTACGGAGCTCGGCATTCGACCCTTGACCATTTATACCCAAGGCCTCGAACTGTGCATCGACCCTTGACCATTTACACCCAAGGCCTCGATGACTAAGCAACATATTGACCCTTGACCATTTATACCCAAGGCTTCAATACTTGCTTCAAGACTAATCACACCGACCCTTGACCATTTATACCCAAGGTCTCGATGCTCCTCTTTATCTAACATTGGCATATCGACCCTCGACCATTTATACCCGAGACCTCAACATCCAATAGTGATATATCAGTCCTCGACCATTTACACCCGAGGCCCTGATAATCTCAACCACAAAGCTAGTCCTCTTCAACCAATGATGACATGACACCCCTTGGCCATTTGTACCTGAGGTGCACTGACATTCACCTTTTTTTTTCCCTTTTCCCACATTTTAGGTCCCTGACCTCTTTTCTCACACTTATCTAGAATGCATATGCCCTGCAATATGTTCCTAGACTGTCAAGTACTATGCCCACCAAGCATATACATACAGCAACATGCTCTCACCTCACGCATAACTCATGAGCTCACAACAGAGCTAGCATGCTTTCAACAAAACATCACAAACAACGTTCATATATTTCAGAACTACATGTATATATAACATATAAGCAACAGAACAAGTATAAAGCATATATGAAGCGAGTAAACAAATAACGCATCGTGCAATCAAACAGACCTCAACAGATAGAAACTACTTACCAAAAGCTTACGAGCGCTCCTAAAGAACTCCTTAAACCGCTCAAAAGATCCAGATAAACTCCTAAACAACAATGATAACTTCTAAAAATTAGAACCAACCTACTGAATTCTTTAAACATGCTAGAAAGGCCTAAATCAACTGAGGAAAGTCTATTTCCTTGCCGGAAAGCCACTCAAAATTCCTCAAAATAAAAACCCAAAACCTTTAGACCATGGGCAACCATGTCTAAGGCTCAACGGGCAATGGGTATTCACCGAATGGCTATAATCAAGGCTTTTCAGCCTCTGGACAGCAAGTAAAAAGTCACATTTAGGAATTCTAAGGGCTCCTAGAGATTGGGCAATGCTAACAAGGCCTAAACAATTAATGGGCATTGATTTAAACATGCTTTTTAAGCTTAACATCTAATAGGCAACAATTCTTTATGCTATTAAACTGAAAACAGCAACGACTCTTACCCAAACGGACCCGATTCCACGCTAGACGGGTTATTTTAACCTCGAAAAGTGTGCTTGAACGATCCTTGGGCAGTGGGTATTCGAGCTTACAATGATTCGAACCCAATCGATTACTTAGACGGCGTTGCAGAATAGAAATTTCAAGATTAACTTAAATTTCCAGCACCTAACGAAATGGGTATTTGCTTAAAACTTGATTAAAGTTTTAAATGAGCATGGGTAAGGGCCTAACTTACCGGAATCGCTTAAACAACGCCGAAACACCGAAGATTGGAGCAAAGACGGCGCTGCAGATCAGAAACTCATCACTAAACGAAATTTCCAGCACATAAGCAACGTGGGTATTCCAATTCTAACACTAACCAAGAATGGGTAAGCGGAATTTGGATTTAACAAATCATGGGTAACATTGAAAACTTACCAAGAGAGCCCGCACACGCCCGAAACGCAGAAACAACGAAGATTTAGACTCCTATTCACTAGTCTGGCCGAAATAAAGGGAAAGAGAATTCGATTAACACGCTGTCCGTTGAACTTGAATGGAATAAAGAGAAAAAGGAAGCCTTATGCACGAAACAGAGGGAAAAACAGAGACTTACCTACTGGGGCTGACAGAAACGCAAGAGGAGAAGGAGAGAAAGACGATGACGGCGCGAATTGAACTGATGGCGTGCGCGAGGAGGGAGCGAAACTGATTGGCTTCGTGGTCTGCAGTTCGCCGGCGTGGAGGAGACCGGAGAGAGGAAGAAACGGCTACTGGTGGGTTTTTCGGCAAGATGAAATCGAGGGGGGGGGTTGGCGGCAGCTTCAACATGAAAGAGAGGGAAGAAGAGAGTTAGGGCTTTTCTTTTCTTTTTTAGCTTTTCTTTTCTTTTTCCTTTCTTTTAAAAATACAACCAAAGAAGAAAAACTCATTTAAATTAGGAGTTATCTCTTATTTAGGATTCTATTTAAAATCCAAAATTTAACTCCTAAAAGGTTTGGGAAAGAAAATAGCCCAATTGATTTAGGATTTGGGTCATTAGAAATTTAAGATAAATATCAAATATCAAACCTCCAAACTTTAGGAAATTAAAGATTTAATTAAAAATCTCTTTTCCCTAAATTATAGAAATTTAATTTAACGATCCGAGGCTAAGCTTAAATTCAAAATTTTCAAATTAGAATAAACATCCAATTAATTCCAAAATGACTCGATTTCGAAACGCGGGGCGTTACACAATCTTTCCTACCACAATCTAAACTTATAGAAAAAGAACTAAAATCACATAAACATGCTTTGATAATTCAAACAAGAAATTTCATTAAAAGAACTTAAACTTACTCTTTGACACCCCGGTTACATGAATGAAGAATCTAGCCTCTTATGGAGCAAAAGCAAGCTTGATACATAAAGGAAAGCAAGAAAGACTAAAAACTAAGAAGAATGGTGGAAAGGGGAAGAGAGATGGACTACAATGTTGTAGTGATTTTATGTGTTGAGGGATGATTCTAAACCTACACCAAGACCCTCTATTTATAGTGATTTTTGGCCTTCAATTCGTGGTCATTTGGTGCTGAATTGGATCTTCAAACAAGGAAAATTTCCAGCCAGAATAGGAAAAATTCGATTCTGGAAAACTGCCTAGCGTCGCGACGCTGTCCCTTCAGATATGGAAAATTTGTTCTCGGATTGCCCTAGCGTCGCGACGTTGTTCGCCAGCTTGATCTCCAAATAGTTTCCCCATTTGGATAGCATCTCGACTCTAATGATGGGTGTCTCGAAGCTATTGAGGTTCCAGGTGCAAAATAGTCATTGTACCCTTCGGTTTCGCTCGTTTAAGC
Organism: Luffa aegyptiaca; assembly: GCA_017139565.1. NCBI lineage: Eukaryota > Viridiplantae > Streptophyta > Magnoliopsida > Cucurbitales > Cucurbitaceae > Luffa > Luffa aegyptiaca. The sequence continues at coordinate 28,364,544 of CM029395.1, forward strand.
CCCGAATTGCTTTCAAAGCTCCGGTGAGGACCTAGAGACATATTATACTCATTTTAAAGCATTTTTCGCAAGGAATTCAACTAAGATAAGCAAATTGGGAGATTCTAAGTGTATAAAAAATTAGACCTATCAAATACCCCCAACCTAAACCTTGCTAGTCCTCAAGCAAGCGTAGAATAAGATCAAGAATAATTGAGATTTATTTAGTTGCAATTCATATAGCTCCAACCTTAACATTCAAAAGAATCATTCAGCTTATTCGAAGCATGCTAACACATTTAAGCAATAATTAAATAACTCAAAATTTTTCATGAATTTCTCTTGCTTGTGTGTGTGGGGAGCTTTCCTAAGGTGCTTTTACTAACCCGAGATAACCATATGAGAACCTCAACTCATTTTCCCCCTACACTGGCCAAGGACCCAACCATTAAGTAATTCAAATAGTCAAACGAGTAATACATTACTAGGTGCCTAAAAATAGAAACAAATTATATTTTGCATTTATAAGATGGCACTAGCTTTCACACACCTATTGCAGGGACCCATAACCCGAGTTTAACTCTTGGTTGGCCTAACTGATCACAACAGGGGTAGCTCTTTTTACCTTAACATTTTTAAACATTGCAGAGCGCTCATAAGACGTCTTTTCTTTCTTTCATTTTTTTTTATATATATGAATGATTTTTCTTTTAAGCACACCAGCCATATTTTCTTTTATCATTCCTAAGCAAGGTATTACAAGCAATCATTTTTTAAATTACCATCTAGTTAGATCTAGCCTATCGAGGTGACAACGAACATATGGAACCCATAAGATGGTCCTAAACTTTCAAAACTACCTAAGGAAAAGCCAAGTGCTCAATATGTGCAAGAAAAATCTAGAAAAATTTTAAAAATTGGTCAATTTTTGGTAAATGCTTCACAATGCTTAAAACAAATAGAATAGTTCAAAAGAATGTCTCATTGATCTTCATAACTAAACTTCAAGCAACCTAATAAACTCAACAATTCATCTCATTTTAAAATTTCTCGAACTCCGATTAAGATCAGTTCTCAGGTAGGAGGTGTTCCGTAAACCGTCATCTTAAATACCCCCAACCTTAGACAGAACTTCACTGGTTCGGGTCAGTTCCCAAGTAGGAGGTGTTCCGTAAACCGTCATCTTAAATACCTCCAACCTTAGACAGAACTTCTCCTATTCGGGTTCTCTCTTTTTTTTTTCTTTTTAAATTGCTTAAAATAATAGGTCCAATAAAGCATAAAGCAAACATGCATATGTTTCCACCCCCAACCTAAACATTACATTGTCCTCAGTGTAAACTAAGCATGCAACCTAAAGGAAAAAAAGGTAAAAGGGAACAGAAAACCTCCCCTGTTTAAGCATTGGTTGGCAAGGATGGAAACTCCCACGATTGGCAAAACTTGAAGAGATTGGGTGTAGGGGTCCTATAAAACAATAAAGAAAGATAATTAAGAAAACATCAAAGGAATAAACTACTAAATTGAAAAGAAAGGGATAGAACTAATTGGGTTGCTTCCCATAAGCGTAATTTTTTTAGTGTCGTTATGCTCGACTAGATTCTCATCTTCCTGTTAGGGCACATAAAAATTCTCATATTTCTTTGGGCCCTTCTTTCTTGAATCCATGATACCTGCAAACAGAAGCAGGTTCACCCATTTTTCATGGGACCCAGAGGATGCATTGTATTTTTTTAATTTTTGAATATATGAAAAAGAGGAAAATTTAAAAGAAAAAGACTCAAAGGATAAAATTTTGTGAGACAGCTTAGAAGATAAATCAGATGAAGGGAGATCAAGGGGAAGAATAAATTCAGACTCATCAGCCTGAAACTCTATCACCTGAGTTTCCTTGCAATCTGGTTCAGATTCTTCTTTAACCTCACATGATCGATCGTGAGATGGCAATGGACACTCAATTTCTTCATCATCAACCTTTACAACGAAGGGAACTTCTATTGTAAGGATTATCCCTTGGGTCAGTTGCGCTTGTTGGTCTACATGCTTCCCAAGTTTTGTCACATGTGCTTCTATCTTATCAATATTATCAGACATGCTTTTCAACTAAGCTCGAGTACTTTCCTGAAACTGAAGAGTATTTTTAGCAAGCTCATAAATTTGATCCTCAAGAGATTTACCTGAATTGAGACGTTGATAGTGCTGATGTTATTGTTTGACTTGATATCCCTGCACTAATTTCTCGCATAAAGAAGTTAGAATTGATAGTTTATCGTCGAGCGATCCTACCCTCTTCACTAATTGAGCTTCTTTTTCCCTTAGTGAACAATATGCCATCAAAATCGACCCAAATAAAAAAAAAATTAAAGGAAGATATGACAATAAACCTATGATAAACAACTTAAACTTGGCTCCTCGGCAACGGCACCAATTTGACAGAAGAGATTGTCGCGGTCTCTTGTCAAATAAATTTATAATCCACAACCTCTAAAACTAATTTGTAGCAGTAGTGGCCGGGGTCGAACACAAGGAGCACGATTATAACTTGTTTACCTTAGATTTATTGTGATGACCGGACTAATGGGGGGTTTTATATATTGGAAAAGAAATAATAATAGAAAGTAAGCTAATTATGGAAAATAATAGAAAAGGAAAGTAGAAGAATTAAAGAAAGAAATCAATACTTTAAAGATCATGCAACCGGGTTAGTCATGGTAAGTTTAATTCAATTAAATCATTAATTTCACTAATAAGTCAAAACAAGTTTAAGTCCGGCGTATTCCGGCAACAAACCGAAAACCATGATCCAACTATCACAAACATGCAAACGCTAAGTTTGATTCTAGTTTAAATTAATTAATATGCCTATTAACTAATCTAAACCACATTGGGATCTAGCCAAATTTAATTCACATGCAACGGGCAACAAACCACAATTACAATTGATTAAATCAATTAGTTTTAGGGATGCATGCGTATAATCATAACGTTAACCTATATGCTACTAAGATTTAGCAAGTAAATTTAGAGAGGGCGCGGTCAAGGTTGTCAATCTTTCCTACCAAAATCTAAACTTATAGAAAAAGAACTAAAATCACATAAACATGCTTTGATAATTCAAACAAGAAATTTCATTAAAAGAACTTGAACTTACTCTTTGACACCCCGATTACATGAATGAAGAATCTAGCCTCTTATGGAGCAAAAGCAAGCTTGATACATAAAGGAAAGCAAGAAAGACTAAAAACTAAGAAGAAATGTGGAAAGGGGGAAATAGATGGACTACAATGTTGTAGTGATTTTATGTGTTGAGGGATGATTCTAAACCTACACCAAGGCCCTCTATTTATATTGATTCTTTGCCTTCAATTCGTGGTAGAATGGTGCTGAATTGGGTCTTCAAACAAGGAAAAATTCCAGCCAAATTAGGAAAAAATCGATTCTGGAAAACTGCCTAGCGTCGCGACGCTAGGCCTTCAGCTATGGAAATTATTCTGCGGATCACCACAGCATCGCGACGCTAGGCCTTTAGCTTCACGTCGAAGTCTTTTCCTTATTTGAGCAGCGTCCCGACGCTTGGCTGGCAGGGTCTCGACGCTGTGACGGCTCCAAGGGCAGAATAGTCATTTTACACTCCAGTTTCGCTCGTTTAAGCCGCGAATCACTTCCAAAGCTCCGGTGAGGACCTATAGACATATTATACTCATTTTAAAGCATTTTTCGCAAGGAATTCAACTAAGATAAGCAAATTGGGAGTTTCTAAGCGTATAACAAATTGGACTTATCAAATACCCCCAACCTAAACCTTGCTAGTCCTCGAGCAAGCATAGAATAAGATCAAGAATAATTGAAATTTATTTAGTTGCAATTCATATAGCTCCAACCTTAACATTCAAAAGAACCATTCAATTTATTCGAAGCATGCTAACACATTTAAGCAATAATTAAACAACTCAAAATTTTTCATGAATTTCTCTTGCGTGTGTGTATGGAGAGCTTTCCTAAGGTGCTTTTACTAACCCGGGATAACCATATGAGAACCTCAACTCATTTTCCCCCTACACTGGCCAAGGACCCAACCATTAAGTAATTCAAATAGTCAAACAAGTAATACATTACTAGGCGACTAAAAATAGAAACAAATTATATTTTGCATTTATAAGATGGCACTAGCTTTCACACATCTATTGCAGGGACCCATAACCCGAGTTTAACCCTTTGGTTGGCCTAGCTTTCACACAACAGTTTGCCTTAACATTTTTAAACATTGCAGAGCGCTCATAAGACGTCTTTTATTTTCTTTCATTTTTCTATATAAGAATGATTTTACTATTAAGCACGCCAGGCATATTTTCTTTTATCATTCCTAAGCAAGGCATTACAAGCAATCATTTTTTAAATTACCATCTAGTTAGATCTAGCCTATCGAGGTGACAACGAACATATGGAACCCATAAGATGGTCCTAAGCTTTCAAAACTACCTAAGGAAAAGCTAAGTGCTCAATATGCGCAAGAAAAATCTAGAAAAAATTTAAAAATTGGTCAATTTTTGGTAAATGCTTCATGATGCTTAAAACAAATAGAATAGTTTAAAAGGATGTCTCATTGATCTTCATAACTAAACTTCAAGCAACCTAATAAACTCAACAATTCATCTCATTTTTAAATTGCTCGAACTCCGATTCGGATCAGTTCCCACGTAGGAGGTGTTCCGTAAACCGTCATCTTAAATACCCCCAACCTTAGACAGAACTTTACCGGTTCGGGTCAGTTCCCAGGTAGGAGGTGTTCCGTAAACCGTCATCTTAAATACCTCCAACCTTAGACAGAACTTCGCATATTCGGGTTCTCATTTTTTTAAAATTGCTTAAAATAATGGGTCAATCAAAGCATAAAGCAGACGTGCATATGTTTCCACCCCCAACCTAAACGTTACATTGTCTCTAATGTAAATTAAACATGGAAAGTAAGGGACAAAAAGGTAAAAGGAACAAAAAACCTCCCATGTTTAAGCATTGGTTGGCAAGGATGGAAACTCCCACGATTGGCAAAGATGGAAGAGATTTGGTGTAGGGATCCTATAAAACAACAAAGAAAGATAATTAAGAAAATAACAAAGTAATAAACTACTAAATTGAAAAGAAAGGGATAGAACTAATTGGGTTGCCTCCCAAAAGCGCAATTTTTTAACGCTGTTATGCTCGACGAGATTCTCATCTTCCTTTAAGGTACATAAAAATTCTCATATTTCTTTGGGCCCTTCTTTCTTGAATCCACGAAACCTGCAAATAGAAGCAGGCTTGCCCATTTTTCATGGGACCTAGAAAATGCATTGTATTTTTTTAATTTTTGAATATATGAAAAAGATGAAAATTTAAAAGCAAAATACTCAAAGGATAAAATTTTGTGAGACAGCTTAGAAGATAAATCAGATGAAGGGGGATCAAGGGGAAGAACAAATTCTCAGACCCTTCAGCCTGAAACTCTATCACCTGAATTTCCTTGCAATCTGGTTCAGACTCTTCTTTAACCTCACATGATCGATCGTGAGATGGCAATGGACACTCAATTTCTTCAGGATCAACTTTTGCAACGAAGGGAACTTCTGTCGTACGGATTATCTCTTGAGGCAGTTGCACTTGTTGCTCTATATGCTTCCCCAGTTTTGGCACATATGTTTCTATCTTATTAATATTATCGGACATGCTTTTCAACTCAGCTCGAGTACTTTCCTGAAACTGTAGAGTATTTTTAGCAAGCTCATAAATTTGATCCTCAAGAAATTTACCTGAATTGGGACGTTGATAGTGTTGATGTGACTGTTTGACTTGATATCCCTGCACTAATTTCTCGCATAAAGAAGTTAGAATTGATAGTTTATCGTCGAGCGATCCTACCCTTTTCACTAATTGAGCTTCTTTTTCCCTTAGTGAACAGTATGCCATCAAAATCGACTCAAATAAAAAATAAAAATAAAATAAAAATAAAAGAAGATATCACAATAAACCTATTATAAACAAATTAAACTTGGCTCCCCGGCAACGGCGCCAATTTGACGGAAGAGATTGTCGCGGTCTCTTGTCAAATAAATTTATAATCCACAACCTCTAAAGCTAACTTGTAGCAGAAGTAGCCGGAGTCGAACACAGGGAGCACGATTATAACTTGTTCACCTTAGATTTATTGTGATGACCGGACTAATGGGGTGGTTTTATATTTGGAAAAGAAATAATAATGGAAAGTAAGCTAATTATGGAAAATAATAGAAAAGGAAAGTAGAAGAATTAAAGAAAGAAATCAATACTTCAAAGATCATGCAACCGGGTTAGTCATGGTAAGTTCAATTCAATTAAATCATTAATTTCACTAATAAGTCAAAACAAGTTTAAGTCCGGCGTATTCCGGCAACAAACCGAGAACCATGATCCAACTATCACAAACATGCAAACGCTAAGTTTGATTCTAGTTTAAATTAATTAATATGCCTATTAACTAATCTAAACCGTATTGGGATCTAGCCGAATTAATTCACATGCAACGGGCAACAAACCACAATTACAATTGATTAAATCATTTAGTTCTAGGGATGCATGTGTATAATCATAACGTTAACCTATATGCTACTAAGATTTAGCAAGTAAATTTAGAGAGGGCGCGGTCAAGGTTGTCAATCTTTCCTACCACAATCTAAACTTATAGAAAAAGAACTAAAATCACATAAACATGCTTTGATAATTCAAACAAGAAATTTCATTAAAAGAACTTGAACTTACTCTTTGACACCCCGGTTACATGAATGAAGAATCTAGCCTCTTATGGAGCAAAAACAAGCTTGATACATAAAGGAAAGCAAGAAAGACTAAAAACTAAGAAGAATGGTGGAAAGGGGAAGAGAGATGGACTACAATGTTGTAGTGATTTTATGTGTTGAGGGATGATTCTAAACCTACACCAAGACCCTCTATTTATAGTGATTCTTGGCCTTCAATTCGTGGTCATTTGGTGCTGAACAAGGATGAAAATATCGATATTGGTAGTAATATCGGTAATTAAAATTTACGGATATATCGACGGATATTTGAATATCGACGGATATTCCGGGAAAAATCACGGATATCACAGAAACTTATAAAAATATTGTTAATTCTTTTGTAAAACTTTATAATAAGTTTATTTATGTAACAAACTATTATTTTAAGCATATATCCATAATTATAAGACTAATATATGCATTAATACAATAATAAAGATTGTAAAATAAGTATAAACATCAATAATTTTTGTTATAGCCAATTTTGGACCATCCGACGCACAAGGAGCTGACGAGGACGTCCGGGCGAAAATCGGGCTAGGAGACCGAGCTCGAGGAAGAACCGACCAAAGGGTCGGGCCAACTTGGCCCGACCCATATGGTCGGCCTCAGCCCGAGGCCGACCATTCGGCCCGCTTGTGCAGGCCGAGCTCGGTCACCTCCTCTCGGTCCCCGATGCCTCTAGCCGCCCCGATTTCGCCTGGTTTGTCCCAAAACGCCTCCGGATTCCTGAAAACCCTAGGAGCATAAGTAGGTATTTATACCCCTCTTCGCTACTGAAGAAGGGGACCCGAACTCAATTCTCAACTCTCTTCTCTTGCTCTCTAGCTCTCCCTTCCGTTTTCTGACTTAAGCATCGGAGGCGGTGTGGCTAGCACCACACCGGTGTGCAGGTTTTCTCTTTTGCAGGCCACGTCTTCCCCCTCATCTACAAATTTACCGTTGGTGGCACGTGAAGGTCAGGTGAGTTTCCTCTGACCAAAATCGACCATCAACAATTTTAAAATTTAGTCAGCAAATAAATGGCTCATAATTCAATAATAACATGATGTGTTTTGGTTATTAAACAGACATTAATATAATTAATTTGATCATGATAGTATTCTTTATAATTCATTATATCTTCAAAGATATATAATTTTTTTTTGACAACTTTCTTTTCTTTTAATATAAAAATAATATCAATATTTTTTAAAAAATTTATCAAGACACAAAAATCAAAATTTTCAAAGATATGTTGTTAATTTTTTTTTTTTTTTAAAGAGAGATGATTTTTATATTATAGTTAATAAATTAAAGATTATATTATTATATTAAAAAATGTGTGCATTTTATAGGTTAAACATGTCATAGAATTTTTTTTTTTAAATGTAAATTTTATGTACTAAATGTGTAAAAATATAAAACATAAAATAAGAACCAAAAAGAAAAGAAAAAGTGAATAAATTTTAAATAGAAATAAAAACTCAAAAGAGGAAAAAAAATAGTGAATTTAAAAAGAAAATGAGAGAAAATTTTAAATAGAAATAAAAACTCAAAAGAGAGAAAAAAACAAAGGAGTGAATTTAAAAAGAAAGTGAGAGGAATAGGTGAGGTTGTGGAATGGAGGAGAGATAGGAAGAAAAAAAATAAAATAGAAAAACTTGCCAAGGTTTGGGATTGAACCCATAACCTTAAGACCATTTGAATAAAACTACATAGACTAAACCAACAAACCACGCGCACGCTTTTATTTCAAAGTAACAAATTAAATATATATACATAACATTACGGTGATATTCAACTAAAATCGGCGATATTTGGGTAAAAAAGATTTTACCCCCCATATCTTTTATCGAACCTACGAAAATAGAGATATATCGACGATATTTCGACCAATATCGCCGATTTTTTCATCCTTGGTGCTGAATTGGATCTTCAAACAAGGAAAATTTCCAGCCAAAATAGGAAAAAATCGATTCTTGAAAACTGCCTAGCGTCGCGATGCTGTCCCTTCAGATATGCAAAATTTGTTCTCGGATTTCCCTAGCGTCGCGACGTTGGGCTAGCGTCGCGATGTTGTTCGCCAGCTTGATCTCCAAGTAGTTTCCTCATTTGGCTAGCGTCTCGACGTTGTTGAGGTTCCAGGGGCAAAATAGTCATTTTACACTCTGGTTTCGCTCGTTTAAGCCTCGAATTGCTTCTAAAGCTCCGGTGAGGACCTATAGACATATTATACTCATTTTAAAGCATTTTTCGCAAGGAATTCAACTAAGATAAGCAAATTGGGAGATTCTAAGTGTATAACAAATTAGACCTATCAGATATACCAACTGAAACTAACCAAAAGCAAGAAAAATGATTTTAGTAAATAAGACAACAAATATATAAAACAAGGCATCTTCGACAAAAAAAAAAAAAAAAAAAAAAAAAAAATCATGCAGAAGATGAAAATGGCGCTTTACTCAAACTCACTGAAAATGGCTCCGAAAAATATACTGTAAGAGAAGCTAGAAAACGAATCATTTTGGGGTAGAAGACGAGATTGCAGTAAATCAGACAACCAATATATAAAACAAGGCATCTTCGACAAAAAAAAAATCATGGAGAAGACGAAAATGGCGCCGAAAATTGAAATGTCACTCAAACTCACCGAAAATGGCGTCGAAAAATCTACTGTAGGAGAAGCTAGAAAATGAATCGTTTTGGGTTCGAAGACGAAGGCGTGAAATCGAGAGAAAAAGTGAGGTCGATGAAACGTGTGAAGCCCAAAGATCTACTGTGGAAGACGAGTGAAATCGAGGGGAGATGAAACGCGTGAAGGTAAATTTTTAGGGTTTGGGGGAGATGAAACGCGCGTGAAGGTAAATGGAACGGTTTGGGATGGGCCTAAGGTTATTTTAGTCTTTTTACGTTATTGTCTGGGCGGGGCCAAACTTTTTTTGCTATATCTGCAAACCCAATAAATCGAAGACACACTTGCAATTACCCTTTTTCTTTTTGCTATTGATGCAAACGCCCCAAAAAAAAGTTGTAGTTTATCACAATTGATAGATTTTCAACATGCTAGAGATTGTCTAAGGAGTATAATTTGACTTTTCGTAAAAGAATCAATTATAAAGGGAAAAATAAAAAGAAGAAAGAAACATGTTGTTGTAGGTAAGATAAAGAAATACAACAGAGATTATGGACGGAGAAAAGAATTTTGGTTTTCTTGAAGCACAAGTGATATAATTTAAGGCAACAAGAGCATACCTGAATTGACATAAAATATGTACTCTTAACTAAGAGATCAGAGGTCTGAATCCCTGCATATTATTTTGAAAACAACATTTGATCGTTTTTTAGAACAGGCTATTTTTTAAGTTGTTTTTTAAAATGTCAAAGTGAGCTTAGCTTAGAGATAATTGGCATGTACCTCCAATCAAGAGGTCGGAGGTTTGAATCTCCCCACCCCTAAATGTTGATATGTTAAAAAAAAAATTGTTTTTGAAAATGGTATTTGAAAATAAGTATATACCAAACATATTTTCATTATTTTCCTTGTATTTTTTTATTTTTGAAAACATAAAAACAAAAACGGATCACGAACCAAACGGGACCTAAGAATCTAAATTGATTCATTTATCAAATTTAGGGGTTTAATTCATACAAGTATCAGTCTAGAATTATACATTTTTCAAATAGAAAATTAATGAAGTGTCTAAATTGATTAATTATGAAAGTCTAGGATTTAAATGGATCAACGTTTAGAGTTTTAATTAATTCAACCTCCAAAATTTAGGAATATATATTGAATTTTATTTTAAATCAATCAATTTCTATAAATTATTATATAGAACATTGAACTATAGACACGGGAGCTGGAAAAAAAAGGAAAAAGAAAAGAAAAAAAAAAAAACCATAGGCACGTGTATGGTACCACTATTATTCTTTAAAAAGTTTGATATAAAAACTCTCAAAAAAAAAAAAAAAAACTCTGAATTCAACTTTTACTGTTTTTTTTTCCAAAGGATTGAAGTGTCTAAATTGATTAATTATGAAAGTTTAGGATTTAGATTGATACGAGTTTAAGGTTTTAATAAATTCAACCTACAAAATTTAGGAATATAAATTGAATTTTCTTTTAAATTAATCAATTTCTATAAATTATTCTTCCAAAAAAAAAAAAAAACTCAATTTCTACAAATTATTATATAGAACATTGAACTATAGGCACGTGAGCTGAAAAGAAAAAGAAAAAGAAGAAAAAGAAACAATAGGCACGTGTATGGTATCACTATTATTGTTTAAAAAGTCTGTTATAAAAACTCTGGATTCAAGTTTTAATGCTTTTCTTTTTCATTTTTATCCGTTTCCTTTATAAAATTGGAATAGAATGAAAGAAATTGAAATGGTGATTAAGAAGGAAGTAGTTTTGAGGATGTAGATGAAGGAAGTTTAGACAAGTGGGAAAGCAATCGTGTAACGTAGAGGGTGAAATTTGGAAGAGTTGTTGAATTGGAGGCTGCCATTGCCAAAGCCCAAATAATGGAACGAGGAGCCGGGCATTGACGAATGGAATGGCCATGTGGTGTGAATTGTGAAAAGTCAGACATGAGATCGTAGGTAGGCGCCGAGTCAGATTTGACCATTAAACGTGTCCAATTCTAGCGTAACGCTTTGAAAGATCTGAGATCCGTTTTCAGATCAAACTTCTCCCATATCTATTTTTAGTTTCCACAACGCGACCAATAATACCATCTTTTCCAATTTAATAATATCTAATATTTTTGTCGTGAATTATCAAAAAAGTTGTATTCTTAATCTTCCCCCATTTTTGGGTTGCGTTTCTTTAAATTGATTCGCTTGTCGATTGCGTTGGTGGTCATACTCATCCCATCCCATCTCTGCTGTGCTGTCATTTCCAAGCGACGAACGGGGAAACAGTTCAGACTTGAAGTTATCTTGCCAGTTTTTTTTTTCTTTTTTGGAAAATGCGGTAAATTTGTCAGTTTTTTTTTTTTTTTTTTACTATAAGACAACCATAAAGTTTTTTTTTATTCTGGATTTATAATACCTAAAGTTGGACTTGTGAGTCCATACGTAAAGCTGATCATATTTAAATATATATATCCCAACACAGACACAGTGCTAAAGCAATCATTCAACACCCAATCCCCGAGCTTCCCATTGAGTACAGAGATTAGGCTCGTCTCACTATCTCAAAAAGAGAGATTTTTTTTTGTGCTTCTTCACGATCATGGCGGCTCGGAGGATATCTTCGCTCTTATCTCGTTCCCTTGCTTCTTCACCTGCTCTCCTTTCCAAAGGTAACACAAGCACAGCGACGTCATGTTTTTGTTTTTCCATTGGTCATGAGGTCTGTTATTCCGTGAATCTGTTCCCAGTTTTAAGCTTTTCATAAACTCTTCCTTTGATCTCAATCCGCAAACATAGAGATCGATCGATTAATCATTGTTGAGTATCGATCTCTTTTGGTTGAAAATTTTCATCTTTGACAAGTCTTATCTCGTCTCCTGTGTGTGCGGGTGTGATGAGTGGGAATTCTATGATCAGAGAAAAGATAAAAAGAGTTTTGAATGCTGTTTTATGCCCCCTCTGTTATTTTGGATCATTCTTTTAATGTAGCGTTATTTGGATCCATTAGAACAACTTTTTGATTTCGGGGACTTGATCGTCAAGCCCACTATTTGAAGATTTTGATTCCTGTATCTAGTAAATGGGTTACTGCTAATGATGGATTGAATCGGAACTGTCTCTGATCAGGGAGGAGGCCTTCCGGTGGCAGAGCAACCGGCAAATACAGCACTGCGGCTGCTGTTGAAGACCCGATTGCTCCATCTGTGAAAGTAAATTACACGCAGCTGTTAATCAACGGACAGTTTGTGGATTCGGCCTCAGGTAACTGTCATGTCCCTACCGGATTCGGAAGGTAGCCATTTTAATGGTTTTCATAATGGGGTGTTTCTGTGAATTCAGGAAAAACTTTTCCTACACTGGACCCAAGGACTGGGGAAGTCATTGCGAATGTTGCTGAAGGTGACGCCAGAGATGTTGATCTTGCAGTTTCAGCTGCACGCAAGGCGTTTGATGAAGGGCCTTGGCCTAAGATGACTGCCTATGTGAGCGCATATGTTGCCTTCTTTTACTTGTCCCATATATTTATCTGCCACTGTAGCCTAATCGACAACTCATCTGCAGGAAAGATCAAAGATAATGTTGCGATTTGCTGATTTGGTTGAAAAGCATGCCGATGAAGTAGCAGCACTAGAAACTTGGGACAATGGGAAAACATACGAACAGTCAGCCAAACTGGAAGTCCCAATGTTTGTGCGCCTCTTTCGATACTATGCCGGTATGTCCAGTCGAGGTTTTGGGCTTTGAGCATGAAATTTTTGTACTACTTAACAATTTGTTAATTGCCTACACTTACCTCAGGATGGGCCGACAAGATTCACGGACTCACAGTTCCAGCTGATGGCTCGTATCATGTGCAGACCTTGCACGAACCAATTGGCGTTGCGGGGCAGATTATTCCATGGAACTTTCCTCTGCTCATGTTTGCCTGGAAGGTTGGCCCAGCTTTAGCATGTGGGAATACTGTTGTTCTGAAGACAGCCGAGCAGACACCTTTGTCTGCTCTCTATGTGGCTAAGCTATTCCATGAGGTAGATGGCCAATCCAAACTCTTCTTTCTTACTTCACATCAGGCTTAGGCTATTTGACATGATTGAAACTGGCACTGGCAGGCTGGACTTCCTGAGGGCGTTCTGAATATTGTTTCCGGTTATGGACCCACTGCTGGTGCTGCTCTTGCCAGTCATATGGAAGTTGATAAGGTAATTATTATATTTATTACAACAAGATTCATACTCTCTTCTGTCACCCATGTAAAACTACTCCAACAACTTTATTAGATTTCTTGCAACTTTCATTTTAATAATAATAATAATTAGCCCTCCAAATTTTTGGTGTTGCAACTGTCTTTGATACAACAAACGTGCAAGTAATTTCTGTAAATGGATTCTTTCTACTGCCGTTTAATCTTGAAAAGAACCTGTTATTCATTTTGATCTCATTGAAACGAGATAAAGACGCATGTATGATACCTATGCAATTCGCCTTTTATCTTCTGTTCTGATACTACACAAGTTACTTTGGACCAGAGAACATGGCAAGTAAATAAGCATAATGTGAAATCTTGTTAACAATCAACATGTCTCTCTGTTCCTTCTTCAACTCTTCTTTTCCCAGCTTGCTTTTACTGGATCAACCGAAACAGGGAAGATTGTACTTGAACTAGCTGCAAAAAGCAATCTGAAGCCAGTAACGTTGGAGCTTGGTGGAAAATCCCCTTTCATAGTATGCGAGGATGCTGATGTGGATAAGGCTGTCGAGATGGCACACTTTGCTCTCTTCTTCAACCAGGTACGTCAAACAAATCGATCACGTACGTAGCCATTTATTTATCTTCCACTAAAAATATGCTCTCTTACAGGGACAATGCTGCTGTGCTGGTTCTCGTACTTTTGTTCATGAAAGAGTATATGACGAGTTTCTAGAGAAGGCAAGGAAACGAGCTGCGAACCGCGTTGTTGGTGATCCATTCCTAGGTGGAATCGAGCAAGGTCCTCAGGTGAGTGAGCTAGAGCTAGAACTAGAACAGAGTAAGCTCTATTACTGGAATTTCTTTTCTGTAGAGCCAAGTCAACCAGCATGTTTGTGATGTCTTGGGTTTCATCCTACTGAAATCATGCACAGGTGGATGGCGAACAATTCAAAAAGATTTTGAGATATATAAAATCTGGGATTGAAGGTGGAGCAACTCTTGAAGCTGGAGGAGAGAGGTTTGGTTCCAAGGGTTACTATATCCAGCCAACAGTTTTCTCAAACGTCAAGGTGTATACCTTTATATAGTTTGTTGAAGCCATTTTTACATGGAAATTAGTTGGGGGGGTAATGTTTGATTTGAAGCACCCATCTAACATCATGATTCTCTGTATTTAGGATGACATGAAAATTGCAGAGGAGGAGATTTTTGGTCCTGTACAGACCATCTTGAAATTCAAGTAAGTGAAAACTAGTTTACAATTTGAAGTTTGAAGTCTCTGATGAATGATGAGAGAGTTGATTGAGTTTTTTTGGGAATTGCAGAGATATTGAGGAGGTGATAAGGAGGGCAAATGCTAGTCGCTATGGGCTGGCCGCTGGGGTGTTTACTCAACAAATCGACACAGCCAACAGGCTGACACGTGCGCTGAGAGTTGGGTCTGTGTGGATCAATTGCTTTGATATATTTGATGCTGCAATTCCTTTTGGTGGGTACAAGATGAGCGGACATGGGCGAGAGAAGGGCATTTACAGCCTCAGCAATTACCTGCAAGTGAAGGCTGTTGTCACTCCTCTAGAAAACCCTGCTTGGCTTTAGGATGGATCCCCATGTTTTTTTCTTTTTCTTTTTCTTTCTTTTCGTTCCCATCGGCCACCGCCACCAATAAAATGGATACATATACATATGTGAAGGGATGATGGCAGTTTAATATAATGGATGATAATTTGGCATATGTTGGTTATGCTTCTATGTGTAATTTAATACAAGAATCAAGGTTCCAGAAATAAGTATAAGAATTGATCCTTTCTTGACTGCACGTGTATGACCCAGCCACGTTTGAAGTGGGCAAACTCTATATATAATACCACCATTTGCTTGCTGAAAGATGCAAGAGTATAGTCACACCACGTGAATCATGGATGGATGGTGGATGTTCCATGTTGAGTCCACCTGACTAGCGGAACAGGTCGGTAACTACTCCAATGCTTAAGTCACTACTGAGCCCTCTGTCTGGTTTCCAGACTCTGAGTCACCCTGTTTTCTGGTGTGTTTGATTTAACTTTTCAAGTGTTTAATTTAATTTTGAAAATAAATCATTTTGAAAAAAAATTTAGTGTTTGGCAACCACTAAAAATGACTTATTAGAAAATGAGATTGACAAATAAACCATTTTGAGAGAAACACTTGAAACCAACTTCTTAAAAAAAAGACTTCTTAAGTAATCAATAACTTGTGTATAAAAACATTTGTGAGGAAATGCAACCAAACATATGAGTGTTTAAATTCTAAACAATTTTTATACAAAATGTTTTTTAAAAAATGCATTCTTGAAAAACATTTAAATTAAAATGTATTCCTTCTTCTTTGGAAAAGACGAGCTTGATGGGCATGCGTGCACCCGTGTAGGGTCTGAGCCTCCTCAACTTTTTAAGCATTATGCATTAGTAATAAGAAAAAATTGGCTCTATATCGGTATGTAGGGACCGCCATTAAAATGTTGACAACTATGAGAGATAATTTTTTTTTCTCATTTTCTACCTCTCTCTGAGTAATCAAGATTTTAATGAGGTATAGCCAAGTTTTATTCTTAGTAATAAAGACCATACATTATAAGCTTCCCTCGCTTAAATCATCCAAACCCCCGCTTCAAACCCCTGCACACTAAAAAAAAAAAACTAATGCATTGTGTTTCAATCAATTTTAGAAGCATGCAAACGGTACGGAGAAAAATTGAACTATTTCATACATTTTTATAGGCTAAGCATTCTGTACAGGGAAAAAGAATTTAATCTACAGCAAGCAACCCAATTTCCCTCAGCAAACGGTGGTCTCAGACAAGAAGAACACATACAACAACTAAAGCTGTTGATATCTAACATGCGGAAGCAATTTTGGATCTTAAACACATAATAACATCAATTTGATCATATAAAGCATGCTGTCCAAAGCTACAAAAACAGAGTTAAGAACACCAACCTCTTTGTAGCTCGAAATTGGACTGATTGTTGTGTTGTTTTTCTTTACCAACTTATCACGAACCACCATAAGATCTTCCTTACTATTCTCAGGCCTTTGGAACAGATTGTGGGATCCTCTAGTGATGGGAATTGGAATGGAAAGTGCTTGGGTTTCACGCTATAAAGAATTATGAGCTTATGAGTTTGAGAAGCAAAATTGGCAGCATAACACTACTCTTTTTCCATGGTTTTCTTCAGCAATCCTTGCCTTATATATATATAGGAAATCATGCAGCTCAAAACCCCGAAAACTTGACAGCAAATTTGACACCAATTTGGGAGAGATTAAGGTGTCTTATGGTGGGTTTAGTGCATGGAGGTGGTATAATCCACCACCTCCTAAAATTAATTTTAATTTTAGTTCTGAATTCTTAAATATAATTCATAATTATATTTTAATTTTCTTTTAAATATAATTCATAATTATATTTAATTTAAATTTTAATTAATTAAATATAAATATATTAATTTAATATCAAATATTAAATTAATATTTTGCAACTATTTCCGACCATCCTCGAAACTAAATTTCTCGAACATTAATCCCTATGTACGTGATCAATATTTAAATAAGTCCAACTTTCAAGTTTTAGTTTAATTCGAAATTAAACCAATGTGTCCATAACATAACCGGTATTCGTTCCCTAAATTGAATTTGAACAATTCGAATTCTTTCCATCATATTGTTCCATAGTTTGTTCCTTAAGCTAGCAAGGGGACCTAATGGACCTACAGATCATGAGCTCAAACGATTTGAGGTTTAACCAGTTAAACTCATTAACCTAGTTAACCAACATTCGTTAACTACCAGATCACTCCACTATAGCCTAGTAGTTGCACTCCCCTCACTGTAGATATGTTTCCATCCACTCGATATAACCATGATTAGTAAGTCGACCCTTCACAGGTAGTTCGTAACTATAGCTAGGTCAAAATGTCTGTTTTACCCCTAGCACTTCTTTACTCCTTAAGTCCCACTAATCCTCTAATGAACAATTAGTTTGTGATAGAATCATCAAAATGAATCCCTCTCTGGCCAATGAGAGGGTGGGGCCCCTTGTTCAAGTCCCGAACTCAGTATTTAAGGGAACAACCTTTTTACTATCCCTAATATGGATAGGAGTGAATTCCATCTTGCAAGACTATGTCCCCAGCTATTTATCCAGTCTTATCCCCAAAATGGTAGGCTTATTGAGTCGGCGATGTTGGGCCACTCTCACCCGTCCAAATTAAAGGATAATCCTGAACGAATAGGAGTTCATAGTTAGCCCAGGATTAAGATCGAGTTACCTAGGTCATCGTATGAAATAGTCAGTCTTATCAGTAAACGGTGCTATAAAGTAAGAGTGACTCATTTCTTGGTCTGGTCTTGTGCAAACTCATTGCACAGGATGCCCCTACTCGCATGTCTTTACATAAACGATTCAGGATCACATCGTTTGCCTTTTAATGCAAAGTAGGTCGCATCCATAGTGTCCCCAGGATAAGGTACCCAACCTTATCCATATACTATAGACCTTTAGGTTATATACTAGAACTTGATCCATGTTTATGTTTCCACATATAGTTCGAGTATTCATCTTGTAACCAATGATCATTTAGTTCATTGGATTAAGGTTATATAAACGAACAATTCACTGAATAATACGATATTATCTTTATAGCAAAAGGATAAAGATTACAAACTATGAGTTTTAGGACATAAAACCCAACAACAACAAAGTTGAACACCACCAAAGGGTCTTCCTTGCTATCTTCTGGGACCAAGAACAGGATGGTGGGATCCTCCTTTCCAAAGATGAAAAATTTTAGAGAGTGTATGAATTCTTTGTGAAATTTGTGAGGTGATTTTTTGAGAGAGTTCCTTTTGGCAAATCACGTATGAAGTCCAACTTCTCTTTGATAGTCGTTCTGCCAAATATAATTGAGGAGAGGGAAGGGGAAGTTTCCATAACTTCCCACCCAGGTAACCTTCCACCCCTGGCAATAATGTTGGGAGTTACTTTTAATTATTTAATTTAATCAAAAAAATTTATTTAATTTAAATCAATATTAATTAATTAATTATAATATATATATATATATATATATATATATATATATATATATATATATATATATATATATATAAAAGTTTTAAACCTCAACATTTTAACCCCTGAAAGTTGGATTTTGCTTCATTTTAGTCACTCCATCTATTTTTCTGTTAGATATTAACAGAATGCTGACATGACACCAGTTTTTTATTTAAAAATGGTTTTTTATTTTTTAAAATAAAATAATATTAAATTAACTAAAAATGTTATTTTTTTATTCTTTCTCTCTCTTCTTCTTCTCCTCCACCACCCGCCATCGTTTTTGTCATTCCCCCTTTTTTTCTCATCTTTTCTTCTTCTTCCCTCTCCTCCCCTTTTCCTTCTCTTTTCCTTTATCTTCCTCCATTCCCTTCCCTATCTTTCATTGTTAAAAAAAAAACAAAAAAAGGGTTTCCCCCTTCGAACCCAGCTAGAACGGTGGCGACGGTCAATCTTCTAAAACTAGTCTGAAAGCAAAAGATTCTCCAAGGTTAGAGCCTGATCTACAACACTTAAAACAGATTCGAAATGGGAAGTTTTTTAAATGAGTCACTTACCCATTGATTCTTCCTATCTGGATCTTTGCTGGTTTGTGTTCGAATAAGTCAAATTTGTAGACTATGGGTAATCATATTTGAGATCGATGGAGTGTAGGTCACAGTGGAAAGTCGTCAAACTGTCGAGAAACATGCTAGAGAGGAGTTTGCGTCGTTGGAATCATCTCACCGCCGTCGGTTCAAGTTGCGGCATGGGTCGCTGCAAAAGTAATGATTTTCAATGGAAGATTCGCGTGGGTGGGTCTTTTGCTGGCGTGGGTATTGAAGGAATTGAATCCCAGCGGAAGCGGTTTTCACCGAGCATGAATGAATTTCAACCATATAGAATACCGTACATTGGGCAAAATATCATAGAAACAATTTCTATATATATTACAGATTAAGCATGCATATTATGAGATGTAAACCTTGTAGATTCGAAGATTTACTTGATTATGGAGACCGAAGAACACCACAACACTATGCTCCAAAATCACGTACTGTGAATTTCTCGAACACCACCACTCAAGAACACCCACTATGTCTCTGAGTTTCCTTGAGATTGCGATTGTGGGATCGTCGTGATCTTGAAGGGAATTTTACAACAAAAGGATGCTGTGTTTTTCAGAGTGTTTGAGAGAAAAATTGAAGAGATACTTTTTTCTTTCTTTTTGCAGTGAGTTACATGTCTGGGGTGAGAGAAAGAGATGTCTGTACCGACTTCCACGTTTAGGTAAGGGGTGGGGAGTTACAAGAACTTCCCTAATCAATCCTGGCCTTTGATCATAATCATAAAAGTTCTGGACCTTAATCATTATCATATAATAATTAATAATCCAATTAACTATATATTATCTAACTAATTAATTTAATTAAACAATCTTATAATTAAATTAGTTATAATATATAGTTTTAATTCAATCAAATCATATTTAATTGAATTAATTAAGCCAATCAATTAATTCTTAATTAATTGTTTCCCACATTAATTAAATATCATATACTTAATTAATTTTACATTTGAATCATATTCAAATGTTCATCTCTCTTAAAACCTATAGTTTTAATGTGCATCAAATGTACATTAATTATTAACTATAGAATTAATTTGATTAAATCACTTTTAACCAAATTAAATTAATTAATTAATTCATGAATTAATCAAATATCACATATTTAATTAAATTCATATTTGAATCATATTCAAATGCATGCTCTCAAATACTATAGTTTTAATATGAATCCCTATTAAAGGGGTTATGGTTGTTACGGGTTCTCTCGAGAGAGAAACACAACGACTATGAACAGAAGGGGCAACTCTTGAGTTTTTCGGTGGTGGATCCATAGGTGGTCGCTAGGTTTTTCTCCGTTCCAGCTCTGGGAATGGAACCCACAAATGAAGCTGAGGAAGTACAGAGACAGATGGAGAATCTCGGACTGGAAGAAGAGGAAAAGGGAAGAGTGGTTGACATTGAGGATGATGACATTGACGAAACAAATAAAGATTTTCAGAACTCACTAGCGTGCAAGATCCTTTTCGCCTGAATAATCAACGTGGAGGGGTTTGCGAACCTGATGCCAAAAATATGGGGATTGGATGGAAACTTGAGGATAGAAAAAGCTGGAAAGAACCTTTTATTGTGCAAATTCCAAAACCAGCGTTTCAAAAACAGAGTACTAAAGGATGAACCATGGAGCTTCGACGATGCTATCTTAGATTTCGAAGACCCAAGAGGAAAACAACAACGTCAATGATATTGACTTCAGGTACGTCGATTTCTGGGTGCACTTCCACAACTTACCCCAGGTATGTTTTTGCAGGAAAAATGCAATTGCCTTGGGGAACTCCATTGGAAAATATGAAGCGGTGGAAGCGGACGAAAGTGGGAAGATGGAAAGTGAAACCCTGAGGGGCTGTTTGGGGCGTTGAATTGGTTATAATATCTGAGGGTTATAATAATCTGGGGATTATAATAGTTTGGGGGTTATAATAATTTGTGTTTGGGGTGCAGATTATTATAGTCTGGGATAAAATAATCTGTGTTTGGGGTGTAGATTATTTTAATCTGGCATAAAATAGTCTTGTGTTTGGGATGCAGATTATTTTAGTATGGGTTAAAATAGTCTGTGTTTAGAGTGTTGATCTGTTTAACATGGGGTTCTGAATCAAAGGTTCACGCTTACCATTTTTTTTTCCGACCTTTTTGTTTATTTTCCTCATACAACTTGTACGTCAAATATCATATTTTGCAAATATCAATTAAAAAAATGTTTGAGTTTAGTTGTAAAAAAAATAAAGTTTTGGGTATAGGGATAAAATTATGTGTTTAACTTGAAAAGAAACAAAAATAGCCTAAGGTAAGAATTGATTTTCTTTGTTTTAGGGTCATGATTTTTTTCACAAAACAAGTCATGTTATGATTTCATATAGAAAAACCATATTTGTTTCCTTTCGGTATTGAAAACCCATTGAACCCATTTTACCTCTAAAATAAATCGAATTGGGATTTAGATGGATTGTAGATTTGTTAAAACCAATTGGGAAAAAATAGTTCCAAAGATTAAAAAAAGTATAACCTTTTGAAAAACTCATTTTTCTAAATTTGTTCATATGGTAACATTACGAAAGTAGGTTTCTTTTAGTGCAACTTGTTTCCTAAATTTGTTTCCTAAATATGTGTTTTTTCTAAAACCAAAAAAGGTTTCAAAAATTTGTTCTTATCTTTGAATTTTGGTTAAACAAATAAAATATAAATCAAGCTAACCTAATCTTTTTCTTTTTCCTCCAGTTTTGTGAAATCAAGTTAATTAACATATGTTCAATGCATGTTCCTATTTTTTTTTCCAGTTTTATGAAATGTTAATATAAGATAGTACTATGAATAAAATCATGTTCAAACCTGTATATACTTGCTTAAATCTATTTTCTTTTTTTTTTCCTTTGTATATATACTTTCCATCTATATCTTAGAGCATAAACTTAGATAAATCACAAATATACAAGTAACATATATCCATATACCATTAAAAAAAATTCTTAACACAAAGTAAATCACAATTGTAATAAATACATAAAAAGTCTCAAAGTAAGGTCGATCTATGTATTCTTTTTAACCCTGAAAAAAGTACACGTTATCATTAGTACAAATTTAAGAAGGGTAGAATGCAAGTTGAAAGAGGATAAGCATACTCACCTTACCAAGAGGAAAGGATGAAATAGGGAGAGGATGTGGAAAATATTTCTTTTTTTCCACAAGGGGTCCCAACTCTAGAAAAAGATTCAATGATTTACTATGGTACAACATGAGTGCATGAAGAAAAAAGTGGAGAAAAGAAGGGAGGGAGTTACAGGGAAGGACTCACAAATTGGAGTATAGATAGAATTAAACAGAGAAATTAATAAGCAGAGGACATATAGGACAAATAAAATACTGAACTATAATGAACAAGATAAAAATACATAGATCTCAAGCAGAGAGCACAGAGAGTATAAACGAAAATTACATTGAAAAAATAATAAACAGAGATTTAAATTTTTTTTATATATATATACCAATACCACATAGAACATAGATTAACAACTTCAAATCAAAGAACAATTATGGAAAGGAAAAAAGGTTTATGAAACATACTCCATCACCGATTGAAAAAAAACAAGGGAAAAAGAAACCTTTGAATCAGAGAACCATTATATAAAAATTGGTCGGCCTCAGGAAAATTGAAATTCATTCATGAAAATTGATATTCATGTAATGTGAACAAAGATTCTGATTGGAACATACACAAGAACAAAATACCATAAAGAAACAAAAGAATTTCATTTTGGAATTCACCTTGGCAAACAAAAAAGTACCTACAGAGAGGATAGATTAAATCTAGAATGCACTACTATGAAGGGAAGAGACTCACCAAACTGGAAGTACAGATACCACAACCAAAATTTTTTACAAGTACCACAGAGAACATATTAGATACAAATCCTTCGAAAATCAGAGAACATGTATATATATATATAAAAAAATCCATAGCAACCGTTCATCATCGGCCGGCCATAGAGATAGAAGACTCACCTTCGAATTACCTTCCCTCACCAAGCTCGTGAATAGACTCCATTCAGCCATGCACCATCGAAGACATGAAGGAATGAGAAGCATGTAGCAAGAGGGGAGTCTATTTGAAGCTGCGAGGGAGAATAAAGGAAAAGGGTTTCAGATCTGATGAAAAACATCGATCTAGAAACTGAAAATGAACCACACGAGGGAAGAAGGCAAACTGATTTGATTGAGAGAAGAGTAAGTTGAGGGAGAATACCAAACGACAGAGGGAAGAGAGACGAAACCCTGTAAGCAGACGACGACGAGAAAGCAAGGAGAGAAACATCGGTAGCGAAACCCTAGATCT
Source organism: Luffa aegyptiaca (assembly GCA_017139565.1). Lineage (NCBI taxonomy): Eukaryota > Viridiplantae > Streptophyta > Magnoliopsida > Cucurbitales > Cucurbitaceae > Luffa > Luffa aegyptiaca. Next base: position 28,388,175 of record CM029395.1, read on the forward strand.
GAAAGGGGGAGAGAAGCGAGATTCGGATGGAAGAAGAAGAGAGAACGTCACTGTACAGAATGGGTAAAGAAGTGAGGATGAGGGTACTGTGGAAACACGTTGATTATTTCATCCATTCCCCCCGATCTTTTTTACTGATACCCCAAACATTGAATTGGTTATAATAGCATGGGCTATTATAACCAATTCAGGGGCCCAAACGGCCCCTGAGAGTCAAAGTTAAAATGGATATCAACAAACTGCTTAGGAGAGGAACAAACATAAAAAACAGGATCGATGGCCGATAAAACTTGGATACGCGTTACTTATGAAAAGCTACCGGATTTCTGTTACTTTTGTGGAAAATTGGGTCATGTTTTCCAAGATTGTGAAGAGGAAGGAAGTGGGAGCAGGGACAAGCTAGACTACGGAGGTTTTGGGTAATGATTCAGAAGGGTCGGGGCAGAGGAATACAATTCAAAGGCAGAGGCACTGCTAGATGGAGTCCAGACAGAAATAGTGATGAGGAAGATGACAGTGGCCGATGGAGACACATAAAATACAACTCCCAAGAAAAGGGGGAGGGAGGAAGCTGGGGAAATGAACCAGCGACAAGCACTGACGAGAGAGTGGGAGAAAGAAAGGAAATAGAGTCGGGAAAAGAGACCCCCATCAACACAGACAAGACAAAACAAAGAGAAGAAAAGCAAAACAATTTGAAAATTACAAAAAGTCAAAACTCAGAAGGAAAAGAGGAAAAAGTCATCCCTGACAAGGAGGAGACCGAGGCAAATAAAGTGTGGGGCGGGCAATTGGGTCCTGTGATCTTGACGGAACAAAAATGTGAGGGCCTAAGCCATATCGGAAAATACGAAGAAAACAAAGGCCAAATCAGTGAGGACAAAATGGAAGAGAAAAAGAAGCACTTAGCGGTTGACAAAGGTAAAAGTAAGCCAGAGGAAAGAAAGAAGGAGGAATATGGAGGGAAAAAATGGAAAAGACTTGCCAGGACGGACTAAGGGGGAAGCCAAGGTTAAAACAAACACCAAACAGTCCAAGGGGCAGGTAAGAAGCGATGTTCTGAAATGGATATCGATGAGATGGAAGAAGGAAAGAAAAAAAGAGCTCTAATCCAAAACTACTCCGATCTTTACGGAGGGATATCGACGGAGGCTGGAACCCAAGTCTGTCGGATGCCATGAAAATCTTCTACTGAAATGTTCGGGGTTTGGGGAATCCCCAAACATTCAAAGAGCTTCACCATGAGATAAGAAGCGAAAATCCCCAAATAATTTTTTTATCTGAAACAAAATGTGGGCCGGATAGAGTGGTGAATATGAGAGTTTTGCTTAAGTACGACTGCGGTTTTAGTGTGCCGAGTAATGGCAGGAGTGGCGGCTTGGCTATTCTCTGGAAAGAAGAGCTGAACCTTTCAATTATCTCTTTCTCCCTCGGGCATATCGATGCAGCTGTTAAAAACTCAGAGAATTGGTGGAGATTCACAAGATTCTACGGCAATCCAATGCCTCATAAACGTAAAGAGTCTTGGGAGTTCCTCGAAAATCTTAATAGTGCGCCGACTCTCCCTTGGATCATTGGCGGAGATTTCAATGAAATCCTTATATCTGAGGAGAAACTGGGAGGCACGGAGAGGAATCAACACCACATAAATGCTTTTCGAACGACAATTGATAACTGTAGCGTGATTGACTTGGGCTCCCCAGCTGATCTGTTTACATGGTCCAAAAGGGGTAGAGGCAGAGGTATCATCAAGGAAAGGTTAGACCGTTTCTCTGCTACTAACGACATGAGAGCCATCTTTGGAACATTAAAATCAGCCATTTAAACAAACACAGTTCTGACCACCGCCCTATTACTACAATCCTAAAAGCTCAGGAAGACAGAATCTCAAGGGCCAAAGGGAAGAAGTCCATAAAGTTTGAAGGGAGTTGGTTATCTTTCAAGGAGTGTTAGGACATTGTGCACAGTCACTGAATCAACCTCCCCAGATCTGATGCTCAAAACTTTGGCCAAAAGTTGATGTCCTGTTTGAGTAAGCTTAATAGGTGGAATAGGGTGAGATTGGATGACTCTCTAAAAGCTACCATCAAGAGAAAAGAAGAGGAGATTAAGAGTATAAGCGCCAGTAATGACACCTTCAAGGATCATAAACTTGCAGTGGCTGAGAAAGAGCTTGACTCTCTTCTTGAGGAAGAAGAGATCTACTGGAAATTCAGGTCTCGAGAAGAGTGGCTGAATTGGGGTGACCGGAACACGGAGTGGTTTCACTCAAAGGCCAGTCAGAGGAGAAAACGTAACATTATCAAAGGTTTCTATACTAGTGTTGGAGTATGGGTCAATGATGAAGAAGATATGGGCAAAGAAGCATCAAGATACTTCTCAAATCTTTTGTCATCCTCAAAACCCAACATAAAAGCTATAGACAAAACGCTGAGGGGATGAATAAGAAAATCTCTGATGATCAAAGAGAAGAAATGGACAAACCGTTCTCTAGGGCAAAAATTGAGCTTGCCTTAAGGAATATGAGCCCTAACAAAGCTCCAGGGGAAGATGGAGTCCATGCCATTTTTTTACCAAAGTTACTGGGACATGATTGGGGAGGATGTCACTGGTGTGTGCCTCGGGGTCCTGAACAACGGGGAGGACGTGGGACCCTTGAACAAGACTCTTGTAGCCCTTATTCCAAAAACATCAAAGCCTGAAAAGATGGAGGAATACAGACCTATCAGCCTATGCAATGTCATCAATAAGATTATAGCGAAAGCTATAGCTAACAGGCTGAAAAAAGTCCTAGACTCAATTATCTCCCCCACGCAATCAGACTTCGTTCCAGGCAGAATGATCACTGACAATGTTGTGATTGGCTTTGAGTGTATCCACACTATAAATAGCAGGAAAAAAGGGAAGAATAGGATCGCAACCCTTAAGCTCGATATGAGCAAAGCCTATGACAAAGTTGAATGGCTTTTCCTCCGTTAGGTGATGGAAAGAATGGGGTTCTCGCCAAGATGGATAAATCGCATTATGAACTGTGTTGAATCGGTTAGATACTCGGTGCTTCTTAACGGGAGCCCCCAGGAAGAATTTAAGCCTCTCAGGGGAATCAGACAAGGAGACCCTCTGTCTCCATACCTTTTCCTCCTTTGTGCAGAGGACCTGTCCGCCTTACTTAACGGGGAAGAGTTTCAAAACTATATTTCTGGTATTCGCATTAATAATCACTGCCCTACTCTTACTCACCTATTTTTTGCAGATAACAACTTAATTTTCTTCAAGGCCTCCAAGGAAGAAGCAACCAGAGTCAAAGGGGTGTTGGACACTTATGACAAGGCATCGGGCCAGAAGATAAACCTAGAGAAATTTGTCTTCATGACGAGCCAAAATGTGGAAGAGAGCAGGGTCGGGGAGATTAGCACGGTCCTGGGGTTTAAGAGGTCCAAGTGCCTTGGCCATTACCTAGGCCTCCCAGCGCAGTCGGGAAAAAGAAAGTCCTCCCTCTTCAATAAGCTTAAGGAAAGAATCTGGAAAGTGCTTCAAGGGTGGAAAGGGAAGCTTTTTCCATGGGAGGCAAAGAGGTCCTCATTAAATCTATAACTCAAGCAATTCCTGTTGGGTTTTATGCCCTAAAACTCGTAGATAGTAAATGTAATGATTGATCGAACATGAATAAAGTATTGTTTGATGTTTTTTCAATAAAGAGTTACTGTCTATATTATGTACATCTGGCCTAAATAACCCTAATCCAATAAACTAAACATCCAAGGCTGATGGATGAGTCTTAAACTGTATGTGGAGACATACGGGGATCAATGTTCAAGAAACAGCCTGAAGGGTCTATAGTATAGGGATAAGGCTGGGTACCTTATCCTGGCGACACTATGGATACGGCTGTTGGGTTCCCAGAGTGGGTAAAAATATAGTGAAAATAAACTCTAGAACACTGTGCAAGTATACACAATCCACAGCAAGTAATAAGTATTTATCGAATCTAGGGTCTTAAATAGTTCTCACTTTATCTATTTTATGTAACTCTTTAATGGTTTCAAAAATGGTTAAAATGATTGGTTTTGCTGAAGCAAAAGAAATGACAGAACAGAAAGTAAACAAACAAAGCAGACAGATTAGAAACAGGCGTTGGTCAGGATTCAGTAATTGTTTTAAAGATGCTCTAGCAATATTATTGATCAGGCAAAACTCTTGCAGTCTTATTAGTAGATTCCTCCCGGAAATCTGGATTTTTTAGAATGTGTTTCAACTCCAATGACGCACTACTGATCAAGCACTAGGCTACTGGCTATCCCTAGCTCAGTCACTGGCGTTCACCAATACACAATGATCTAGTGTGATTAAATGCCACACACTTCCCAAATCATCCCTGAAACTAGGAAGTGATATTCATACCGGCTGGCCAGGCGAGCACAAAATATAAATAAGCTCAACAAATAATCAAGATGCTCAAATCAACATATATTGCAAAGAGAATTAAGCACAGCAATTACATAACTCCTAACCAACACCTAAAGAGATTTAGTTCATAACACTCATGATAACACACACTACAATCTGAGTATGCACTTCCATAATTACAAGAAATTACAAGAAAATACTAATTCCCTTGGTCAATTCCGTAATTGATGGTCTTCTTGAAGTCTCCAGTCTTTCTCCTCTATTCGGCTCCCAAGATGGAAATGAGAAATGATCTCTTCCCCAAAAGTGGAATGAATTTGACTTCTACGGCTCTTTGATAGCATGCAAAATTGCTATCTTTTTCCTAGTTGTTTTAGCTAGTTTTGTGCGTTAAATGTGAGCTTTAATGTCTTTTTATGTTGATTTTATAGAAAACCGAGTTCGTGAGGCAAAACCATGAATTTTATCAATTTCAAGACCAAAATAAAGACTATTGGCCCATTTTAGAAGAGTTGGTGAGAAGATATTTGAAGTGGAGGCCCAAAAAGCCCAAAAGAAAGAAGAAAGGAGGCCAAAATCCGCACATGGGGCTTCTAGAAGACCTAGCGTCGAGACGCTAGGGCTAGAGCGTCTCGGCGCTTGGCAGGCAGCGAAGAAAGATCTGGAATCGCGACAGCGTTGCGACGCTGCGCCTACTTCTGCACCAAGAAACCTGTGACCTCACAGCGTCGCGACGCTGTTGGCTTGTTCAGCAAGAAAACCTCTGCCCCTTCTCCTATAAAAGACCCCCCTCCCTTGGTTCAAAGCATCCCATTTTGGGGAGTTCTGCCCTAGTTCAAAAGAGAGAAAAAGTGAGAAGAATTGTGAGGAAAAAGGTGGAATTGAGCGAGATTCCAAGACTCGGGAATCGAGATGATCGTGACGGGAGCTTGGGATCAACTTCTCGGTGATTTCTTCCTTCTTTGTAATTTCTTATTTTAGTTTGAGTTAGGCCTATGGATCAAGATCACTTGGGCAAAATTATTCCCATTTGTGAGTAGATCTTGAGACCTAGGGCCGTTATTCTAGCTAATTGGATATTGTAGCTTAATTCATTAGATATTGTAACGAAGTTCTTCATATTTCATCTATGCAATTCATTCTTAATGCTTTTAATCTCTTGATCACGGATTAATTGATGTGTTGGTCTAAATTGATACTCGACAGAGAGAAATTAGATTAGATCCAAATTGCATGGCTAACAATTGCTTGGAGCACGAGAGTGAAAGAGAATTGTTAGAAATTGATGATGAAGTTGCTTAATGCCATTCTATGATTAACTAAGGAAATGGACACATGAATTAGTTATGTTAGCATGAGATGTGGAGGAACTTGAAAAAGAAATCCACTTAAAATTTCTTCTAGATTTATGAAATAGAAGATTAGTAATTACATTCATCCAATTTATTGAGCTACAAATCCAAAAAGCTAGATAACACCCTAGGCCAAGTCCCCTTAATAGGATATTCTCATTTTATTGGATGATTTCTTTAGTTTCTTGTTAGTTCTTTATTTCTTTAAAGTTGATCTTCTAGATAAAATTAAGCATGATGATTCTTGGTAATTAATGGAATGAAATTAATTTCCCTGTGGATTTGATCCTCGGAATATTTCCGTTTTATATTACTTGCGGCCCGTGCACTTGCGGTATTGCGGTGTAGACGCGCAACACTCTTCCCTTTTATAGAATGAAGACAAGCTTGAATTAGGTTGACCTAGACACGTGGATGACTCTCCTTGCTCCTTGAATCCGAGAATAACTTAACTAATTTCAGTTCATTAAAATGGCTAACAAGCTGTGACGTGGCAGTTTTGCTCCTTGCTTTGCTGGATCACAGATTTTGCTCCCTCAAGTCGCTCAACAATATATTCTGCACAAAATAACTTCAAAAGCATCCATTCTTCCAAATGGGTTAGAACATGCAATATTCATCTAAAAGCAACCCTATTTAGCACGAATGACACACAAATCATTATAAAACTAAGGCCTAAATAACTCCCTTTTGAAGAGTTATCACACCCCCAAACTTGAACTATTGCGCATCCCGAGTAATACTAACCAACCTTCCCTTACGAATTCAAAACTTTAGACAAAGCATAGCTTAATCAAAACAGATAACCCAAAACTACCTTCAACCTATACCTGAGCATTCTGCAAAACCAAGCTCTGCTGCAGCAAAATAATTCTTCCGGCTTGGACAAATAATCACCACTTTTTAACTTAATCCTAAGAACTTGCCACAGCCAAGCTTTATTATCAGACATTTTAAAACACATTTTTAAGGGGTTTATATTCTTGTTCTTTAGACTTAAAGCAACCCTATAGTCATGAGCTATTAAGCATGTGACGACCCACTTTATGGTGCAGTATACCCTTGCCTCAAACTCATCACCAACTAGGCTAAATACTCATTGTAAAGCTCAAAAATCCTTAGTTATTCTATCCCTTGCTCCTCAGAATTGCGACATTTTATGATGAAGCTCACCTAAGTCCTGGGAGACAGAAAAACTGCTGGATTATCATTCATCCTTCAAAACGTTTGCCCGATGAATTTTTTCGGCAAAATTGTCACAATCAATTTTTTCAGCAAATAATTTTTCTCATTTTTTCATATTTCCTAGGTCATCTTTTGACGCAAAGACAAACTGTGGGCATCACAAATGTCCCTGGTTACTCAATAACCTAGCAAAATTTTTAATGAAGGAGAGGAATGCTCGAGCAAAACAATTGGAGTAGCAAAAAGTCCCCCAAACTTGAATTATTCATTGTCCCCAATGAATTATTAAAATTATGAAGCATACTCCCAAACTTCAACATTTCTATCTGAATTTTTAAACTAGGCGCGGGACTAGAACTAAGCTTAAAGTGGATCACATAAGTCAACACTACCTCAGAATCTTCTTGCAGCAGCGATGACCAGGCCAGAAGAAATGCTCAAGCAAAAGGTTTCTGGAGATCAGAATACCATGATCTAATTAAGCTTAACAAGTCCAAGCTTAAAAAATTCAGAAGAAAATTAGTTATGTTAGGATTACTCAGTGCCATGGAACAGAAACAACTATTGGAAACTTCATTGAAAATAAAGAAAGAAATTACATCAGCAGAAATATATTTTTCAAGGATCCAAAAGCAGAAAAATTAAAAAGAAGCAACAACAAGCAAAAGCAGAAAAAGATGTGGTCAGAAATGCGCGAGCAACAAAAATATTTCATCAAAAGTAATGCGCGCCCAAATTTTCCTTCTTCAATCCTCCTTACCAGGTTCTTCTTCTTCATCCCCTTCTCTCTCAACAGGCGACGGCGGAATCCAAGGGTTCAGTAGGTCATCAGGGAATATGGGTAAAGCCGGATATGGCTTAGAAAAATTAGACTGCAAGGCTACCCTTAAAGCGGCATCCCTTCTCTTCACATAATTCCAGAAAGTTTGGAATTGCATCTCGGCAAACTCCATCCTGCTAGAATGCATCTGTAGTTGCTCCTGCATTTGATGAATGTCGCACACCAAACCTCCTTGGCGTGCCTCTTGTGTCCTCTGAAGCCTAGCCAGGTTGGGTGTGTCAATTATTCCCTTGTCTATCAGAGTTACATCATCCGCACTCATTGGAACCCCTGCCCTTTGGCATAACATCGTTATGGTGTTAGGGAAAAACAGCTTCCCTACCTTCTTTCGCCAGCAATCAAAAATCTCAGCAGAAATGATTTTGCCCACATCAATACTCATCGAACGAAGAATAGCAAACACAAGAAATGCCCGGTCTCGAGACACTGTTGAATCGTGAGTTATCGGCAGCAAGTGCAACTTGATGAAGCCCATCCATGTATTGGCCTCACTCTTCAAATAGGCTGCCTGAAATGTGCACTTTTCTATCTTCGATAGCCGCCATTGAGCCCCCTCGATGCCAACCTCCCTAACAGTCACATTTAACTGGTCATTTGATGGTGCTACCACCATCTCATTGAAACCTGCGTGCGGGAAGTCTTGAAGGTTGAATAACGAATTGATAGCACCTGGGCTCCAGTCAACGGGCACGCCTCGGACGATAACCTGAAATCCTTCTTGATCATCAATATTAGCATAAAATTCACGGACAACATTGGAATTGACCGGCTCCGACTTTGCGCAGAACTGACTCCAGCCATGGTTCGCTATTCCAGTCCTCAAGAACCGTGGCAGATCATCCCCGAATCCTCGTTCAAACAAAAAGTCCCTCTTCAGCATCTCAATATATTTTGCTCGAGCAAGATTATTGATGAAGCGATTGTACGGAAACCGTATTTCCTCCACATCCTCAGCTTCAGTCGATGCTTCAGCAATGCCTTTGCCTTTGCCTTCCCTCTATTCGGGCAATATTTTCTTCTCTGCTTTCTTTTCTGTTTCTTTTCTCGCTCTGTCTTCCGCTTCTTTTTTCTCTTGTTCTTCCATTTTCGTATTCTCCTTCTCAGAATCAGTTGTCGGCGGCGAAGGGGTATCAATTCGGATTACCTTAACACGGCCGACTTTCTGCTTCCGACGACGACGACGGGGCACCTCCGGCATAAGAACCTCGACTTGAGCCTCTTGCTCTTGAACTCCCTGTGGAGTTTCTCCCGCTAGCACATCCTCTGCATGCTTTTCTTGAACTTCTTGCAGATTTCCGACTACCGGCTCCGTCTGTTCAGGGTTCTGTACCTCAGGTTCCTTCGGATCCTCTTCCACCTCAGCAGCAACATCTTCTACTACCTTTTGCACTACTTCTTTATCCCCAGCCCTCTGTTGTCTTCTTCTCCTCTTAGCTTCTTTCTCTTCTGGTGTTTTCCTTTTCTTTGCTTTCATTTTCGGTGCTTCCGAGGTAACAGGCACCTCCTCTTCCTCATTGTCTCTTTCCTTCCTTCCTCTTATTTTCGCCATTAGAGACTCAAAGGTTTTTACAGAAAACACGAATGCAGAGGGAAAATGAAAACGACAAGGGATGAAAACAAGAAGATGAAGTAAAAAGAAACTTACAGAAAGCCTTGAATAAATAGGGCTCAAACAGATAGAATCCCAACCGAAAAATATTTGCCCTTCATTAAATAAAATTATCCTTCAAATCTCATGCAATCGGAAAATTAAATCCCTCAAACGGTAATAATTTGAAGTTTAAACAGCCCACAGTAAATGTTGATGTGTTGTCCAACGGTTAAACCTTTGGATCGTGGCAGCATCAGATCCTTCCAGCAATTTACTTGCCCACAGAATTCAAACGGTAAAAATAATTAATCCACAACGAAATCCTTTCTATTAGGACGAAAGATTTGATTTGGCCATAAAATTGCCGCAACAACCTTCTGAGCAAAGATTATCTTCTAGAAGAATCCTGGATACGGAAGAATTCAAATAAAAAATCAAATCGTGAAAATTAAATCAGGAAATTTAAATTAACCGCTTACATCAAATCTCTTTTATTTTTATTCGAAGCCAAATAAATCAGGAAAAACTTTATAAATACACAGAAATTTAAATAACAGAATTAAAATCTAACTAACTAAGCAGATTAAATATAAACTAATCAGGAAAAAATAGAAATACTCCAAAATAAAATAAACCAAACAAAATAACAATGAATTTAAAATAAAATATTTAAATAAACCAAACCTGATTCAAAATAATTCCAATTAAGATTAAACAAAATCAGTGAGACTAAAATCAAAACAAACACTGGGAGCCGAAAATATTGCTCTGTAACATGTTCCCGCAAAACTCATGTTCTTTCATTCATCAACCAACTTTAGGGAAGGATATCTCGACTGGAACTCCTCACCCCAATAATGTTTCACACGCTGTCCATTAACCTTGAACACTCTCCCATCTTTTTCATCCTGCAAAGTAATTGCTCCGTGGGGAAAAACTTCCATCACAATAAATGGACCAGACCACTTGGATTTAAGTTTCCCAGGAAACAATTTTAATCTAGAGTTATAAAGCAAAACTCTCTGACCCTTGACAAACTCTTTAGGCTTAATTTTCCTATCATGCCACAGCTTAGTCTTTTCTTTATACATTTTCGCATTTTCATACGAAAACTGGCCAAATTCCTCTAATTCATTAAGCTGCAGCATTCTTGCTGCCCCTGCATGACTCAAATCAAAATTTAATTTTTTCAAAGCCCAAAATGTTTTATGCTCGAGCTCTAATGGTAAATGACAAGCTTTCCTATATACTAACCTATAGGGAGACATACCTAGAGGAGTCTTATAGGCTGTCCTATAGGCCCAAAGAGCCTCATCCAACCGAAAAGACCAATCCTTCCTAGATGGATGGACTACCTTCTCTAGAATAGATTTGATTTCCCTATTGCTTATCTCAGCTTGACCATTTTCCTGTGGGTGATAAGGGGTAGCTATCCTATGCTTGATTCCATACTTAGCTAAATGCTTAGTTAAGACATTATTAACAAAATTTGTACCCTCATCACTCACTAGAGCTCTAGGTGTCCCAAACCACGCAAAAATGTGCGATTGGAGAAACCTTGACACTGTCTTGGCGTCATTCTGATGGCATGCAATGACCTCCACCCACTTGGACACGTAATCAACTGCCAATAAGATAAAAACATTACCATTAGAAGGGGAAATGGCCCCATAAAATCAATACCCCATACGTCAAACAATTCCAATTCTAAAATGTAAGTAAGAGGCATTTCATCTCTAGGTCCTAAATTTCCTCTCCTTTGGCAAGCATCGCATTGCTTGTAAAACCAATGGGCATCCTTAAATAAGGAAGGCCAGAAGAATCTGCAATGCAAAATCCTCATAGTTGTCTTCTGTCCGCTGAAATGGCCTCCATACGGCGAAGAGTGACATTGCTCCAGGATTTCCTTTGCTTCATCACCTGAAACACACCTACGAATAATACCATCAGAACATTGCTTATACATAAATGGCTCATCCCAATAGAAAAATTTCGCATCATGCTTAAACTTTTTCATCTGCCTCCAATCCATGTCAATAGGAGTGACACCCTTTACCAAAAAGTTGGCAATATCAGCATACCAGGGGATATCATTAACTACCTTTACCTCAACAGCAAAGAGCTGCTCATCTGGAAAAGAACCTGAAATGGCAGATTGCTTCAGCAAAGATAATGTTGGATCAAGACGAGACAAATGATCTGCAATGACATTCTCTGATCCCTTCTTGTCCTTTATCTCCAAGTCGAACTCCTACAATAATAACACCCAACGAATTAGTCTAGGCTTTGCATCTTTCTTAGACATTAAGTACCTTATTGCTGCATGATCCGTGAAAACCGTGACTTTAGACCATACCAAATATGGGCGAAATTTCTCAAAATCGAACACAACAGCTAACAACTCCTTTTCAGTAGTTGTATAGTTGACTTGTGCCTCGTTCAAAACCCTGCTTGCATAATATATAGGATGGATAAATTTGCCCTGCTTTTGCCCCAGCATAGCACCTACTACAGCATCACTCGCATCACACATTACCTCAAATGGCAAACTCCAGTTAGGTGCACAAAGAATGGGTGCTGAGATTAAAGCAGCCTTTAAAGTCTCAAAAGCGTTCCTACAATCTGCATTAAAGTCAAAAACATGATCAGTGCACAATAAGTTACAAAGAGGTTTACTAATTTTTTAGAAATCCTTTATGAACCTTCTATAAAATCCGGCATGACCTAAAAAACTCCGAATCCCTTTCACTGAACTCGGTGGTTCTAATCTCTCAATAACCTCTATTTTTGCTCGATCAACTTCTAGACCCTTCTTTGAAATCTTATGACCTAACACTATGCCCTCCTTCACCATGAAGTGGCATTTCTCCCAATTAAGAACTAGATGGGTATCCTCACATCTTTTTAATACCTTTCCTAAATTATCCAAACAACTTTGAAAAGACCCTCCAAAAACTGAAAAATCATCCATAAATACCTCAACAGTGGACTCAATCATATCATAGGAAATTGATAACATACACCTCTGAAATGTTGCTGGAGCATTGCAAAGGCCAAAAGACATTCGCCTAAAAGCAAATGTCTCATAAGGGCAGGTGAAAGTGGTTTTTTCCTGATCCTCAGGGGCAATGGTAACCTGGTTATACCCAGAACCATCTAAGAAATAGTAGTAGGCCTGACCAGCCAATCTATCCAACATTTGGTCAATAAATGGTAGAGGGAAATGGTCCTTACGGGTGGCTTTATTAAGCCTCCTCTAATCCATGCAAACCCTCCAGCCAGTTACTGTCTTGGTTGGGATCAACTCATTGTCTTTATTAGATACTACTGTGACACCTCCTTTCTTAGGAACACATTGAACAGGGCTCACCCAATTGCTATCTGCAATTGGATAAATGATCTCAGCATCCAACCATTTAATCACCTCATTCTTAACACCTTCTTTCATTACAGGGTTAAGCCTTCTCTGTTGCTCAATACTTCTAAAGGATCCCTCCTCTAAAGTGATTTTATGCATACAGAAAGACGGGCTAATCCCTTGAATGTCAGTCAATGTCCAACCTATTGCCTTACGATATTGCTGAAGTAATTTTATTAAGGCCTCTTCATCCTCCGGCATTAAATCTAATACAACAATAATGGGCAACGTCTCACCCTCCCCAAGATACACATACTTTAGATGATCCGGCAAGGGCTTCAAATCTAAAGTGGGTGCCTCAATTAGGGATGACTTAATACGAGGAGCTTTCCTTTCATCTAAATCTAAAGACTCAAAAACATCCTCACACTTAGACACTCTTTTTTCATTTTTTCTTTCTAAAGAACAAACTTCTAAATCCTCTACACTAACCTCTCCATGAGCTTCCAAATGTTCATTTGCCAAATCCTGCATTGTTGTCTCAACAATTGTGTTCTCCAGAATCCTAATGAAAGAGCAATCTTCCATTTCGTCTGGATACTTCATGGCCTTAAACACATTAAACTTCACTTCCTCATTATAAACCCTCATTGTTAATTCCCCTTTTTGAACATCTATCAATGCCCTACCAGTAGCCAAAAATGGACGACCAAGAATAATTGGTACATCTTTATCCGCCTCATAATCTAAGATAATGAAATCAACATGAAATATGAATTTATCTACTTTTACTAAGACATCCTCAATTTTACCCTCTGGATATGTGATAGACCTATCCGCTAATTGGAGTGTGACTGTGGTAGGCCTAGCTTCACCAATACCTAACTTCCGATAGACCGAAAGAGGCATAAGGTTAATGCTTGCGCCTAAATCACAAAGTGTTCTACCTAACTCTTTTCCACCTATTGACACAGGTATAGTAAATGATCCTGGATCCTTAGCCTTGGTTGGTAGCTCATTCTTAAGAATAGCACTACATTCCTCAGTAAGAGACACAGTTTCAAACTCACCTAACCTCTTCTTTTTAGTTAAAATATCCTTAAGAAATTTAGCATAATTAGGCATTTTCTCTATAGCTTCTACTAAAGGGATATTTATATCCAATTGCTTAAGAATCTCTAAAAACTTCTTAAATTGACCATCCTGATTCTTAGGCCTTTGCCTTTGTGGAAAAGGTAGAGGTGGTACATAAGGTGGGGGCGGCACATACGGTGGTTCCACATCTGGAACAGAACCAGATGCTCCAGCATCATTATTGCTGCCTCCAGCACCCTGACCAGACTCCAACTCTTTTTCAACAACAACATTTTTATCACTATTTTTCTCTACATTCTGGGGTTTACTAGGCTCTTTCCTTTCTTCTAGTGGCTTACCACTCCTTAGAGTCACTGCCTGTACCTGCTCCTTACCTTCCCTTCTAGGGTGTTCAGTATCTGAAGGAAGTTTCCCTTGAGGCCTTACCTTCAGCTCATTAGCTTGCTGGCCCACTTGCAATTCCAGGGCTCTCATTGAAGCTTGATTACTTTGAATTGCGGCATCTGTACGAGCCATATATTCTTTCATCATTGCCTCAAGAGAACTCTCCGAATTTTGCTAGGGCAATACCTGCTTATTTTGCTGGGGCAATACCTACGCTTTAGCAAATCCTGGCTGGTTCACCTTTTGTTGTGCTTGCACATTACTTCCTTGTCCTCCCCATGCAAAGTTGGGGTGGTTGCGCCAACCTAGATTATAAAAGTTAGAATAAGGGTTATTCCTCTGATTACCTATAAAAAACACAAAGCTGGATTGTTGGGGCAAAACTCATAGTTGTGCTCTTCACCACAATAGACACATGATTCCTCTGCAACTTGGTTCACCACTGCAGCAGGCTCCACAGCTAGCGGCTGCTGATGACCAACCACTGTCACATTTTTAAGAGCGTTAGCTAACATTGCAATATCAACCCTAATGGTAGACACACCATCAACCTCTAATACACTCTTGACTTTTTTATTTGAGCCTCTAACATCCGACCACTGACAACTATTGGTTGATATTCTCTCTAAAATTTCATTGACTTCATTAAAAGTTTTTGCCAAAAGGGCCCCTCCAGCCGAAGCATCAACCATACCCTGAGTTGCTCCATTTAACCCATTGTAAAATGTTTCCATTTGGATACAATGTGGTAAACCATGGTGGGGACACTTTCGCAAAAGTTCCTTAAACCTCTCCTAAGCCTCACTAAAAGTCTCATCTTCAAGTTGCCTACACCCTACTATTTCACTCCTCAATTTAGCATTCCTAGTTGGTGGAAAATACTTACTAAGAAATTTTTCCGCTAACTCATTCCATGTCCTAATTGATCCTGGAGCAAAAGAATTTAACCATGCCTTTGCTCCGTCTCTAAGAGAATACGAGAACAAAGTTAATCTAAGGGCATCTCTAGACACAACTTGAATTACAAATGAATCACTAACTCCTAGAAAAGACTTAAGATGTAAATGAGGGTCTTCAGATGACAAACCATGGAATTGACCCACGGTTTGCAACATCTGAAACATTACCGGTTTCATTTCAAAATTTGCTGCCTCAATTTGAGGACGTGCAATTCTTGGATTTAACTCATCAAACATTGGAAAAGCATACGCTCGGATGGCTCTGGCCCTATCATTTGCTACCAAGATAGGATTCTCAGCCTGATTGTTTTGCTGTCCATTTTGCTCCAACGGTGGATTTTGCTGCAGCAAACGATTCTGCTGGGGGTTCACTAGATCTTCTGGGACTTTCGGGAGACGCGACACATCAGCCATTGGATTTTGCTGTCTACGCTGCTCTCTCCTTCTTCTTCTGAATGTTCTCTCAATTTCTGGATCAAGCTCGAACCTTACACCAGGCGGATCGCTCATGCACCAAACTCACACTTGCAAAAACAAAAGAAACAATCAAAAAGTTCTAGCACCAAACCACTAAAACACATACACAAAACATATCAGATAAAAACTTATTCAAATCCCCGGCAATGGCGCCAAAAACTTGTTGGGTTCCCATAGTGGGTAAAAATATAGCAAAAATAAACTCTAGAACACTGTGCAAGTATACACAATCCGCAACAAGTAATAAATATTTATCGAATCCAGGGTCGGAAATAGTTCTCACTTTATATATTTTATGTAACTCTTTAATGGTTTCAAGAATGGTTAAAATGATTGGTTTTGCTGAAGCAAAAGAAATGACAGAACAGAAAGTAAACAAACAAAGCAGATAGATTAGAAACAGGCGTTGGTCAGGATTCAGTAATTGTTTTAAAGATGCTCTAGCAATATTATTGATCAAGCAAAACTCTTGCAGTCTTATTAGCAGATTCCTCCCGAAACTCTGGATTTTTTAGAATGTGTTTCAACTCCAATGACGCACTACCGGTCAAGCACTAGGCAACTGGCTATCCCTAGCTTAGTCACTGGCGTTCACCAATACACAATGATCTAGTGTGATTAAATGCCACACACTTCCCAAATCATCCCTGAAACTAGGAAGTGGTATTCATACCGGCTGGCCAGGTAGGCACAAAATATCAATAAGCTCAACAAATAATCAAGATGCTCAAATCAACATATATTGCATAGAGAATTAAGCACAGCAATTACATAACTCATAACCAACACCTAAAGAGATTTAGTTCATAACACTCATGATAACACACACTACAATCTGAGTATGCACTTCCATAATTACAAGAAATTACAAGAAAATACTAATTCCCTTGGTCAAGTCTGTAATTGATGGTCTTCTTGAAGTCTCCAGTCTTTCTCCTCTATTCGGCTCCCAAAATGGAAATGAGAAATGATCTCTTCCCCAAAAGTGGAATGAATTTGACTTCTACGGCTCTTCCCTTTTATAGAATGAAGACAAGCTTGAATTAGGTTGACCTAGACACATGGATGGCTCTCCTTGCTCCTTGAATCTGAGAATAGCTTAACTAATTTCAGTTCATTAAAATGGCTAATGAGCTGTGACGTTGCAGTTTTGCTCCTTGCTTTGCTGGATCACAGATTTTGCTCCCTCAAGTCGCTCAGCAATATATTCTGCACAAAATAACTTCCAAAGCATCCATTCTTTCAAATGGGTTAGAACATGCAATATTCATCTAAAAGCAACCATATTTAGCACGAATGACACACAAATCAGTATAAAACTAAGGCCTAAATAACTCCCTTTTGAAGAGTTATCAACGACCCACTTTGTATTTGATACAAACGCAATGATCCAACGTGTTCGTGTAGGGGACATGCAAGTGGGGGTATCCTATGCAATGAGTTTGCATAAGAAATAGTAACCGCTAGCCGTAACACCGTTAACTAGTTAGGTTTCTATTTCACTAGGATGACCTAGGCAACTTATTCTGAATTATGAGTGGATTATGGACTCCTGTTCATGAGGGATTGTCCTTTGATTTGTATGGGTGAGAGTGGCCAGTACGCCGACTCAATAAGCCTACCATTTTGGAGACAAGACCGAGTGGGGAGTTGGGAACATAATCACACAAGGTGGAATTCACTCCTTCCCAACTTTTGAGGAAGCAGATGAGTGTTCCCTTAAGTGGTGTCTCCAGGTCTTGAACAAAGGGCCCTACCCTCTCACTTGCCCGAGAGTGGTTTCTGTTTGATGGTTGGACCACAAACAGGTTGTTCATTAGAGGAGCACTGGTACTTAAGGAGGTAGAGGTAACTCAGGGGTAAAATGGTAATTTGACCCAGCTGGAGTTACGAACATTCGTGAAGGACTAACTTTCTGTTATTGGTCTATATCTGTGGACACAGAATTATGTCTGCAGTGAGAAGAGTGCAACTGTGGGTCTTTAGTGGAGTGAACCCATAGTTAACGAAAATTGATTAATTGGTTAATGAGTTTAGCCGATTAAATCTCATATCGTTGGAGCTCACTACAAGAAAAAAGCTTTTTTATAGCTTTTTAATATAGCTTTTTCTAAAATAAGCTATGAAAGAAAAGAAAAAAAAGACCGCGTGTTTTTCCCTCCCTTTTAATTTTCCTCCCTTTTCCCCCATCTTCTCTTTCCCTCTCTCTCCCTTGCTTTCTTCCCCTCGACACACTGTGCTGAGGACCTCCCAGAAAAATGCGACACCCAGAAAATCGAAGAGCCCGTGTATGCTTCATGAAAAACGTCGTCATTTTCTTTCCCTATTCTCTTTCCCTCTCATTTCCCAACCCAGTTTCTTTCTGAATCCCTCAACATCGTGCTGAAAAACGTTGAAAAAACGCCGACACCCAAAAAAACAAAGAGATCGTTGTGCTTCCAGAAAACGCTGGCACTGCTATCGGAAAGGCGTCGTTGCTGCTTCGGTAAGTACGCTTCCTCTCTTTTCCCTCGGCACCCACGATTTTTTTTCTTATCCTTGTTTTCCCTCTTTCCTATTTTTTCTCTCCACACCCATATCACTCTTCATCTCTCTTCTCCTTCGACACCCATCTCAGTTATCAAGCACAGTTGTTATATTTACAAAAGAAGGAGTTTGTAGAATAATTTTGTCAAGAAGCGAGGCCCCGTATAATGTTTTGTCTGGAGGAGAAAAATAAATAACATTTATAAGGAAATAACTAGGAATGGAACTTAGATTCTGTAATGCATCTAGTAAATTGAGATTTTAAATTAAAATGGGAAGAACCACTATTGATTGTGTAGATTGAAGATCAATTTAAATTCATATGAGATTTGAAACAAAACTAGAAAGAAGATCGAACAGTCAGATAAAGAGTGTTTGGCTGGAACAAAACACAAGGATCTTCAAGAGACCTTATGTAACTATAGATTTATTTGGCTAGAATGAAACACAAGTAAGAGGAAGAGACTAAATCTCATGATGCCAAAAATCCTTGACAGATGCAGTCAAATGGTATGCCAATTGGGAAAATGGAGTAGTTCTTGACATCCTATTTTTAAAATTGGTAGATTACTGTTATTTGTTTTCTGTTTGTTTGTTTGGGCTCTTCTTCACCTAGTGGAGGTATATGTGTGTGGAATTATTTTATTGTTGAAAGAGTTTTGATTTTTTCCTGATTAGTAGTTATATTGTGATTATTTTGGAACTTCTTAACCTGTAATTAACAGAGTTCATGTAGTTAGTTGGAGGATTGTTATAGGCTTAGCCACTTTTGGTTTATATCATGTTTATTTTTCATTTTTAGGTTATGACCAGTGGATGGATACTGTGTTTTTTTCCTTCTCATTGGTGCATTTCCCAAAATAAGAGTGAACCAAAGTCACTAGAACTTGATGGTTTGCTTGGATTAGAAAATTTTTTCTATGATAGATTAGAAACACCATGGTCAAAACCACCTTCATTATTTAAAACCAATTTGGACAATTTCTCCTTTCCTTCCCTCGACAGACCAATCTTTTACTATCATGGGCATAATGGCACTATCCCTTTGACTTTGTGTTTTCTTTTGCACTATCTCTTTATGTTTTTCCCCATTTGACTAAAGTTTGTGTTTGTTGCAACTGTCGACCATTTCTTTTTTGTTATGTTTTAGTTCAATTTAGTGGTCTTTATGTTGGAGTTTGAAAATCTCGGGTAAGAATAGTGTGGTTTTTGCTAGCCTTTATTTCCAATCTTTCACAAGATTGATGGTTCTAAAGCATATAAAAAATGTTCTTGCTTTCAATTTTACCCATAATGTCTAAGCTAACACCATTGTTGTAGTAAAGGTCCAAATTGCTTAGCTCTGAAGTCTGGTACTTCTCAAGTTGTTCTTGGTAGATTATCTTAAGAACGAATCTGAAAGATGAAGGAACTGAGCAATTTAATGCTTTTTTTCTTTTATTAGAATAAAATTCAGTATCCCTCTTTTAAAATTCTTGAATCTGGACTCTTTTACAAGTTTTTCTGTCAAATCCCTCTTTTATAAGCTAACAAATGGCTCTCCATTGCCATCTCTAATATTCAAAGCTATTTGGAAATCCAAATGTCCAAAGAAGATCGTTTCCCCATGTGAGTGAGCAAACTAAATTGGTTCTGAAAATGGTGCACAGGTGAAATTGACATTCAATGAGCCTGAGTCTGAGGTTACCATCTTGAAGTTGATACGTTCTAATGTGCTTGAAGAGGACAGGTTGGTTTTTCTGATCACTATATTGACGATAGACTTCTTTTGTTCAAACAAAATTCAAGCTCAGATTCTGTTGTTCTGTTGTTAATTTGTCATTTTTTTGTTTGAATTAGATATGGGGATGCAACTGTGTTGGAGAACATAGAGAAGGGCTGGTGGGATCTTATTTTCCACAAAATCATAGCAGTTTTTGCTTTGGAATATGATAAGGTACGACCTTAACTTAGAGTCCAGTCCCTTGGATTTTGAAGAAGCTTTTCATTTGCATATCTTCACGAATGAAAATGATTTGAAATGCTTTATGTTTCAATTATCAGATGACAGTGTTGTTCTCGTTCTCATAGTCTGTGTTATCTTCCATCCATATTGAGAATCAAAATTCATTGTTGGATTACGAGCTTTGACATATAATGAGATACAGTTGTCATCTCTTTATCATATTCTGGTTTGTTTATGTAACTCATGATGGTGGTATGTTATCTCATTCATGTTTATTTAGCTGCAAGAATATTGCATTCTTCTCTCGTTAATAACTTTAGCTAATTTATGATTAATATTGCAAGCATTTGGTTTTTCTTTTACGATTGTGAGTGCAACTGTAGTGTCATACCAGGCAGTTGCCAGTGTCGTCCCCTTTCTCCCATATTACCTTGCATCCTTGTTAGGTTTTAAAGAAAAGCATCCAACGCCTCGATCTCCTGCCATTTTGGCATACTTGAAAGTGCAAAACTTCAAATTGATGGTTAGAAATACATGTCAAAGTAAAACATTGGGCCTGTTATTCGTCTTGGGATTATTCTCCAATTATGGAAGTTGTTAATTCACCCACTTCTTCGGACTTCTTTGCACATATTCTCCAAACAAGCATCAGAATTAAAGACCCATTTGCCGAAAGGTCTATTCACTCTCAAATAATCAAGAAATGCCTTCATCTTGGTGTGTACTTGATGAATAATCTTATGACCTTCTATGCCCACCATGTTGAATGAACTTTCTTTAAAGCCAGATAAGTTCACCTTGGCTAGCGTTTTATCAGCTTGTGCCAATCTTGAGATGTTAAATATTGGGAAACAGATACATGCTTATATTATAAGAACAGAAACTAAAATTGTGTCATGGACATCAATGATCATGGCTCTAGCACAGCATGACCTTAGAGAAGAAGCCATCAGTCTGTTTGAAGGCCACTAAAGATTAGAATCATTTATTATTTCATTGTCATTTCTCTCACCATTGTTGTAATGCTCTATTAGCCCAATTCAATATGAGTTGGGTATTTGGGGAGGACTCTAGATCAAATATTCTTCATATTCTTTGAGGGTTGATTATTCCCATAAAACCTAAGGTTGAAAGTAGTGTTATGGAAGTCTATCCAGGTATGAAGTTATTTAACTTTATTTATATACTTTTGATTGGAGGTATGCATCATTTTTTCCTAAACATCTTATTATGATTTTTTTTTTACAATTTGATAATTTAGTCAAGGTACAATGTAAATGAGGCTTGGCAAAAAAAGTTCTTTTTCCAAAAGATGGGTGTATTATGGCGGGCTGGAAAATCTCGTCTTGTAAGCCAAATTCGAAAGGCCCCAACAAAGGATGCACTTTTGAAACTTATGCCAGATAATTTACAATCTATAGATGATTGGATGGATTTTGTCAATGAAAAGACTAGTGCAAATTTTATGGTATGAAAATCTTTACTTTAAAAAGTGTAACCTTACATTTTATGATTATTACCTTACTATAAATATTGAACATGTATTTGTTTGATTAGTTAAAAAGTGAACGATATAAAGCCATGAAGAAGAAGCAACTTCCACATACATGTAGTAGGAAAGGGTATGCTCGTTTGGCTGAAGAGATGGTAAGGATTATTACTTCCAAAGTTTCATTTTATTGTCGTTATTGTATTTGAGTTCATTTGATTTATTTCATTTGGTAGAAACAAAGTTGCTCGGATCCAACTTCAATCACGAGGATTACGTTATGGACAAAGGCACACAAAAAGAAGAATGGAGAACCAGTGAATTCCCAAGTTGCCGAGACACTTGTAAGACTTTTATTCTATTGCTTTGGAGGAAAACCTACAAATGGTATATTGTTATGTGGGGGGGGGGTGAAGTGTAATGGAGTTATCATTATGATTTTGTTATGATATTTTGCTTATGAAATGGATGAAATTTGACTGAAAACGACTTAAAGTTATTGTTCTGTTGGGAGGGGGGAGGCGAAAAGCTTAAGAGAGTTATGTATGTGACTTTTTTATGATCTTTTGACTTTGTTGTGAGATTTTGCTTATGAAATGAATGACTTTGTTGTTGTGTTGTGGGAGGGGGGGGGGTGAGCAAGAAGTTTAAGAGAATTATCTTTGCGACTTGTTGTGCTATATTGATTATATCGTGATACTTTAAATGAAAATGACTTCAACATTATTGTCCTGTTGGAGGGTTTGTGTTGGAGGGAGGGAGGGAGGGAGGGAGGGAGGGAGGGGGGGAGGGGGGGAGGGAGGGAGGGAGATGTTTAAGAGAGTTATCTTTGTGAGTTGTTGTGATCTATTAATTATGTTGTGATCTTTTCCTTATTAAATAGATAAAATTTGACTAAAAATGACTTCAAGGATATTGTTGTTATGTTTAAGAGAGTTATATTTGTGAAGTGTAGTAGAGTTATCATTATGACTTTGTTCTGATATTTTGCTTATGAAATGGATGAAATTTAACTGAAAACGACTTAAAGTTGTTGTTCTGTTGGGAGGGGGAGGCGAAAAGCTTAAGAGAGTTATCTATGTGATTTTTTTTTATGATCTTTTGACTTTGTTGTGAGATTTTGCTTATGAATTGAATGACTTTGTTGTTATGTTGTGGGAGGGGAGGGGGTGAGCAAGAAGTTTAAGAGAATTATCTTTGCAACTTGTTGTGCTATATTGATTATATTGTGATACTTTGAATGAAAATGACTTCAACATTATTGTCCTGCTGGTGGGTGTGTGTTGGAGGGGGGGGGGGGGGGGGGGGGGAGGAGCAAGATGTTTAGGAGAGTTATCTTTGTGAGTTGTTGTGATCTATTAATTATGTTGTGATCTTTTCCTTATTAAATAGATAAAATTTGACTGAAAATGACTTCAAGGATATTGTTGTTATGTTGGTAGGAACGTATTGAACAAACTGATGTTGAGACAATAACTTCTCCAAATAACGTGGTTGAGGATGCATTGAGTAAAGTTCTTGGTCCTGATCGTGGGCATGTAAGAGGATTTGGATTTGGTGTGACTCGCTCAAAATTATCTCTTCTTTCGCAACGAGATAACAAGGTCACAATGCTTGAAAAAGAATGTTTAAGGATGAAGGAGAAAATGATGGAAATGGAATCATTCATGAGATCTTTTATTAAAAAGCAGGTAAACTAATGTTATGTTTGAACTCAAATTAATGTGTTTTTAGTGAACCTCACGGTATGTTTTAACTTAAATTATTATAGGTTGAACCAAGTGAGGAACTTTCAAATGCAACTGCAAGTGTACCTAAGCCAACAAATGTTCATTCAACTTTTCCTATACCATCTCCATCGGTAAATTTAATTTTTAGTGTAGTATGAAATAATATTATTATTTTCGTTATCATTCAATTCTCATATATCTTATATTTTCTTCTTATAAAGAGTATTAATAATAATACTCAAATTAAGTGCAAGTTATTAGATTGGCATGGCTCAGGAGAGATAGTTGCAGAAGGACGTTGGTCTTCTAATGATCCAGCTGCTCTTGTTCATCACATTCCTATTGGACCACATGCAGTTAGAGTTTGGGTTGATGTTTCAAAGAAACCTGATGCATTTTTATGGAGGCCCACATCAGAAATGACATGCATTGAAGAAGCTGTGGGTAGTACAGTTGCATGGCCATCTGACAAAGTGACTATTAGTATGAATTTTTTCTAAGTCTATTTATTTTTATTTAATAAAGAATCTCGTTTTTTTCACTATTGATCTTTCCATAAACATATATATTTATACACATTTTATACATCTATGTAGGTGAATGAAATGATACTTTTACACATGCAAAAGGATCATAGGTGGCAACTCAACTCCATGATACTATAATGTTGAACACTTGATGAATTTTGTATTTTGTGAACTACTTTATCTCTTGTTAGAAATTATATTCGCCAAATTTTATGTATTGTTGGATAACTTTTTTGTTCAATACTATTGACAACTCCATGTTAGGTATTGAATACTTTCTTTTGTAATGTAAGTAGATTACAAAATTTCAATTTGGAAGGAAAGTCATGATATTCTATGAAAATATTTCCTGTGTGTAGATTTAGTTAAACTAAAAACAAGTACTTCAAGTAAATTTTATCAAAATTGCACCAATTTAAATGATGTTTAAATAATAAATTGAATTCAGTGGTAGCACAAAAAGTAAACTATATAGGTAGATATAGTACAATTTACAAAGCAAAAAAAAAAAAAAAATGCTATGAAAATATTACATGTTAAACATAACAATGAGAAAAGGTTATAATATGTTAAAAGATAGCATTAAAAATTGCTACAGTATACTAAAGATAGCGTTAAAAAACAGCTATAATATGTTAAAAGATAACATTTAATATATTAAAGATAGCGTTTAAAAAGAGCTATAATATCTTAAAGATAGCGTTGCGAAAAGGCTATAATAGCTTAACGATAGCGTTAAGACAATGCTATATAAACATATGATAGCTTTAATAACAAACGCTATAAAAAGTTTTGATAGCAATGCATATATGCTATATCTCCATACTTTATTATAGCATTCGTCATAGCTATACAAAAACGCTATTAAAAGTCCAAGACTTTTAATTGCAGGGGCTGTCAGGACTTTCGAAAAAAGCTATAATAGGTCTATTATAGCTTTTTTTGTTAGCTATCGTATCTGTTATTTCTTGTAGTGGCTTCTGATCTGCAGGTCCATTAGGTCCCACTGAAAGTATAAATTGTAAATTGAAAGTGTTCAATTTATTTAGGGCAATCATATAATGTATATTGATACATTATAATATAAAGTTTATGAAACTTTATAATATTATTTTGAATTAATTTCAAAATTAATTCTTGAGAGAAAATATTTGAAAGAGTTCAAATAATTAATATGAATTGGATTCATATTAATAAAATAAATTTTTTAATAAAATCCCTAAAATTAAATATATGATATTTAATTGGGTAATTAATTAATTATTTATTGAAATTAGATATGAATAAGATAATAGATTTGATCTTATTCATGACCTTTTCCTATAAATAGGACCCCTAGGGTGGGGTGAAAGGCATCTCATTCATTCTCCTACTCTTAGAGAATTCTCCTAAAGGCTTCCACCAAGTCTCCTGCCTCTAGTAGTCTCAGAGTCATACCGGTGTAGCCATAATGGTAGTGTTCACAATAGTTCGTGATTATTTCACAAGCAGTTGGTGAATTTAATCTGAGTCGTCAATGAGAGTAACTTGTTACTATATAAATTAGATTTAGATCTAATATTTTTGTTTGCTTAGTCTTAATATAAATCTAGAATAGTTCTAAGTTTATTGCCAATGTATTGGTTTTTTAAATTAAACAAAATTAATTACGAATTGGTCCCAATCACGCTTCCGCTTTACGGAATTACGGAATTCCAATTCCTTCAAGAAAATCTTTTTCCCCAGCTAGTTTACCTTGGTTTTACCCGAGGAAGTTAATGTACCAAACTACCTCTTTTAATGAATTTATGTTTTCCTCAAAAAAAAAAAAAAAAAAAATCCCTATTCATATCATTTTTAACCTATAGTCATTAACTAAAATTCATTAATTAAACTTATACTATAATGTATCTCCATACATTATATTAATTGTATCAAATACAATTAACTAAAATTCCCTTAATCTTCAAGACTAATTAATCTCAGAACTCGTTACGAGCTAGTAGGTGGACCAAATGGAGCTATTGATCAGAAGCTCCAACGATACGAGATTAACTGGCTAAACTCATTAACCAAGTTAATCAACATTCGTTAATTGTGGGTCACAACACTAAAGACCCATAACTGCACTCTTCTCATTGTAGAATATTTCTGTGTCCACGGATATCGACCATAACGGTAAGTCAATCCTTCACGAGTGTTCGTAATGCCAGCTGGGTCAAATTACCGTTTTACCCCTGGGTTACCTCTGGATCCTTAAGTACCACTGATCCCTCTAATGAACAACTTGTTTAGGGTCCAACCACTAAACAGAAATTCCTCTCGGGCCAGGAGAGGACATCACGCTTTTGTTCAAGACTCGAAATCAGCCTTAAAGGGAACACACATCTACTTACCCCAATAGGAGAATGAGTGAATCCCATCTTGTACTGTTATGTTCCCAACCCCCACTCGGTCTTGCCTCTGAAACGGTAGGATTATTGAATCAGCGAACTGGCCACTCTCACCCATACAAATCTAAGGACAACCCCCTCCTGAAAAGGGGTTCATAAAAGACTCAGGATTCAGATTGAGTTACCAAGGTCATCCTATTGAAATAGAAACCTAAACTAGTCAACGATGTTACATCTAGTGGTTACTATTTCGCGGTCCGGTCTTATGCAAACTCATTGCATAGGATACCCCCACTCACATGTCTCCTACATGGATGCTTTGGATCATTGCATCTGTATCAAATACAAAATGGGTTGTATCACATAGTGTCACCAGGATAAGGCGTATCCAGCCTTATCCCTATGCTATAGACCATTTAGGTTGTTACTTGAACACTGATCCCTGTATATCCCCACATACAAGTCCAAGTTTCATTTAAAACAACCTTGGATCTTAGTTTATTGGATTTAAGGTTAATTAATGCAAACTCGGTTATTCAATAACATATTACTGAATCACTCAAATAACACTTTATTAGGGTTAATTAATGTGTTTTATTTACTATTTACGAGTTTTAGGGCATAAACCCAACATGCGTTAAGCATTGTAGGTAGTGACAACGGTTTTGCAAGGGAAGTTTGTGTGTTGCTATCGTTGGAATTGCAAAGTAGACTCGTCAATGACTGGGTGTTGCAAATTCGTTTGTGGGGCCTAAAACTTGTAGGTCGACACACAGAAAGGTCTCGATTCACCAAAGATGTTGCTGTAAATGCGCCAGTCTGCAAGGGTAACTAGCGGCTGAAGACGTGAGAGGGAGAGGAAGGAAGAGATTGATGGAGGCTAGGTTCCAACCGGATTCAAAGGGGGAAACCCCTTCGTTCTTTTAAAAAAAATAGTGAAAGAAAGAGAATGGAGGAAGAGAGGTGATAACTCTCCAAAAGGGAGTCATTTAGGCCTTAGTTCTACAGTGTTTTGTGTGTCATTTGTGCTAAATAGAGTTGCTTGTAGATGAATATTATATGTTTTAACCCATTTGGAAGAATGGATGCTTTGGAAGTTATTTTGTGCAGAATATATTGCTAATCGACTTGAGGGAGCAAAATCTATGATCCAGCAAAGTAGGGAGCAAAACTTCCACGTAACAGCTCGTAATCCATTTTAATGAACTGAAGTTAGTTGAGCTATTTTCGGATCTAAGAAGCTTGGAGAGCCTTCCACGTGTACAATTTGACCTAATTAGGGCTTGCCTTCACTCTATAAAAGGGAAGAGTCGTCTCAAGTCAAAGATATTCCATTTTTTGGAGAAGTTCATTTCCAATTTCCATCTTTGGAAGCCGAATAGAGGAGGAAAGATTGGAGACTTCAAGAAGACTATCAACTACGGATTTAACCAAGGGAATTAGTCTTTTCTTGTAATTTCTTGTAGTTATGGATGCACATACTCAGATTGTAGCGTGTGTTGTTATGAACCTTATGAGCAAAATTTACTTAGGTGTTGGTTAGGAATCATGTAATTGTCGTGCTTTATTCTCTATGCAATATATGTTGATTTGAGCATCTTGATTAATTGTTGTGCATATTTCTATTTTGTGCCCGCCTGGCCAGCCGATATGAATATCACTTCTTAGTTTCAGGGATGATTTGAGAAGTGTGTGGCATTTAATCACACTAGATCATTATGTATTGGTGAACGCCAGTGACTGAGTTAGGGATAGCCAGTTGTCTAGTGCTTGATCAGTAGTACGTCATTGGAGTTGAAACATATTCCAAAAAATCCAGAGTTTCGGGAGGATCCTGCTAATAAGACTGCAAGAGAATTGTCTAATCAATAATATTGCTAGAGAATCTTTTAAAACAATTACTAAAATCCTGACCAATGCCTGTTTCCAATCTGTCTGCTTTATTTGTTTACTTTTTGTTCTGTCATTTCTTTTGCTTCAGCATTTTATAAAAAATAAATCATTTTAACAAACCTTGAAACCATTACAAACTTATACAAAATAGATAAAGTGAGAACTATTCAGCCCCATGGATACGATAAATTACTTATCACTTGCTGCAGATTGTGTATGCTTGCACAGTATTCTAGAGTTTATTTTTACCATATTTTTACCACACTCTGGAATTGCAACAAGAGGGAAGAAGAAGAAAATAGGAGAAAAAAGAGAGAGAAAAAAGAGAAAGAAAAAAAGGGAGAATGACGGTGGCGGCGACAGTCCAACGGCGGCGGCTGGAGGTGATGGTGGTGAAGAAGGAGGAGAAGGAGAGAAAGAATGAAAAAAATATATTTTTAATTAATTTAATATTATTTTTATTTTAAAATTTTAAAAATATATATATTTTTAAATAAAAAATAGGTGCTACGTCAGCATTCCGTTAATATCTAACGGAAAAATGAATGGAGACTAAAATGAAACGAAATCCAAACCTTAAGGGTTGAGTTTAAAACTTAGGGACCAAAATGAAATCTAACTCAAATCTTAAGGACCAAACGTGTATTTTTCCCTTTAAATTAATAGATTTTAGGAGTTTTTTTTAAAAAAAAAAATTAGAATAGATAATAAAATTGATTGTCATGTTTACCATTTTTTTTTTTTTTGAAAAAAAATATCCATTGAAAAAAAAAGCCACAACTAACAGAGTCCTCAATTATAGCAGAGAGCAGCCACATAGGTAATATCGAATCCCTACCAAAAAAACACTCTTCCAGGGAAGAAGAAGAGGGAATTCGATTTCGATACAAATCAAAAGAATCCAAAAAATAACCACCGTCCAGTTGGGATCGAGACGACGACAATTGAGCAGCACTACGAGCCAAGACATGCGCTACACCATTCGCTTCCCTACGGCACCAAACAAAATTGACTTCCTCACACTGATTGGCAAGCTCCAAGACGTCTTTAATGGCGAGATGAGTCTCGGAAAAGTCCAGATTGATCCAGTTGATCGAGTCCACCATAGATGCAGCATCTGTTTCAGCCACCAACGGGGCGATTTCACCAGATTTGAGGTAATTCACTAATCCCTCTTTCATTGCATAAGCTTCAAGCAACGCAATTGACCAATTTCTGCAAATTCATTTGTTCCCTGCAGCAATCAAAGATCCTTGAGAGTCACGAATCACCCAACCCACACCTCCAGCCTCAACTTCGGCATTCCACGCAACATCCACATTAAGCTTCAATTACGCAGCAGGGGGGAGGGGTCCATCGATTGTGACTCGCGAGATTCTTTGCACTGAGGATGCCTAGGTTAGAGATACTACTTTCTGTCTCATTATGCTCCTTGATGTTGGCCTCAATAAATCTGCTCATAAGCCCTTTGTCTGCTGCACCTCCTTCGATTAGAAGTTTGTTATGATAGGACCAAATCTTCCAAATGATAATAGCTGCCATTCTTCTCTCCTCTTCTGATAGAATGGAGAGCATTCCTTCCCACCAATCAATCAGTCTCCAACCTTCCCTGCACACAGAAAACAAACTATCTAATTTAGGGAGGAAAGACAGCCAAATACTCCTAGAGTACTTACAGCGTCACACCACATGAGTTGAAGACTCTTCCTTGCACCTGCACAAAACACGCAACGGGTTAACATCCATCCCTCTTCTATTAAGATTAGACTTAGAGGGAATCACATAATTGATGACTTTCCAGACACAAATCTTAGCTCCAGGAATAAGCTTAATGCTCCACAACTTTTTCAAGAGGATCTTGGAGGAAGAATCATCTAACGGAGAGTCCTTAATCTCATCCCTAAT
Organism: Luffa aegyptiaca; assembly: GCA_017139565.1. Classification (NCBI taxonomy): domain Eukaryota; kingdom Viridiplantae; phylum Streptophyta; class Magnoliopsida; order Cucurbitales; family Cucurbitaceae; genus Luffa; species Luffa aegyptiaca. The sequence continues at coordinate 28,418,211 of CM029395.1, forward strand.
ATTGGTCTCTAAGTGGTACGTCGATTTAATAGAGAAGATACCCTTGCTATCAGGAGCCCAAATAATCTCATCTTTAGTGGGCGAGGAGGCTAAACGAATATTTAGAATATCCTCAGCATCATTCGGCCAAAACATTCTTCTTATAAAACCTTCATCCCACAGGCCACTTGGAGTCATAAGAGTACTAACACTAGCACCTTTCAGAGCATTTGGGGTGAAAAAGGGAGTTCTTTTGCTGGTCCTATTTATCCAAGGATCCTGGTCGATGTAAATATGCCTCCCACTCCCCACTCTCCACCTGATACCTTTGATAAAAAGGTCCCTCCCCCACACAATACTACGCCAAGTCAAGGAAGGATTATTTCCAATCGGGGTCGACAAAAAGGATCCATTGCTATAATATCTTCCTCTCAGGATCCTAGCAAGAAGACAATCAGGGTTCCTCAGTATTCTCCAACTCTGCTTGGCCAACATGGCCTGATTAAAGAGGCCAATATCTCTAAAACCCAAACCACCCTTATCTTTACTAATGCAAAGATCTTTCCACTTGCACCAATGCATCTTTTTAGCCCCATTGACTGAACCCCACCAGAATCGAGCACTTTTTCTGTTAATTTCCTCACATATGTGGTTGGGGAGCCTAAAAGAAGTCATCGTATAAGTAGGGATAGCCTGAATAAATGCTTTTATAAGAGCTTCTTTCCCCCAGAGGAGAAGAGGTTCTCTTTCCAACCCATCAAGGCTTTACTCAATCCCTCCTTTAACCTTTTCAACAGAACCGATTTATTTCTCTTGTTTTGGGAAGGCATGTCGAGATAATCCCCAATGGAGTCCTTCTTGCGAATTCCCAAAGTCCGGCTTGAAGGATTGGAATTTCGTAATTCCGTAAAGTGGAAACGTGATTGGGACCGATTCGTAATTAATTTTGTTTAATCTAAAATACCAATACATTGGCAATAATCTTAGAACTATTCTAAATTTATATTAAGGCTAAGCACACAAAAATATTAAATCTAAATCTAATTTATATAGTAACAAATTACTTATCATCGTTGACGACTCAGATTAAATTCACCAACTGCTTATGAAATAATCACGAACTACTGCGAACACCACCACTATAGCTACATCGGTATGACTCTGAGACTTCTAGAGGCAGGAGACTGGTGGGAGTCTAGAGGGAGCCTTCAGGGGAATTCTCTGAGAGTAGAAGAATGAATGGGATGCCTTTCACCCCACCCTAGAGGTCCTATTTATAGGAAAAAGGCCAAGACCTTTTCCTTATAGGAAAAGGTCATGAATAAGATCTAATCAAATATATTATCTTATTCATATTTAATTTAATAAATAATTAATTAATTCCATAATTAATTAATTACCCAATTAAATATCATATATTTAATCTTAGGGATTTTATTAAATTATTTATATTATATGAATCCAATTCATACTAATTATTTGAACTCTTCCAAATATTTTCTCTCAAGAATTAATTTTGAAATTAGTTCAAAATTATATTATAACGTTTCATAAACTTTATATTATAATGTATCAATATACATTATATGATTCCCCTAAATAAATTGAACACTTTCAATTTACAATTTATACTTAATTGCCTCAAGTCTCTTTACGAGCTACCAATGGGACCTAATGGACCTACAGATCAGAAGCTCCAACGATACGAGACTAATTGGCTAAACTCATTAACCAAGTTAGTCAACATTCGTTAACTGTGGGTCACTCCACTAAAGACCCACAGTTGCACTCTTCTCACTGTAGAATATTTCTGTGTCCACGGATATCGACCAATACAGTAAGTCAATCCTTCACGTGTGTTCGTAACACCAGCTGGGTCAAATTACCGTTTTACCCCTGGGTTACCTCTAGTTCCTTAAGTACCACTGATCCCTCTAATGAATAAGTTGTTTAGGGTCCAACCACTAAACAGGAGTTCCTCTCGGGCTAGGAGAGGACGGCGCGCCTTTGTTCAAGCCTTGGAATCAGCTCTTAAGGGAACACTCATCTACTTACCCCAATAGGGGAAGGAATGAATTCTATCTTGTACTGTTATGTTCCCAGCCCCCATTCGGTCTTGCCCCTGAAATGGTAGGATTATTGAGTAGCGAACTGGCCACTCTCACCCATACAAATCTAAGGACAATCCCTCCTGAAAGGGGTTCATAACAGACTCAGGATTTGAGATTGAGTTTCCAAGGTCATCCTATTGAAATAGAAACTTAAACTAGTTAATGGCGTTACATCTAGTGGTTACTATTTCGCGGTCCAGTCTTATGCAAAGTTATTGCATAGGATACCCCCCCCCCCCCCCGCATGTCTCCTACATGGATGCTTTGGATCATTGCATCTATATCGAATACAAGGTGGGTCGTATCACATAGTGTCACCAAGATAGGGTACCCAGCCTTATCCCTATACTATAGACCTTTTAGGTTGTTACTTGGACACCGATCCCCGTATGTCCCCACATACTAGTCAAAGTTTCATTTAAACAACCTTGGATCTTAGTTTATTGGATTTAGGGTTTATTAATGCAAACTCGATTATTCAATAACCAAATTAACACTTTATTGAGATCGATTAATTTGTTTCATTTACTATCTACGAGTTTTAGGGCATAAAACCCAACAACTCCCACTTGAACTAAGACTCTAGTGGGCAATGTACATCAACAATCAAAATTGAATGAATAATTATTGAAGTAGGAATAGTGGTTTGTATTTGAAGGATTGGAATTCCCAATTCCGTTACAGCGGAAGCAATTGGACCGTTCGTAAATTAATTTTGTTCTACAAAATACCAATACATTGGCAAAAGGTTAAGCGATGAGAAACATACCTCCGTTGACGACTCTGAATACTTCAACGAACGCCACCACGAGGCTACCCTGCTATTCTCTGAGATTAGGAACGTAGTTGTAGGACTACCTAATCTTGATTGGGAAAAACTCTTGGAGAGAAAAATTCTCTCTAGAGTTCTTGAGAGAATATGTGAGGGAGGCTAGAATGAGACCTTAGGGTTAGGGTTCTCATAACCTTTCCATTTATAAGAGAGGAAACCCTAATGTGAGGTTAGGAAATAATCTTGACCGTTAGATCAAGATCAATTAATTAAATGTTAATTAATTAATCATATTAATTAATTAATCTCATGCACATTTAAATCTTATTTAAATGTAATTCCTTCACATAATATATAGTTTAATTAAACTTAATTAAATCAGATTTAATTAATTCAATTAAACTAATCAATTAGTTAATTCCAATAATTAATTAATTTCATAATTAAATATCACCCATATTTAATTAATTACACATTAGAATCATAATCTAATAATTCCCTCATAGACTATAGTTTAATTAAATCTCATTTAATTTAAACTAAATTGAATAATTCATTAATTCATGATTAATTAATTCATCTTCTAATTAAATACCATATATTTAATTTGACATATATTTGAACTCTTTCAAATATATTAATCTCTCAATTTAATAAAGTTTAACTCAAATTAGACTTTATATTATAATGTATCACAATACATTGTATTAATTTGTATCTCATACAATTAACTTAATTCCCAATATGAATTTGAACTATTCAAATTCTCTCAAGATATAATTGTTCCTAATTACTCTTTACGAGCTAGCAGGGGGACCTAATGGACCTACAGATCAGAAGCTCCAATGATATGAGGTTAACTAATTAAACTCATTAATCAGGTTAACCAATATTCATTAACTGTGGGTCATTCCACTAAAGACCCACAGCTGAACTCTTCTCACTGTAGAACATTTCTGTGTCCACAGATATAAACCTATGTCGGTAAGTCAATCCTTCACGAGTGTTCGTAACTACAGCTGGGTCAAATTATTGTTTTACCCTTGTGTTACCTCTGGCTCCTTAAGTACCAGTACTCCTCTAATGAACAACCTGTTTATGGTCCAACCAGTAAATAGAAAGTCCCTCTCGGGCCAGTGAGAGGGCGGGATCCCTTTGTTCAAGACCCGGAGTCACCACTTAAGGGAACATTCATCTACTTCTCCTAGAAGCGGGAAGGAGTGAATTCCATCTTGTGTTGGCATGTCCCCAGCCCCCCACTCGGTCTTGTCCCCAAGAAGGTAGGCTTATTGAGTCGGCGTGCAGGCCACTCTCACCCATACTAATCAAAGGACAATCCCTCATGAGAAGGAGTTCATGACACACTCAGGATTAAGACTGAGTTACCTAGGTCATCCTATTGAAACAGTAACCTAACTAGTTAACGGTGTTACATCTAGTGGTTTACTATTTCGTGGTCCGATCTTATGCAAACTCATTGCATAGGATACCCCCGCTCGCATGTCTGCTACATGGACGTTTTGGATCAATACGTCTGTATCAAATACAAAGCGGGTCGTATCTCATAGTGTTACCAGGATAAGGTACCCAACCTTTATCCTTGTACTATAGACCTTTTAGGTTGTTACTTGAACATCGATCCCTGTATGTCCCCACATACTTGTTCAAGTTACATACAAACAACCTTGCATCTTAGTTTATTGGATTTGGGTCAAATTGTGCAATATTTAACAGTAACACTTTATTGTTGAAATTCAATAACATTTTATTGAAACAAGTATACAATTTGTTTACATTCACTATCTAAGAGTTTTAGGGCATAAAACCCAACAGTATTAATACTGTATAATACATGAAAAGTACAAATACAGATAAATACAATGAACTAGGGCGTACACAATACCCATTACACTTCTCCCACTTGCCCTAGATTATTCTATGTACATATCTCGCAGACCTAGACCCTCTAGATGACCCTCGAACACTTTAGTCGTGAGAGCCTTCGTAAATGGATCAGCAATATTGTGCTCAGAGGCTACCTTCGTGACAATCACGTCCCCTCGTTGCACGATCCTTCTAATGAAATGATATTTGCGCTCCATGTGCTTGCCTCTTTTGTGACTGCGAGGTTCTTTAGAATTTGCCACTTGATAGCGCAATTTATTGTGCTATATTTTATATGATTTTATCGTTAGTCTCGAGTATTATTTGGGCATTTCTGTCTCTATTTGGTTTTGTTTTGTAGGAATCAAGCATTTCAATGGAAATCAACGTTTTTGAACATTACCGGTGATTTAGGAGCTAAAGAATAAGTTCGAGCCAAGAAAACAGCAAAGGAAGAAGAATTTTGGGCCTAGCGTTGAGACGCTAGCCCTTGGAGCGTCTCAACGCTAGCCAATAATCAGGAGAGGCGCGAGATCGAGGTAGCGTCGAGACGCTACCTCCACAGCGTCTCGACGCTACAAACATTCCGGAAATAATTAGGGCACGCATGACACAGCGTCGAGACGCTATGTCCACCGCGTCTCGACGCTGTCGCGCAGAATGGACAGTATATATATTTTGCGATGCCATCTGATTTGGAGGGCAATTTGGAGAGAGAAACACGACTTCTAGAGAGAGAAAACACACAGAATTGGGCAGAAACTGAAGGGGCTTGATTTTAGGAGCTTGGATCGAGAAGTTCGTGACGGGAACGCACGGGAATCACGGCCAACGAGTTTAATCTTTCTCCCTTATTTCTTGTACTGATTTTTAGCATGTATTGGACTAATTTTGATTGTATTTTGAGAGACATGAGTAGCTAGATTTCGTTTCTTAGGGGCTTGATGTAGCCATTAGTTTGTATGGATCAATTTACGGTTTTTTAGGACGTTTCGTAACGCGGTTTATTTATGCAATTGTATGATTAATGCTTATAATCTCTTGATCACGGATTGTATGTTGTTGTTTCGGAACTAATCGCTCGGGAGAGGGTAGTTTAGATTAGACTCTCAATTGCATGACTTAGGTAATTCGTTAATCGGGAGATTTGGGATTGCTTGAGAAACCGTCATGAGGATTGTTCTTATTGCTTATGCTTATTGTTGAAATTTGATAGGGATATCAATTTCTTAATTTGCATAAAGGATTAATTGTACTCGGGAGAGGCTTTTAATTATTCATAATCCTTGGTTTATGAACTTGTTACGAATTTGTTCCTAATTATTCCTTATATTAATTCATGCATCTAATAGGTGAAATCAATTCCCTAAGACCTTTCTCCATTGAGTTTCCATATTTTATTGCTTTGATTAGTTTTTCATTGATTTGCATATCTCTTGTTTATTTTCTCTAAATAAAATTGGGCGAATATACCTTTAATAATTAGGGGAACTAGAAAACCAATCCAGAGGACGACATTCGATTTTAAATCACTATATTATAACTTGGGCCCGTACACTTGCGGTTAGCAATTTGCGCATCAAGTTTTTGGCGCCGTTGCCGGGGATTGGCAATTATTTAGTTCGCTTAATATTTTGGGGAATTTGCTTGGTCTTACTTTAGAGTGTATTTTATTGTATTTTCTTATTTTTCTTTTTGTTCTTTATTTTTGTTGTTTTTGTTTTATTTTTTTGTTTTTGTTTTTGTTTTGTTTTTTTTTTAGGTTGTGATTTTGTATGCGAAAAGACAAGGACGCTCTGCTAGTGCCCTTTGATTTTGAAATAGAAAAGACTTGCAAAAAGAACAGGAAGGAGAAAAGGGAAAGACTTGCATCCATGGCCAATCCAAATCCACAAGATGAGCAGAAGCCAATACGGGACTATTTCCAGCCTACTTTTCCTGATCAACAATCTGGAATAGTCTACGCGCCAATAAATGCAAACAATTTCGAGCTCAAAACTGGCCTCATCCAGATGGCGAGAGATAGTGCATTCAGAGGATTCCCCTCTGAAGATCCTAACTCTCATTTAAAATCTTTCCTTGATATTTGTGGAACTGTGAAGTTGAATGGTGTTTCTGAAGATGCCATACGCTTACGATTGTTTCCTTTTTCTTTGCAGGACAAAGCGAGGGACTGGCTCCAATCACTTCCACCTGGGAGTATCACTACGTGGGACGCGTTGGTTCAGGCTTTTCTTGCCAAATATTTCCCACCTGCAAAGACAGCTAAGTTGAGGACTGAAATTGGGACTTTTAAGCAAAAGGATGATGAACAATTGTTTGAAGCTTCGGAGCGATACAAGGAATTACTGAGGAAGTGCCCACAGCATGGCTATCCTGACTGGTTACAGATTCAATTGTTTTATAATGGTCTGAATGGTACTACTAAAACTATTTTGGATGTGATGTGGACTTTTCCTACCGCAAGCGCACGGGTCAAGTAATAATATAGTGAATGTAATTCGAATGTCGTCCTCTGGATTGGATTTTTAAGCAAATCAAGTATTGTGAATTATCTTGCTCAATTTTATTTAGGGATCAAAAAGTGATGAATAGATGATATGAAAACTAAATCAAAACAAGTAAAAAGTGTGGAAATTCAATTGGGAAAAACACTTAGGGAATTGATTTCGCCGATTTAGTCTAGGATTGATTTTAAGGATTAAGTTATTATGCACAATGAAATTATGAGCCTAAGACCCTTTTATCACAACTACCTCTCCCGAGTATAATTGATTCTCTTGCAAATTAATCTACTTGATATCCCTATCTAAGTTGGTTAACATGCAAGGCAATGAGATCTTTTGACCAATTCTAAAGTTAATCTAAAACCGTCACGAATTAGAAAGTAAACTTTAGTCATGCAATCTTGAGTAAGTCTATATTAAATCCCCTCTCCCGAGCAAGAATCAACACTTAAATCATCCAACTAATGGCCAATTAATTGAAAGCATTAAATCAAGATTACAAACATAATAACCATTGCACAACTTAAACCATAAATTCAATCCATAAACTTAATCAACTACATCAATCCCTAAGCTACAAGTTTAGCTACTCATGAATAGAATTACAAGCTCAACTAAACATGTAAAAGCCATAAAGTCTAGCTAAAGAAAGGAAAAGGGAAGGAAAAACTCAATGTAGGCCGAGACCGAGCATCCCCGTCACGATCCCCACGAACGATGGGTTGATTTCCCCCTTGCTCCCTTTGCTTCAGCCTTAATCCTCTCTGTTTCTGCTCTGTTTACGGCTCCAAGAAGTCCCAAAATTGAATCCCCCAAAAACCTAGCCGAAAAGAACTATAAATACTGATTTTTCGTCGTAGCGTCGAGACGCTATCCAGACAGCGTCTCGACGCGGCCTCTAATCACGCGTATTCTGGAAAGGAAATTACGCAGCGTCGAGACGCTAAGGTCGCAGCGTCTCGACGCTGTGACCTTTTTGCGCCTATTCTGATATGGAATGCCAGCGTCGAGACGCTCAAGGGATGGCGTCTCGACGCTGGTCAAATGTTGACCGAATGTTGACTTTTTTCTCTTTGATTCTTTTTCATTTCTTTGCATCTTTTCACGTCCCGAGCATCCGATTAACTCCAATATTGCGCTATAGCTCCAATCAACCATTTCCTACAAAATAAACAATAAAGTGCAATAAAATGGCCAATAATCATCAAAGACTAGCTAAATTAAATAAGTAAAGATAGCTAGCTATGCTCGCTATCAAATACCCCCAAACTTAAGCTTTTGCTAGTCCTCGAGCAAACTACAAATCAAACATACAATGGAAGAAAGGATGCAATAATCATGACTCAATCCTCAAGGCTCAAAAGTCAATAGTCAAGCAAGCAAGAGATATGCACACAAGGACCAATGAGGGAGACAAATTAAAATTTCTCCAAAATTAACTTGCATGAGCGAGATCTAACTCAACAAGATCAGACTCTACTAGCCCGGGATTGGATTATTAAACCCTCAGCTCATCTTCCCTCTACACTGGCACTAAGGTTTCACTAATGAGTTAATGGAACAAATTAGTTTGTTTTTCTCCATACTTAGGTGCTTTTAATTAACAATTGAATTAAGCATGTATATGTGGCACTAGCTTTCACACACCCATTGCAGGGACCCTTAACCTGAGTTTTCTCTGGTTGGCCTAACTGATCACAACAGGGGTAGCTCTTTTTGCCTTAATCTTTATTAACCATTGCATATTGCGCGCATAAGTCATGACTATTTTCTTTTTCAACAATAACAACAAGAATGATTTTTCGTTATGAACAAGATAAGCATATATTCTTTTCTTTTCTCCTAAGCAAGATCAAACATGCTAATTTGCAAAAAATTAACTCTTTAGCTCTACCCTACACCTATCTAGGTGACAACAAGCATATGAACCCAATAATTCGCTCCTAAGCATTCAAATCCAAATCTAGCCAAGACAAATACTCTACTCATGCAAGCCATCTCCTAGAAAAATTTTAAAAAGTCTCCCTTTTTGGGCACTCATGCTTACAACTCATCACAAGCTTGAAAATTGACAAGAAAGCCTATCCTAGGAAATCATAGTCATGCAAAAATAGCATCCAGAAAACAACCATATGCTCAATTCAAAGAAAGCTCAAAACTATGGCCCGAACTCAGATGCTCAAGGGCTCCACAACCATGCTACTCCACCTCCAAACTTAAAACATGCATTGTCCTCAATGTATAAAGAAAGTAAGGCATAAACAAGCATGAGAACAATAAAAGAATGAGAGGAGTGAATAATACTGGCCTGAATTGAGGATGACTTCTTGCTTGAAATCTTGAAAGCTTGAAAGCAAATGAGAGACAGAAAACAAGACCTACAACACAAAAACAAACAATGAATCAAAAGCAAACAGAAAAGCACAACTACACTTACTTGGGTTGCCTCCCATAAGCGCTTGTTTAACGTCATTAGCTCGACGTGCTGGTCGTGCTTCAAGGAGGCTTCTTTTCTGTGAATCCAACAGTGGTGCTCTTTCTTGCACCTTTCTTGTAGCCCATGAAAAGCACGTCCGAGTGTCCCTTAGAGTCTTCAACTGCTTTAAATATTTCTTTGTCATTCCTGACTCTTACAGTGAGCTCCCTGCGCTCAATATCAATAATCACTCGCCCAGTGGCGAGGAATGGTCTTCCTAATATGACAGGCATCGAAGGATTTTCTATCATGTTCATAACATATAAATCAATAGGGAAGAAAAATCTACCTACTCTGATTAAGACATTTTCTACAATGCCAACTGGTCTAACCACAGACTGATCAGCCAATTGGAGCTTTACAGGAGTAGATTTAATCTCACCTATGTCTAACTTTTTGCACAGAGATAGAGGGATGATATTGATGCTGGCACCTAAATCACATAATGCTCTGAAAGAATAAGTACCAAAGCTACAAGGAACAGAAAAACTCCCTGGATCTGCTACTTTTTCAGGTACTTTCTGTTGTACTCTGGTGCTGCATGTGGAAGCAAGGTATACAGTGTCAACCTTCTTTTCTTTTCGCTTCTTTGCTAACCACTCCTTCATGAACCTGTTATACTGAGGCATCTCTAATGCCTCTGCAAAAGGAATATTAATGTTCAGATTCATAAAAGCATTCATAAACTTGTCAAACTGAACCTGATTGTTCTTTTTCTTCTTTTTCTTTTTCTTTTCCTTGGGAACCATCAGTGCGGGAGAAGGAATAGGAGGCTCAAGGTTAGGCTTTTCAGCCTCATCTGCTGATGTGTCCTCCTCAGCTTCCCCTGTGGGCGTTTCATAATCCTCAGACTCAGGCTCCTCTTCAGCTTCCTCCTGATGTACAGTGATTGCCTTACAGTACTCCATCTGAGTTTTCTCCTGCTCAGCTGGGGCCTTACCTTTATTCATGGTACTTACAACACTTACCAACTGTCCCAGCTGAGTCTCAATATTCTTGATGGCAGCACCGTGGCCATTCACCGTGGTGTTGATGGCAAAGACTGCCTCCTCCAATTTAGTTGTCCTGTTACTAGACTCTGCAATGAAAGCTCCAACAAGATCTTCTAACTTTTTATTTTCTTGAGTTTGAGGGGCAAACCCAGGAGGATTAAGAACATTCTTAGTATTTGCATAAGAAAAATTTTCATGGTTCCTATTGTTAGGGTGATAATGTGTAGGTGTAACATTATTATTATATCCCCTAAAATTAGAATTTGATACATACTGAACCTGTTCAATGGTCTCCTCCTGAGGTCTAGATGCCAAAGCAGCAGCTGATTCAATTGATTGTGCACTCCCTGTACCTGAAAATTTCATAAAAGCATTAGCAAGGGAAGTCATCTGGGCCTGGAGTGCACTTACTTTATCAACCTCAAACACTCCAGCAGCAATCTTTTTGGGTGTAGACCGCTCAGATGGCCACTGATAGCTGTTTGTGGCCATATCCTCTAAAAGTATGTGAGCATTTTCCACGGTCTTGGACAACAGAGTCCCACCTGCAGCTGCATCAACAATCGTTTTCGTACTAGGAGTTAAACCATTATAAAACAATTGAACCTGGAGCCAGTCGGGGTAGCCATGCTGAGGGCACTTCCTCAGTAGCTCTTTAAATCGCTCCCAAGCTTCGAACAGCTGCTCATCATATTGTTGTTGGAATGTCCCAATCTCGGTCCTCAGCTTGACCGTCTTTGCAGGAGGGAAAAATTTCTTTAAAAAGGCCTGGACCAAAGCATCCCAGGTGGTGATGCTCCTAGGGGGAATGGACTGCAACCAATCTCGTGCTTTATCCTGCAAAGAAAAGGGAAATAAACGTAAGCGAATAGCATCCTCAGACACTCCATTAATTTTTACCGTCCCACAAATATCCAAAAATGATTTAAGATGAGAATTTGGATCCTCGGTGGGCGATCCTCTGTATGCACAGTCTCGGGCCATCTGAATGAGACCGGTCTTCAGCTCAAAGTTGTTGGCATTGATCGGAGCATAGACAATCCCCGATTGTTGCCCCTGAAACACGGGCTGAAAGTAGTCTCTAATAGGCCTAGGCTCCTCAGGTATATTTTGGTCAGCCATTTGAACAATTTCTCTATTTTCTCTTCGAATCCTATGAATTGTTTTCTCGATCTCGGGATCCAAAGGTGCCAAAATCAAATCTTTATTACTTCGCATATAAAATCAAAACTACCCTAAAAAGGAAAGAAAACAAATAAGGAAAGAAAATAAAGAAAAGAAAACAACTAATCTAAATATGGAAAATATAATCTAGAAAAGGAAACAAAATAGCCTAATATGGAATGCAAAATAAATATGGCAAAACACAAATAAGGAATCTAACAAATAAGGAAAAACTAATCTAAAAAGGAAAGAAAACACTAAAAAGGAAAAAGAATCTATCTATGGAAAAAAAAATCAAACAACCTAAACTAAAAAAAACAAATATGGAAAGAAAAACAAATAAGAAAAAAAATGCAAACAACCTAGAAAAGTAAAAATACACCCTAAATTAAGATCAAACAATTTTTTCACAATATCAATCTAGCTAAATGTGCCAATCCCCGGCAACGGCGCCAAAAACTTGATGTGGACTTTTCCTACCGCAAGCGCACGGGTCAAGTAATAATATAGTGAATGTAATTCGAATGTCGTCCTCTGGATTGGATTTTTAAGCAAATCAAGTATTGTGAATTATCTTGCTCAATTTTATTTAGGGATCAAAAAGTGATGAATAGATGATATGAAAACTAAATCAAAACAAGTAAAAAGTGTGGAAATTCAATTGGGAAAAACACTTAGGGAATTGATTTCGCCGATTTAGTCTAGGATTGATTTTAAGGATTAAGTTATTATGCACAATGAAATTATGAGCCTAAGACCCTTTTATCACAACTACCTCTCCCGAGTATAATTGATTCTCTTGCAAATTAATCTACTTGATATCCCTATCTAAGTTGGTTAACATGCAAGGCAATGAGATCTTTTGACCAATTCTAAAGTTAATCTAAAACCGTCACGAATTAGAAAGTAAACTTTAGTCATGCAATCTTGAGTAAGTCTATATTAAATCCCCTCTCCCGAGCAAGAATCAACACTTAAATCATCTAACTAATGGCCAATTAATTGAAAGCATTAAATCAAGATTACAAACATAATAACCATTGCACAACTTAAACCATAAATTCAATCCATAAACTTAATCAACTACATCAATCCCTAAGCTACAAGTTTAGCTACTCATGAATAGAATTACAAGCTCAACTAAACATGTAAAAGCCATAAAGTCTAGCTAAAGAAAGGAAAAGGGAAGGAAAAACTCAATGTAGGCCGAGACCGAGCGTCCCCGTCACGATCCCCACGAACGATGGGTTGATTTCCCCCTTGCTCCCTTTGCTTCAGCCTTAATCCTCTCTGTTTCTGCTCTGTTTACGGCTCCAAGAAGTCCCAAAATTGAATCCCCCAAAAACCTAGCCGAAAAGAACTATAAATACTGATTTTTCGTCGTAGCGTCGAGACACTATCCAGACAGCGTCTCGACGCTGCCTCTAATCACGCGTATTCTGGAAAGGAAATTACACAGCGTCGAGACGCTAAGGTCGCAGCGTCGAGACGCTAAGGTCGCAGCGTCGAGACGCTGTGACCTTTTTGCGCCTATTCTGATATGGAATGCCAGCGTCGAGACGCTCAAGGGATGGCGTCTCGACGCTGGTCAAATGTTGACCGAATGTTGACTTTTTTCTCTTTGATTCTTTTTCATTTCTTTGCATCTTTTCATGTCCCGAGCATCCGATTAACTCCAATATTGCGCTATAGCTCCAATCAACCATTTCCTACAAAATAAACAATAAAGTGCAATAAAATGGCCAATAATCATCAAAGACTAGCTAAATTAAATAAGTAAAGATAGCTAGCTATGCTCGCTATCAGGATGCAGCTGCAGGAGGCACTTTACTTTCTAAAACTGTGGAGAATGCTCGTACCTTGCTAGAGGACATGGCCACAAACAGTTATCAGTGGCCTTCTGAACATTCATCTTCTAGAACTGTAGCTGGGATTCATGAGATAGATAATGTCTCAGCTTTACAAGCTCAAATGCACTCTTTGGCTAATGCTTTTCTGAAATTCTCTGCTACAGGGAATTCACAATCCATTTAGTCAGTTGCAGCAGCTGAGGCATCCCAATTTTTCGATGATTCAAACATAGAGCAGGCACAGTATGTGAACAACAGAAATTCTGGCTTTAGAGGTAACCAAAATTCTTTACCTACTCATTATCATCCAGGGCTTAGCAATCATGAAAATTTTTCCTATGCCAATAATAAAAATGTCTTGCAACCACCTCCTGGATTTATGTCTGCACCTGCACCACAAGAAAAGAAATCGAACTTAGAGGACTTAGTTGGTCAATTTATTAATGAGTCTAGGTCTAGGACTAATCAGATTGAGAACATGCTAGACACTGTTAGTAGCACTGTTAATAGTCATGGGACAGCCATTAAAAACATGGAAGTTCAAATTAGTCAAATTGCATCTTCCTTGAATGCCATGCAAAAAGGTAAGTTCCCTAGTGACACTGAGGTAAATCCACGAGAGCACTATAAAGCTATTACTTTGAGGAGTGGGAAGCAGCTTGAGGTTCCAGAAAAGCAGCATGTTGAGGATCCTATCATTAGTGAGGAAAAGGAGATTGAAGCACAGACCGAAAAGGGAGCAGCATCGACTTCTAAGACTGAAAAGTCTACTTGTTCTACTCTTCCTACTCATTCTACTTCTATTCCCTATCCTCAACGGTTTCAAAAGAAAAAGATTGATGCTCAGTTCGCTAAATTTCTGGATATTTTTAAGAAACTCCATATTAACATTCCTTTTGCAGATGCTTTAGAACAGATGCCTAACTATGTTAAGTTCATGAAAGAAATAATGACCAAAAAGAGGAAGTTAGAGGCTTATGAAACTGTAAATCTCACCGAGGAGTGTAGTGCCATATTACAGAGAAAGTTACCTCAGAAACTGAAAGATCCAGGGAGTTTTACTATTCCTTGCACTATTGGTAGTTCTTCTTTTAATAAAGCATTATGTGATCTTGGTGCTAGTATTAATTTGATGCCTCTGTCTGTGTTTAGAAAGTTAGGTCTTGGAGAGGTACAGCCTACTACTATTTCTTTGCAGTTGGCTGACAGATCGATGACATATCCTAGAGGTGTGATAGAAGATGTTTTAATTAAAGTTGACAAATTTATCTTTCCCGCAGATTTCGTGGTTTTAGACATGGAGGAGGATGCTGAGATTCCCATTATTTTGGGTAGACCATTCCTTGCCACGGGACGAGCCTTGATTGATGTGCAGCAGGGTAAGCTAACCTTGAGGGTCAACGAAGAAGAGGTAGTTTTCAACATTTATCGATCCATGAAATATCCAGATGAGGTTAGTACATGCCATAGGATAGATATTGTTGATGCTACTATTGCTGAGATTAGGGATGTTGTTATGCCTGCTGATCCTCTGAAAATAAGCATGTTAGATCTAGCTGTTGAGCATTTAGGTGACTTAGACCAGGATATTGCTTTCTTCTGTGATGCTTTGAATAATTTACCTGTTGAGCGAAAAATGAAATGCAAGGTCATGGAATTAACTGCTACGGATGATGTTCCTATTAAAGTTTCTGCACCTGAGTTGAAACAATTACCTGCACATCTTAGATACGCTTTCTTAGGTGAGTCATCCACGTTTCCTGTTATTATATCTGCTTCTCTGAATAAAGTAGAGGAAGAAAAATTGTTGAGAGTGCTGCGTGATCATAAATCTGCTTTAGGGTGGTCCATAGCTGATATAAAAGGTATTAGTCCATCCATAGTCATGCATAAAATCTTAATGGAGGATACCTTTACCCCATCAGTTCAACCTCAGAGACGTTTGAACCCAGCCATGAAAGATGTGGTAAAAGCTGAGGTATTAAAACTTTTAAATGCAGGGATTATTTATGCCATATCTGATAGTTCTTGGGTGAGTCCTGTGCAGGTTGTTCCAAAAAAGGGAGGGATGACTGTAGTTAAAAATGAAAAGAATGAATTCATCTCCACTAGGACTGTGACTGGGTGGAGAGTTTGTATTGACTACAGGAAGTTGAATAATGCTACTAGAAAAGATCATTTTCCTCTTCCTTTTATTGATCAGATGCTTGATAGACTTGCAGGTTATCCTTACTATTGTTTTCTTGATGGTTATTCAGGTTACAATCAAATTGCTATTGCCCCTGAAGACCAAGAGAAAACGACATTCACATGTCCTTATGGTACCTTTGCCTTTAGGCGAATGCCATTTGGGTTGTGTAATGCTCCTGCTACATTCCAACGCTGCATGATGGCCATTTTTGCTGACATGGTGGAGGAGATTATGGAGGTCTTCATGGATGATTTCTCTGTGTTTGGTTCTTCTTTTGATGCTTGTTTACATAATCTTTCTCTTGTTTTGCAGCGTTGTCAAGAAACTAACCTTGTTTTAAACTGGGAAAAGTGCCATTTCATGGTAACTGAAGGTATAGTTTTAGGACACAAAGTATCTGAGAAGGGTCTAGAGGTGGAAAGAGCCAATATAGCGGCCATTGAACAACTTCTTCCTCCTACGAATGTAAAGGGAGTCCGAAGCTTTCTAGGACATGCAGGGTTTTACAAGCGTTTTATTAAAGATTTTTCGAAAATTGTTAAACCCTTGTGTAATTTGCTTGAAAAGGACTCTGCTTTTGTTTTCTCTGATGAATGTCTGCTAGCATTTAATTTGTTGAAAGATAGGTTGACTACTGCTCCTATTATTGTTGTACCTGATTGGAGTCAACCTTTTGAAATTATGTGTGATGCTAGTGATTATGCTGTAGGGGCAGTATTAGGACAGAGACGTGATAAATTTTTCAGGGCCGTTTATTATGCAAGTAGAACTCTGGACAATGCACAGCAAAACTACACTACCACTGAAAAAGAAATGCTTGCTGTAGTTTTTGCTTTTGATAAATTTAGACCTTATCTGTTAGGGACTAAAGTTATTGTGCATACTGACCATGCAGCTCTCAGGTATTTGTTTGATAAAAAGGATGCCAAACCTCGTTTGATTCGATGGATTCTATTATTGCAGGAATTTGATTTTGATGTGAAAGCCAGGCGAGGTTGTGAGAATGTAGTAGCTGACCATCTGTCTAGAATTGAACAGGACACTACTTTGAAAGCACTTCCTATTGCTGAAGAATTTCCAGATGAAAGGCTTTAAAAGGTGGAGTCTACTTTACCTTGGTTCGCTGACTTTGTGAATTTCCTTGCAGGTGGTGTGCTCCCTCCAGATCTTAATTCCCATCAAAAGAGGAAATTTCTTCATGATGTAAGATTTTATTTGTGGGATGATCCATGCTTGTTTAAAATTTGTTCAGATCAGATGATTCGCAGGTGTGTTCCCACAGAGGATGTAGTTAAGATTTTGCATGATTGTCATTCCTCACCATATGGTGGGCACTTTGGTCCCACACGTACTGCTGCTAAGGTATTACAATCTGGTTTTTATTGGCCTACGATATTTAAGGATTGTTATACTTTTGTTAAGTCATGTGACCGGTGCCAACGTACAGGTAATATTTCTAGGCATCATGAATTACCTCTGACCCCTATTGTTGAAATTGAATTATTTGATGTTTGGGGGATAGACTTTATGGGACCTTTTCCTTCTTCGCATGGTTATTTATATATCTTGTTGGCTGTGGACTATGTATCTAAGTGGGTAGAGGCTGTGGCTACGAAAACTAATGATGCTCGTGTAGTCTTAAATTTTTTGCATAAAAATATCTTTACACGATTTGGCACACCACGAGCGATCATTAGTGATGAAGGCTCACATTTCTGTAATAAATTGTTTAATTCTTTGCTTGCTAAGTATGGTGTTAAACATAAAATTTCTTTAGCCTATCATCCGCAGAGAAATGGTTTAGCTGAGGTCTCTAACCGAGAAATTAAGCAGATTTTAGAAAAGACAGTTAACATTAACAGGAAGGATTGGGCCCTTAAGTTAGATGATGCTCTTTGGGCCTATCGCACTGCTTTTAAAACTCCAATTGGTATGTCACCATATCGCTTGGTTTTTGGTAAGGCATGTCATTTACCTGTGGAATTGGAGCATAGAGCATACTGGGCCATAAAAAAATTGAATTTCAACTTGGCCAAAGCAGGGGAACAAAGATTACTCCAACTCAATGAGATGGAGGAATTTCGATCTCAAGCGTATGAGAATGCAAAAATCTACAAGGAGCGAACCACTCGATGGCACGATCAACGAATTCAGAATAGACCCTTAAAGCCTGGACAATAAGTTCTTTTATTTAACTCTCGTTTGCGTTTGTTTCCAGGCAAATTAAAATCTCGTTGGTCAGGTCCTTTTACTATCAAGGAGGTGTTTCCACATGGAGCAGTTGAGTTGCAGGCCAGCGATGGGCGATCTTTTAAAGTGAATGGGCAGCGCGTTAAACTCTACTTTGGATCAGAAGAGCGACACATTGATAACGTCGAGCTCACTGACCCACAGTAGTCATACCATAGCATGTCGAGCTAACGACGTTAAACAAGCGCTTTTGGGAGGCAACCCAAGTGTTTTTCTTCTTTTTATTTTTATTTTGATTTCTTTAGATTTGATTCTTTTATTTTTATTTTTATTTTTATTTTTATTTTCTTCTCACTTTTTCTTTCTTTTTGATGCAGGTGAAGCCTTATTTTTATTGAAGAAAAGAAAAGAGAAGAAAAGGAAAAAAAAAAATAAGAAAAAAAAAATAAAAATAATAAAAATAAAAAAAATAATAATAATAATAATAACTGCTGGGATTTATTTTGAAAAAAAAAATGAAAAAGAAAATTATAATAAAAAAAGGCGAAAACGCGCGTTTTTGGGCTAAAAAGGCGACAGCGTCGCGACGCTGTGGCCCTTAGCGTCGCGACGCTATCGCGATTCTGGAACTAAAAATTCCAGAATCACATAACAGAGGGTTTTCAACCTTTTCTTCAAACCCTAGCCGCCTAAGTTGTTATTCCCTTCATTTTTTCTCGATTCTTAGTGGTCTTCATCAAATTTCTTGCTTAAACTTTCAGATTTGGTCTTCTTCTTCCCAAGTTTGCAGCATTTTCGGTTCGAGGTTGCCGTGGGTTTCTTAATTTTCGGATTTTCGCGGATATGCAGCAAGTTTGGGCGAGTTTTGGACCATTCTAGTTCGTGGGTATCGAGTTTTGGTGAGTCTTCCGGCGGTTTCAGCTCGTTTTTGGCCGTGAATCAGCCGAATCTCGCCGTTTCTCACTGTGGGTTGCAAAGTTTCAGGATTTTCTACATTGTTGGGGCGATTTCTTCAGCATTTTGGCCGTGGGTAGTGCATTGTTGGTATTGTTCTTTGAATTTCAGCCCCATTCTTGCTTTAGATTCATGATTAAGTTGATTTAGAAGTTCGAATACTTGATTTTGGGGCTATTGGAGTCTATGTTTTGAGATTATTGGGTGTTTGACTGAATTTAGAGAACTCGTAGCTGCTGATTTTTGTTTATTTGAACCTGTATTCGCTGCTGTGTTGTTGATTTTTGGTGTCTTGGAGCGTAGAATTATTTGGGTTTTCTGTTGTACATCATTTTGTTGGTTGTAGTACGCTCTTGTGCATTATTTAGAGCTTGTGGACTCATTTGCTGCTGTTTGTACATTATATCTGAGGCGGACGGGCTATTTTTGTAGTTGGTGGCTGTGTTTTTGTTGCTTTAGGACTGTTTCGAGCTTACTTTCTCACCTAGATTTTTCGTATTCTTCCCTTTTAACACCATGAACAAAAGATCTAGGAGACACGCTGCCGCTTCCTCTTCCTCTTCTGCTCCTTTTGACCCTGCTAGGTTTATAAGTAGAGAAGCAGAAGAAAGATTTGAAAAATATGTTGAGAATAGAAACTTTATTCCTGAGCGCGGCTTCAGCCCTAACCCTGAGGTGCAACTGTTCACACGTAACTTCGGAGATGGAGACACGTGGAATAAACAATATGCTTGTATTAATATTTATATGCGTGTGGATGTAGAATCTCTAATGTTTGTCCTCTGATTCTCTCTCTTGTGTGTGGAAGTGTCTCACTCGAGGGCTGGAACGCTTGATCTCGAGTCTGAAGCTTTAATGGATTCTTGGATCTTGAAGTCTTCCGATCTTGAAGGAGTCTTCAATCTTCAAGAAGTGTTCAGCACTTTGAAACTTGTGGATTTCAAGGAGTCTTCAGTCTTCAGTCTTCAATCTTGATGAAGTTTTCTCTGAATTCTCTGACTCTGGCTTGGAGCTTCCAAATTCTGACCTTAAAATGACTGGTGGCCTCCTCTATTTATAGAGTTTGATGGCCATCATATGGGCTTGGGCTTTGGGCCCAACCTCTGGGCTTAGGCTATATTTGGGCTTTAATCCAACTCATTTTTTTAATAAAATTGGATTATTTTAATTTAGCCCAATTTCTTCAATGATCTCGCGTCACATTAGTCTCGGGTCCAATTGCCACGTGGCATAATTTGATTGGACTCGGCTTATGTCATCTGATGGATCAATAATAGACAAGTGGCATTGTTTGATTCGCCGAATTAATTTAATTTAGGGACACGTGTAAATTTGTAATTGGTCCCAAATTTATTTTATCATTAATTCAAATTAATGACGTGACAATTTGTGATTGGTCAAAATTTATCTATCAACAAATGCCCCCTTTTCGAGATTTAGGCACAAATTATGTGTGGATGAATCTCGAAAATAAATTATTTGGAATCAAAATTTTTTTTTAAATTTTGACTCCGTTTGATGTGTCAATCAAAATATGAAGTTTGGTCAAAATTTTGATTGATTTTTTTTTTTTTTTTTACACATCTGTTATGCCGATTTAACCAAAATTCAATATTTTTTTTTTAAAAACGAAATTTTGATCTTGCTTGGCGATAGGTTGTAACTTAAATCTCAAAAGAATTTGAGTTTGAGTAATGTCCAAATTCTAACTTAATTGTGATTACACCCAAATTATCTTGAGATAAACTCAACTCCATGTTAGAGAATTTGGAATAAGGCTTGATTGAGGTAAATATTAAATTCCATCCAAACTTTGGTTAAAGGAATGAAATTTTAATATCCCCTCACAAATTTAATTTGGATGAGTTATAACCTAATTCAATTTAATTCAAATATTTGAAACATACCCAAATTATCTTTTGATTTAAAATTGGACTAATTTAAACTTATCTTTCAAATTAACTTGAATTAAAATATGATTTTAACCATAATTCCTATCTTAATAAGGATTCCGAAGATATGATTTGGGTTAGTCCAAATCAAATTAGGATTTGGAACCAAAATCCAGCCCTATAAATTAGAGAGATTATACCTCCTTTTTTTTTAAAGTCTTCCCTACTAAGGTACGTTCTTTTTCTTTATTGCACCTTCCTTATATATATTTTTACTCTACTTTCCTTCTTGACACCTTTTTTTTCTTGTTTAGGATCGGTCAGCACTGCGCACCAACCCTCTAAAGAAAATTCTTCTCCAAGGTTTCTTTTTTTTTTAAATTCTTGTTATCACCCCCCATTGTTTGCTGCGTTTTTTTCTAGAGAGAGAACAAGAAAAAAAAAAGAATGGGAGATGAGAAAGAGAGTAGAATGGGGGAGAGAGAAGGGGGGAATGGAGTAGGCACGGTCTTTTAACCTTTTTTTTTTCTTTTCTCTTTTTTTTTTAAACTCAAATTTTGCTTTTCAAATTATCATTATATTTTTCGGTGAGAAAAACGTGTACAGCCACTTCCCTTTTCAATTTAAATTTTAGTTTTTTTTTTTATCTTTTGTTTTCTTTTATTATTTTTTTTTTATCTTTTCCTTTTTTTTTTTTTAACTTTCATTTTTTTCTTTTCTAGTTTCTTTAATCTTTTTCTTTTTTTTGGAATTTTTATCTATGCACACTTTTGGCTCTCTTTTTTTTTCTTTTAATTGGTAACTTGATAAACTTTCACTTTTTTTTTTTTTTGCTAATTACTCCTTTCTTTCTTTACAGGTCTTGGAATTAACAAACTTATTTGAGGGTCTCCTTGAACGCAACATCAACCTTTGTCCACCACTTGAAAGGTATATACATATTCAATTTTTTTTTTTTTTTTTTTTGAATATGCATATATATTCCATGTGTGTTCTTATCGGATGTTGTGCATATGAACTGCTTTGATTGTATCATATACTTTCTTTTATCTCCTTCTTTTTTTATTATTATTGCAATTTGTTTCTTTCTTGCTTGAATGTGTAAACATCGTGCAACAGTCGTCACCAAATTCAGTTGCAGTGATTCACTCCTGCTAGACCAGTCCCCATTTTATTGGGTGATCTGAGTAACCTGCAGGGGTAGTCACCAGATTCGCCTACAGTGATGCACTCCTGCTAGACCAGTCCCCATTTTATTGGGTGATCTGAGTAACCTGCAGGGGTAGTCACCAGATTCGCCTACAGTGATGCACTCCTGCTAGACCAGTCCCCATTTTATTGGGTGATCTGAGTAACCTGCAGGGGTAGTCACCAGATTCGCCTACAGTGATGCACTCCTGCTAGACCAGTCCCCATTTTATTGGGTGATCTGAGTAACCTGCAGGGGTAGTCACCAGATTTGCCTACAGTGATGCACTCCTGCTAGACCAGTCCCCATTTTATTGGGTGATCTGAGTAACCTGCAGGGGTAGTCACCAGATTCGCCTACAGTGATGCACTCCTGCTAGACCAGTCCCCATTTTATTGGGTGATCTGAGTAACCTGCAGGGGTAGTTACCAGATTTGCCTACAGCGATGCACTCCTGCTAGACCAGTCCCCATTTTATTGGGTGATCTGAGTAACCTGCAGGGGTAGTTACCAGATTTGCCTACAGCGATGCACTCCTGCTAGACCAGTCCCCATTTTATTGGGTGATCTGAGTAACTTGCAGGGGTAGTCACCAGATTCGCCTACAGTGATGCACTCCTGCTAGACCAGTCCCCATTTTATTGGGTGATCTGAGTAACCTGCAGGGGTAGTCACCAGATTCGCCTACAGTGATGCACTCCTGCTAGACCAGTCCCCATTTTATTGGGTGATCTGAGTAACCTGCAGGGGTAGTCACCAGATTTGCCTACAGTGATGCACTCTTGGTAGACCAGTCGTTTTGATGACTATAGTGTCTTATAGGGTTGGTTATATATATTTTTTTTTATGATTGATTATTCATGCATCACTTTCTTGCCTTCATAACTTCTTGGATAAGATTGACATTTTTTTTTTTTTGTGTAGAAAAACTTATCTCCATCATGGTGTATTTTACTGAGCACCCTGATCCTGAGAAAAACTGCTTAGTCATCTTGAAGGACAAAGATCAGCCTGTTGAAAATGGCGTTATACTTCCTGTAGGAGAGACAATATGCGGTAATTTTAGGGGATCACAACATTGCCTGAATAATTCAACCTCTTTGTCTAGATGGTCAGAAGAAAGACTTTTGAGTCACGACTCTTCATTGAAGGCGTGGTTTTTAGAGTCTCCAATTCATAGCAAGGTGCCGGGCGAAAATCCAGAATCAACTTTAGGTCGTCGAATTATTGGAGACGAACAAGTTCGTTGGGGTAATTCAATAAGAATTCATGGAGAATTCTTTTATATACCTGATTATTGGGAATGGTTAGAGGTCGTAATTTCTTTAAATACGCCGATACTGAAGAAGGCTTGCTTGTTTGATGCTGTAATGGCTTCCCTATACACTTATGACCGCAATAATGATATAATTCGAGCTTTTTGTGAAGCATGGTGTCCATCCACAAATACACTTCATACATCATCAGGAGAGTTGTCTATCTCTCTATGGGACATGTGGAGATTAGGAGGTCTTTCCATCAAGGGTAGGTTTTATGATGAAGTTGTTCCTTGTTGTAAGGAATTATTAGGTTCGCCTGATCGAAAGGATGAAGATTGCCCAAAAGTTTGTGAGTACCTTTTTGCTGCGTACTATCACATTGCATCTCAACAACGCGATTGCCTTCAAATTCCTATCAAATCGTGGATTTCTTTCTGGTTTAAAGGAGATTCGAAATATGAAAAACCTCCTTCCCGAAAGCCGAAGAAGACTTCTCGTCCACGTCAGACCCATAATCCGAATGGAGCTCCTACCAAGCGTCACAGCTGGTCCGAAAAAGAAATGGACTTATTTTGCATGTTGGGCGTAGAAGATGAACTGAAAGATAAGACATACTTGGCTGCCTTTCTTTCTTGTTGGTTGTGCGCATTTGTATTTCCCGATCAACGTGCTTCTCTTCGTCCAGAAGTTTTTAAAGTCGCCAGTCTTATGGCTGAAGGTTACGTTTTCAGTCTTGCTGTTCCTGTTTTGGCCAATATTTATCATGGACTCGGCCAGATTCACAGTGCATCTCCTTCTGCTGGATTTTCAAAGGCTTGTTTTCCTTTGCACTATGTCCATGCTTGGCTGGCTTATTATTTTAACACGCATTACAAAGTCCCAGCACCTGTCATTGGCCCAATGATGGTTGAGTTTTCTGGCGAGGGTGGGGCTAAGTACTTTAACGATTTTGAAGCCCGTGTACATATTCACAAAGGTAAATATGTGTCATGGTATGCGAGTCTTCAAGCCAGAAATACAGGCGAGCTTTTGAAAGATGACGGGAAATTATCGTTTTGGCTTTCTTCATTCTTCATAAGCATTCGGTCGTGTTTCTTTTCTTCACGCTGTGGATCGTTGATGGTTATTGAAGCTTATAGTCCTTGTCGATTTAGTCGACAATTTGGATTCTATCAAGACATACCGGATGACTTGAGTAAAGAAATTCCTGAGGCAAATTTAGCGAATGTGTTTCGTCTTTGGAGGATATGCACTCAAAGAGGAACATTATCCCAAGTATACCTTCCTGCTCGTGCAACGAAACCACACACTCAGGTTACTCAACGCTACAGAAGTTGGTGGTTAGCCAAGCATGGGAATTATCTTGAAGAAGGCATACAAAAGTTGGCGGACAGCGCTTCTCCTCTTCCCTCTAAGCCAAAATTTCCTAAAAAGGTTGGTAATGACAACGGAGGCAAAAGGATTCGCATGTTTGAACCTGGTGAATTTTGCTCCAAGGATAATGATGGTAGTCAGAGCAGTAGCGACGATCATCATTGGAAAAGGTCTAAAAAGTCCAAACAACCATCAGTATGTGAAGATGAATATTTTGATGGAATCCCTAGCTCATCACAATTTCCTGAACTCCCTACACCACTGGTAAGTTTTTTTTTCTCTTCATTATAATATTTTACTATTATTATTATCATCATTGCTTCCCCCTTTTCTTTGCAGTCACCCTTAAATGATCCCCTTATAGAAGTCGAAGGGCATCATAGTCCTCCTTCTTTTGTGAGTCCAGACGTTTTTGACTCTGTAGCTGCGCGTGTGGGCAATTCCAAAGCGCCAACGGATAGAGTCGTGATTCAATCTTGTCATCCTGTAATTGATGAAATTCCTGAACAAAAGAAGACAACGACTCATGCAGCTGCGTCTGAGATCTCTGATTACTGTGCTGACGATGTTATTTCCAACTATAGGAAACAGTCTGCCCTTGCCCTGTGGGAGAGCATACACCCGAAGATCATACGCGCTCCGTTCGACAAAATACCTCGCCTTAAACAAGAGGCAGTCAAAATATTTCATACAATTTCTGAGATTCGTGTACCCAGCTTGGATTCTCTTAAAGAAATTGTAAGTGCGTATTTCAAGAAGGTAGAGAAGTATAACCAGCTGCAGTCGTCATTTTCTTCTCAATTAACCTTGGAGAGTAAGAATCGCCAACTGGAAGAGACTAGGTTTAGCTTGGAGAAGATACTATACAGTGAAAGTGAACTACTCACTGCGAAAGGTTCACTTCAGCAACAACATCTGCAAGCATTGCGAGAAGAAGAAGAATTGGAAGCTAGGCTTGAAACTGTGAAAGCTAAGCGAGTTGAGATTTCTAAGTCGATTATCGAGAATGAGGATCTTTTACAACAAAATCAACTCGAGGCTTCCAAACTGCGAGGGACTATAAGTAGTATTGAAGATGCCCCTGTTCTTACTGATGCTGATGCTAAAACTCTGACAATACTTCGTGGAATGTTGGAAGATGCACAAGAAGAGTTGAAGAACTACAAGTGGATGCCGTGATCAGACTTCAATTTCTTTTTGTAGCAACTTTTTTTTTATTATTTTTTTTTTTTTGATATCGAAGATGTATCCCTTTTTTTTTGTAATAGGAAAACTTTGTCATTCAATATCAGACTTGTTTCTCATCATAATTCACTTACCATTTTGTTGTATTATAGAATGAATTTTCTTTTTTTTTTTACCAACATGGGATAATGATTTTTTTTATTTTAGCCCGTCTTTGTCAACTATCTTGTATGCTCCATTTGTGTAGACTTCTTTCACGACGTAGGGTCCATCCCATTTAGGTGTGAATTTGTTCCCTGTATGTTGTGTCGTGATGATGGGTCTTCGAACAGCAAGTACAAGATCACCCACTTGAAATGATCGAAGCTTCACATTCTTGTCAAAGGCTTTAGACATTCGTGCTTGGTAGCATTCCAACGCTTGTTGAGCCTCTAACCTTCTTTCATCAAGTGCTTCTAACTCTTGAAGGCGCAACCTAGCATTATCTTCCGTTGTCAACCCTTCTTGGACAGCCATCCTTAATGAGGGAATCTCTTTTTCTAACGGGAGCACAGCTTCTACCCCATAGACGAGAGAATAAGGTGTGACCCCTGTAGGAGTGCGATGAGTAGTTCGGTAAGCCCACAACACTTCACCGATCTTTTCTTGCCAATCTCTCTTTGTCTTGGAGACTACTTTCTTCAATAAGTTACACAACGTCTTATTGAACGCCTCTGCCAACCCATTTTCCGCGGCATTGTACATAGAGGACTTGTATTGCTTGAAGTTAAACTTCTCACACAACTTGTCCATTAGGCCGTTGGAGAATTGTCTTCCATTATCTGTCACAATACGATGAGGGATACCGTACCGATAGATTATATGAGTTCGGACAAAATCCACAACATTTTCCTTCTTGGCTTCTTTCAACGCGACAGCTTCAGCCCATCTTGAGAAGTAATCCGTCCCTGCAAGAATGTAAGAATGTCCTGCTGAAGACTTGGGTGTTATAGGGCCAACAAGGTCAAGTCCCCAAGCTTCAAAAGGCCATGAAGCTACAGTCGGATGAAGAGGCTCCGGTGGCTGATGTATGAAATTGGCATGAAACTGGCAAGCTTCGCATTTTTTGGCGTACTGCATTGAATCTTGAATCATCGTAGGCCAATAATACCCCATTCTTTTTAACTGGAACTGGAGTTTTGGACCCGACTGGTGGGCGCCACAAACACCTGAATGTGCCTCTTCTAATGCCTTCATTGCTTCTTCCTTTCCAAGGCATCGAAGGAAGAGTCCCTCATAAGAACGACGATAAAGGATCTCCTTGTAGTAGATAAATCAGGCGCCTCTTCTTCGTATATCGGCCCTACGTCTGGGATCTGCGGGCAGTCTTCCATGTTGAAGATAATCTATAATGGGCTGCCGCCAGTCCTCCTCTTCAATTGCATAAACAGAGATCATATTTGCCTCTTGACCTTCATCTTTTATTAGCGGCACAATCCACCTCTGGCAAAGTGAGATGTTCATTGACATATCCTCTGGGATTGTTAGGGCAGTCGCTAAATTTGCTAGAGCATCTGCCTTTTTATTTTCTGATCTCGGAACATGCTCCAGTACTATACTTTCGAACCTTTCTAGCAGTTGCCTTGCATAGATGAAATAAGGCTTCAAGTCTTTATGCTTCACTTCATACTGGAGTAAGAGTTGACTAACGACCAACTTTGAATCGCCATAGACCTCTATATATGTTATGCCAATTTCCAAGGCCATTTGGAGGCCAATTATCAGCGCTTGATATTCAGCCACATTGTTTGAGCATAGTTCACCAAGCATGAAGCTG
The DNA here is from genome assembly GCA_017139565.1 of Luffa aegyptiaca. Taxonomy (NCBI): domain Eukaryota; kingdom Viridiplantae; phylum Streptophyta; class Magnoliopsida; order Cucurbitales; family Cucurbitaceae; genus Luffa; species Luffa aegyptiaca. The sequence continues at coordinate 28,445,996 of CM029395.1, forward strand.
TAGGGGAGCATGTGTTTCTCAGGCGAAATAAAGACGATTCCTGCCCCTGCCCCACTTCTTCGTGCTGCACCGTCAAAGTACATAGTCCAGGGTTCCGTGATTTCAACATAGAAGACTTCTTCATCAGGTAGGTCTTCACATAACTTCCAATCCGACGGGATTGGATGATTCGCCAAGAAGTCGGCTAATGCCTGCCCCTTGACTGCCTTTTGAGGTACATAAACGATGTCATATTGCTGAAGTAAGATGGCCCACTTAGCTAGGCGTCCAGAAATAACTGGCCTCGATAGAACGTATTTGATAGGATCAGCTTTCGCGACCAGGTGCACTGTGAAAGCTTGCATGTAATGTCTTAACTTGTCAATAGCGAAGAAAAGGGCAAGGCACATTTTCTCAATGGGTGAGTAATTTATCTCAGCTCCATTTAGGGTCCTGCTTAAGTAATAAAGGGCTCGTTCCCTTCCCTTCTCACCTTCCTGTGCCAATAATGCTCCCAGTGATCTTTCTTGAGCAGCGATGTACAGAATCAATGATTTTCCAGCTATGGGGGCTCCTAAGACAGGAGGGTTAAGCAAATATTTCTTGATGCTTTCGAAGGCGTTTTGACACGCTTCATCCCACTCGAATTTTTCTCCTTTCCTCATTAGCCTTTGAAAAGGTTGGCATCGACCGGCTAAGTTTGAGATGAATCTTCGAATGTAGGCTAGACGACCTTGCAGGCTTCTCAACTCATGTAAGTTTTTAGGCCTTGGCATCTTTTGAATGGCGTCAATCTTTGACTGATCTATTTCGATTCCTCGATGTCTAACGACGAACCCCAGGAACTTCCCAGAAGTAACACCGAATGCACATTTGAGAGGGTTCATCCTCAATTGATACTTTCTCAAACGATCAAAGACCACTTTTAGATCCTTCAAGTGATCTTGTCGTCTCTTTGACTTAACAACGAGATCATCGACATAGCACTCGACATGTTTATGCAGCATATCGTCGAAAACCTTTTGCATAGCACGTTGATAGGTAGCTCCAGCATTCTTTAATCCAAAGGGCATCACTTTGTAACAGTATATCCCTTTTGGAGTTCGAAAGGCTGTCATTTCTTCATCTGCAAGAGCCATTCGAATCTGGTTATAGCCCGATGACCCATCCATAAAAGACAAAGCTTCATGCCCTGTGGTGGCATCCACCATGATTTCTGTGATCGGCAGTGGAAAATCGTCTTTGGGACATGCATTATTTAAATCGCGAAAGTCAACGCAAACGCGAAGCTGTCCATTCTTCTTTCTAACAGGAACGATGTTGGCTATCCACGTAGGGTATTTTACCTCCCGGATGAATCCTGCTTCTATCAACTTATTGACCTCTATTTCGATTTGAGGGATAAGTTCAGGGCGAAAGCGTCGTTGAGCTTGCTTGATTGGTCGATACCCCTCTTTAATTGCGAGATGATGGACAGCTGCTTTTGGATCAAGTCCAGGCATCTCTTTATATGACCAGGCGAAGATGTCTCTATACGAAGCGAGTAAACTCATATATTCACCCTCCTCTTCGGGAGTAAGAGACATGCTTATAAAAGTTGGGCGCGGTTCTTCTGGTGTACCCAGGTTTACCTCTTTAAGCTCATCCACTGTGGATTCGCTGCCGTCTTCAAGTGATAAAGGTGCTTCGTCCTCATCTACTTCAGACGTTTCGACTTCTGTTTCTTCTTCAACAGTGACATGAAGACAAGAGGTTTGTTCTTCTTCCTGGTCACTATCTTCTTCCGAAGGATTGGTGATGACAACATCACGTCGCCTTACCTTCAAGGAACCATCCGTATCGACAGTAACAAAGGTTTTCCTTTTCATTCGTGACGGAACTGCACTACGAATTTCTCCATCGGCCTTCGTGATCTTTTCATTTTTTATCGCATCTTCATATTGAAGTCGGTGAGATATCGATGAAGCAGACTGTTCTTTTTTGTCTCTTCTCGTAGTAACACTTAACCTTTGAAAAACTGATGGTCGAGCCACCTCCGGAGCTGAAAATGTACTCTCTTCTTTCCTCATGGGCACATTTAATCTTTGAAAAGCTGAAGGTCGAGTGACATTCGGAGTTGAAAATGTACTGTCTTCTTCCTCACTGGGCATACTTAACCTTCGAAAAACTGAAGGTCGAGTGGAGCTATCGGTAGGTTGTGTACTCTCTTCTTCCGTTTCATTGACACTTAATCTCTGAAAGACTAAAGCACGAGCAACCGGTGGCCTGATGCGCCTAAAAACAGAAGTTCGTTGGTCGACACTCTCTTTTTCTTTTGAGTCATCAACCTCCTCTACTGTTATATGATTTGTGTCTGCCACTTTTGCCTTCCCTCTTCTTGTTATGCGAACCGGCTCTGGCGACTTATATCCGAGCCCTTTTCTTGTTGTAGGCAGACTATAGCCTTCCTTTAGAAGTTTCTTCTGTGTTGCAGAGAGCTCAGCTCTTCCATCAAAAACCCTTAGACTTTTAAACTCAGTGTGAGTTGTGAAGTCATAACCTGCTTTTGCTAGAAGTTTGTATGCCTTGGGGTCGAACCCGTCTTTAGTTCGTCTGTCAGGCAAGATCGCTTTTATCTGATCATCCTCGGGTTTCTTAACCTCTTGTCTTGTGATCTTTGTAAGAGGCGTAGCGAAACTTTCCTTCAAAATTTCAACATCACCGACCTTTATGCTTTCTGAACATTCAGTGAAAGGTGATTCACCCTTTTTACGTCGAGATAAGGGGACGTATCGTAGGATAGGTGAATTTGAACATTTCTCATCCTTTACAACCTTAGGTTTCGCAAGGCTTGTAGACGCTTCACCCTTTTTCAGGTCGGAAGTATCCATATCTTTAACAGCTTCTTTTCTTGCATCTGCATGAGGCTCCAAATCGAGTTTATCATTCTTTTTTATCAAGGGGATTTCTGCAGGTATGGTTTCCCCTGTGTTTTCATTCTTCAGATAAAACTTTGCATCAGCGAAATGAGACTCAGCTTCTGAAAATGGGTTGGTGTCAGCTTCAACTTTCTTGATGCCATCTTGATAGAATTTGAAGCACTGGTGCAATGTGGAGGTTATGACTCCATTACCATGGATCCAAGGACGACCTAACAACAGCTTATAGGTGGTCTTAGAATCTATTACATGGAACAAAGTATCAGCTTTTAAGTCTCCAATGATGAGTTCAAGGCGTATCATGCCAATTGCCCGTTGTCCACCCTGATTGAAGCCTTGGATCACCAACTTACTGTTTGATAGTTACTCCATTAAGATGCCTAACTGCTTCATGGTTGACTTAGGCATTATATTGACAGCTGATCCATCATCGATGAGGATCCGGCTAACCCTTTGTTCTCGAATATATCCTGAGACGAATAGAGGTCTATTGTGTGGCTTTGACCCTAGCAACAAATCTTCATCAGAAAATCCGATAGACATGCAACACGAAGCACATGGGCGTGCCTCGGAGGTTGGGATGTTTGTATCATCAGACTCTATCAATGCATTAATAAGGACGCTTTTAGCTTCCTGAGGAAGTGATAGTAAGTCATTTATGCTGAAGGAGGATAAGTCTCCTGGAACTGCCACCGTTCCCGAGGAACTAGTAGGGACATCATCATCTTCCACCACGTCCACAATGTGACACGTGACAGTTTCAAGTGCCTCTCCTTGACTATCATCGAGAAAGCGCCTTGGGAAGTATTCTGCCAAAGTTATGGGTTGTGGAGAACAAAAGAAATCTTCACTTTCCTCCATGACAGGCTTTGACCTCCTTGACTTCTTTTTTCCTTTCTTCTTTTGAGACTTAGCCTTTCTTTTATTGTCTCGAAATAGGCGGGACTCTTTCCGTGCGTAACTTTGCTTTTGCTTTTTGCGACGAACGACAAGGGTCCAACCTTCGTTCTCATCTTCGATGGAAACATATTTTTCTTGGGATCCCTTGATCGTGGCTTCTTTTTGGAATCAAACCACTATGGGATCAAGGGTCCCAAATTGAATCAACTTTTCTTCATAATCACATGAGGAGATTAGGGGAAGTTGATCCCTTACATTTGCCGCTATTGTTGCATGATTTGTTTGAGCCACCTCATCAAGGTCTAACTCAATTCTCTTCTCGCGAGCCAATTTAAGGATTAACTCCTTTAATACAAAACACTTCTCCACCGGGTGACTAACGACTCTGTGATACTTGCAATAGTTAGGATCATTGACTTTCCCTAACTCCTCTGGTCGTTTGCACTCTGGGAGCTCAATTAGCTGCTTCTCCAACAGTTGTTCCAACATATCTGGAACGTCGGAGTCTGGAAATGGATATACTTTTTCTTGTCTTTCTTTTAAAGTTAGGCGGCGTCCCTCGCCTGTCTCTACTCGCTTATTTGTTTTGTTTTCCCTTCCTTTGGCGGAAAGTTTCACAGGGGTCGTGTTGACGACCATGGACTCTTTCGTGGCACTCTTCATAACTTTCTCAGTGCCTTTGACTTCTTTCTTTTCTTTTCTCATGTCTGGGAATACGGGATCTTTATTCCCTCTACTAGCGATGCTCAACTCCATATCATGAGCACGAGTCGCTAATTCTTCAAAGGTTCGGGGTTTTATCCCCTGCAAGATATAAAGAAGTCCCCAGTGCATACCTTGGGTGCACATCTCAACAGAGGACACTTCGGAGAGTCTATCTTTACAGTCGAGACTCAAGGCTCTCCAACGGTTGATGTAGTCAATGACTGGCTCACCCTTTCGCTGCTTTGTGCTCGTGAGTTCCGTCATACTAACTGTCCGCCTCGTACTGTAGAAGCGATTCAGAAATTCTCTCTCCATCTGGTCCCAGCTGTCAATTGTATCAGGCTCTAGGTCAGTGTACCAATCGAACGCGTTTCCTTTTAGTGTTCGGACAAATTGCTTAACAAGCAAATCTCCCCGAGTACCAGCGTTCTCACAGGTTTCAACAAAGTGGGCGATGTGCTGCTTTGGGTTGCCCTTTCCATCAAACTGTTGGAACTTGGGAGGCTGATACCCAGTGGGCAGTCTGAGATTGTCGATCCTCTTTGTATAAGGTTTAGAATACAAGAGGGAACTTTGAGTGGGTCCACCATATTGAGCCCTGATGGAATTCATGATCATGTCTTGCAGCTGTTGGACAGACAAAGAGGCCACCGACGCAGAGTGTTGCGGTTGGTCCTCATGCACGATAGCCTTCCCCTTATCATTCTTTCCTGCACCAGGGGTCTGGCTAGACTCAGCCGTTTCTCGGTTTTGTAGCTGGTTCTTCAAATAGGCAATCTCCAGATCTCTTTCATCAACTGCCTTCATCAAGAGATTGAGTTTTCTTTCCATCTCTGCCATTCTTTCATCCTGGTCTACATCAGCCATCATGACAGACATCACATCAGGATTTAGTGCATCCTTTGGCTGCTTAGATGTTGGAACGACAGATTCGAACAGCGGGTTGTCTTTGACTGCAACCTTATCCTTAGAGGATTCTTCAATCAGCTTTGAGATCCTGCTTGCAACAGCAAGAGGAGTATGATCCTCTCTGATCTCAATTCCTTGGGAACGACTACGAGTGATAGGACCAGTGTAAGAGTCGCTTGATGTTGTAACCTTCGCGGGAGCTTTCTTTGGTGCCATCACGTTGGTTGGATCTTTTAACAAGGGAAAGAGATGAGAGGTAGAGATGGTCCCACTGGGCGTGCCAATTTGTTCACACGTAACTTCGGAGATGGAGACACGTGGAATAAACAATATGCTTGTATTAATATTTGTATGCGTGTGGATGTACAATCTCTAATGTTTGTCCTCTGATTCTCTCTCTTGTGTGTGGAAGTGTCTCACTCGAGGGCTGGAACGCTTGATCTCGAGTCTGAAGCTTTAATGGATTCTTGGATCTTGAAGTCTTCCGATCTTGAAGGAGTCTTCAATCTTCAAGAAGTGTTCAGCACTTTGAAACTTGTGGATTTCAAGGAGTCTTCAGTCTTCAGTCTTCAATCTTGATGAAGTTTTCTCTGAATTCTCTGACTCTGGCTTGGAGCTTCCAAATTCTGACCTTAAAATGAATGGTGGCCTCCTCTATTTATAGAGTTTGATGGCCATCATATGGGCTTGGGCTTTGGGCCCAACCTCTGGGCTTAGGCTATATTTGGGCTTTAATCCAACTCATTTTTTTAATAAAATTGGATTATTTTAATTTAGCCCAATTTCTTCAATGATCTCGCGTCACATTAGTCTCGGGTCCAATTGCCACGTGGCATAATTTGATTGGACTCGGCTTATGTCATCTGATGGATCAATAATAGACAAGTGGCATTGTTTGATTCGCCGAATTAATTTAATTTAGGGACACGTGTAAATTTGTAATTGGTCCCAAATTTATTTTATCATTAATTCAAATTAATGACGTGACAATTTGTGATTGGTCAAAATTTCTCTATCAACAGCAACCAAACTTAGTTCAGAACATCATTGCACGGGATTGGGGCCATTTTGTTCGTCACCCTGAGCCTGGGGTAGCATCAGTTGTGAGGGAGTTTTATGCAAACATGGAAGAGCCTTCTTCTTCATCATTTGTTCGAGGACACCGTGTCCCTTATGACTCCCACACCATCAATAGATTCTATAGGCTACCCGACGTTGAGAGGGACGAATACACTACATACCTTCTTGGCCATTTAGATGTCAATGAGGTCATCCAGACGGTATGTAGGCCAGGGGCCGAGTGGGCTATGACTGGAGCGGAGGTGGTGAGATTCAAGACCACCGACTTGTTCGTAGATTATAGGGCTTGGCACACTTTTCTTTGTGCCAAGCTGATGCCTGTGGCGCATCTTAGCGACGTGACAAAGAGTCGTGCCATCTTATTGTTCGCCATCGCCACAGGCCGCTCAGTGAATGTCGGCCAGGTCATACATCAGTCCATGCGCCACATCTTCCAACGTAGCACGACAGTGGGGCTCGGGCATCCATCATTGATCACATCTCTCTGCCGAGCCGCTGGTGTCGTTTGGGATGCCCAGGAGGAGTTGGTCCACCCCGGAGCGATTATAGACAAGAACTTCATCAGTCGATATCGAGGGCCTGGACCACCGGTTGCACAGCCAGCTCTCCCCATTCCTGCACCGCCAGAGCATCCTGAGCAGCCTGCTGAGCCCGAGCATCAGGAGCAGGAGGTTCCACCTCCCACATTCGAGGAGCAGCTGCAGCAGCTGCGCATGGAGTTCCAGAGTCACCGACTGGAGTTCTAGACTCATCGACAGGAGCTCCAGAGTCAGCAGCGCGATTACCAGAGAGAGAGGCGCAGGGATCGTCGTCATTTCCTCTACACTACGAGCATGTATGCCCACTCCTATCAGTGTCAGGTGGCTTCTAGTACGGGTCAGCCTTTGCCGCCACCTCTACCACCGTACGAGTCGCTTGAGGACGAGGACGAGAACGAGTGATGCTCAGCCGCCTTCTCTCTGTACACGGTTGTTTCTTTCCCCCTCATTCCTACTTTTCATTGTATTTGTTCTCATATTTGTCTGTATCTCTTATTATTTTACATTGAGGACAATGTAATTCTTAAGTTTGGGGGTGGAAAGTATTTACTTTTGGTCTGTAATTATTTGTTATATCTTCTTTGACCAATTTTTTTTGTTATTATCAGGTGTATTATTGTGATTATATTAAGGTTATCATTTTGGATCATTTTTTTTTCCATTGAGATCTGAGTTGAGTGTGTTATCTGTCTGAGTTGTTCTTCTTTGAGGGTGTTGTTTTGATTATGACAGCCGATGAGGATACCTAATTTCAGAAAGCAGGTAAGTTATTCTGTGCAATAATAATTAAAGACAAGATTCAAGATATGTTGATTTTATTTCATGAATCTTTTGCACCATTTGAGCACGTAGTCTCCTGTCTTAGTTTGGCGAGCTTAGAGTAGGATTATGTGATCTAGACCTTGTTGTCACCTCGAAAGGTTTAGGGACTGGTTTGATGGTTAATCTGCATGATAGTTAGTAATGTTGCACTTAGGAGAAAATTATGCCATATCTTGCTTGTTAGTGAAAAAAAGAAAAAAAAAATGATGAATGTTTGAATGAAAAGAAAAGAAAAAAATGATGAGCTGAGTAAAGAAAATTGAATCAAGGTCAAAAAGAGCTACCCCTGTTGTGATCAGTTAGGCCAACCAGAGAAAACTCAGGTTAAGGGTCCCTGCAATAGGAGTGTGAAAGCTAGTGACCACCATTGATGACGATTGTGAAAAAGCTCAAAGTTTGGGGGTTGCGTACCCCATTTAGGCACCCTAGTGGCATATTACCATCTTGAGTGTGGAGAGGCTTGATGATTGGAACCTAGGACCAGAGTAGGGGGAAAACGAGCGAAGGGTTGCATAAAACTGTTCCGGGCTTAAAGGATTGAGATAGGGAGGACTAGTCACACACACACGTGAGAGAGGAATGAAATAAATGAGACTTATTTTGATGAATGTGATTAATCATTAATGTTTCAGTGTGATTTATTTGTGATTTGAGATTCCTGAGGCAAGAGTCATTAGCAATACCCCTAAATTATTTTTATGACAGATTATTTTGATTCTTACTTTGCTCGGGACTAGCAAATGCTTAAGTTTGGGGGTATTTGATAGCGCAATTTATTGTGCTATATTTTATATGATTTTATCGTTAGTCTCGAGTATTATTTGGGCATTTCTGTCTCTATTTGGTTTTGTTTTGTAGGAATCAAGCATTTCAATGGAAATCAACGTTTTTGAACATTACCGGTGATTTAGGAGCTAAAGAATAAGTTCGAGCCAAGAAAACAGCAAAGGAATAAGAATTTTGGGCCTAGCGTTGAGACGCTAGCCCTTGGAGCGTCTCAACGCTAGCCAATAATCAGGAGAGGCGCGAGATCGAGGTAGCGTCGAGACGCTACCTCCACAGCGTCTCGACGCTACAAACATTCCGGAAATAATTAGGGCACGCATGACACAGCGTCTCGACGCTGTCGCGTAGAATGGACAGTATATATATTTTGCGATGCCATCTGATTTGGAGGGCAATTTGGAGAGAGAAACACGACTTCTAGAGAGAGAAAACACACAGAATTGGGCAGAAACTGAAGGGGCTTGATTTTAGGAGCTTGGATCGAGAAGTTCGTGACGGGAACGCACGGGAATCACGGCCAACGAGTTTAATCTTTCTCCCTTATTTCTTGTACTGATTTTTAGCATGTATTGGACTAATTTTGATTGTATTTTGAGAGACATGAGTAGCTAGATTTCGTTTCTTAGGGGCTTGATGTAGCCATTAGTTTGTATGGATTAATTTACGGTTTTTTAGGACGTTTCGTAACGCGGTTTATTTATGCAATTGTATGATTAATGCTTATAATCTCTTGATCACGGATTGTATGTTGTTGTTTCTGAACTAATCGCTCGGGAGAGGGTAGTTTAGATTAGACTCTCAATTGCATGACTTAGGTAATTCGTTAATCGGGAGATTTGGGATTGCTTGAGAAACCGTCATGAGGATTGTTCTTATTGCTTATGCTTATTGTTGAAATTTGATAGGGATATCAATTTCTTAATTTGCATAAAGGATTAATTGTACTCGGGAGAGGCTTTTAATTATTCATAATCCTTGGTTTATAAACTTGTTACGAATTTGTTCCTAATTATTCCTTATATTAATTCATGCATCTAATAGGTGAAATCAATTCCCTAAGACCTTTCTCCATTGAGTTTCCATATTTTATTGCTTTGATTAGTTTTTCATTGATTTGCATATCTCTTGTTTATTTTCTCTAAATAAAATTGGGCGAATATACCTTTAATAATTAGGGGAACTAGAAAACCAATCCAGAGGACGACATTCGATTTTAAATCACTATATTATAACTTGGGCTCGTACACTTGCGGTTAGCAATTTGCGCATCACCACTATACCACTATTATCACAGTAAAGGGTGATTGGTAAGTTTATATTTGGAACAACTTCCAAATCCATCAAGAACTTCCGTAGCCATACAGCCTCCTTAGCTGCTTCACAAGCAGCGACATATTCGACCTCCATGGTGGAGTCTGCAATGCATCCTTGCTTGATGCTACGCCAGACTACAGCTCCCCCGTTGGGAGTAAATACTGACCCATGATGTGGATTTCCTAGAATCCTTATCAATCTGAAAGTCAGAGTCTGTGTATCCTGTAAGGATCAAATCCTTAGAGCCATACACAAGCTGATAGTCCCTCGTTCTCCGAAGATACTTGAGGATGTTTTTAACTACAGTCCAGTGGTCTAACCCTAGATTGGTCTGGTACCTGCTGACTATCCCAACTGCATAGAAAATGTCAGGCCTAATACACAACATGGCATACATAAGACTGCCCACAGCTGAAGCATAAGAGATCCGTCTGATATCCTCAATTTCTTGAGGTGTCTTAGGACACTGTTCCTTAGACAAATGAACTCCATGCCTGAAGGGTAGTAAACCCCTATTGGAATTCTGCATCTTATATCTAGACAACATCTTGTCTATATATGATGCTTGAGACAAGGCTAACGTTCTGTTCTTACGATTCCTGATAATTTGAATCCCTAGAACATGCTGAGCTTCACCCAAATCTTTCATTTGGAACTCAGTCGATAGCCATTTTTTAATGTCAGCTAGATATTCTACATCATTCCCAATGAGAAGAATAACATCTACATACAACACCAGAAAAGCTACTGAACTCTTGATAATCCTTTTGTAAACACAAGGCTCATCAACGTTCTGGTCAAAACCATAAGATTTGACAGCAGTGTCAAACCTTATATTCCAAGATCTGGAAGCTTGCTTCAACCCATAAATGAATCGTCTAAGCTTGCAAACTTTTTGCTCCTGACCTTGAGCAATGAACCCCTCTGGTTGAGACATAAAGATGTTCTCATCAAGATTGCCATTCAGAAAGACAGTCTTGACGTCCATTTGCCAAATCTCATAATCATAAAACGTGGCAATGGACAAGAGAATCCTTATCGACTTTAACATGGCAACTGGGGAGAAGGTTTCCTCATAGTCCACCCCCTCCTTTTGGGTATAACCCTTTGCCACAAGTCGAGCTTTGAAAGTCTGTACTTTCCCAGTTGTGTCTCTTTTTCTCTTGTTGATCCATTTGCACCCTATGGGTTTAACCCCTTCAGGTAGGTCTACAAGATCCCAAACTTGATTGAAGTACATAGACTTCATCTCTAGGTCCATAGCTTTGACCCACTGGTCATGGTCCACATCATTCTTTGCCAATCTAAAGGTCAATGGATCCTCAACTCCATCATCAGGTATGACAGCTGGATTTTCTGCTAAACCCAGATAGCGTTCAGGTTGAGTAACAACCCTCCCACTACGTCGAGGCATTCTCAACTGTTTAGAAGGATGGGCTTAACCAGATGTACTGGGCTCATCTACAACTCTTGTTGAAAGTCCAGCCTCATCAACAACTCTTGTTATTAATTTGTAGCTTCACCAGAAAGTTCACTTAACACCATTTTACTGCGTGGCTTGTGTTCTCGAACGTGGTCTTCTTCTAAGAAAGTAGCATTTTTCGAAACAAACACTTTATTTTCTTGTGGATCGAAGAAGTATCCACCTCTTATTTCTTTTGGGTAGCCTACGAATAGGCATAATTTTGAACGTGAATCCAATTTCTTTGGGTTTGCTACTAGCACATGTGCAGGATAGCCCCAAATTCTGAAATGACGTAAACTAGTTTTACGCCCTCTCTAGAGCTCAAATGGTGTTTCAGAAACACTCTTTGAGGAAACTACATTCAAAATATAAACTACAGTCTCTACTGCATTAGCCTAAAAAGAACTAGGCAGTTGAGCATAACTCATCATAGATCGAACCATGTCCAACAAGGTTCTGTTTCTCCTTTCAGATACACCATTCTGTTGAGGTGTACCTGATGCTGAGAGTTAAGACAAGGTTTCATGTTCTATCAAATAGTTCTGGAATTTTAAGTCCAAATACTCTCCACCTCGATCAGATCGAAGTGTTTTAATGGTCTTACCTATCAAGTTCTCAACTTCAGTCCTGTACTCCTTGAACTTTTCAAGGGCTTCAGACTTATGACTCATTAGGTATAAATAACCATACCTTGAATAATCATCTATGAAAGAGATGAAATATTCATACCCTCCTCGAGCTTTTACATTCATTGGACCACAGAGATCCGTATGTACGAGTTCTAAGGGCTCCTTGGCACGATAACCTTTTATAGTAAAAGGTTGTTTGGTCATTTTAACTTCGAGACATGACTCACACGGAGGTAAAGTACCATCTTCTAACTGGCTTGGAAGTCCGTTCTTAACCAATCTCCCAATCCTATTGAGATTTATGTGGCCAAGTCTCAAGTGCCAAAGATAGGTACTTTGAGAAACTTTTTGCCTTTTTGGTTGAGTCTCAGCTGTTTTAAACATTTCATTGTTCAAAATAGCCCTAGACTCTATTGGTCTTAAAACATACAAATTGTTCTCCATTTTTGCAGAACAGATATCAGTACCCTTTTAGTAATGAAAGCTTCATTCACAAAAAATGACACTGAATATCCTTGTTCTAGCAAACAAGAAATAGAAATCAAATTTCTTTTTATTTTGGGAACTATATATACATTATCTAATAACATATAGCGTTCCCTGGAAAAGAACATTTTAATATCTCCCACTACTTTAGCTGAAATGAGCTCCCCAGTCCCAACTCTGAGAGTCATTTCCCCAGCATCCAACTGTTGCCAGGAGTTCATTCCCTCAAAGGAAGAGCATACGTGATGAGTGGCACCTGAATCAAGGATCTAGGTTGTATCATCATTTTCCACTATACACGTTTCAATGACCAATAAATCAAATTTATTTTCATTGAGATGTGCTAAGCAGTCTATGTCATATACATCATGAACAATTTCAGATGAATTAGACATGTGGGCTTGAGGACCGTCCTCAGTTAAGACCAATTCCACGCAATTAATGTTTAAGTTCATTTTCTTAGTTGTATTAGAAATACCAGTTTTGTAATTGGCGTTATTCGAGGCATACAAAGAACGTTTCATGCTGAGAACAAACAAATTAACTTAATAAGTGATGTTGCATTAACCCATTACACAAATAAATAGTACTATTTTAATCCAATCAATTTAGCAAAAGTAATGATCGACCCATAGAGTAAACATTCATTTTGCAACGATACTTCAGAGGTTTAGAACAACAGCTACCGTAGGGCAGTCAGCTACTCCTCCTCTGAATTGAGACAATCTCAACCAATCCCTATTCCTAGAATAACTCATATTCCAATAGTTCTTAGCTACCGTTTTTTTCGATCAGGAAATTATTAACACATTAACAATTTCCCGTAAGTGTGACCCTCCATTTTTTCAGATCTCAGAGGTCGGCCCCAACAATGCTACTGTAGGGAAAGTCAAAGTTGGAAATGGACCTAAGAAACCCTATCCATTTCTGGAGTTTGCGTTGTTCCGACTCCCATGATCAAGGTGATCGCTCCCAGGGCGACTCGCAAGTAGATCATGGGGATCTCACGGTGCAACCTAATGGAGGAGACCATAGGATATGTTGACATGTGTCCTGCTCCCACTTACTATAAAATACTCCCTCATTCACCTTGATATTGATCCATGCAAACACCATCCGTAGGGGGTCACTCCCAGGGTGACTCAAGGCCTAGCATGGACCTCACGTTGTGAACTTTTGAGGACGTGAGAGCAAAACTTGATTTATAAAAACCTTGTTTTGATATATTTCCTCCCACTAAGTATTTTTATAATTATAGGGTCTATTACTTAGGTAAATTCTAGCTAAATGAATCTATCTAAGTCTATGCCTTATATAACTCTTATATGGAGGTCTTTAATCTAATGTCTTAGGTGAATTAAACTCTTTTAATTAACCTGGCAACATTGCATGCTAACATAACTATGGTTAATTCAACTCAAGTTCCAGGTCAGTTCCCAAGTAGCAGGTGTTCCGTAAACCGTCATCTTAAGTACCTCCAACCTTAGACAGAATTTCATCGAGAGAGTTCCCTTATAACCATAGTAATGTAAACTCTTTACTCTAAAGATCTAGGTGAATTAAACTCTTTTAAAAACCTAGTGACATTGCATGCTAACATTTAACTATGATTAATTCAACTCCAGTATTCCGGGTTAGTTCCCAGGTAGGAGATGTTCCTTAAACCGTCATCTTAAGTACCCCAGCCGTAAGAATAATTCTAATCCTATTAGAAATATGGTCTTAGGTCTAATTAATTTTAAACATTTTAATTAATCTGATTTTCCTAAGATCCTATGTTTGCATACAATTCTTTGTTATAGGTTCACGGATTCTAAATTTTATAAAACTTATAAAATTTTAATGAATTAATCCTATAACTTGCTACTATGGTGACATAAATTAACAATCGAATTCTAATTAATTTATAACCATACAATAGCATTTATGACATACATTAATATAACAATTATATTAAACTAAGGTAATGTCATGCTCAATGCATTTTAATTTTCATCAATTTAATATAACACTTTATATTAAACATCTATGAAAATAAAATTCATACATATTTCATACATTATAACATTTACAATAATAAATATGCATGAATATGCTTAACCTAAGGTGGGAATTTAAGCTATATGACATCCATAAAGCAAATAAATAGCAATTGAACCGGTTAATTTTGGCCCCTAGGATAAAATAAAGCATAAATTACAATAATTATAGCTAAATTCTATCTTAAAAGTCCTTCTGCAGCTCCAAATATTGGTCTAGACCGCCCGAACCACTTCGAACCAGCCACGAAAACCACAAACCGAGCCAAATTTCAGCTGAACCAGACCAAATCGGTCCCAGTCCAGTGTTGGGGTTTATGTCCTAGAACTCAAGTTTTGTTATCCTTTATATAAATAAAGATGCTATTCAGTGAAATTTTTTATTTATATCTTATAATCCAATAGAAACATTCATGGTTATAACATGAGATACTCGAACTATATAGTGAATATGGACAGGGTTCAAGTTCGAGTATATAACCTAAATGGTCTATAGTAAATGAATAAGGTTGGGTACCTTGTTATGGTAACACTATGGATGCGGCCTACTTTGCGAATAAGGCAAACGATGTGATCCTGGATCGTTCATGTAAAGACATGCGAGTAGGGGCATCCTGTGTAAAAGATGTTTACACAAGGCTGGACCGAGAAATAAGTCACTCTTACTTTATAACGTCGTTTACTGTTAAGACTGATTATTTCATGCGATGGCTTAGGTAACTCGATCTTAATCCTGAGCTTACTATGAACTCCTGTTTGTTTAGGGTTATCCTTTGATCTGCATAGGTGAGAATGGTCATAAAATTTCGTTCAATAATCCTGCCATTTTGGGGATAACACTAGATGGATGGCTGGGGACATAGTAATGCAATATGGAATTCACTCCTACCCTATTCAGGGATAGTAGAGAGGTTGTTCCCTTAAGTGCTGAATCCAAGACTTGAACAAGGGGCCTCACCCTCTCATTGGCCCGAGAGGGATCTTGTTTAATGGTTGGACCATGAACAAAATTGTTCATTAGAGGACCAATGGACTTAAGGAACTAAGATGTGCTATAGGGGTAAAACGGACTTTTGACCTATCTATAGTAACGAACGACCTGTGAAGGATTGACTTACTAATCATGGTTACATCGAGTGGACACAAATACATCTACATTGAGGGGAGTTCAACTACTAGGCTATAGTGGAGTGTCCCGGTAGTTAATGGATGTTGGTTAACTAGGTTAAAAGAGTTTAACTAGTTTAACCTTGTATCGTTGGAGCCCATGATCTGTAGGTCCATTAGGTCCCCTTGCTAGCTCGAGACTAACCTTTGGAACAATATGATGGATAAAATATGAATTACTTTAAGTTCATGTTGAGAAAGATAAGTAGAGGTGATAGGCGTTGTCGGTACAACGGATTTTTGTGAAAACCGTGTAGGTGAGTATTTAATATTTAAATATGATTTAAATACCGAAAACATGAATAGGGATTCATGATTGAATATAACATTTAGGAAATGTTCGGGATTGGTGGAAAAATATTAATTTAATATTTAATATTTAATTAATTATTTTAAATTAATTTTGAATTAATTTAAAATTGAAAAATTGAAATTGAATTCTTAATTTTTCAAATTATTAGAATTCAAATAATTATCCAACTAATTAAGGATAATTATAGATTTGATTAAATTCAAAAAGAATTGAATTTTTGGAGGTGGAGTGCATGGTGACTAAACCGATGCACTCACCTCATGTTGGACACCAAAATTCCCACTAATCTTTGGTTGATTGAGTGTCAATTCCTAGAGCTTTCTTTCATCTCTAATCCCTCTATAAAAGGGAAGAAGATGGCTGAAGAAATTAAGTTGGAAACATAAGGAAATGCTGTCAAATTGAAAACTCACCAAAACCCACCTTGTAAGCTTGTTCTTCAAGCTTTCTCTCTCAAATTCCATCACTTGAGGATCCCACAATCCATTCTAAAGGCTTGAGGAAAGCAAGGAAGATCCGTTGCTGGTTTGTGACTCGTTGGTGAAGAAAAACAACAAAGAAATCCAACCAATTTCCCCATTGATTCAAGTTGGTAAACATACTCTGTTTTTCTTTATATGGACAGCATACAATGTTTGATCAAATTGAACAAATTATGTGCCTAAGATCCAAAATTGCTTCCACTTTTTAGATATTAACACTTTCACCCAGATGGACCGTGCGAACCAGACCGCCAGCTACCTTAAACTTCTTGAAACTCGTCTTCGTGAAACCCTAACGCGCGCCGCACATCGTGACAGCGTTGCGACGCTACGGCTTCTTCTCGCCGTCTGCGTCTGCGAATCGAGACAGCGTCGCGACGTGTTGCGTCTGGAGCACTTTCTGGACAAAAAACAGCGTTTGTTCTTCGTCTTTTTCTTCGATTTCAGCCGTGAATTCAACGTTTTTCATCTCATAAAAAACTTAATCTAGACCCGGACTTACAAAGGACTCGATTTTACATAAAATACCCGAAACACCGGGCCCTTACATGATCAAATCACATAAAAAACAATAAAATCTATGGCCATAAAATTAACCTAAACAGTCCAATGCAAACCATACATACATTATGCATTAATCAATCCCACCAATAGTCAATGCAAATTTTAGAGAAACAAAATTAGATCAACAATCGACTCTGATACCAATTGAAAGTCTGGAATTCCGTAATTCCGTAAAGCGGAAGCGTGATTGGGACCGATTCGTAATTAATTTTGTTTAATCTAAAATACCAATACATTGACAATAATCTTAGAACTATTCTAAATTTATATTTAGGCTAAGCATACAAAAATATTAAATCTAAATCTAATTTATATAGTAACAAATTACTTACTCTCGTTGACGACTCAGATTAAATTCACCAACTGCTTGTGAAATAATCACGAACTACTGCGAACACCACCACTATGGCTACACCGGTATGACTCTAAGACTTCTAGAGGCAGGAGACTGGTGGGAGTCTAGAGGGAGCCTTCAGGGGAATTGTCTGAGAGTAGGAGAATGAATGGGATGCCTTTCACCCCACCCTAGAGGTCCTATTTATAGGAAAAAGGCCAAGACCTTTAAGGAAAAGGTCATAAATAAGATCTAATCAAATCTATTATCTTATATGAATAAGATAATAGATTTGATTAGATCTTATTCATATTTAATTTAATAAATAATTAACTAATTACCCAATTAAATATCATATATTTAATTTTAGGGATTTTATTAAATTATTTATATTAATATGAATCCAATTCATATTAATTATTTGAACTCTTTCAAATATTTTCTCTCAAGAATTAATTTTGAAATTAATTCAAAATTATATTATAAAGTTTCATAAACTTTCATAAACTTTATATTATAATGTATCAATATACATTATATGATTCCCCTAAATAAATTGAACACTTTCAATTTACAATTTATACTTAATTGCCTCAAGTCTCGTTATGAGCTACCAATGAGACCTAATGGACCTACAGATCAGAAGCTCCAACGATACGAGACTAATTGGCTAAACTCATTAACCAAGTTAGTCAACATTCGTTAACTCTGGGTCACTCCACTAAAGACCCACAGCTGCACTCTTCTCACTGTAGAATATTTCTGTGTCCACGGATATCTACCAATACAGTAAGTCAATCCTTCACGTGTGTTCGTAACACCAGCTGGGTCAAATTACCGTTTTACCCATGGGTTACCTCTGGTTCCTTAAGTACCACTGATCCCTCTAATGAACAAGTTGTTTAGGGTCCAACCACTAAACAAGAGTTTCTCTCGGGCCAGGAGAGGACGGCACGCCTTTGTTCAAGCCCCGGAATCAGCCCTTAAGAGAACACTTATCTACTTACCTCAATAGGGGGAAGGAGTGAATTCCATCTTGTACTGTTATGTTCCCAGCCCCCATTCGGTCTTGCCCCTGAAATGGTAGGATTATTGAGTCAGCGAACTGGCCACTCTCACCCATACAAATCTAAGGACAATCCCTCCTAAAAGGGGTTCATAATAGACTCAGGATCTGAGATTGAGTTTCCTAGGTCATCCTATTGAAATAGAAACCTAAACTAGTTAACGGCGTTACATCTAGTGGTTACTATTTCGTGGTCCGGTCTTATGCAAACTCATTGCATAGGATACCCCCACCCGCATGTCTCCTACATGGATGTTTTGGATCATTGCATCTATATCGAATACAAGGTGGGTCATATCACATAGTGTCACCAGGATAGGGTACCCAGCATTATCCCTATACTATAGACCTTTTAGGTTGTTACTTGGACACAGATCCTCGTATGTCCCCACATACTAGTCCAAGTTTCATTTAAACAACCTTGGATCTTAGTTTATTGGATTTAGGGTTTATTAATGCAAACTCGATTATTCAATAACCAAATTAACGCTTTATTGAGATCGATTAATTTGTTTCATTTACTATCTACGAGTTTTAGAGCATAAAACCCAACACGGCTGATATCCTTAATTTGGGGGCCCTTAACATTCTTGCTCGTCATGAAAACCGACTTGTCAAGGTTGATGGTTTGACCCGAAGCTTCTTCATAAGTCTTTAGGATGCCCTTGATACAACTACAGTCCTCTTGAGTGGTCCTGCAAAAAATAAGACTATCATCAGCGAAGAAAAGATGAGAAATATAAGGATAGTGATTATTAATGTGAATGCCTTTAAAATGGTTTAGAGATTCTTCCCTATTTAGAAGCCCCGTGAGTCCTTCGACACAAAGGAGGAACAAATAGGGGGAGAGGGGGTCTCCTTGCCAGATCCCTCTCCTAGGCTTGAACGATCTCTGGGGAACACCATTCAGCAGAAAAGAAAACTCTACTGATTCAACACAAACCCATCTTTGTCATCACTCTCCTTAGGAAGATCCACTCCACCCTATCATAGGCTTTGCTCATGTCGAGCTTCATAGCCACCATCCCCTTGTTCCCTTTAAATTTACTGTCGATGGCATGAATGCACTCAAACCCAACAATCACATTGTCTGAGATCTGCCTCCCAGGAACAAAGGCAGCTTGAGACTGAGAGATAATGGAATCCAAGACTATTTTCATTCTACCTGCCAAGGCTTTAGCCACAATTTTGTAGACTACATTACACAAACTGATTGGTCTGAACTCACTCATCTTTTTGGGCGAAGAAACTTTTGTGATCAACGATATCAGCGTCTTATTGACCACGCTAATATCACCTTCTCTGTTCAGAATCTCAAGGCAAACTGTCGTAGTATCATCTCCCACAATCTCCCAATACTTTTGGAAAAATAAAGCTTGTACCCCGTTAGGACCCGGGGCCTTCGTGGGGTTCAGGCTTTGAACGACCCTTTCAATCTCGGTCCTCGAGAATGGCTTATCTAGCTCATTCCTTTGGTGATCATTGATCTTTGGAGAAATCCCATCCAGAATCTTCTCCATAGCATTGGTGCACGGATTTGAAGAGAGAAAGATTTTCTCAAAATACTTAGTAGCCACTTCCCCAAGCTCTTCTTTGTCATGTTTACCATTCTCATCACAACAACAATAATATTAATAATCCCCAACTATTATAACTGCACCTCAATTACAGACTTTATAAACCGAGACTAAAATATTATGCGCCAGATACTATACTAACAACATACTCTTATAACGGTTTCAAAAAAAAAAAAAAAACAAAAAAACATACTCTTATAACCGAGTCCCTCATTCATTCATCCAACACCAACGGCCAAGATCAGAATGTATTGGAATGTAGTGATAGGATAGGACTCGTAAAACTAATAAAATGAGTGGTTGGTTTGGTGATTTCTGCACGACAGAAAAATAATCGCAACTGGGCTCGACTTCCGAGTCCCCACTCCCCAAAGGCAGAAGCGGGGCTGTCACTTCTCCTACCTAATCCTCATCCCAGATTCCTGGTTTGACTTCAATGTTCTAATTCGCTATTCAGAGTTATTCTCCCACGCAACGCACCTAATTTCGAATTTAGATCCGGACAGGTTGAATCTCCGATGGGTCTCGCCGGAAGAACGACCGGGGAGCATGGAGAATCGGAATCGACCTCCCTTCTGGAAACTCCAGCCGTCACTGCTACACCCAATAAGGTCCCCAAAGATTCATTCCATTTGGCCTACATAATCTACTTTACCTTGGGCTTCGGCTACCTCCTTCCCTGGAACGCTTTTGTCACGGCTATCGACTACTTCTCCTATCTCTACCCTGATGCAAACGTCGATCGCATCTTCGCTGTTGTTTACATGGGGGTTTCCTTTATTTGCCTCGTCTTCATTGTCCTTTATTCCCACAAGTCTAACGCACACTTCAGGATCAACGTCGGTTTGGTCATTTTTGTGCTCACCCTGCTTGTGGTTCCAGTTATGGACGCGGTTTACATTCGGGGTCAGGTCGGCTTGTACGAGGGGCTATATGTGACCATCGGGTCGGTGGTGTTGTGTGGTGCTGCTGATGCCGTCGTGCAGGGCGGGGTGATTGGGTCTGCCGGTGAGCTGCCGGAGAGGTACATGCAGGCTGTTTTAGCTGGCACCGCCGGTTCTGGTATTAATTCTTTTTTGTAATTCTAAGATGTTAGTTGCTTTTTGTCGAGATTAAAATTGGTAGCTCTGTCTATTCAGGTTTTAGATTTTGACTCTAGCTTCGTGAATTTCCGGTTCAGAGTTTCTGTCTTCATCCTTTAGTTATGGTCTAATTGATCTTTCTAGCAAACCTAAGGAGCATTTTGCTTAGATCACTTGTTACCTGCAACTTGGAAAGATGTGTTGCATCTTTCTGGTGTACTGAATCACACATCTTGTTTACCCTTTCCTTATGACCCATGACTATGAGATGAACTACTCAAAAGCTTAGGTTAAGAGTGAGTAGTAGACAAAGAAGTCTATCCGAATCATCACCTTGCATTGCATGCCTTCTCATGGGTCTTCATTTCATATGTAACCGGAAGGATTAGTTCTTTTTATGGAAACGAGAACCTGTTAACCACCATCAAAGTAGCTTGAATCACATATCTCGATTACCCTTTTGTTTTGACCCATGATTATGAAGTCAACTGCTCAAGAGTTCAGGTTTAGATGGAATAGTAGACGAAGAAGTATGTCTGAATCATCACCTTGCATTGCATGACTTCTCATGGGTCTTGATTTCACATGTGACAGGAAGGATTAGTTCTTTTTATGGAAACGATTACCTTTTATTAACTATCAAAGTAGCTTGAATTGTGACCCATGATTATGAGGTCAGCTGCTCAAAAGTTTAGGTTTAGAGGATCTAGTAGACAAAGAAGTCTGTTTGAATCATCACCTTGCATTGCATGCCTTCTCATGGGTCTTGATTTCACATGTGACTAGAAGAATTAGCTCCTTTTATGGAAATAATAGCCTTTTTGAATCACATATCTCGCTTACCCTTTGGTTGGGACCCATGACTGTGAGCTCAACTGCTCAAGAGTTTAGGTGTAGAGTGGTCAGTAGACAGAGAGGTCTGTCTAAATCATCGCCTTGCATTGCATGCCTTCTCCTGGATCTTGATTTCAAATGTGACCAAGTATTAGTTCTTTTCATGGAAACAATATTCTTTCATCTGCTATCGAGTTAGCTTGAAATATGGCTATGGCCGGATAAGGCAAGTGTTTGTCTGTTAATTGAACTAATGAAGGTTGTACAAAGTCGCTGACTGACTTGACTGCAGGGGTCCTTGTCTCTGTGTTGAGGATTCTTACCAAAGCAATTTACCCACAAGATGCCAGTGGCCTGAGAAAAAGTGCAAGGCTTTACTTCGCCGTCTCCATTGTAGTTATGATTATATGTATAATATTTTACAATGTGGTCGAAAAGCTTCCAGTAGTGAAGTACTATAAGGACTTGAAGGTACAAGCTATGAACATGGAGGAGGAGGAAAAAGGACCTCTGACTGGGTCGGTATGGAGATCAACGCTGTGGCAGATAGTAGAGAGTATCAAGTGGTACGGGTTTGGCCTTGTCCTCATCTATTTAGTAACTTTGTCAATATTTCCAGGATACATTACTGAGGATGTCCATTCTTCCATTCTCAAAGACTGGTACTCAATTCTCCTTATTACTGGCTACAACGTGTTCGATCTTGTTGGCAAGTCTCTCACTGCAGTTTATGTTATTCACAATCCCAAGATTGTAATTGGTGGATGTGTCGTGAGACTCTTGTTCTTTCCACTCTTCTTCGCGTGTCTCCATGGTCCCCAAGTCTTCAGAACTGAGATTCCAGTGACGTTGCTGACTTGCCTGATGGGTCTTACCAATGGCTATTTGACAAGTGTTCTGATGATGTTGGCTCCAAAGGTTGTCGAATTACAACACTCAGAAACTGCAGGAGTTGTCATGGTTTTGTTTTTGGTCACTGGTTTGGCTGCCGGTTCTGTCGTGTCTTGGTTTTGGGTCATCTAATTTTATTTGTTATTTGTGTGAGATACACATCAGATCTCAAAATCCCCATAGTTTCACTTTCGTCCTCTCCTTTAAAGTTGTTTATAAAGCAAGTATTATTATGGATCATACACTGCAAAATTACCTGTTTTCAACTTCTACATCATCGTTAAAAACACCCCTACATCACTGAAATACAACTGGTTCTAAATACCAATTTGAAAATTTATCCCAAAAATGAGGTACAAGTTGAAAGGCGGAAATGAAGAATGACAGAGTTTAAGATAACATGATCTGACTTTCTTAATCCAGGGCTGAATGCGTGCTTCCCCTCCAAGAAGACCGGTAAAAATTAAAGACCGGCATGAATTTTAACCATTGCCTATAAATATGCACACCATCTAATGCCACATGCAGGCAAGTGCAATGTCAACAAAATCCCACGTCGATGAAGTCATGCCAATGCTTCTGAACCTTGTCACAGGAAGTTGAACTAGGGAGCCAATTCCATAGCCAGTTGAAATTGATCTGGTACACGGAGTAAAGGAGCTTGAATGGTACCAGGTTTGCCCAACTGACCACAGGCAGCCATCTGGTCATCACCTCTACTTAGTCGCAAGAAAACAGTCAACCCAGCTTCAGCCAAAACATTCCGAAACTCGATCATCTTCTCCTTGTGGGTAGGTCTAAATTGGGATCCACAATGTGGATTATATGAAATAAGGTTAATCTTGCATGGAATACCCTGGACAAGATCAACAATCCTCTTCGCATCTTCAATGCTGCATGTAAAAATACAACTGATTAATAGGACAAGACAAAAGATTAGAAAGAATTGTAACGATAAAATTGATAAAAACACATCAACTGCAAAGCTCCAGTTTAAGCAATGATTTAAGCCCCAAACATAGCAGCTGCAATATTACCCGTCATTGACCCCAGCAAGCATCACATATTCAAAAAGAACCTTGTACTTGTGTTTGCAGCGAAGCTCCTCTCGTAGAGTCTGAAGAAGCAAGCCTAACTTATATTTCCGGTTAATTGGCATGATCCAATTCCTAACCTGCAACATTTTGCTTGTGAGAGAAGGCAATTGTACAAACTTTTTCTTTTACACATTTGAGTTATGCCAACCGTTAAGCATGTACCTCATCAGTAGTTGCATTCAAACTGACAGCTAAAGCACAGTTACATTCTTGAAGGAAACGTTTCAGCTGGGGAACAAGTCCACTGGTCGAGACAGTAACCTTGCGAGGACTGAAATGAAGGCCTTGTTCATGAACCATTATATTTGCGGCTTTAATGACATTGTCAATGTTGTGAAGTGGCTCTCCCATTCCCTAACATTCAATTTCAGTTTTTTCTGATCAGAACATGGACAGGGATAATGGTTCTCGCTAAGACCACCATAATACAATGTCAGAAGGTTTTAACAACGGAAACAGTGAAGAAGAAAGGTATTCAGTAAGACCCCAAAACCCAACATAAATCTTCAATATGATTGAAAAACAAAGAAATAATAGAAATTTTATCAGAGAAGAAAACTAAAAACGTAAGAAATGACTGCAAATTTTGTTCCTGCTAAATGCAAAAAGGACTTGTGGCTTGGAATAGTCAAGAAAATAATAGCAAGTCAACAGCAACGATAAAGTGAAAGAATGTTGCACGCACTTAAACTACATCACAGCTTGAAAGAAGGTAGAACATTCTTGTGTAAGAGTACCAAACCAATTATAACCACCCTCGATTAAATGTTACTTCCAACCATATCCTTTCCATTTGGATTTAAAAATCTCCTTATTTGCCACTATAACGAAATCTTGCTTGGTAAATAAACCACAAACTGAATATAGGGTAGATCAGCACGTTGAAAGAAATAGCAAAATCCCCTTAAAAAAAAACAAAACAAAACAAACAAACAAACCTAAAAATTTTCAATATATTTCATTTTCCCTCTTGTATGTTAAATAGTTACAGATCTTGAACATACCATAAACACGACATTAGTGATTGAACCCACTTCACTAGTAAGCAAACGCCTTGCAAAAACTGCCTGTTCTACTATCTCAGCAGCAGTCAGATGTCTCTTCAGGCCCATCCTGAAAAATTAGTTGAAAACTAACAATCTGATCATTCTTGTTTACTACAACTAAGAACATGTGGAAAGCATCTACCCCAATTGAAGAATTGAAGCTTGCCTGCCAGTGTAGCAGAATTGACAGTTCATGGCACAGCCCACTTGACTTGAAACGCAAACGGTAGTCCTGCCTCTATCGCAAGGTATAACAACAGTTTCTATAATCAATCCATCTTCCAGATTGAACAAGATCTGTAATATCCTGTGAGCTTTAAAATTAATCAGACGAATCTTGAGAGCACAAACCCAAAGAACTGAAGCCAAGTATAATGTTTTTGCACAGTAGAGCCAGAACCCATAGAGAAACCAGCAGTAAAGAGAATTGAATGATTATAATAGCACTTGCTAGAATGTAAGTATACACACCTTCCTCGTTCCATCAGATGAAGGGAGAATTTCCCTCAAAGACAGCGCCCTGAATTCAGCGTTTTCAGTCAACATTTTCTTAAAATCTTTGTTTAAACCTAAGATTTGACAGCACGGAAAGTTTCATTGGATTGAGTAGATAAGTTCCAAGTTACATGAAAGCGTTAAAATGTAAAGAAAGGCTCGAATTCCAGATAAACTGAGAAAGCAAGAAAACCTTCTAATTCATCGCTGGAATGTGCCCAAATGTTATCCCCATAAAGACGTTTCCACAGCATTAAAGCTTGGCCAGGTCTGTATCCTCGTGCTTGAACCCATTTCTGTCAGCGTTAAAAACAAAAATTAGGATGCGCGTATCAGAGCAAAGGGTCTTCTTCATCAAAAGAAAAAGAGAGAGAGTTTAGCAGGGACTGGCCTCAAGTTCAGTGTAAGACAGACCCTTTAGAAGCACCTTGGAATCACTGTTGAGGATTTCCTTTTTCTGAGGCAAAGCTATAAGAAAAGAGACCGCAAAAGCATCATTCGAATGCGAATGGCAACAAAATGAACAGAAATGAAGGACACAACTCAATTAAGCAAAGGAAGGATAACTAGTCAAACAATAGAGTAAAAGAATGTCAGAAGACAGCGATAAGATACTCAGGAACTGACAGAAGTCAGGTGAAGAATCATCGAGAGCAAATAACGGCGTAGGAGATGCGCAAGAGGTAGTCGTAAAGGGGCGACCAGCAGAAGCAAGGAAAGAAATGAGGTGAAATGGTGGCGATAGGCGTGCGGAAGGGACAGAAAGGGCATGGAAGTGCGATGGGACAAGGATGGAGGAGGCCATGGAAGGCCTAGGGAAGAACAGGCGTCTCATCCAAACGTGACCTATCTTCTTCTTCTTTGCGCTTGGTGAATTTCAGTTTACTGTTTGGAGTTGATGCGATTTCAAAACACTTCTTTTTCTTTTTCTTTCTTTTTTTTTCTTTATTTATTTATTTATTTATTTAAATTTAAATTTTAGTTTTAATACCTTTACTTTGAAATGTCTAATTTTAGTTGATGTGATAGTTTAAACTTATTTGATAACCATTTGATTTTTAGTTTTTGGTTTTTGAAAGAAAATTAAGGGTGTATTTGGTTTAACTTTTCAAGTGTGTTGTGGTTTTAGACACGTTACTAAACACAAAGTAACTTTTACCCACACACGCAGCGGAAAGAATCGGAGTTTAAGGAATCAATCAAAGAAAGAAAGCAAACGCGTAGAGAAAAACAATGACAGAGTATTTCCAGATGAAGAATTAAGGTAGAAGAAGGTAAAGTAGAAAGAACACAAAGTTTAAGTGGTTCAGCCAATGTGGCCTACATCCACTGTAAGGAGCAGCTTTACTAGAGGGAAATTCTAGGAGAATTTTATACAGCACTCAGAAATGAAATCTCACTATCTTTTTTCTGATATTGTACCCTCCAGTTACAGTATTTACAGTGTATTTATAGAAACTGTCTGAGAAACTAAATTGGTTTCACCGGTAACTGTATAATAACTACTTCAAATCTCCACCTTGAAACAAATTTAGGCGAAGGAATGAGTTGTTCCTCATCTTCTTGTTCACCCTTTCTCTGGTAAATCAAACCCAACCAGCTCAAGACACTTTCTGAATTTTAGCTGTGATAAGGGTTTTGTTAACATGTCAGCTGCATTGTCTGAAATATGTATCTTCAAAACTTCAATTTCTCCTTTCTCAATTTGTTCTCGCACAAAATGAAACTTTATGTCGATATGCTTTGTGCGATTATGAAACTGAAGATTTTTTTACAAATATATTGTACTTTGGTTGTCACAGTAAATTTTTACTGTTGTTTGTGAAATGCCAAAGTCTTTTAGGAGCCCTTTAAGCCATAATCCCTCTTTTACAGCTTCTGATAAAGCAATAAATTCTGCATCAGTTGAAGATAGAGCTACCACTGGTTGAAGGGTTGCTCTCCAACTTAGAAGATTTCCTCCAAGAAGGAACAAATACCCTGTCAATGATCTTCTTTTGTCCAAATCACCAGCATAATCTGAGTCCACATATCCGTAGATCTCATTAGGACAGTCATCACTGCTTTTATATTCAAGTCTAGCTCCAGTAGACCCTTTAAGGTATCTCAATACCCATTTTGCAGCTTCCCAATGTCTTTTACCTGGATTTACCATGTATCTATAGATCCACTTGTGAGCATTTGACCCACTAATAGCCTCATCAAAAGTAGTAGGTTCTAGCTCATTTCGAAAACCATCTACATTTAAGGCCATGTTAATACAATCAGCCTCTCCATACCTTGCTGGAGGTTTGATGTTTCTTCTCTGTCTATCTCTTGCTAGAGAATATTCTTGAAGGTTTGAATGTTCTTCTGGAACTTCTTCACCTTCCTGAACTTCATGTGACACTTCTTCAACAATTACAGTGTCTTTGTGAGAAGTAGATGGAAGTTGCTCCACCTCAATTGTTGTTTTCAAGGTTTGAGTGTCATTTTCTGATTGCATCTCCTTCAACATGAACATTTCTTCCTCTCTGAATGTAACATCTCTGCTGTTCACACATTTCCTCTCTATTGGATGCCATAACCGAAACCCTTTTACACCATCTGTAAAACCGACAAACATACATTTTACAGCCCTTGGTTTCAATTTACCTTGACTTTGATGTACAAAGCCCACACATCCAAATACTCTCAGATTATCGAGCTTAGGAGAATGTTTACTCCACCTTTGTTCTGGAGTTAACAGATTGATAGAGGAATGAGGACATCTGTTCAACGTATACACTGTATATGAAGATGCTTCTGCCCAGAATTTCTCAGGAAGCATTGCATCAGAAAGTAAACATCTTACCCTTTTTCCATGATGGTTCGATTGAGTCTTTCTGCCACCCCATTCTGTTGAGGAGTGTATCTAACAGTTTTGTGACGCAATATTCCATGTTCTTTACAAAATTTATCAAATTCTTCATTACAAAACTCTAGGCCATTATCAGTTCTCAAACATTTTACATACCTTGAGGTTTGTTTCTCAACAAGTGACTTCCATTCTTTAAGTCTTTCTAAAGCCTGATCTTTAGTCTTTAAGAAATAAATCCAGCTCTTCCTAGAATAGTCATTGATAAAAGATAAGAAATACCTGGAACCACTTAATGACGGTGTATTTGCTGGCCCCCAAAAATCCGAATGAATGTAATCAAGGATCCCCTTTGTTGTATGTTGGGCTTTAATGAAATTTTGTCTTGTGGCTTTACCGAGAACGCAGTGTTCACAGAATTTCAATTCATCACACACACCTTGAGGTAAAATTCCTTGCTTGGCAAGAACTTGTAGTCCTTTGTTGCTTATATGAGAGAGACGTTTGTGCCATAAATCTCCTTCTGTCAAACTATCATTTGTGACTACCAAGGCTGTTTGAATCATCTTCACGTCTTTAATTACATAAAGACCATTCATTTTCACACCAACCAGCACCGTTTTGGAATCTTTCATGACTTCAAAAGTTCCTCCAAATCCTCTGTATTCGCAGCCAATGGAATCCAACATTCCCAAAGATATCAAGTTCCTTTTTAATGTAGGAACATGCCTCACATTTCTGAGAAGATTTACGGAACCATCTTTGAGTTTAAGGGATACAGAACCAATACCAACAACATTACAAACATGGTTGTTTCCCATGTAAACAACCCCTCCATCCCATTCACGATAGGTACTAAACCAACCTTTTGATGGAGTCATGTGGAAAGAACATCCAGAATCCAAGATCCAATCTTGTTTCTCCAAGGCTTCATTTTGCTTAGATGACCGATCAGAAGTTGTTAAGGCATCAGAATAAGTGAGAGAATTCTCTCCCACAGATGCTTCGGCTGGTTTACCCTTTTTGCTCTTCTGATTCTGCTTTCTTTTAAGAAAGAAGCAGTTTTTCTTGAGATGTCCATCTTTATGATAGAAATTACACCGTATTTTGGACTTCCCAGCTTTGTCATCATCACCTTGGTTCTTGTTGTCTTTTCCGTTTTGTTTGCTTTCCCCCTTAGAAAAGAGACCCTCAGAATTAGAAATCTCTTTCTTTTGAGTTTGAAGTTCCAACTCTCTTGTTCGAACTGCAGATACAATGTCATCGGTAGTTATTTTCTCTCTTCCATACTTCAAGGCTACTTTAACTTCTCTGTAATTGTCTGGTAGTGAATTCAATAAGATGAAAGCCTCATTTTCATCTCCAAACTTATCTCCAATAGTCTTGAATTCAGACGAAAGCTTCTTAAAATCATCAAGATTATCAGTCATAGACTTACTTGGATCCATCTTGTATGTAAAAAATCTTTCCCTCAAATATGCTTTGTTGGGAAGATCTTTAGTGAGATATAACTCATGTAGGTCCGTCCAAATCTTGTAGGCGGTGTCTTGATCCAACACTTGTCTAAGAACATTGTTGCTAAGGTTCAAAACCAATGTTCCATATGCCGCTTCTTGCATATTGTCCTTTTCGTCTTGAGTCATCGTGGTTGGGAGTTCTTTCAGGTCTTGAATAGCCTTTAACGCCTTTTGCTGTCCAAGAATGGCTTTGATCTTTGCTTTCCACAGATCAAAATCTCCCTTGCCATCAAATTTCTCAATGTCATACCTTGCTACTGCCATTTCTTCAGTTTCTTGATTTTTCTCGAGTTCTTGAATTCTTCAAGAATCTTGCTATTTCCTCTTCTTTGATCAATGCAGGCTCTGATACCAATTTGTTGTGGTTTTAGACACGTTACTAAACACAAAGTAACTTTTACCCACACACGCAGCGGAAAGAATCGGAGTTTAAGGAATCAATCAAAGAAAGAAAGCAAACGCGCAGAGAAAAACAATGACGGAGTATTTCCAGATGAAGAATTAAGGCAGAAGAAGGTAAAGTAGAAAGAACACAAAGTTTAAGTGGTTCAGCCAATGTGGCCTACATCCACTGTAAGGAGCAGCTTTACTAGAGGGAAATTCTAGGAGAATTTTACACAGCACTCAGAAATGAAATCTCACTATCTTTTTTCTGATATTGTACCCTCCAGTTACAGTATTTACAGTGTATTTATAGAAACTGTCTGAGAAACTAAATTGGTTTCATCGGTAACTGTATAATAACTACTTCAAAGTGTTTAATTTTGAAAAAATTTGTAGTGTTTGGCAACCACTAAAAATGACTTATTAGAAAATGAGATTGAGAAATAAATCATTTTAAGAGAAACACTTGAAACCAACTTTTTTAAAAAGAGTTTGTAAGTATACAATAACTTGTGTATAAAAACATTTATGAGGAAATGTAACCAAACACATGAGTGTTTAAATTCTAAACAATTTTTATACAAAATGTTTTTTAAAGAATGCATTCTTGAAAAACATTTAAATTAAAATGTAATACAAACAGACCCAAGTCTACAAACACTACTATCACTTATAAATTTCTTCATGTTTAATCTCTTCTTTCCATGTTTTCAAAAACCAAGTCAAGTATTGAAAACTAAAAAAAAAAAAAAAAATAGTTTTCAAAAATTTGTTGCAATTGTGTCCTTAACAAAGATGGAAATCATTCTAAAGAAATTGAGAGAAGAGTTTAATTTTCAAAAACCAAATAGTTATCAAATGGGGCCTTAAAGTTAATATTTTTGGGTAAATAATCCTAATAATTTGCATGCAATAAAAGGTAGGACAAATTACACTTTTGGTTCTTGAGGTTTGGTATAGGTTTCTATTTGGTCCCTGAAGTTTCAAAAGCAACACTTTAGTCCCTGAAGTTTAAGAAATAGTTCTACATGGTATAGGTTTCTACATGGTCCCTGAGAAGAATTGACGGTTAGCGAACCTAACTGAAAGATGATGTGGCACTTAGGGTCCGTTTGGAATACAATTGTTTAGAATTTAAACACTCATATGTTTGATTGCATTTCCTCGCGGTGTTTTTATACACAAGTTATTGTATACTAAAAACTCTTTTTAAAAAAGTTGGTTTCAAGTGTTTCTCTCAAAATGGTTTATTTACCCATCTCATTTTCTAATAAGTCATTTTTAGTGATTGCCAAATACTAGAAATTTTTTCAAAATGAATTTTTTTCAAAATTAAACATTTGAAAAGTTAATCCAAACACACCCTTAAATGGTTGTTATTAGACCTTTCCTAATGTGGACAATTTTAAATGACATGGAAAAAACTTAATAATTTTATATTTAAAATTACTCCCCAAAAAAATCCTCTGCACTGCACCTCCACTCCCCCAGCAAAGTCTTTTTTGCCAAAATCTCTCCTGTCAAAGTCACCCATGAACAACACAAAAACATCAAAATCTGTCAATTGGCCCTCTTCCAACCAAAGTAGTAAAAAACGAGCTTGCAACGATTTGAAAATAGGACATTTTGAATTTTCGATTTGGGAGGAATTCGGAGTTGATTTTGAAGATGAAGTTTTCACCATTTTCAATTTGGGGCTGATTTTTTGAGATGGACTTTTTCGTTTTTCGATTTGGGAGAATTTAGGATTGATTTGGGAGATGGGTTTTGGCCATGATCAAATTTGGGTTTATTAGGATGGATATTGGGCACAATTTGGGGGGTTTGAGATTGGTTTTGAAGGATTTTGGTTGGCAAAACAAGAACAACGAGGATGGTAGAGAGGGAAAGGAGGATGGGAAGATGAAGGACCTTGATTAAAAGAAAAGAGGAGAAGCTAGAAATTTGTGAGCCAAGCAATGAAGGAAGCAGAGGTGTGTCAAGATGGGCGAAGGAGAGTTGGAGGTAATTAAGGTAGAGTAAGAGACAGACGATGGGAGGATGGAGGTCAGGCGGAAGCGGGCTGGTCGGACATGGCTTTCAACAAGGTAGCAATAACAAAGAGTTGCACAAACATGGGTTTCCTAATCTAATTAGAACAGGGGAAATAGGAGAAAGAAGGGAGTGAATGGTGATGAGGAGAGTGAAAAAAATGATTTGAGTAATTTTAAATATAAATTTTTTAAATTCCTCCATGTCATTTAAAATTGGATACATTGGTAATGGTCTAATCAACACTTAACTGTCACGTCATCTTTCAATTAAGTCAACCCATTCTTCTCAGGGACCATTTAGAATTATTTTTTAAACTTCGGAGACCAAATAGAAACTTAATGGGGACTAAAAGTGTAATTTGCCCTAAAAGATATCATGGTAATATATTTCCAAAATTTATAGATGAAATACTAATCGAAACTACTTTTTTAAGAAAATTTTTTAACAATGAACTAATAGTGGGACAAATTTTATGTTTTATTTGAAGGAAATAGACTACTATTGAACATAAAGTATATGAACTAAAATGGAAAAAAAAACTCAGAGTACAACAACCAAAATGGTATTTTTAACATTTTTTTTTAATTCTAGACAACAAATGTATGATAAGGAAATTTGAACTTTTGATTTCAAGAGAATGAATAGATATCAATTATCTCTTAGCTATATATTTCTTTTTCTTCAGTTAAATGGTTAAGGGTAATTTTCCCGGTATATCATTAATATTCTATTTTTATTTCATTAATAAACTATATAATGTTGAAGTTAACAAAGGGTTATATTTCAAAAAGAAAAAAAAAAGTTAACAAAGGATTATATAAACTTATTTTTAAAAAGTATGGCATATTTCATTTGAGCCCAAAATTTTGGATCAATTCATCAAATTTCTCCCATATTGCCCTTAAATACTATTGATGTGATAAAGCATATATATATTTTTTGAAAAAATGTGATAAAGCATATTATTGATATACCATTTTTGTATTATTTAAAAAGTATATCATTTTTTTTTATAAAGAAGCATGCTTTCATTGAGAAAAAAATGAAAGAATACAAGAGAGAACAAAAAGAACCAGCCCACAAAAAAGAAAGAGGGGAGGCCCCTTTATAAGAAAGGCCTCCAATCCAAAATGATGAGACCTATGGAATAAGTACAAAACAAACGTGTCACCGACGCCCAAAGGGAAACATTATATTTAACAAGGGACCAAACCTCAACTGAGTCCCTCTCTAACCCTCTAAAAGTCCTGTTGTTTCTCTCGCCCCAAAGCCCCCAAATAATAGCACAAATCCCTGTTTGCCACAAGAACTTTCCCTGATCCCGAAAAGGAGGATGGGGAAGGAACTCCTCGATCATCTCTCTAAGACCTCTATGTCTGGCAAACTGCAAGCCGAAAAGACCGAAGAACTCGTCCCAAACAGCCGCAGCAAAGTCGCACTGCCACAAAATATGATCAAGGTCTTCCTCCGCCATCCGACAGAGAATGCAGCAAAAGGGCCCATATAGGCGAGGAATCTTTCTAGATAGCCGATCAAGGGTGTTAACTCTTCCGTGGATAACCTGCCAAATAAAAAACTGCACCTTCTTTGGGACTTTCACCTTCCACAGGTAAGAAAAGATGGAAACATCGGTGGGGGAAGGGTCTAATAAGCAATGGAAGAATGATCGACAAGAGAAACCTCGAGATGGGTCGGGGCTCCACAAGCGGTGATCCCTTCTAGAAGCGCTGAAAGTGGTCTCCCCAATCAAAGACATGAGAGTCAAAAGTTTGGAGGTTTCTCGATCAGACAGCGGGCGCTTAAAACCGAAGGAATAGGAAAGAGAGCTCCCAGATGGGTTAAGGACATGGGCAACGGAATGATGTTTCATAGAGGATAAATGATAAAGCCGAGGAAAGATAACACAAAAGGGTTGTTCCCCCACCCACCTGTCTTCCTAGAAATAATTATCCTCCCCATTCCCCACGGAACAACGAACAAAAGAGGTAATGGAAGGAAGCTCAAGGGAAATTTCTTTCCAAGGGTTTCTAGAAGTGCCTTTGATCCCCCCGTCACCCATTGGTGAGGATGAGGATCGTACTTGCTAACAATAATCCTGTGCCATAGGGTATTGGAATCAGTGTAAAAGCGCCATAACCATTTAGCCAACAAGGCTTTGTAACGGATCCTCAAGTTACCCACCTCAAGCCCCCCTCGCCTTAAGGATTGACCAGCTAAGTCCCAATTCCCTAGGTGCATTCCTTTTCCTTCATCCACACCTTCCCACAAAAACTCCCTCATCAATTTTTCGATAACTTTACACACCGAGCAAGGGGCTCTAAAGAGGGAGAAGAAATAGTTAGGTATTCCACTTAAAACCGAACGGATGAGGGTTAATCTACCTCCTTTGGAGAAAAAGATCTTCTTCCAACTAGCCAGTCTTTTCCTCACCTTGTCGGTCCCAAAAGGAAACAGATCTCGGGTTATGCCCCAAAGGCAGGCCAAGATAAGAAGAAGGAAACGAGCTTGTGTCACAACCAACCAAAAAAGCCCATCTTCTAACCTTATCATCGTCGCAGTTCAGGCCTAAGATTTGACATTTACTTCTATTGATTTTCAGGCCAGACATAGATTCAAAGAACGCCAGAATGTGGTTCAAAACCAGAAAGGATTCCTCTTTTCCAGAGCAGAAAAAAATCGTGTCGTCTGCAAACTGAAGGTGGGAAAGGGAGACTCTATTCTGACCTACCTCAAAACCTTCAAGGATCTTTCCTTCAATCCCTCTAAAGATAATTTTGCTAAGACAATCCACAATCAGAAGGAAAAGGAAGGGTGATAGCGGGTCACCTTGACAGAGGCCCTGGGTGGCCCGAATCCTCCCCTTGGGTCTCCCATTAATGAGAATCGAATAAGTCATAGATCTAGTGCAACTCCAAATCCAAGATCTCCATTTGTAACCAAACCCTTTCGTTTGCAGAACCTTATCCAAAAAATTCCAGTCCACGTGATCATATAGGCCTTCTCAAAGTCAATCTTAAAAATCACCCATTCTCGACCACTCCCTCTATAATCCCCAATAGCCTCATTGGCAATGAGGGCTTGATCCATGATTTGTCTGCCTTCAATAAAAGCTCCCTGAGCCTCTGTGATAGTGGACGAGAGAACTTTTTTTAACCTCTTAGTGAGAACCTTGGCAATGATTTTGTAAACGCTAGTGATCAAGCTTATAGGTCTGAAATCTTTTACCCTGTTAGCGTTTTCCTTCTTGGGAATGAGACATACATAGGTTTCATTCAAGGAGCTATCCAAAATGCCTCGTTCAAAGAACTTTTTAAAAACACGCTCCAGGTCATCCTTAATATCTTTTCAATTGTCTTGAAAAAAGGCCATCGAAAAACCATCTGGGCATGGGGCCTTATCTCTATCACAATTGAAGACCGCCTTTCTTATTTCCTCAAGCGAAAAAGGAGAATCTAGCTCATTTTTCTCCTTTTCTGAAATGGGCCTCCAGTCATCCCTTCTATGAAAGGCTTAGGCGACTCCTGAGGAGCATAGAGATTTGAAAAGAAAGAAACAATCTTCTTCTCGATCTCATCCTCCTTGTGGAGTAACACCCCCATGTTGTTCTCGATGGGGCCAATCATGTTCTTACTTCTTCTGCCACTGGTCACTCTATGAAAGAAGGCTGAGTTACAATCGCCATCCTTAGCCCATTTAATTTTGGCCTTTTGCCTCCAACTGATAGTCTCTTTTTCAATCACACTAGCAAACTCAATTTTGAGGGAAAGTCGCTCTGCCTTAAGAATTTCATCCAAAGGACCGTTCTCTTCCAGGGAATCAATCTCTCTAATCCGATTTAAAACTTCTTGCTTCTTCACTCTAATGTCTCCAAAGACCTCTTGGTTCCACACTTTAAGAGTCCTTCTAAGGGATCTTAACTTACCCATAATCCTGTATCCTTCCCACTTGCCTGGGACCTCCACTTTCCACCAAGAAGGAAAAGAAGTCTTAAAGGATGGATGATCCAACTGTTGGGTTTTATGCCCTAAAACTCGTAGATAGTAAATGAAACAAATTAATCGATCTCAATAAAGTGTTATTTGAGTAATTCAGTAATTTGGTTATTGAATAATCGAGTTTGCATTAATAAACCCTAAATCCAATAAACTAAGATCCAAGGTTGTTTAAATGAAACTTGGACTAGTATGTGGGGACATACGGGGATCAGTGTCCAAGTAACAACCTAAATGGTCTATAGTATAGGGATAAGGCTGGGTACCTTATCCTGGTGACACTATGTGATACGACCCACCTTGTATTCGATACAGATGCAATGATCCAAAGCATCCATGTAGGAGACATGCGGGTGGGGGTATCCTATGCAATGAGTTTGCATAAGACCGGATCGCGAAATAGTAACCACTAGATGTAACGTCGTTAACTAGTTTAGGTTTCTATTTCAATAGGATGACCTAGGTAACTCAATCTCAATCCTGAGTCTGTTATGAACCCCTTTCAGGAGGGACTGTCCTTAGATTTGTATGGGTGAGAGTGGCCAGTTCGCCGACTCAATAAGCCTACCATTTCAGGGGCAAGACCGAATGGGGGCTGGGAACATAACAGTACAAGATGGAATTCACTCCTTCCCCTATTGGGGTGAGTAGATGTGTGTTCCCTTAAGGGCTGATTCTAGGGCTTGAACAAAGGCGCGTCGTCCTCTCCTAGCCTGAGAGGAACTCCTGTTTAGTGGTTGGACCCTAAACAACTTGTTCATTAGAGGAATCAGTGGTACTTAAGGAACCAGAGGTAACCCAGGGGTAAAACGGTAATTTGACCCAGCTGGTGTTACGAACACACGTGAAGGATTGACTTACTGCTTGGTCGATATCCGTGGACACAGAAATATTCTATAGTGAGAAGAGTGCAGCTGTGGGTCTTTAGTGGAGTGACCCACAGTTAACGAATGTTGACTAAACTTGGTCAATGAGTTTGGCCAATTAGTCTCTTATCGTTGGAGCTTCTGATCTGTAGGTCCATTGGGTCCCACTGGTAGCTCTTAAAGAGACTTGAGGCAATTAAGTATAAATTGTAAATTGAAAGTGTTCAATTTATTTGGGGAATCGTATAATGTATATTGATGCATTATAATATAAAGTTTATGAAACTTTATAATAAAAATTTTGAATTAATTTAAAAAAAAAAATAATTCTTGAGAGAAAATATTTGAAAGAGTTCAAATAAATTTAATATGAATTGGATTCATATTAATTTTAATTTTAATAAAATCCCTAAGATTAAATATATGATATTTAATTGGGTAAATTAATTAATTATGGAATTAATTAATTATTTATTAAAATTAGAGACCTTTTCCTATTAGGAAAGAAAATATATGAAAGAGTTCAAATAAATTTAATATGAATTGGATTCATATTAATTTTAATTTTAATAAAATCTCTAAGATTAAATATATGATATTTAATTGGGAAATTAATTAATTATGGAATTAATTAATTATTTATTAAAATTAGATACTTTTTCCTATTAGGAAAAGGTCTCCATTTTCCTATTAGGAAAAAGGTCTTGGCCTTTACTATATATAGGACCCCTGGGGTGGGGTGAAAGGCATCCCATTCATTCTCCTATAGAGAATTCTCCCAAAGGCTCCCACAAGTCTCCAGCCTCTAGAAGTCTTAGAGTCATACCAGTGTAGCCATAGTGGTGGTGTTCGCACTAGTTCGTGATTAATTCACAAGCAGTTAGTGAATTTAATCTGAGTCGTCAACGAGAGTAAGTAATTTGTTACTTTATAAATTAGATTTAGATATAATATTTTTGTATGCTTAGCCTTAATATATATTTAGAATAGTTCTAATATTATTGCCAATGTATTGGTATTTTAGATTAAACAAAATTAATTACGAATCGGTCCCAATCACGTTTCCGCTTTACGGAATTACGGAATTCCAATCCTTACACCAACCACATGTTTTCAAACCGAAAGGGGCACAACCCCCATTTTTGGGGGCCCGACACGAAGATTAAAGGCCAGTGGTCGGAAGTTACTTTGGGGCCTAAGGATTGTCTAACACTGTTAAAGGTGTCCATCCAACCCTTGGAGCACAAGACTCTATCAATTCTGCTGCGAGCCCTGCTGTTTGCCCAAGTATATCTCCCATTAGTTAAGGGAGGGTCAAAAAGGTTACAATCCTCAATCCAATCGTTAAGCGACTTCATCGACTTAGTCACTCTCCCTCCCGAAGCCTTCTCCGAAGGGGAACGAGTGACGTTAAAGTCTCCCAAAATGCACCAAAGATGCCCACATAACCCGGATAAATCTCCAAGCTCGTTCCAGAACTCTTGCTTGTCTTTGGGCCTAGGCGGCCCGTAAATACCAGTGACCCAGCCTAGGTCCTTACCTTTCCAAT
Organism: Luffa aegyptiaca; assembly: GCA_017139565.1. Classification (NCBI taxonomy): domain Eukaryota; kingdom Viridiplantae; phylum Streptophyta; class Magnoliopsida; order Cucurbitales; family Cucurbitaceae; genus Luffa; species Luffa aegyptiaca. Next base: position 28,484,693 of record CM029395.1, read on the forward strand.
TAATCCTGATCGAAGCCGAAAAATTGCCAAGCACCATATCCAAGCAATTAATAGACCTACTATCCCACATGATAAGCACCCCTGCCGAGGCGCCCATGGATTCGATGCCCGACCAATCCACTTTTCTATTGCCCCAAATGCTTCGAACAAACTCACGATTATACTTATACCGCTTAGTCTCCAACAACACTACAACATCAGGGGATTCATGCGAGATGATCTCTCTAACCAACCTTTGTTTATCCCGCCCCCTAACCCTCTCACGTTCCAAGAGAGCATCTTCATTTGGAACAAGACGTTTCCCCAACCTCCTTCGAGGCCTTTCTCTTATCATAATTCACCGAAGACTCCAATTTTCTTAATTCTCTATCTACTCTTTTTGAATCCCCTCCTTTTTTTGTAGAAATTTTTCCTGTTTTTTCAGTCATCGAGCATTTTACAGAGGTCTTGTCAATCGGAACTTCCTTAATCCCAACTGACTCCAACGCTGTCCATCCCGGTTGCCAAACCCCAATATGACCATCTCAGGGCGATAAATCTTCGTGGTCTGGGGAGCTATAAATGGGTAAAGGAATGTTGCTAACAAGCCCATTGGAAAATGGTTGAGCGCCCCCCCCCCCCCCCCCCCCCCCCGATTCCAATATCAGAGACACAAGTTAAAGGAGCAAATGACGACCCACTCTCTCCCGACAAATAAGCAGTTGGGAAGGTGAAGGCACTTCCAGAAGATTGGAAAAGGTTTAAAAATATAGGATGAGTATAGTTTTGGTTAAAGCTCAGTAAGTCCCCCCTCCCTTCCCCCAAAGGTATGGCCACAGGGTACGGATACGGATGAATTAGCCCTCCCGAACACAACCACCCTCCCCTCTCAAAAGGAATAGAAGGAGAAAGACCCAGAGAAGGAAAGCGTACCTGGACAGGAATCGTGTCCGAGCTCACCCTATTCAGCGACTGAGGCGGATACCCCGAAATCGAGCCATCTTGAGGCATCCCTGCCGGAATAGCTGAAGAATCCCCTGTTAACATACTGGATGGAACTATCTGCTGATCGTTCTCCAACGGCTTCATCTCTTCCATCTTCTCCTCTGAAAACATACCACTTAAATTCACAATTTCCAACTCTTTAGCAGCAGGAGTCGATAAAAATGATTCATCCTCCGAATAACTCACCACCGAAGGATCGGAACCAGCATCTTCCTCGATGGGGTTTTCGTTCGTGGGATTAGCCTCATCAAACCAGTCCAGCATTTGGTCTTCGGTCCCCATCCCATCTAAAAGAAGGCCCGTATTCTGATTAGTCTCTGGCCCAATTTCTTCCTCGGTCAGCCCATCAAGCCTTGGAGCCAGCCCACTGTCACATTGATTGAGCTCATAATTAATTTGGTCGTTTGCAAGAGAAATGGACTTGCCCTTGAGATCATCAGGCGGCCCAACATCCTGAGGCCCAGACTTGACCCCATTTCCTTCATTGACTTCTCCACGCCTCACGTGATTCCTTGGACAAAGAACCTACTACCCTGCTATTTCCGCCGCTTCTAGTAAGTGAAGGATGATTGGTTCAAAACGCCTCGAACTTGCTGCCGCTTTGCCGAAGATCTCAAAATTCCCCTCCCTACCGATAAGAAATCTCACCGGAAAAAAGTGTTTCCATGGTTAAGATAACAAGATGAGGGAATCAAACCGTTACAATTACCTTTGGCTCTGAAACAGATTTCGTCCGTCCAGCAGACTTCCCCGTTTATCTCTTCTTCCTCTGTTAATCCTCCACACATATCAGCAAGCAGAGAAATAATGTGTTTGGTCCTAAAAAATGGTGGAACGTCCAAAACGGTGATCCAACCTCCTTCTAATTTAAGACATTTCTTCTCTGCAACTTTCTTAAAATCCCACGCGGAAATAGAAAATTGATCGTTTGCCATCAAAGAACCCGCCTTAACGAGCTCTTCGGCCTCTTTGTTACTACTGCAAAGACCCACTGCAAGATTAGCACAGAAGGGTTTTAGGGATAAACCGATTCTAACTAACCTTAAGCACGTTTCTCTGATTCCAGCCCACGATAAGTCGGTATTCGCTCGCTCTAATATCACTGATGTCGAACACTCAAAAGCAAAGTCGATGTCGTCCAAGAATTTTGTTGATTCTTCAGCTGATCGATCGGACCCCTGTTTCACTGCTTCTGCAAAAGATTTTGATTTCAGAACCCTGCCCTCATATTTGAACTCGGTTCCTCCTTCGATTTTCCTCTTCCGGGCTGGCACCACCAGGGGTAGCAGTTTCGTCATGGTGCCTCCAGCGCACCCCATCCCTTCCCATTCTTACCTTCAGGAATGAAAAGCGAGTTCTTCCGTCCTCGAGAAGGCGTGACGGAGACCATGGCGAACCTGCCTCTTGTGTTTTCCAAGACCTGAAAGAAAATAACCGAAGCATCTAGTCTTCTCCTTCTCCAAAACCCAGACGGGTCCTTCGATTTCGATACCGCCATCAGACAGTCTCTAACCCAGGCAAACATCCCCAGCTCCAGCTCCATACGCCTCACCCTCGAACCTTTCCTTTCCTCCCCATCACCACTTTCCTCTCATTCTCCTTCTTTCGAAGGTGAAACACCTTCCAATCGATGTTCACCTTCTTCGGTTTCTCCATGAGAAGTTACATTTTAGAGAGAAGGAAGGAGAGAGAGAGAAATAAGACCTATAGGGTAATTACTATTTAAAAAGTATATCATTAATATACCCCTTTTTGAATCATTGATAAATTATATCACCCATAATTCTAATGTAAAAGATATGACTAATACAAAATATATCACAAAATAAAATAAAAATCTACTGCCACGATATTCATTGGTCGTCCTTTTTAGGATATCTGAAAGTTTTGGCGCTGTTTTTTTAAAATCCTTTTCGATTAACATTTATTTATTTTTTATGAATAAGTTTAAAATACATATAGTCTCAAAAAAAAAAGTTAAAATACATATAATTAAATTAAATCAAATTATAAATAGAATAAATAATTAAGAAAAGCCGGTTGAATTTAACCCAGCCAACAATTCTAAGAAAGATCAAACACAGAGGAAGAAGAAGAAAAGACTAAAGAGAAGAGAGAAGATACCAAGGTTTATGGTGGTTCGACATCAAAGGTCTATGGTACTTTTGAACACCAGAGACAGCTTTATTTTTCGTGAAGAAACAGAATGTACAGCAATACAAATTTCTGTGTATCTATAGCTTTCTCCTCTTTATAAGATAAAAGTCACTTGCTTCTAACATGACTTACTTTTAACACTTATTATTAACTGATTAAAATGGTCAAATATCAACCATCAAAATCTCAACAAAACCAGCAAAAATACTCATAAAAAAAAGATATGTACACAAAAAATATCAAATATGTATGTCATAAAATACAACTTCCTGACAAAGAAGAACCTGGATATTTTCTGTATCACAAAGTTATTGAAGATAGTAAAATAAAATGGAAGTGGAAAAAAGACAGAAACAAGAGTTGGTTGGAACTATTAAAATAAAGAATTTGTGGAAGAAGATTGGAAAGCAGAATAAAAGACAAGTGAGAGAGAGAAAAAAAAAATAAAGAAGAGTAAAGTAATCAAGGGTTCTTGATCTTGATCCTCAATTTGCGAGCAATTTGTGAGGCTCTTGGATGGAGTGCCCCCCTCTCCCTCTTGTTGTTATTGTTACACTGTTCTACCTCGACCCAGTTGATCACCTTCAGTAACAGAGACTGACCAACTTTCCTCACATCCTCGTCTCCCGCTCCCTTGCTCTTCTTCATTCCCGCTTCCAATGCTTTCTCTATGAACTCCATGAACCACTTTCCAGCTTCCCTTTCGATCTGCTTTCCCAGTTTGATTGTCTCGCTCAAGCTGGACCATGAACAACCCCCCATTGCCATTGACATTGGAGGCTTCTGATTTTCATCATTCTCCCCGCTACTTGTACTACTACTACTTTCCACTCCTAATTTCCCAACACCTGCTGTTGTCTTTTTCTCCGGAAAAGCCGCCACTGACTTGTACAACCCACCCCTTCTTTTAGATAAACTTGATTCTGGGTTATTGGAGTTGGGTGTGATCTCGCTTAGTATGGACGAGGAGGAGGAGGAGGGACATTCTTGTTCCTGCTGTTGTTGCCTTTTGGAATTCTGGTTCTGAGCCAGCTCGGTCGCGGCTTGAATCGACACCATATCACTCACTGCCTGCACGATTTGCTGGTGGAATTCGAGAAACTTGTCGAAACAGTTGGCTGGAGCGTCGGCTCTTGCTGATTTACTCAACCTGGAAAGCATCCTACATACAACAGAATATCCATCTCTTATGTCTTGTCTTAGAGAGCAAGAGTCAGTGAACGGTGAGAGTGTGCCGTACCTGAGGGATCGAACTAAAGCTTCCGTCGCAGTAGCGCCTCTCAAGGCTTGGAGGGCAGTCTTCTGCGCTCTATCTCTCTGCTGCACAGCTTCCTGAAAGATCAGGCATTCGCATTAATCATTATTAGGATTTAGGAGCACCACAACCAAGACCGACCAACTGGGATTTACAAGGAATTAGTTCATATTCACCTTGCCTAATGTACTGAGCTTTCCCGGTAAGTTAATGGGAAGACTGGTGCCGCTATCATCAGAGTCCAAATGCCCAGATTGAGAACTCTTCAACATGGGGGATGCCTCGACGCTGGAGGTCCGTTGATTCCGCAAACTTGGGGGTGGAGTGGCGCTCTTCTTTGCTGCAACGACAGGCAAAAGAAAGTGATGAGATGAAATGATATAGATAAGGTGTTTCAAGGGGAACAGGCAACAGAAGCACTTGAAGTGTTCAATAATGTATACCTACAGCAGAGTTGAAGGGAGTCGGTGGTGAAATCCTTGGTTCTCGCTCGCACACGCTCTTGCTTCTGGGGAATTTGGAAATGGATGCACAGCTTTTCCTAAGAATGGAAGGAGCGGGGCTTTCGAGTTTAGCCAACAGGCCACCGCCAAAGGAAGAGCGGATTCCGTTTTTGCCCCTCATCAGGGAGCTGGGAGGACGCTCCTTGACGGGCGTACACTGGTCGAAGTCCAGCGGAACGGGCTTGAGAATCATGGGTGAAGAATAGCCATCGCCAACTCCATGGCTGAGCCCGGCTCCTGTTCCCCAAGAACCCCGCCTCGGACCCGACGCCTTTGCCTTGGACTTGTCATCACATTTCTCCCCTTTCTCTCTTAAACCCATCAGCGGTTCTGGCGTTCCGACCAGAGGGTGTCGGCCGGGGAGTGGCTTCGCGCCTTTCACCACTGGGACGGGCGACCCAGGTTCCAATTTATCCACGTAAATGAATTGACCTAGCTGCATTTTGTTGCTCAGAACGAAATCGTCTTGATCCGAAGGCAGACTCACGTAGATCGAGTGCGAAGAATCAGAGACCTTGATATAGAATCCGTGCTTCGGCCACAGGTTTTTCTCATCTAGATCCGCCGGCACGATGTCCGTAACCTGTAACAGCGAGCTCCGGTGATCGCTCGTCGGTTTCACCCCTGAATTCATTCCATCAAGAAGCTTCACCAGAACTCCCGGTGCCAGAGTCGCCATTCTTTAACTTCAAAGAACTTCAAAGAAATAAGGAACCGCTTAATTTCCCAGATTCTTTTACTTCGAACCCAATTACAATTCAATGCTATCGGCTTCTCTCAGTTGTTTTCATGGACAAGAATGGGGGAAATGGCCGTTGGCAACGGAAGGCGATCACAGGAAAAAGGCAACTTTTTTGAATTTCGGACTTTGTAACGTTACACAACGGTCGCATGGGGACCCATCTACCTCATTATAATTTCGAATTATACTCGAAACCAAAATTTGTTTTTATTATAATTATTATTTTTGTTAAAGGATTTTTTTTTTTTTTTGTTAATTTATTGGAAGATAAGCTTATTTTGTTTCATAATTTAATATGGTAAAATATTTTTAACAAGCATATCTCCCAAAATTTTCAATCTATAGCATAAATTTAATATGCATTTTAGAGAATATAATAACTTATAATATTTTTTACAAATATACCATAAACTTGACTTTTTTTCATTTTTTAATATTATATTTAAATTTAAGTTGAGTTTTGATTATGTTATTTTTATAAAATAATGAACAAAATTTTAAAAATGAGGTAACTTTTATTAAGTGTGTTCAAAGCAATCGATCACTTGAAGAACTCGAATCACCTAATTCAAACTATAGTATAAATTGCATTGAGAATTAATTTGACTTAAAATGAGTTCATTTTTTTTTATAACCGGTTGTTGATTTGATCTTAACTTAAGTTTGCTAAGTTGAACCAAACGAGTTCAATCTAGCTCACAATAATATATAAAAATAACTTAAAGATGCACTTCTATGACATGAGCTCATTCTATTTCCAATATAAGCTAATTTTAAACTCAAACTCAAATTGTATGGATTGAGCTAATTGTTCAAAATTTTTCAGATAGTTGACACCACTAAGGGACCGTTTGGTTTAAGGTTTTATAGATATTTGAGAATACTATGCCTGAAAATAAGATTGCTAGAAAGCAAAGATAACCGTGTTTGGTTGTGCTTGGGAGTGTTATCAGGATTTTATGAGAACGAATTATGTCTATATTTATTTTTTAGAATTAATCATGTAAACTTTATCTAATTATAATAAATTAATCAATAAAAATAATCAAATTAATTCAAAGTATTAATAAAAATTAATGAATTAATAACGTGAAATAATTTTAATTGGATAAATTATGTTAATTTAACGAATTAAAATTATTTAATTAATTTTTTTAATAAATATCCTTAACTACAATAATTTAATATATTTGTAACCAAAAACATTAATTAGATAAATATTTTAATAATAATATGATTTTTATTTATTATAGAGAAATCAAAAAAGTAATTGATTGATTATAAATAATCCATAAGTAATTAATTATAATTATTGAAAAATGATTTGTTATATAAATTCATTTAAATAATTTTAATTCAATAATTAAATATATTTTTTATAATGTTAACTGATTAACTATAATTTTAGTAAATATGTAATTGCATCCATTTAATAAACTTGGACTAAGTATTTGTTTAAAAAAAAAACTTGAAATTCATGACAAATTATTATTTATTTAATCTAATTATATTTTTTTTTTAAGAAAGAAATTTATTTAATCTAATTAAATAATTTATTATAGTATTTTTTAATTTAGTATCTGTTAGTTAATTAATTAACTATATTCAAAATAAAATTGCATATAAAAATAAAAAAGAAGAGATGGACGAAGAGAAAATTCATGTTTCTGCAAGGGCATAGAAAGTCCTTGTCTATGAGCATAAATGATGTCTGACTTTATTCCTAGGGGCTCACCACAGAAACCTTGAAACAAATCAGGATATCAGAAACTCTTGTCCATTCCCATCTTCAAAACCATGCGTCAAACGGCCCCTAAAAGCATAAATTTAAAAGCCTCGAGTTTTTTTTTTTAATTTTTTTTAGGAAGCCTCGAGCTCTACTTAACAACTATAATGTGTGAATTTGGATTGAAAGTTGGAACCCAGTGGTAAAATATTTTTTTCCACACCTTCAATTATTCAAATACCAATTAAAAACACGTCATTTACAAAAGAAAGAGATAACCGAGGAACAACATATTAAATGATAGGGGGAAGAAATTGTTGGTTCCAAATTCTATTTGACTGAACCACGATAAATAGCATAATTTATTTTAAATGTTTTAAATTTAATTCATGTATTTAAAAATTAAAATATAAAATATATATTAAAAAAAAAAAAAAAAAACTGTAGTGGTTGCTACTCTGGACATTAGCAAAAACTAAAAAGAGAGGGTTGCGCTTCTTAAACACCACATTTTACAAAATAGTTTCAATAGAGCCCTTTTTTTCTAATTTTTTTACTTTTTTCTTTTTTTCTTTTACTTTTCTTAAAAACCTAAAGCTGATACATTTTGTTTGTTGCTTGCATTGTTCTCGAAAACATAAAATTAGAAATGGTTTAGATACTTAACATACCCGGAGCTCTGTGATGTTTTTGTGTGTTTTAGAACCTAAAAGCCAAGAAAGTGAGGAATGGATTGATTTTTTAAAAAAAAAAAAAAAAAAAAAAACAGAGAAGTTTAAAATGAGCCAAACTGGTAGCTAAATTGATTGTCTAAAACTTACAAGAACAATGTCACCGTGGAATTTTATACGATTCATTCTGTAACATCTATATCAAATTAAATCAGTGACAAGGAGTTCATGGTAAGTTTCCTCAAATATAGAAACCAGTAATGTTTGGGTTTGGCTTAACTTAAGATAATTGAGCAAGATATAATATAACTATAGAACACAGTTCACCATGATTCAATGTCATTGTCGAGATCTCAATATCCTACTTTTTCTGCAAAACTTTTTACCAATAAAAGCATGTAGGGATATTCTGTCACCTCTCATCTCTATCATGGTTTGTAAACTAGGGAAAAGTGAGAGGCAGTCTCTTCCTGAAGTAGGAACATCCAACTCAATTTGTAACTTAATTAAGAACATGCAATATAGCCAAATCTTCTGTTAAAGTAAAAGGCAACACTAACTTTATCTAGAATATTCTTGAAATATGTACATAGATATGTATATAATTAGTCATCTCTAGATTTATCTTGAATATTGTAAATAGATATGTAAAAGAAAGTCTAGAATTATCTTATCTTTAGGCTCCAAGGAGAATTCCTTTAGATAAGGATAAGGATAGAAATATCTAGGATATTTTTAGATCTAAAAGAAGAGCCTAAGAAATCCATTTGCTTGGGCTCCAAGGATCTTAGGCCTATAAATAGGAGTGCGCCCCCCCATAAGAATTATAACTTGGAGGAAGTATCACAACTTGGAGTCTTCTCCTTAGAGTGTCCATCTTTGTAATTTCCTAATAAAAGTTTCTTTCTTCCAAGTGTTTTTCTCTCCCCTTTTGTGTTGATTTCTTCAACAAGTGGCATCAGAGTCAAGCAAGCATAGCTTGTTGTGGTGGAGCTTTAAAAGATCGTGTACAGTTTGGGACTGTGAAGCTTATTGTCTGGGACACAGCTTACTCGTGGAGTGCATTCATCACTACGAGATGGTGGGAGATCTTCAAGTTGTTGGAGGAATCAAGAAGCTCAACACTCAAAACTACAAAACATGGTCCACATGCATGGAGTCGTATCTCCAAGGCCAAGACTTATGGGATGTCGTGGGAGGCATTGAAGTCATGCCACCTGAAGATGCTACAACCTTGAAGAAATGGAAGATCAAGGCAGGTAAGGTCATGTTTGCTATTAAAACTATGGTTGATGAAGAAATGTTGGAGTACATTAGGGGAGTAGAGACGCCTAAAGCGGCATGGGACACGTTTGCCTCACTTTTCTCAAAGAGGAATGATGCGAGATTGCAGTTTTTGGAGAACGAGCTTCTATTAGTTGCTCAAAGGGAGATGACTATCAATCAGTACTTCAACAAGGTAAAAACTCTTTGCCGTGAAATCTCTGAATTAGATCCTACTGCTACTATTTCAGAATCAAGAATGAGGAGGATTATCATTCATGGTCTTAAACCTGAATATAGAAGTTTTATTGCTGCTATTTAAGGTTGGTCGACCTTGAAAATTTGCTTGTCGGTCAAGAAGCATTAGGTAAGCAAATGTTTTGGTCTGGATTTAGTCTGATGCATGTGTTTGGATTGCAGGGCTGGAACCGTATTTCTTGTTTTTTTCTAAGTTGTTTTTTAAGTTTTTTTTTTTCCCTTCCTATACTTAGATATTCTTCCCCCCATCTCAAAATGTTTATTCAATATAGCAATGTGTGCATAAATTTTTAGTCAATGCATACGATAATTGAACACATTGGAATGTATAGGAATACGAGAGCGATTAGTAGAATTCATAATGAAGTTCCAAATGCATACAATAATTGAACATCAAACACATGAGAAAATGGAAGAAATTAGCACGATCAAGCCCTAAACATAGTTGAAACATGATTAAACAGTCTGAAACAAATAAAGTAGAAGTAGAGAAAAACATAAGATGGATAGCGTTGAGTCTCTGAACGAAAAGGGGAAGGATCAGGACTGCCTAGACTGTCTAGGTGCCCTACCAAGCACCTCCATGCAATAGTCATACTTCCACTTTGGAGGGAAGTCCATGAAGTGATTCAGCATGGTCAAATTAGTCAGTAAAGCCTGTGCGGTTACTAAGTCGTCTTACATCAAAACTCTTAATATGGACTGTTGCTCTGCATACAGCTCCTTTCGACGGTTCCACTCCCATCTTGTCCTTGCTCGTCGGCCATAATGCAATCTTCTCAATCTGTTGTGCAGTCAGCTAGAATCCATTCTCCAAGACCTCAGCCACATTCCCCATAAACAACCATATCCTCTGGGGTGTTTGTGATGGTCCTGCACCAGCAGCTCCACCTTGGCCTGTCGGTGTAGCGTAGTACTCCTCCCCAGAGGTGGGATTAACAACAGGTGGACTGGGGACGTAGCAATCTTCGAACTCGACGTTCATGTCGTCGTCCAGGTCAACCACAGGTTCTGGTTCTGGTGCAACTTCAATTGATGTGCATGTTCTCCCCCTCGTGCACTGTCCTTCCCGAACACCAATGTTAGTTCATTAAACCATGGAAATGGTCGATTTCGGGGGCCCTTAGCTTGTGGGTGACCCTGCACGATAGGCATGTAAAACGATCAGTGTAATTACCGAAAGTATATTGCATGTGTATAGCATTAAAGTAGTTGACAGTTCCCCTACCTCGACCCATGCATCAAAAATATCCTTCTCAGCCTCGATGCATTTACGCTCTTCGTTCCAGTCGAATCCACTGTAGGCTGGTTCCATCATCTCTGCAATGGCTATGTACTGCCTCTTGAGGAGTTTGACCCTGGACTCAATGTTCGGGCTGACTACAATGTTGCAACGTGACAATCTTTCCTTCACCATCTTCCCTATATGGTTTTGGAATCCTGGTTGAAATGTGTCGTTGTCCCCACGACAGCCGCCCATTTGTACCAAATGGACCAGGCACTGCACAAGCACTCCTCCGGTGTCCAAATGTGCTTCAAATTCTTTGATATTGGTGCTGATGCTTCCATCTACATGAGCATACACGTTCCAAATCAAACATTTCGAAAGTATTGAAAGCATAACACACAATGTAGTTATATAATACAGTTTTATGGTATACTTTCACGTTAAAATCAGTTCAAATCCATTCCATTACCATTCAAAACACAAGTTGCCATTACTATTTACATGTTCAAGCATATATACAACATAGTTTGTAATTACTTTATAAACAAAAGAGTTTTAATTAATTCCAAAAAAAAAAAAAAAGATTTAAAATATGTATATGAAAATAGAAATTATACATTGATTAAAACAATGATGAGGGAATTTGATTCCAAAACTTAATTTGTTATTCCCCGATATGGATATGAAATCATTAGGTTAGAGTCTTTTTAAACAACTGTGTTATATACTTTTTGTAACAATAGTTGAAAAAAGTACTTGCTTCTTTTACTTTTTCCATGTAATAATAATTCACAGTGTTGGCTCTTCTTATTGTGTGAAAAATATCTTCATGATATGTACCAATTTTCAAATGTTGAGGGTATAGTTTATGATTTTTCCTCATTGTGTACTCATTTTTAAAAATCTCAACCGTTTGAAATATGTACAAATTTTAAAAACGTCTCAATTTGTAATTTCAAAATGTTTATCAATTTGTACTATTTTTTCTATTTGAGGGAATTAATTTTATTGTTAGAATTTGTACTCATTTAAAAAAGGGTACAACAAGATTCGAAAAGTTTGTGGCAATTTTAATTCCAAAATCTACATTAATTTTAAAAAGTGGTGGTAAAAGTCCGTAGTAGTATTTTGATTTGTTCAATGAGAAGATATAAAAGTAGCAACTGAACAAAATTTTGCAAAGGAAATATACCACAAAGCATACAAAGCTACGATATTATTTCTAAGAAAAAATAAAGACGTGCAATTGAAGAGTTTTACAATCCATAAGCCATACAAACTCACTTAACTTTACCAAAATAAAAAAAAAATAAAAAAAAAAAACTGCAACCGTCCATAAAATAACAATTCAATCCAAATGGTATACAATCTAAGGAAGGGGAATAGAAATAAATTACGTGGCAAGATGACGGAATCACTCTAACACAGATTTAGAAGGTTCAAATCCTACACGAAAAGAGAGAAATGAAAAAGAAAAAAAAGACAAGAGTTAGAATGTATGCTAGGTGGGTACACAAGTAAGCATAATGAAAAACAAGGATTTATGTGATTGTCATTCATACCTATAGTACGTGAGGTCGGACCCGAAATAGGTGCTCCTAGGACTACAAAAATCACGGGGATGGGATGTTCCAACGTCGCCCACGTAAGAAGTCAACATGGTACATAAGAACCATAGACAACACCCATTAGTAAGTTCAACATATGAGTGGAAACAATTAGTTAAGTAATGAATCATAGATGATGAATACTTATCAAAGTGCCTTTCCAATGGAAGTAGTATCATAGAGAAGAGCATGTATTTTTAGGAGGGGACCAACGGATGTTTATAAAGACTTGTGAGACTAATGAGGGAAGTAAACACACCAACTACTACTTCAAGTAGTAATTGCAAGTAATTATGTAACAGTAAGGTAAAAAGTATCTTGATTTGACAAATAGCCACCAACCACCAACTGAATAAATGCACAATACATGAATTAACCCCATGGTCAACCACCCAAGTACTAGTGGATTAAGTATAAGATATGGTCATTTAGTTGAGTAGACAAGTGAAATAAGTGTAGCACAACCATTAATAAAGGGGGGAAAGTAGTTGGGGTAAAAGGACATGTATTATTGTGGAATCCAAGTATACCTTCCTAAAAATACATACAATGGGACTAAATTTTATGCAAACACACATTCAGAAAGTGGAACCCAACCTTGATTTTCACTAATCAGTACATAGACCTAAGATCTTCACTAATCCGCACATTCGGATAATGAACAGTACCTCAGAAGCGGACACAATGGAACACATTTGTAAACATAATTCTCATTCCAACACAGGCCAAACAAGTTTTGAAACAAAAATAACGACCTCAGATCTTGGAGAACACAAATGCACAGATTGAGACAACACAAGCCAAGCAAGGTTATGGATGGAAAACATGGATTTCATGAAATGACGGCCTCAGATCTGGAATAAACATGAACTTAATATGTAGTTTCAAAACAAAAAGTATAGGAATGATGAACAACAGACAGCAAATCCATGTTTTCCAGGGGCTCAGTGTTGAAACACATAAATCGATTAAACAGAGGACATCTTCCATGGTCGTAAGAAGAAAACAATAGCATATGCACCAACACAACCCACAAACAAATCACGCACAAAAGGTAGTATATGAACCAATACAGCCCACAAACAGAGCACATAAGAAATAGTTCAGATCGGAGGCTTCAGGCATGCAAAATCATCATTTTGACTTAAAAAAAAAACTTGTGAAACATGTTCCTCATCATCGGCCGTAAGGGAGGAAAACGAACCTGTTTTGTGAATATACCACGCACCTACCAAGCTCAATGGCACTGAATCCTTCTCCTATCCAAGCTCTCGATTGATTCGTCACATCACGGTTATGCTTCTCGATTCCAAACCACCCACCAAATCGAGAATCAGGTTGTCGAATGGAAGGAACTCACAGTCGGTAAAGTCGAATGTCCTCGAGGCGACAAGAGAGAGGGCTTAGAGCTTCTCGAGCGACAAGAGTTTTGGAACATGATTGCAGCAAAATCGCAGATCCATGGATAAAAGAACCTTTAAAAAGACGGATCCACAGATCTATGGAGGAAGAATATTAGATCCCTAGAAAATATGTTAGATCCCTAGAAAATAAGTTCGTCCATGGACGAAGGAAGGGTTTGGAAGAAGAAACCAAACAAACATGGTACAAAACACGGAATAAATCCATCGAACGCCAACCATGTCGTGAGGCCGAACGAAAGACAGTCGTTGTCGACTGAGAAGAGACGAGTGACACCGATAGGCCAACAGACGGCCATGCAAGAACAGTGAGAGGTAAGAAGATAGAAGTAGATGGAAATTGTGGGAGAAACAAGAAGAGAGAGCATTGATTGAAAATGGGAGAGAGAGCATTGATCGAGAATGTAAGCATGGATTACAACCTCATTCCCACCTTGGATTCTCATTGGAATCCAAATCTGACATTACAACCCAACACCGACCCACAAACAACGTATTCAAATTCCATTACAATCCAACCCAATCCATTCTCTCCTCCCAAACAACCTTATAATACTAAAATTTATTAAACATTTCAAAAGTTTAAAAATCTATTACACAAAAATTAAGAGTTCAAATACCAAATGGGCATATGAATTATATTTTAAAATTCATAGCTCTTTTGAACACAAACTTCAAAGTATAGGTAAACACTCGTAATTTAACCCTAAAAACCAAGTGCTAAACGATCAGAAGAAGATAAGTGGGAGAAAAAAAAAAGTATTTCACTGAATCCGATTTTTTTATAATAACGAAAATTTGTACTAAGACATGACGACTAAGTCTCACATAATAATATTTCTGCAAGTCCACAAAAACGTGAATTTTGTCTAACAAAAAAGGTTGAACATATACTGAAATTAAACTCTGAAACCCCTGCTGTTTCTCTTTCCTCTTGCTCTCTCGAACTTCCTTCCCTTCGACCTCACGTATGGTTTCGTGTGGCTGTGAGGCACACCAGGAGCAGGACCGAAGTGCTTCACGGCTTCACGGGCATTCTTTGGTCCTCGAAGAAGAACCTTTGGAAGCAAAATGAACATAAGATTAGTTGGAATCTAAACATTTTTTTAATGGTTTACAGACTACACTATATAAAGGTGGCTTCTAAGATGAACAGGAAGTGATGAAATATATATAGAATTCATAAATACATAAAATGGGCATGTATGAAATTCAAAAGCCAAAACTTTTGTGTTAAAGAGGTTGTGTGTTCAAGATGCGTGTGAGAGACACAAAGCAAGCCATACCGTATTCTGGCCAAGAGGAGCTTTCAGGGCAAGCTGGTCGAAGGTCAAGCACTCACCACCTGCCTTCTCAATCCTTGCCCTTGCGGTCTCAGTAAACCTCAAGGCTGTAACTTTCAAAGCTGGGACTTCGTAAACACGAATGTCATCAGTCACAGTTCCAACAATGACGGCAATTTTATCTTCCTATACCATGGTTAACCACAAGAGAATTTAGACAATGAAAAATAACAATCTCCTGCAAGGCTGAAATCAAAGTGTGAAGAACATAAATGCATAAATACAAGCACACACCTTTCCTTTCATGAACTTGACAAGTCTGGATAGAGACATTGGTGGCTTGTTCACCTTGCTCATGAACAAGCGCTTGAGGATCACTGCATTGAAATTGCTTCCAGTTCTTCGGACAAGAAACCGGTACAGCTGAATTCAATAAACAAGATAAAGATCCATCATTTAAGCAATCCAAATAAGCATAACAAACTCATAAACCTCTTAAAAGTAAACCTACAGAATAAGTAGATATAGACTTCACTTATTATAGAAAACAATCTTCTTTTTTTTTTAATTCAAAAAATTAGCTCATACTAAATATAAATATATCAGAAATAACATATAGAATAAAACATAGTTGATTCCACCTCAAGCAAGAAAGAAAAAGGCTATAATATTCTGTATCACTCCAAAGGTCCTATATTATCGGGTAGAGCTAAACTCCAACCACATTGATTCCCCCATTTTGGTTACAAGCCCACACTACTAAGCTTGGCAAAACAAAGGTTAAAATAATAGATACAAATACGAACTCAACTCTTCTGGAAATAATTAATTCAAGAGTTTAGGCTAGTTCCCTCAGAGACATAAGTTGGAGATCAATCATCACATGATCAGTATTAGCATGGTTTAAAAAGTGAGGCATCACAGGGAACGACAACCCATCACTCTATCCTTCCACGAAGGCAGGGAGGAAGACTTAATTCAATATTGAAAAGTCCAAACATCCTTCAAAAATATTGAGAAAACACAAAGCCAGTGACCGCAACAGCAAAGGATGTCCAGAGGGGTTGATTTAATACATGAAGAAAGTACTCATACTTTAATCTTAATTTTAAATTTGAATTCAAGATGAAATCAAAAACAGGGTAGAAAATTTTGAGCTCAGATAAATATGTGGATTTTGTCCAGTCCTTGACCTTTAGAAAGTCTCATAATGAGCTGGGTATCACATATTTCATCATTGCGGCTGAAAATGCAAACACTATCCAATCAAAAAAATGATTTAAGAGAGAATAAAAATTCCAAATCTAAAACTTTGAAATCAAGGTTTATTAATGGTTGATGGTTAACAATACATTCTGCTTCATTGTTCAAATCGAATTAGAAAGTTTAACTCTAAACCTGGGCTCAGATAAATGTGGAACAAGTTCATTCCTGGACCTACAAAAGATCTCATAATGAGCTGGGATACACAAATATCATCACTGCACAGAAACTTCCCCCTACTTTCTCATGAACACAATTAGGTTAAAAAAATGCAGAACACAAACGGGAAACAAAAGTGAAAATAACAATGGTTAAAGTTCCAGATGATTCTGACAGATTTAGATTTGAACCTCCACTCTCTATTCACAATATATCAAGTTAGATCACTACTAAGTTTTTCATCAAAAAGAAAAACCATAGGAACTCATCTCCATTCTCTAAGAAAATCAATCTGTGAATGCAAGAGCTCATTCCTGCTATGAATACAGCGGAACCAGTGATGATCAGAAAAACCAACCTTGACGAGGAGCTTGAGATAGATATCGTCGGACTTGGGCGCAGTCCTCTTGGTCTTCTTGCTCTTGCCTCCAGCAACAAGATCGATCCCCTGCAGTAAACGAAAAACACATCTCAGATACTGATCTACGCATTGGAAGCAGAGAAAAGAAGTGAAAGAGAGAGAGAGACGAACCATTGGAGCTTTCGGCGGAGAAACCCTTCCCTTCTGCGACGGCTACTGCTGAAGTAAACGAAAATGGCTCTAGGGTTTTTGAAGACCGTTTTTATGGAAGACGAGGGGCAAAATTGGTGTACCACTGCGGCGCGTTTAACCTATCTTCGGAACATGAATCCTGGCCGTACACGTGTACTGTCAGTAATTTACAATTTTGGGGTTTCCTAATTTGTTTTTTTAGGTTTAAATCCCATTTACAATTTCATTCTCTAATTTAATTTAGTTTGTTCTTAAATTTTCATTCTCTAATTTATGTTGAATCTCATTCATTAATTTAATTAAACTGTATTTAATTTTTTTTAGATAAATTAAACTGTATTTAATTTGAAGTCCCAAGCTTACTCGAACAACAATAAGAAATATTGGGGTCTCCGTTTTTTCTCTCTAGAGGACGATGGACATCGACAGACTTGGTGCTGAGTAGGACAGTTTCATCTGCTTTGTCTTATCGGCGGCTTTTGGGGCAACCTTCTTTTGTGGATTGATAGGTCTCAATGGCTACCAACAACGATGCTGAGTCGATTATGCGGCAGTTTGGGGACCTGAAAGTGACAGAGGCAGAGAAAGCAAGTGTATATCATTTACAAGAAGGGGAAATCGATATCTCGAGGAAAAAGCTTGAAAATGCATTAGTTTGCAAGATTTTTACACAAAAAATAATTCCACCAGAGGTGTTTTCTTCCATGATGCCGAAGATTTGGAAGCAGGAGCAAGCAATTATTGATCATGTCGGTTTCAACCTGTTTTTGTGCAAGTTCAGAAATGCTCGAATCAAAGGTCAAATCGTGGAAATGGGACCATGGTTCTATGACAAATCCTTGCTGCTGTTGGAAGAACCAAAAGGAGATATTTACAGTGAAGATCAAGAGTTCAGGTATGTTTCTTTTTTTATACACTTTCATAAGTTACCTTATGCTTGTTTTTCCAGGGATTCAGCCACAAGGATTGGAAGTCTCTTAGGAAAGGTTGAAATGGTGGATCTGGAAGAAGAGGAAAAACAACGCTGGGGCTGTGCTTTGCGAATAAAAATTTAGGTGGATGTAACGATCCCATTGAAAAGAGGCATTTTTCTGAAAAAATGAGAAGAGGATAGATGGATTGCGGTCACCTATGAAAAACTTCCTGATTTTTGTTATGGTTGTGGTCATCTGGGGCACACCTTGAAAGAATGTGAGAAGGATTGTGGCACGAATGAGGAAGATCTACCTTATGGTCCTTGGCTTAGAGAACCGGTCAAAATGAAAGTCTGTGAAGCAGAACCGGTTCGTTATAGTTCGTTTAGTTATCAAGGGATAGGGAGAGGTAGAAGTAGGGAGGAAGGAAGAGAGAGTTGGAGAAGTAAAGCAATGCAAGAAGAAAAGGAAGATGACAACGTCAACCCAATCCAGACTGATGCTGGACAGACAGTGGCGGCGGTTGGATTGTCGGAAAAAGGGGCGAAACCCGGCAGGGGGCGGAATCCGGCAAGACGGTTACTAAAATGGATGGCGAGGCATTAAAGGAAAAAGAGGCAGTTTTGGGTCAAGCAAATCAATTCAGCGAAAATCAAGGGAATACAAATTTGGAGGCTCACAACAGTCAGAATAGTCTAAAATCTAAAAAAGGAAAAGATTTGGAGCTGCAATTAATGGAAATAGACAATCAATGGGATGGGTCAAAATTAGAGAAAGGAAAGAATAATCATTCTGATTTGGATACAACCGTTGAAGGGAAAGATAAGTCTATTAATGGGGTAGAGCAGATTAAGGAAATCAAATGAAATAATAGAACATGGAAACGGCTTGCTCGTATGAAGGAAGTTGGCGGCAACAGTATGGATAAGCAGTCTATTACAATAAAGATAGTTGGAAATAAACGAAGTCCAAAAGTTGAGGTAGTAGGTGGAAGTAACAAGAAGGCTTTGGTTACCAAGGAAATTGAATTTGCAAAAGCGGTGGAGGCTGATGGACAGCCCTGTCGAGCACAATGAAAATATTAAGCTGGAATGTCCAGGGATTGGGGAATCCCAAGACATTAAGAGCGCTGCGGTACCTAATCCGTAGTCAACATCCCAGGTAGTTTTCTTAATGGAAACTAAGTTACAAGGTAAGCAAGGTGAAAGAATTAGGGAGGACCTGATAGCGGACAGAAATGTCGCTATTTTAGTCCCAATTTATTAAGCTTTTTAGGGGGTGTTTGGGGCACTGAATAGGTTATAATAACCCCCTTTATTATAACCTATTCAGTGTTTGGGGCATCAACAAAAATAAATGGTGAGGTGGGTTATTTTTACCCCCGATTATTTTATCCATTCTCTACAGTAACCATCATTCAACCCACCCGATTATTCTATCCATTTTCTACAGTAACTCTCTCCTATCTACTTCCATGAGACTCCTTGCGGCCGGCGAAGTTTCCGACGACTTTTCCGGCGATCGCCGACGACTTTTCCGGCCACCGATTTTTTTCTTTTTTTCATATTTCTTCTCATTTTCATTTTGAAAAATATAAAAAATGAAAATAAAGAAAAAAAAAACATCGAATGTTGCTGGAAAAGTCGTTGACAACGTCGAAGGTTAACCAACTTTAAAAAAAAAAAAAAGAAAGAACATTCAAACGAAATTGTATTTACCACACTCAAGTTTATTTCAAATGATTTTATTGATAAAAAAAATAAAAAAAAAAATAATAATAAAAAAAAAAACTAATATGATTTTTGAACTAAACATTTATTAAAAGTTAACTAATATGATTTTTCTATACCAAATCCTAAACTTTTTTGTTTTGTAAAAAAAAAAACATAACCCTAAACCAAAGTGAATCGTATATCATAAAAAAAAACTAGAAAAAGAAAACAGTCAGTTTGAACCTTTGATTCAGAACCCCATGTTAAAACAGATCAGCACTCCAAACACATACTATTTTATCCCAGACTAAAATAATCTGCACCCCATACACAGATTATTTTATCCCAGACTAAAATAATCTGCACCCAAAAACAGATTATTTTATCTCATACTATAATAATCTGCACCTCTGCACCCCAAACACAGATTATTATAACCCCCAGACTATTATAATCCCCAGATTATTATAACCACCAGATATTATAACCAATTCAGTGCCCCAAACAGCCCCTTAGTGCTTTAATTGTGTTTTTATTGAAAAATTATAATTTAATTTATTATTTTGTCATAAGGAACACTTTTATGGAAATTTGTGGGAAAAAAAGCCCAAAAAAAGAGTCATTCAAGCCAAGTTTCCATCCATGGGTCAAGGGGGAGTCCAAGAAAGTCAACCATGAAGATGAGGCCCAAAAGAAATGAAGAGAGGCCCAAATTCAAGCCCAAAATCGTGCCAGAAAGTTTTGGAATTCGCCTAGCATCGAGACGCTGTCCCATTTCTTGGGCGGCAAGTCGATGTCGTCACAGCGTCGCGACGGTGTGCCGATAGCGTCGCGACGCTGTCCTATTTTCGGGCCTATAAATAGCGCCCCTTGGTGCCCATTTTTACCATCAACCATCATTTCATTCCTTCATTCTTTTCTTTCCTTGGTTCCTTTGGAGCCTTCTCTCAAAGGCTCTCTAGCCTTTTTGAGAGTTCTTTAGTGGGAAAATTTTGGGAAGTTCTTGGGAGCATATTCTAGGAGGCTCAAGGGGAGCTCGGAGGGACTCCAAGCGTCAGCGACGGGGTCTTCGACGGTAATTTCCTTCCCTTTTATTTTGCTCATATTTATGCTTTTCATTGTCAAATTTGTGAATATTTTAGCTATGTATAGCTAAACCCCAATTTGGGGTCTTAAAATGAAATTATAGTTAAATATTGTTATAATTGCCTATCTCTTGCCCTTTTTCCTAATTATTTGTATGGATGTGCTTAATGCTGTATGCAATCTGGCCAATTGTGTATTGATCTGATTCTTAATGGAGGCTCGACGGAGAGAAGTTAAGATAGATCGTAATCCATGCAACTAGTTTAATTGTCCGTCGTGACAACGAGATGCAACTAGTTTAATTGCCCGTCGTGACAACGGGATTAGTTGATTAAACTTAGATTCCTAAAATGAATCAGAGCGTAATAATTAACGAGTTTTAATGGCGCTAAGGACACTTAGGTTATTAAAATGGATTAATTACAATTAGGGGAGACCGACAGGAGAACCTATGTGATTAACGGAGATTCTAGGTGTATAATTAGTTGGGCAACGAGATAGGATAATTGTAATAATTATTTAGCTAATAATTGAGTTTCAAGACCCCACTTCCCATTAAAAGCTCTTTCTCCACATTTTATTTTTTTGTGGTTGATCAAATTTCCTCTTCAATTGCTTTAATTTTTGAATTCATTTTAATTGCATGTTTTGGTCCCTAGATATTATTTCTCCCAAGTATTTTTAGTGTTCAAGAATCTTTTTGCTTGCTTAAATTTCGCTTCGCCTCCCTGTGGATTCGATACTCGGAATATTTCCGTTTTACTATTACTTGTGACGACCCATGCGCTTGCGGATAATCGCCCAACAAGTTTTTGGCGCCGTTGTCGGGGAGGCTTGATTTTTAAGGCCCCGTTTGATAACCATTTGGTTTTTGGTTTTTGGTTTTGAAAATTATGCTTGTTTTCTCCTAAATTCCCTACCATAACTTTCATCCTTGTTAAGGATCCATTTGAATTCCTAGCCAAATTCTAAAAACAAAAACAAGTTTTTGAAAACTACTTTTTTTTTATTTTCAAAATTGTACTTGGTTTTTGAAAACAAGGGAGAAGATTGATACTAAAACAAAGAGACTTATAGGTGTAAGTAGGTGTGTATAAGCTTAATTTTCAAAAACCAAAAACCAAAAACCAAATGGTTATCAAACGAGGCCTAAGCAAATTAAATTTTTCTTGACATAAAAAAGAAAGTGAATATTTTTGTTTTTGTGAATATTATTTTATTTTTGTTTTTGTTTAGTTCTTTTGATTGTTTGGGAGTGTTGCATGCGAAGAAACAAGGTGGTTCAATTGTTTCCTTTAGATCTTGAAATTAACAAGACGCTGAGATCTATTCGTAGAGAGAAAAGACTGACGGAAGCAATTGCCCATCAAGATGAAGCTCCCAAGGCAATCAGAGACTTTACAGCCAGTTCTCCCAACCGAGAATTCCGGAATCGTTTACGCCCCAATCCAAGCTAACAATTTTGAGTTGAAGACAAGACTGATTCAGATGGCGCGCGATAATTCTTTTAAGGGACATCCTTCTGAGGATCCACATTCACATCTGCGATCATTCTTGGAGATATGCGGGACGGTAAAGATGAATGGAGTTCCGTCCGATGCTATAAGATTGAGGTTATTCCCATTTTCTCTGCAAGACAAGGCTAAGGATTGGCTCGAATCAGTCGAGACGGGCAGTATCAGCACATGGGACAAGCTTGCCCAGGCTTTCCTGACGAAATTTTTTCCGCCTACCAAGACTACGAAGCTCCGGACTGAGATTGGAACATTCAGGCAGTTAGATGAGGAGCAGTTGTACGAGGCATGAGAGAGATATAAGGAGATGCTTAGGCGATGCCCGCAACATGGCTACCCAAATTGGCTCTAGGTGCAGTTATTTTACAATGGATTGAATCCCTCCACCAAGACAGTTCTAGACACATCAGCAAGTGGGAGTTTTCTTTCCAAGACAGTGATGGAAGCCAAGGATCTGTTAGAGGAAATGGCAGCAACCAGTTATTAGTGGCCGACAGAGAGGGGGACAATTTCTAAGAAGGCTGGTATTTATGAATTAGATGAGTCAAGTTCGTTGAAGGCATAAATGGCATCTTTGACAAACGCTCTGAACAAGTTGACTTCATCTGAGGTGGTCAAGTCCATTTCCACCTTAGCTAAAGGATATTCAAAGAAAGAGAGTCAAGATGTGGAAGAAGTTCAGTATGTGGGAAACAGACCATTTACTCAAGGAGTACCGAACTTCTACCATCCCAGTCTGCGCAATCATGAGAACTTTTCGTACGCAAACACGAAGAATGTTTTACAGCCACCGCCAAGTTTTGCATCATCCAGTGCGCCAGAAAAGAAGAGTAACCTGGAGGAGATGGTGGCCATGTTTATCAAAGAACAGAAGGTGTTAAATGTGAATCTCCAGACGACAGTAAATAACCACGACACAACTCTCAAGAATATGGAAGTTCAGATAGGTCAGATCGCGTCAGCAGTGAATGCCCTTCAAAAAGGGAGATTTCCAAGCGACACTGAACCCAATCCTCGAGAGCAGTGCAAGTTGGTGACACTGAGAAGTGGTAGACAGCTGGAGGTCAGTTCAGAGAAGAAGAAAGAAGAAAAGAGCAAGGATGAAGATGGAAAGGCTGAGGCACAAAAAGCCTCCTCTGAAAGGTCCCAACATCCTCTCAACTCTGTTGATTTCAATTGTGATGTTTCTAACTCTTTTGCAGGAAAGAAAAAAGATGAAAAGCAGAATGACAGGCATGAAGAGAAGCTGAACGAGGAAGAAGTGGTTCCATGCAACCACCATGATAAAGGCTCGCACATTAGCCCGCCCAAGCGGAGGGGCGAATGTCCTACCTTTGACTACAGGAAGTTACCTTTTCCTCAGCGCTTTAAAAATGTTAAATTAGATGAACAGTTTCAGAAGTTCCTAGAGATGTTTAGAAAATTGTCTGTGAACATTCCCTTGGTAGATGCTTTGTATAATATGCCTAATTATGGGAAGTTCATGAAAGAGATGCTATCTAGGAAGTAAAGTTTGAAAAAAGAAGTTTTTAAATTATCTGAGAGCAGTAGTACCATAGTATCAGGAAAGATGCCTTCTAAACAAAAAGACCCAGGGAGTTTTACTGTTCCCTGCACTATAGGAGAAGTATCTTTCAATAGGGCCTTGTGTGATCTAGGTGCCAGTATAAATTTGATGCCATATTCTGTATACAGGAAGATTGGTTTGACAGGAATGAAGGACACCGACGTCACCCTCCAGCTTGCTGATAGATCGATTACCCACCCAATGGGTGTTATGGAGGACATGCTGGTGAAGGTCAACAAATTTATCTTCCCTGTGGATTTTGTGGTGCTCGACATGCAGGAGGACAGAGAGGTACCCATTATTTTAGGCAGACCCTTCTTAGCCACAAGTAAGGCTGAAATTAGTATGCATAAGGGTAAGCTTACCTTTAACGTTGATGATGAAAAAGTCGTTTTTAGTATTTTTGGGCATGATGAATCTGTATGTAGTCTGCATACTTGTTTTTCTATTGGTCCTGAATACTTGACTGACGATGATGAGGAGGTAAAGTATAATCTTGGCCTAGGATTAGGAGAGGCGCCTATGGATGATGGGAATTTCAATCATAATGCATTTTTTTATGACCCTCTGTTTGAGAATGAACTAATTGATGTAGAATTGCCTGATTTTGAAAATGAATTAGGCATGCCTGCTTTTGAGAATGAAATGTCTGCAGTTGATGACTTACCTTCTTTTGAGAATGAATTAGAATTTCCTGAAATTGATGATTTTGATAATGAGATTGAATTGTCTGACTATGAGAATGAGCATGATTTGCCTGAGTCAGAGAATGTGCATGAATTGCATGGAGATGATTACTTGATAGATTATAATTCTGAGTCTGAGGAATCTTCTGAGCATATATATATTATATCTGATGAATGGTATGGCATTGTTGATAGGCCACCTTTAGATCATAGACCAGTAGATATCATAACGCTGGATGACTCTGTTAACAATTGTTTTGAGAATAGAGACTTAGAAAAGAGATTCGACGCTGCTACATATTTTTTGAAATGTTATTATGACAATCTCTTTAGTGTTGATGGGCCAGGGGAAGGTTTTTTTTTCTCCCCTGTTTGCAGTGTGCAATTCAGTGCGTTATTTTCTACAAGGCCCGGAGGACGATGAAAATTTTTATTTCGAGCCTCTGTGAGCGTGCCGAGCCTCGTCTAGCTAAAGACGTTAAAGAAAGCGCTGCTTGGGAGGCAACCCAAGGAATTAAGTTTAGGTAGTTTATTTTGCGGTAAATAAATTTCTTTGCTTCGTGATCCAATTTTGTTTTGCAGGATCACCTTAGCAAATCCCAAAACTCCATGATTCCCATTTTATGGATCCAAAGGAAGAGGATGAATCGCTCCTAACTCAGGGAAGTCTCAGTATACCTCTTTATGCTTTACTGTTTTTAAACATTGGGGACAATGTTTAATTTAAGTTTGGGGGGGGGGGGAGGCTTTCGCTGTGTTGAGCATATTTGAATTCTGTTGGATGCATGAATAGAGAGCTATGATAGCCGAGGATGTGATTTTAGAAGTTTTGGGAGAAAATGGTTTATATGTTGTGGAATCTGGGAGCATAGCAGAAATTTTGAAATTTTAAAATTTTTTGATACTTAGTTTTGATATCTAAAGCATGCGATAGACTTATCTAATGACATCTTTGAAAATCTAGATTCTTATTATGTTTTTTAAAGTTTGTTGTCACCCCGATAGGCTTAGTTTCTAATATTAGGAAGTTCATGCTTGATTGTTCTAAAGAACTAGGTAGAAAAAATGTTATGCCTGCTGAGAGAAAAGCAAAAGCAACAAAAGAAAATGAGAGAAAAGAAAAATTTGTTGAAGAAAATTTTTGCTTGCACAAAAGAAAAAAGCCTAGGGGTAAAAAAAGCTACCTGCGGTGTGATCAGTTATGCCAACCAGAGAATAAAATCCGGGTTAAGGGTCCCTGCACCGTAGTGTGAAAGCTAGTACCATTAGATATAAAAATGCAAGTTTGGGGGAGTAGCAAAAGAAAAAGAAAGTGAAAAATCAATCGAGAGTTTTGCTCCCCCATGAAAAAGAAAAATGTCAGGCGCCCTAGTTTCTTTTTTTTTTTTGCATGATATATAGAAGAACTCAAACCTATTAGGGGCTCTTAGCCAGTGTAGGGGGAAAACAAATGGAGAAAGCCATAAGACTAATCTAGGTTAGTAAAAGAATCAATAGATAAGTCTTGAGCGTGCTATTCATTAATCTTAAGTTCAAACTAATTTAAGATTTCTTCATGAGTATGCGGTGCTTGCTTATTCCACTTGCAAGTTTTCCATTCTATCTTGAGAGTTCTAAAATTTGTTGAGGCTTGAGTGATTCTATTTCATGCATCTTTTGAATTTATTTTGCTTGGGACTAGCAAAAGCTTAAGTTTGGGGGTGTGATAGCGGACAGAAATGTGACTATTTTAGTCCCAATTTATTAAGCTTTTTAGTGCTTTAATTGTGTTTTTATTGAAAAATTCTAATTTAATTTATTATTTTGTCCTAAGGAGCACTTTATGGAAATTTGTGGGAAAAAAAGCCCAAAAAAGAGCCATTCAAGCCAAGTTTCCATCCATGGGTCAAGGGGGAGTCCAAGAAAGTCAACCATGAAGATGAGGCCCAAAAGAAATGAAGAGAGGCCCAAATTCAAGCCCAAAATCGCGCCAGAAAGTTATGGTATTCGCCTAGCGTCGAGACGCTGTCCCTATTTCTTGGCCGACAAGTCGATGACGTCACAGCGTCGCGACGCTGTGCCGATAGCGTCACGACGCTGTCCTATTTTCGGGCCTATAAATAGCCCCCTTGGTGCCCATTTTTACCATCAACCATCATTTCATTCCTTCATTCTTTTCTTTCCTTGGCTCCTTTGGAGCCTTCTCTCAAAGGCTCTCTAGCCTTTTTGAGAGTTCTTTAGTGGGAAAATTTTGGGAAGTTCTTGGGAGCATTCTAGGAGGCTCAAGGGGAGCTCGGAGGGACTCCAAGCGTCAGCGACGGGGTCTTCGACGGTCATTTCCTTCCCTTTTATTTTGCTCATATTTATGCTTTTCATTGTAAAATTTGTGAATATTTTAGCTATGTATAGCTAAACCCCAATTTGGGGTCTTGAAATGAAATTATAGTTAAATATTGTTATAATTGCCTATCTCTTGCCCTTTTTCCTAATTATTTGTATGGATGTGCTTAATGTTGTATGCAATCTCGCCAATTGTGTATTGATCTGATTCTTAATGGAGACTCAACGGAGAGAAGTTAAGATAGATCGTAATCCATGCAACTAGTTTAATTGCCCGTCGTGACAACGAGATTAGTTGATTAAACTTAGATTCCTAAAATGAATCAGAGCGTAATAATTAACGAGTTTTAATGGCGCTAAGGACACTTAGGTTGTTAAAATGGATTAATTACAATTAGGGGAGACCGACAGGAGAACCTATGTGATTAACGGAGATTCTAGGTGTATAATTAGTTGGGCATCGAGATAGGATAATTGTAATAATTATTTAGCTAATAATTGAGTTTCAAGACCCCACTTCCCATTAAAAGCTCTTTCTCCACATTTTATTTTTTTGTGGTTGATCAAATTTCCTCTTTAATTGCTTTAATTTTTGAATTCGTTTTAATTGCATGTTTTGGTCCCTAGATATTATTTCTCCCAAGTATTTTTAGTGTTCAAGAATCTTTTTGCTTGCTTAAATTTCGCTTCGCCTCCCTGTGGATTCGATACTCGGAATATTTCCGTTTTACTATTACTTGTGACGACCCGTGCGTTTGCTGATAATAGCCCAACAGGACCTTCAGTACGATAGTGGGTTAATTGTTCCTAGCGATGGTCAAAGTAGAGGTCTTATGCTTCTCTGGCAAAGGGAGACTGATATTTCAATACGGTCATACTCTAAAGGTCACATTGATGCTATCGTGAAGGAGAGCGATTGAAGTTGGAGATTTACTGGCATCTATGGTAATCCAATTCAGGAGCTTCATCATGAAACATGGAGGCTTATGAGGCGGCTAAAAGTGGATAGTAATCTCCCTTGGTTCCTAGCCGGGGATTTTAATGAGATTACTAGCAGTAATGAAAAGAAAGGTGGAGTACATAAGCAAGAAAAAGTTATACAGGAGTTTCGTGACGCTATTTAATTTGAAGTCTTGTTTGGCGTTTCATAATCATATTATTTCTTGTTTTTAAAAATATTTTTCGTATTTACAATTATATCAACAACATTTCGGTTTTGCAAATATAACAAAATAAATCTTTTTCTCTCTCTTTTTTCCCCTAATTCAAATTATACAGAAAGCCTTAAATTTCACCTTTTGTAATATAAATTAGTTCACAACTCCACCTTCAAGTTTTTAAATCATGAGATAATTCCTACCACATGTGTTTTGCTCTTCGTTATTGTTATTGTTGGGTTTTATCCCTTAAAACTCGTAGATAATAAATGTAACATTTGATTGTTCGTTAATAAAGAGTTATTAAAGTTATTTCCATAAAAGTGTTATTGTATGTTTGTATTAGTCTTGCCTGAATAATCACAAATCCAATAAACTAAGAACCCCTAGCTATAATATGAATACTTGAACTTTATGTAATGACATAAAAGTGGATCAAGTTCAAGTAATAGCCTAACGGTCTATAGTATAAGGATAGGGCTGGGTACCTTATCCTGGGGACACTATGGACGCAACCCACTTTGTGCACGGTACAAACGATGTGATCCTGAATCATTCATGAGGAGACATGTAAGTGGGGGCTTCTTATGCAATGAGTTTGCATAAGACCGAATCACGAGATAAGTCACTTCCACTTTATAACGCCGTTTACTGATGAAATTGATTATTTCATGCGATGACCTAGGTAACTCGATCTTAATTCTGAGCTAACTATGAACTCTGTTTATTCGAGATCTGAAGGGAATGAAAGTCCCCACGCAGCGGAAGCGCATCGAAAGGACCTTATGCCGTTTATTAATTAACATTAAAATACCGTTATGAAAAGGCAAAATAAACTTTAAACATACTTTAAAGTTGCTGGAAATTGCTATAAAAATGCTTGAAAATTAAATCTAAATTTATTTTCATGCTTTTCTAAAGAAACGTTAAAGAACCGTTACAAATCTTCATTGAAGACTTGACCGTTCTTCGCCAACGATGCTCCAACGAACGAAAACGCAGCGATTCCTTCTTGATTTCTTCGCTGGAAATTTCTTCTTCAAAGACACAATAACCACAGAGGTTACACCGGTATGACTCTAAGTCTAGGAGGCAACAGACTTGTGGGAGTCTTTCTCTAAGAGGGAGGTTAAAGAGAATTCTAGGGTCTTGTCTTGTGAGTCTAAGAGCAAGAAGGCTACTAACCAATTAGGTCTAGTGTTCTATTTATAGAAGAGTGGCCATGAATAAAATATTCAATTAAATCAATTTTTTCCAAAATTGATTCAATCTTATTCCTTATTTAATCAATCCAAGATCAATCAATTCCATAATTGATTAATCTTTTCCACAAATGACTAATTACTTCCATAAGTGATTAGATCATTTCCATAAATGATTAATCACTTCCTTAAGTGATTAATTATTTCCATAATTGATTAATTCCCGGTTAATGAATTCCTTAATTAATTAACCACCAATTAAATATCACATATTTAATTTCCGGCCTTGAATTAATTAATTTGCCCAAATCAATTTTAGGCCTTAAAATTAATTAATTCATATTTGAACTCTTTCAAACTTCCATAAATTTAATGTGACTCAAATTTATATTAATATTTGAATTTCTTCAAATATTAATTTCTCTCATAATAATATATCAATATATATTATATTGTTTCCCTTAGTAAATTGAACACTTTCAATTTACATTTATTACTTAGTTGCCTCAAATTACTTTATAAGCTACCAGTGGGACCTAATGGACCTGCAGATCAGAAGCTCCAATGATGTGAGATTAATTGTCAAACTCATTAACCAAATTAATCAATATTCATTAACTGTGTGTACATTCCACTATAGACTCACAGTTGCACTCTTTTCACTGCAGACATATTTTCTGTGTCCACTAGGAGTGAGCAAAAACCGATCCGAACCGACGAACCGAACCGGACCGACTGGTTCGGTCCGTTTTTTTTTAAATTTCGGTTCCCTTGGTTCAGAAATGCAGAAAACCGATTAATTCGGTTCGGTTCTCGGTTCACAGGCCTAAAAAACCGCAAAAAACCGAACCGAACTGACCTCATATAATTCCTAATAAATATACAAGCCCCAACCCATTTATATATACATAACTTAAACAACCCATCCCATTTCTATTTAAGCCCACTCAGACCAACCCATTCCACCCACTCAGACCAGCCCAACCTTTTATCTTTTACTTTAATTAAAAAAAAAAAAAGTAACCCTAGATCCTCCATCTCTCACGCCTGCGTGTTCTTCTCCATTTCCTCTCTGTCGCCGTTTACCTTCTTCTCCATCTCTCAGTCTGCGTCTTCTTCTCCAGCTCTCACATCTTTGGTATTCTTCTTCTCCATTTCCTCTTTGTCGTCGTTTTCCTTCAACGTCGTCGCGCCCGCCGGAGTTCACTATTTCTCCGACTCAACGCCGTCGTGCTAGTTCGCTCTGACGCCGCCGTTAATTTTTTCTTCCTCTCGTCTCGTTTGTAAGGCTAGTTACTCCCTCTCGTCTCGTTTTTTCTCCCTCTCGTCTAGTTGCAGTCTCATTGACATTGTGAATCTTGCAAGTTGCAGTTACTGTGTTGAAACTTTTTTTTGCAATTACTCTTCTTCTCCATCATTTTTTGTCTGTGTATTTCAGAAAATTCCACTTTTTCAGTAACATTTTTTTTATGCCATTTGCTTATAGTTTAATTCTGATGTGGATAGTATGTCACTTTTTTTTATGCCATTCTGATGTGGTTATATTCAATTTCATGCTCTTTTTTTTTGTCGCCATTTTCTTGCATTTTAGCACCAAAAATCTACTGTTTTTTTTTTGTTGCCATTTTCTTGCTTATAGTTTAATTCTGATGTGAATTTTCATTACATAACACTTTAGTTATGAATATTATTATTAAAGACCAAAAATCTACTGTTTTACTTTAATCTTTGTTGCTGTTGATTATTGTTTATTTGCAACTTTCTTCCTACAGTCAATTGACAATGACTTTTAAAAAATTAAAAATAAAGTTGATAAGCTAAAAAAGCAACAAATATTCCATGATGTTTAAAGCTAGATTGAAAATAATTGATATGACTATAAAAGTTGAACAATCCATACATTATGTATTTGTATTTTTATATTGACAAAAATATATTTTGGTCTATGAGATTTGCATTAGATTTCTTTTTGGTCCCTAAATATATTTTTTTTTGTTTCCATTTTCTTGCATTTTTATGTATTTGTATTTGTATTTTTATATTGAGAAAAATATATTTTTTAGTTTAATGTCTTCCGTGTTTTTGTTTTTTTTTTTAAATAGTTATTTATTTACAATGGAGGGTGCAAGTCAAGAAACTACAACTCCTAGCATAAAAAACAAGGAGAAGAAAAAGTCACCACCTGCTTCGCCCTCCCAACAAACGGCAAAGAAGAGCAAACCAACTAATACCTCGAACAAAACTTCAGGTGTGTGGGAACACTTTAAAAAGATTGAAGGTAGTTCTGAACATCCTAGGGCAAAATGTAATTATTGTGGGGCCACATATGCTTGTGACACTCAAAAGAATGGTACCACAAATATGTTAAAACACATAAGAACTAAGTGCAAAAAATATCCTGGAAGAATAAATGAGGCTAAACAAAAACTTCTATGTTTTGCAAAAACAGAGAAAAAAGAACAAGACAGTTCTAATTTGGTTGCTACAGCTTTTAGCATGGAGAAATGTAGGCTAGCACTTGCTAAATTAATTATTGTTGAAGAGTTGCCATTTAGAGTTATGGAATCAGAAGGAGTTCGAGAGTATTCGGTTACTTTGCAACCTAAATTTGTAGTGCCCTCACGAAGTACTGTTGCAAGAGATTGTCTTCGACTTTACATGGATGAAAAGAAAAAATTGAAAGTCTTTATGGGGAGGAAAGATTTAAAAGTTAGTTTAACTACCGACACATGGACCTCAATTCAAAATCTCAATTATATGGTTCTCACAGCACACTTTATAGATGATGATTGGAAATTGCAAAAAAGAATTTTAAATTTTTGCTTAATTCCAAATCATAAGGGAGACACCATTGGAAAAAAATTGAGAAATGCTTGTTAGAATGGGGAATAGAAAATGTTTTGACTGTGACGGTAGACAATGCTAGCTCCAATGATGTGGCTCTTAATTACTTGAGGAGAAAATTGAAAAATTGGAATGGGACTATCCTAGATGGTGAGTATTTGCATGTAAGATGTTGTGCTCATATTCTTAATCTTATTGTGGGTGATGCTCTTAAAGAACTCCACGAGTCAATTGTTAAGATTAGGAATGCAATTCGATATGTAAGATCTTCACCATCTCGACTAGCTATTTTTCAAAATTGTGTGAAAGATGAGAAAATAGCTAGTAAGAATTCTCTTTGTTTGGATGTCCCTACTAGATGGAATTCCACATATGTCATGTTAGATGTTGCAGAAAAATTCCAAAAAGCTTTTGAAAGGTTAGAAATGGAGGATGAGCAATATACTGTAGAGTTTTTGGGAAATGAAAGGAAGAAGGGTCTTCCTTCAAGTGAAGATTGGGATAATGCACGTGCTTTTACCAAGTTCTTGAAATTATTCTATGATGTAAATTTACGTATTTCTGCTTCATTATCTGTTACATCAAATCAATATTTTCATGAAGTTTGTTTGATTCAACAACAAATTCAAGATTATTCAACTTGTGATAATCCTATGTTGTGTGCCATGGCAAGAAGGATGGAAGCGAAGTTTGATAAATATGGGAAAAATAATGATAGAACAAATTTTCTCTTGTATGTTGCTGCTGTGCTAGGCCCTCGTTATAAGCTTGAATTTGTGGTGTTTATGCTTACGGATCTTTATGATGAAAAGACTGCTAATGAAATGGGGAGTAAAGTTGAGTATTTGGTTAGACAAATGTATGATGAGTATAAAAATGCTATGGATGATATTGAGGAGAGAACAAAAAAGAAGAGTCTTCAATCGGTGGAATTGGAAGAGAAGAACAAGATTGATAGTGTTGGTGAACCTCGAGCTCGTCGGAATTATTATAAATTTGCTCAACACTTGAGTCAGAAAGATAACAAAGAGAGTAAGATCGAGTTTGATAGGTATATATCTAAGCCTTATGAAAGGTCTGGGGAAGTGGTAGATGATGACCTCGACATAAACAGTGATTTTGACATCTTAGCATGGTGGAAGGTAAATTCTACGAAGTATAAGATTCTTGCACAAATGGCTAAGGATATATTTTCTATTCCTATCTCAACAGTAGCTTCAGAGTCGGCTTTTAGCACGGGAGGTCGAGTATTGGATTTATATCGTAGTACATTGTCTCCAAGAACGGTTCAAGCACTTGTTTGTACACAAAATTGGGTATGTTCCACACCAATTGTACATAGACAAGAGATAATTGAGACAACAACAGATGAATTTATCAAGTATGAGACAGGTAATTGTTTATATATTATAATAATAACTTTTTAATATCTCATTATTTAACTTTTATAAATTAATTTGTTATGCATGTCTATCTTTCTTTTTTGTAGAAATCATTAGTGGAGACGAAACATCTACAATAACTACTTTGGGTGATTGAAGAAGGAAATTGGAAGAAAGTTATGGGGCGCTTCAGTTCAATTTGTATTTTGAAATTGTATTGTGTTTGAACTCCAAACTTTATTGTGTACTTTAATTTCATTTTATGTTGTATTAACTTGGGATGAACTTGTATTTAATTTTTAGGACTTTGATTGGGACTTTGCTTATTTTAATATCATTTTAGATTGTGTTTGAATTTTGAATGAATTTTTATGTAATTTGAGATGATTTTAGGTTGATATTTGAAATTTTTGATGGATTGATTATGTTTGGAATTTAAAGTAATATAAATTACATAAAAACAGAGATAATGGTGGGTTTAGATAAGAAAAATTAAAAGGGGAAAAAAATAAGTAGCTGGAAACTAAAAAAAAAAAAAAACGAAACCGAAACCGAACCGAACCGAACATAGGCGGTTCAGTTCAAAAACCAAAACCGAGGTATATTCGGTTCATGGTTCGGTCCAAAACCGGACCGAACCAAACCGTGACCACCCTTAGTGTCCACAAATATAGACCAATATCGACTAGTTAGTCCTTCACGAGTGTCCGTAACACCAGCTGGGTCAAATTACCGTTTTACCCCTGGTTACTTTTATTTCCTTAAGTACCAGTTCTCCTCTAATATAATGAACAACCTGTTTGTGGTCCAACCATCAAACAGAAAACCCTCTCGTGCCATTGAGAGGGTAGGGTCCTTTGCTCAAGACTCGGAGTCACCACTTAAGGGAACACTCATTTGCTTCCCTAAAGTCGGGAAGGAGTGAATTTCATCTTGTACGATTATGTTCCCAGCTCCCCACTTGGTCTTGTCCCCAAAATGGTAGGCTTATTGAGTCGGCGTATTGGCCACTCTCACCCATACAAATCAAAGGACAATCCCTCATGAGCAGGAGTCCATAATCAACTCAGGATTAAGACCAAGTTGCTAGGTCGTCCTAGTGAAATAGAAAACCAACTAGTTAACGGTGTTATAACAAGTGGTTACTATTTCGCGGTCCGGTCTTATGCAAACTCATTGCATAGGATACCCCCACTCGCATGTCTCCTACACAAACGCGTTGGATCATAGCGTTTGTATCAAATACAAAGTGGGTCGTATCCATAGTGTCACCAGGATAAGGCACCCAGTCTTATCCCTATACTATAGACCCTTTAGGTTATTTCTTGAACAGTGATCCCCATATGTCACTACATATAGTTCAAGACTCATATTACAGCCTAGGATGTCTAGTTTATTGGATTAGGGTTATTTTAGGCAAAGACAAATATAAAATAACTAATAACATTTAATGGAAAAAATATATCAATATTATTTCATTAATATCCGGTCAACGGTTACATTCACTATCTACGAGTTTTAGGGCATAAAACCCAACAAACTCCCACTTGAACTAAAACACTAGTTAGTGGGATGTAAATGCAATAATCTAAAGCTAGAAATGTCATGTATACTAAAATAATACAATGAACTAGGGCATCCTTATACCCATTATACATTTCTCCCACTTGCCCTAGATTAGATGGCATACATATCTCGTAGACCTAGACCCTCTAGATGACCCTTAAACACTTTAGCCGTGAGAGCCTTCGTAAATGGATCAACGATGTTGTGCTCTGAAGCGATCTTAGTGACGTTCACATCTCCTCGTTGCACAATCTCCCGTATCAGGTGATACTTCCTCTCGATGTGTTTACCCCGTTTGTGGCTTCGAGGTTCTTTTGAGTTGGCTACAGCCCCACTGTTGTCACAGTATAGTGTTATGGGCACGTTCATATTCGGAACAACTTCCAAATCAGTCAAGAACTTTCTAAGCCAGACTGCCTCCTTAGCTGCTTCGCAAGCTGCTACATACTCAGCCTTCATGGTTGAGTCTGCTATGCATCCTTGTTTGATGCTTCTCCAAACTACTGCTCCTCCATTGAGGGTGAATACTGACCCTGATGTGGATTTCTTTGAATCCTTATCAGCTTGAAAGTCAGAGTCAGTGTATCCAGTAAGAATCAAATCCTTAGCTCCATACACAAGCATGTAGTCCCTCATTCTCCAAAGATACTTGAGAATATTCTTAACCGCTCCCCAGTGGTCCAACCCTGGATTAGACTGATACCTACTGACTACTCCCAATACATAACATATATTAGGCCTAGTGCAGAGCATAGCATACATTAAGCTGCCCACAGCTGAGGCATAGGGAATGTGTCTCATGTTCTCAATTTCTTGAGGTGTCTTAGGAGACTGTTCCTTAGACAGGTGTACCCATGTTTGAAGGGTAATAATCCCTTCTTGGAGTTTTGCATCGAATATCGAGACAACATTTTGTCAATATACGTTGCTTGAGACAGTGCTAGCGTTTTGTTTTTACGATCCCTAATGATTTGGATTCCTAGAACATATTGAGCCTCTCCCAGATCTTTCATTTGGAATTGGGTTGCTAGCCATTTCTTAATGTCACTGAGGTATCCTACATCATTCCCAATGAGTAGGATATCGTCTACATAAAGTATTAGAAAAGCTACTTTCTTTTTGTTGACTTTCTTGTACACACAAGGCTCATCAACGTTTTGGTCAAAACCAAAAGATTTGATCGCAGTATCAAATCTAATGTTCCATGATCTGGACGCTTGTTTCAATTCATAAATGGATCGATTGAGCTTACAAACCTTTTGTTCCTAACCTTGGGCTATGAACCCTTCGGGTTGAGACATGAAGATATTCTCTTCAAGATTAGCATTCAGGAAGGCAGTCTTGACGTCCATTTGCCATATTTCATAGTCATAATATTGGGCTATGGACAAGAGAATTCTTATGGACTTTAACATGGCTACAAGAGAAAAGGTTTCCTCATAGTCAACCCCTTCCTTTTGCGTATAACCCTTTGCCACCAGTCTAGCTTTGAAGGTCTGTACCTTCCCAGCTGCATCTCTTTTTCTCTTATAGATCCACTTACACCCTATGGGTTTTACCCCATCTGGTAGATCTGTGAGTTCCCATACAGAATTGGAGTGCATTGATTCCATTTCCAGGTTCATGGCTTTGACCCATTCATCCTTATCTTCGTCATTCATTGCTTGTCGATAAGACAATGGATCCTCAATGCCATCATTAGGTATGACAATCTGAGTTTCAGTTAAACCCAAGTAGCGATCAGGTTGTAATACAACCCTCCCACTACGTCGAGGCATTCTCAACGTTTGAGATGGACGGGATGGATCTGAAGAACTAGTTCCTTCATCAACCCTTGTTGAAGGTCCAGCTTCGTCAACAACTCTTGGTGATTCTTCAATAGCTTCTCCTAATATTATTTTGCTACGTGGTTTATGATCCCTCATGTGGTCTTCCTCCAAGAAGGTGGCGTCTGTCAATACAATCACCTTATTTTTTTGTGGGTCGTAGAAATAACCACCTCTCGTTTCTTTAGGGTAACCAACATTTTGGCACAGTTTTGAACGAGGTTCCAGTTTCTTAGGATTTGTCACAAGCACGTGTGCTGGACAACCCCAGATGCGAAAGTGATGCAAACTAGGTTTACGCCCCTTCCATAATTCGAAAGGCGTTTCAGAAACACTTTTCGAGGGAACATTGTTCAAGATGTGTACTGCAGTCTCTACTGCATACCCCCAAAACGAGCTAGGCAATTGAGCATAGCTCATCACTGATCGAACCATGTCTAACAAGGTTCTATTTCTCCTTTCTGATACACCATTTTGTTGAGGTGTACCAGGGGCTGAGAGTTGGGATTGGATTCCATGTTCTATCATATAATCCTGGAATCTTTGATCCATATACTCCCCTCCTCAATCAGATCGAAGTACTTTAATTGATTTACCTAATAGGTTTTCAACTTCAGCCTTAAACTCCTTAAACTTTTCAAGGGCTTCAGACTTATGTCCCATTAGGTACAAGTAACCATATCTTGAATAATCATCTATAAATGAGATGAAATATTCGTACCCTCCTCGAGCTTTTACATTCATTGGACCACAGATATCCGAATGTATTAACTCTAAGGGTTCTTTGGCTCAGTAACCTTTTCCAGAAAAGGATCTTTTGGTCATTTTGCCCTCGAGACAAGATTCACAAGGTGGTAGTGAATCATCTTCTAACTTGCTTAGAAGTCCATTCTTTACCAAACGACCGATTCTATCGATGTTTATATGACCAAGTCTAAGATGCCAAAGATGTGTATTGTTACTTGTTGGAGAAATCTTTTGCCTTTTTCTTTGAGTTTCAGCAGTTTTAAATAATTCGTGATTTAAAAGTGCTTTGTTTTCGGTTGGTCTTAAGACATACAAGTTATTTTCTAATTTGGCTGAACAAATAAGTACACTATTCTTATAAATGAATGCTTCATTCATATTAAAAGTAATTATATACGATTGTTCAATCAAACATGAAATAGAAATTAAGTTCCTCTTAATCTTGGGAACAATTAACAAACTTTCTAAAAGTAAGAATCTATTTCTAAAAAATAACATCGCAGCTCCCACTGCTTTAGCTGAAATGACTTCTCCAGTTCCGACCCTGAGTGTCATTTCCACATCGTTCAACTGCCGAAAGGAATTATTTTCCTAAAAAGAAGAGCAAACATGATTAGTTGCTCCTGAATCAAGTATCCAGGTAAACTCATCATGTTCTACTAGGCATGTTTCTAAAACTAGTAAATCAAATTTACCTTCATTTTCCTTCTTTTTCTCAGCAAGGTACTTTGGGCAGTTTATCTTCCAGTGTCCATCTACATTGTAGTGGAAACACTTGCCCTTGTCTGCCACAACTTTTGCTCTTCCCTTGTTTTTAGCAGCAGTAGCGGGAGCCTTCCCCTTGTTTCCTTTCTTCTTTTGAATCTTCTTCGAAGAAGTGGCTACAGATTTAGTTCCAGAGGATGAACCCTTCTCGAACTTTCTTTTAGAGTGAACAATGTTTGCCTCTCCTTCTACTTGTCCCTTGTTCTTAAGAAGAGACTGATAGAATAGTAGCTTATTCAGGAGGCTAGCCAAGTTGAATACTATTTTATTCATCATTGCATTGCTTCGAAACGGTAGAAAACTCTTCGGAAGAGATTCTAAGATGATTGAAACCTGACTTCGCTCATCTATGACTGCCCCGTTTGCTTTTGCCACGTTGAATTGGACCATCATATCCAGGACATGTTCCCAACTATAAACGAATTTGAGAGCATCATGGTGGAGTTGGTAGGACGGTTGTCCAAACATCTCCTGGAGAGAGTTCATAATCTCCCTCGCTGTGACCATGCCCTCATGCCTTTTAGCCAAAACTTCAGATAAGCTGGCTAGGATATAGACGCGAGCCTTATCATTGGCCTTTGTCCAGCTGTCATAAGCATCCTTAATTGCTTAGGATGCATTACGAGTAGGGGCTGGAGGACAATCCTCCGTTAAGACGAACCGCAAATCATCGACAACAAGAATCGTATTCAGGTTCGACTTCCACGTAGCGTAATTTTTGCTAGTTAATTTCTCATTTTTAAGCAGAGAGACTATTGAGGAAGACATTGCTGAAATTTAAACAAACAATGACCGTATTAGTTATCTTTGCCTTAACCCATCATACAAGCAAACAATTGCACACAATCCAATCAATTTAGCAAAACAAGCAATCACAGAACCCTAAAACTATTGATTTAGTTTTGCAACGATGTTTTAGCGGTTTAGAATATCAGCCACCGAAGGGTGATCAGGTACTCCTCCTCTGAAATGAGACATTTCTCAGCTAATTCTAATTCCAGAATAACTCATATTCCTATAGACATTAGCCACCGTTGTTTGGTCAAGGATTCGTTAACACTTTTAACTCATCCTCGTAAGTGTAACCGTCCCACCTTCAGATCTCAGAGGCACGCACCAACAGGCTACCGAAGGGAAAGACAACTGTTGATAATTAGCCTAAGAGTTCCTATCCTATTCAAGAGTTCACGATGTTTCGAATCCTATGATCAGGCCCTCCGAAGGGATGGTTGTGCCAGGACAACCTCAGGCGGATCATTGGACTCTCACGGTGTGAACTAGGGGCGGAGACCGAGGGATACGTTGACACGTGTCCCGCTCCCACTTACTTTAGACATTTTTCTCATTCACCTTGTTATTAATTCATGCAAACACTTTCTGAAGGGAGGCCGCTCCTAAGGCGACTCGAAGCCGAGCATGAACCTCACGTTGTGAATATAGGGACGTAGGAGCAAAACTTGATTTAAATCTCGTTTTGTAATTTTCCTCCCACTGAAAATGTCCTAAGGTTAATTTACGGTTGTTTAACTTAGATAAAATTCGGCTAAGTCAATCTATCTAAGTCTGATCCTATTATAACAATTATGGAAAGGATTCAACCGCAATGTTTTAGGTGAATTAAACCTCTTTTAATAAACCTAACATTGCAAGTCAACATTACTATGGTTAATTCAACTCAAGGTTCGGGCCAGTTCCCAGGTAGGAGGTGTTCCGTAAACCGTCAACTTAAATACCCCCAACCTTAGACAGAACTTTACTGAGAGAGTTCCCTTATAACCACAGTAATGTAAGGTCTTTACTCTAAAGATCTAGGTATATTAAACACTTTTAACAAACCTAGTGACATTGCGTGCTAACATTTAACTATGATTAATTCAACTCCGGTATTCCAGGTTAGTTCCCAGGTAGGAGGTGTTCCGTAAACCGTCAACTTAAATACCCCCAACCTTAGACAGAACATTACCGGTGGAGTTCCCTTATAATCATAGCAATGTTTTTCCTACTTAGTCAATTAAAACTATTTTTAATTCTAAGTAAGAAATAATTCTAATCCTATTAGAAACTGATCTAGGTCTAATTAATTTTAAACAATTTAAAATTAATCCAATTTATCCTATGATCTTATGTTTGCATGCAATTCTTGGTTATAGATTGACTGTTTCTAATCATTAATATTAAAGAACTATTTCAAATTTTAATGATTAATCCTATAATCAAGAATCTAGGGTTTAATTTATTCAACAATCTCATTCAAATTAAATAATTAAACCATACTAATTGCATTGCATGAATAATATAACAATTATATTAATAACTATGGATGTTTCATGCTCCATGCAATATTGATTTTCTTTTAATATAACAATTATAAGCCAATCAAGAAAATCAATCAAGCATGCTGCATTCAACACATTAAACATAACTATTTATATTTAATCTAAGTAATGACATGCTTCATGCTTTATTATTTTTCATATAATTAATATACGCTTATATTAAAAAATATGAAAACAATTCCATGCATTTAAAACATACATTATAACAATTTATCATATATAAATAAATGCATGAGCATGTTTATAACCTAAGGTGGGATTAAAAATTCTATATGACATCCATAAAGCATATAAATAGCAATTGAACCAGTTAATTTTGGCCCCTAGGATAAAATAAAGCATTAAATTACATTAATTTTAGCTAAGAAAAACTATGTGATGCGGCCCACTTTGTTTTAATACAAACGATGTGATCCTAAATCGTTCATGTAGAGACATGTGAGTGGGGGCGTCCTATGCAAAAGAGTTTGTATAAGACCGGAACGCGAAATAAGTCACTTTCACTTTATAACGCCGTTTACTGTGAAACTGACTATTTTAAGCGATGACCTAGGTAACTCGATCTTAATCCTGAACTAACTATGAACTCCTGTTTATTCGAGATTATCCTTTGATTTTCATAGGTGAGAGTGGCCCATAAGCGCCGCTCAATAAACCTGCCACTTTGGGGATAAGACCAGGTAGATAATTGGGGACATAGTCCTGCAAAATGGAATTCACTCCTACCCGTCTTTAGGGATAGTAGAGAGGTTGTTCCCTTAAGTGCTGACTTCGGAACGTGAACAAAGGCACGCCACCCTCTCATTGGCCCGAGAGGTTTTAGGTTTAGTGGTGGGACCACAAACCAATTGTTCATTAGGGACTCAGTGAAGACTTAAGGAACAAGAAGTGTTATAGGGGTAAAACGGACTTTTGACCTTACTATAGTTACGAAC
This sequence comes from Luffa aegyptiaca, assembly GCA_017139565.1. Lineage (NCBI taxonomy): Eukaryota > Viridiplantae > Streptophyta > Magnoliopsida > Cucurbitales > Cucurbitaceae > Luffa > Luffa aegyptiaca. The sequence continues at coordinate 28,526,324 of CM029395.1, forward strand.
AACCTGTGAAGGATTGACTTACTGATCACGGTTATATCGGGTGGATAGAAATATATCTACAGTGAGGGGAGTTCAGCTACAGGCTATAGTGGAGTGTCCTGTTAGTTAACGAATGTTGGTTAACTAGGATTGAAAGAGTTCAACCGGTTAATCTCAGATCGTTGGAGCCCATGATTTGTAGGTCCATTAGGTCCCTCTGCTAGCTCAAACAGATTAACCTTAGAACAAAGTGATGAAAGAATTTGAAAACGTTCAAATTCGATTTTGGAAGATATCGTTAAATATATTTGATATAATTTAACGTATAGGTTTAATTGTTAATTAAACCATATATTTAGAGAGTTATAGTTATTTAAATATGATTTAAATATTGAAAAATGTATTTGATACATGTTCGGTTTGAATTTGAATAGTGATTCATATTCGAAAAAACGGTTTTGAGAGAAGTCGGGGTTGGTGCAATTATTTGGTTTAATATTTGGTATTAAATTAAGTAAATATAATTAATTAAATTTGTTTAATTAATTATTCTAATTAAAATTAATTTTGAATTAACTTTAATTAGATAAATGAATTTTTAGAAATTCATTTAATTAAAGAGGCAAAATGCCTTTTGTGAGACACCTACCCTTGTGATTCAATCATGCAATTCACCATCAAATGACACATTGAATTGTGAGTAATGCTCTCACATTTTAAGTTGTCCATTGATATAAAAACTTCATTCAGATTCATGTGGGTGGATGGATATTGCTGAAGCTTGAAAACATGAAAAGATGGCCATTTCTTCTCTCCAAAGCCGTGTGTATCTAAGCTATCAAAACCCATCATTTTTCTTTCTTCCAATTCATCATGCTCGGGTTCCCACAATCCCGTTCTAAGGTCGGAGAATAGAGGGGAAGATCTCGGTGGTCGTCCATGTCGAGTTCGTGTGAAGAAACAACCTACGAGATGCTTGAATTCGGAGCTTCAAAGAGGTATTTATAATTGCTCTGTTTTCGTCTATGTTTCAACATGCTTATAATCAACGAAATTAATGAAAATCGGTACCTAAGATTCGCTAACGCTTCCGCTTGAGTGTTCTTCACGCCTTCATTATCATGCTGACTAAAGAGAAGGTTATGGAAAGACTTACTCTCGTTGAAGTCTTGACCGTTTTCACCAAAAACCTTGAACCTTCTCTTAGAAGAAAAACTCAGCAACGAATCTCAATTTTCACTAGAAATTCTTCAGGAATTGCGAACACCACCACTATGGCTACACCAGTATGACTCTGAAACTTCTCTGAGAGCAGCATAATGAATGAGATGCCTTTCACCCACCCTAGGGGTCCTATTTATAGGAAAAGGTCATGAATAAGATCTAATCAAATCTATTATCTTATTCATATCTAATTTTAATAAATAAATAATTAATTTCATAATTAATTAATTACCCAATTAAATATCATATATTTAATTTTAGGGATTTTATTAAATTATTTATTTTATTAATATGAATCCAATTCATATTAATTATTTGAATTCTTTCAAATATTTTCTCTCAAAAAATTAATTTTGAAATTAAATCAAAATTATATTATAAAGTTTCATAAATTTTATATTATAATGTATCAACATACATTATATGATTCCTCTAATTAAATTGAACACTTTCAATTTACAATTAATTCTTAATTGCCTCAAGTCTCTTTACGAGCTACCAGTGGGACCTAATGGGCCTGCAGATCAAAAGCTCCAACAATATGAGATTAATTAGCTAAGCTCATTAACCAATTAATCAATTTTCGTTAATTGTGGGTTCACTCCACTAAAGACCCACAGTTGCACTCTTCTCACTGTAGACATAATTCTATGTCCACGAATATAAACCAATAACAGCAAGTTAGTCCTTCACGAGTGTTTGTAACTCCAACTGGGTCAAATTACTGTTTTACCCCTAAGTTACCTCTACCTCCTTAAATACCATTGCTTCTCTAATGAACAACATGTTTGTGGTCCAACCATCAAACAAAAAATTCCTCTCGGGCCAATGAGAGGGTAGGGCACTTTGTTCAAGATCCGGAGACACCACTAAAGGGAACACTCATCTACTTCCTCAAAGTCAGGAAGGAGTGAATTCCATCTTGTGTGATCATGTTCCCAGCTCCCCACTCGGTCTTGTCCCCAAAATGATAGGTTTATTGAGTCGGCGTTTTGGCCACTCTCACCCATACAAATCAAAGGACAATCCCTCGTGAACAGGAGTCCATAATCCACTCAGGATTCAGACTAAGTTGTCTAGGTTATCCTAGTGAAATAAAAACCTAACTAGTTAACGATGTTACAGCTAGCGGTTACTATTTTGCGGTCCGGTCTTATGCAAACTCTTTGCATAGGATACTCCCACTCGCATATACCCTACACGAATATGTTGGATCATTGCGTTTGTATTGAATACAAAGTGAGTCATATCCATAGTATCACCAGGATAAGGTACCCAGCCTTATCCCTATACTATAGACCTTTTAGGTTGTTATTTGAACAACGATCCCCGTATGTCCAAACATAATAGTTCATGTTATATACAAACAACCTTGGATCTTAGTTTATTGGATTTGGGTCATATTGTGCAATACTTAACAATAACACTTTATTGTAGAAACTCAATAACACTTTATTGAAAAAGTATACAATTTGTTTACATTCACTATCTACGAGTTTTAGGGCATAAAACCCAACAGAAACAACTCACGAGTAGCATCAATTGGGAGCTCCCAAGAGGTTGGTGTTCTAATACCTTGTTTTCGACTATTAGAACAATGCATGTCTAATCCTAAAATTGATGGAATTATGTGCCTTAGATCCTAAATTGCTTCTGCATTCTTAATATTAACTCTTTTAATTGGTATTAGAGCATGATTTGGGCACCTAATTTGCATCAATTTTAGCTTGGTGGGTAGCATTTCGTTGATGAATGAAAATGGCTGCTAAATTGGATATATTACGGTTTTGACATTTTTTCCCTTCAATTTGTTGATGAAATTGTTATTGCTCGCTTGTATATGAGCATTAATGTGTTGAGAAGAGTCTGTAATTTTTATAGAGTCAATAGAGTCCTTTCAGGCTGTAAATTGGACAAAAATTGAAGAATAACTCAAGCTGGATGAAGAATAGGGGGCTGACCAAATGGGTCAACGTCGAGACGCTGTTCATTGGCGTCTCAACGTTGATGCATTTTCAAATAGGCGCGCCAATTTTTCCAGAAAACGGTTCGATCCAGCAGCCAGTTCAACCTTGGCCCGGTCCGGTTCAGTTTCTTTTGACCTGGTTCAGCCTTTATTCTCACATTGGAGGTCCGGTTGTATTGGGTTTTATGCCCAAAAACTCATAGATAGTAAATGTAATACTTGACTTGCTTTAACGAAGTATTGTTGATTCTATATATATATTTGTTTTGCCTAAATATAACCACAAATCCAATAAACTAAGAACCCCTGGCTATATTATGTATACTTGAATTTTATGCATGACATAAATATGGATCAAGTTCAAGTAAATAGCCTAAATGGTCTATAGTATATGGATAAGGTTGGGTACCTTGATCCTAGAGACACTATTGGCGCGGCTCACTTTGTTTTTAATAACAAACTACGTGATCCTATTCGTTCATGTATAGATATGTGAGTGAGAGCGTCTTATGCAATGAGTTTGCACAGAGATTGGACCAAGAGATAAGTCACTTTCGCTTTATAACGTTGTTTACTGCTGAAACTGAATATTTCATATGGTTGCCTAGGTAACTCAATCTTAATCCTAAGCTAACTATGAACTCCAGTTTATTTAAGATTGTCCTTTGATTTGCATGGGTGAGAGTGGCCAATCATCGCCGACTCAGTAAGCTTACCATTTTGGGGATGAAACTGAATAGATAGTTGGGGACATAGTCTCGCAAGACGGAATTCACTACTACCCGATTTAGGGTTAGTAAGAAGGTTGTTCCCTTAAGTACTGACTCCAAGTCTTGGAAAAGGGGCCCCACCCTCTCATTATCTTGAGAAGGACTTGGTTTAGTGATTGTATCACAAACCAATTGTTCATTAGAGAATCAGTGGAACTGAAGGAATAAGATGTAACTATAGGGGTAAAACGGACATTTGATCCAGCTCTAGTTACGAACAACCGGTGAAGGGTCAACTTACCAATTGTGGTTATATTGAGTGGACAAGAAAAATATCTACAGTGAGGGGAGTGCAGTTACGAGCTATAGTGGAGTGTCCCGAAAGCTAACGAACGTTGAATAACTAGGTTAATGAGTTTAATTGGTTATTCTCATATTGTTGGAGCCCAAGATCTGTAGGTCTGTTAGGTCTCTCTACTAGCTCAATAGGAATAAAACTTGGAACAATATGATAGGTTAACATTTGAAACGTTCAAATTCGGAATTGTTGGGTTTTATGCCCTAAAACTCGTAGATAGTGAATGGTGACAAATTGTTCACTTGTCTCAATACGTTGTTATTGAGGTTTGTACAATAAAGAGTTATTGTTACTAAAATTGCACAATTTGACCCAAATCCAATAAACTAAGATCCTAGGTTGTTTAGATGAAACTTGGACTAGTATGTGGGGACATATGGGGATCAGTGTTCAAGTAACAACCTAAATGGTCTAAAGTATAGGGATAAGGCTGGGTACCTTATCCTGGTGACACTATGTGATACGACCCACTTTGTATTCGATACAGATGCAATGATCCAAAGCATCCATGTAGGAGACATGCGAGTGAGGGTATCCTGTGCAATGAGTTTGCATAAGACCGGACCGCGAAATAGTAACCACTAGATGTAACACCGTTAACTAGTTTAGGTTTCTATTTTAATAGGATGACCTAAGTAACTCAATCTAAATCCTGAGTATGTTATGAACCCCTTTCATGAGGGATTGTCCTTAGATTTGTATGGGTGAGAGTGGCCTGTTCGCCGAGTCAATAAGCCTACCATTTCAGGGGCAAGACCAAGTGGGGGCTGGGAACATAACATTACAAGATGGAATTCACTCCTTCCCCTATTGGGGTAAGCAGATGTGTGTTCCCTTAAGGGCTGATTCTGGGTCTTGAACAAGGGCACCCATCCTCTCCTGGCCCAAGAGGAACTGCTCTTTATTGATTGGATCATAAACAGATTGTTCATTAGAGGAATAAGTGGTACTTAAGGATCCAGAGGTAATCCAGGGGTAAAACGGTAATTTGACCCAGCTGGTGTTACGAACACTCATGAAGGATTGACTTACCGTTATTGGTCAATATCCGTGGACACAGAAATATTCTACAGTGAGAAGAGTGCAGCTGTGGGTCTTAGTGGAGTGACCCACAGTTAACGAATGTTGACTAACTTGGTTAATGAGTTTAACCAATTAGTCTCGTATCGTTGGAGCTTCTGATCTGTAGGTCCATTAGGTCCACCTGCTAGCTCGTAAAGGGTTCTGAGGTTAAATAGTCTTGAATAGAATTTGAAGTGTGTTCAAATTCGTTAAGGGAATTATATTGTATTTGATACAACTAAGATAATGTATGAAGATACATTATAATATAAGTTTAATTGGTGAATTAAACTTTATAATATAAAATTAATTTTGGATGTGATTCAAAATTAATTAATGAGAGAATTATTTGAATATGATTCAAATAGTAAATTAATTAAATATATGATATTTAATTAATGAATTAATTAATTGGAGAATTAATTAATTTGATTTAATTAAATTAATATACTATAGTTAATAATTAATGTTCATTTGATGCACATTAAAACTATAGGTTAAATGAGAGAGATATAATTGAATATGATTCAATTATAAAATTAATTAAATATTTGATATTTAATTAATGTGGATTCAATTAATGGATTAATTGAATGGCCAATTTAATTCAATTGAATATGATTCAAATTGAATTAAATACTTTATATTATAATTCATTTAATTAATATTGATTTAATTAAATTAATTATAATTAATTAATTAATTAAATGATTATTATTATTTAATTAATAGACGGCCAAGATCGTTTGGATTAGATCCAACGATTAAGATTAAGTAGGGTTTTAAATCTCTCCACACTTATCGTTAAGTGTAGAGGGGGTTACCAAACTATCGATGAATTCTGTCACTCACGAAAAAACACAGAGGAAGTTCTCTCCTTGTGTTCTCTCAGTTTTTCTCTCAAGAAACAGCATTCTACTTGCTGAAAATTCCCTTCCCAAGGCGAGATCGATCCCACAATCGAGATCTCAAGATAGCCCAAGAGAATAGCGGGTGTTCTGGCGTAGTGGTTTCCTTTGGGAGCATTGTGCAATATTTTTCCAGCCTTCTTCATGTAAGATCTCTTGTCTAAAATAGTTTTAGATTTTAATTCTCAGCATGCTTAATCTGTAGTTTTTAATTTAAAAATTGTTTCTGAATTTTTTGTCCTGCGTATTGGTTTTCTTTAATTGAAACTAAATCACGATTGGTGAAAACCGCTTCTGCTAGAGGATTCAATTCCTTCAGGAACGGGATACAAAAGTCGGTTATATGCGACATTTGACGACATATTGGTTTAATTTCGAATTAAACTAAATTTGAGAGTTGGTTATATTTAAATATGATTTAAATATTAAACACATAAATAGGGATTCATGTTCGAGGTGTCGGATTGAAAGAGGTCGGGATTAAGGTGAAAAATATTAATTTAATATTTGATATTAAATTAATATATTTAATTAAAATTGTTTAATTAATATTTCAAATCAATTTTATTTATTATTAATTATGAACTAATTGTTGGGCTTTATGCCCTAAAACTCGTGGATAGTAAATGTAACATTTGACCGAACATTAATAAAATGACATTTGATGTATTATTCACTTATTATTGTTTGTATTGTGTATATCTTGCCTAAATAACCCTAATCCAATAAACTAAACATCCTAGGCTGTTAGTATGAGACTTGAACTGTATGTGAAGACATACGGGGATCACTCTTCAAGTTACAGCCTAAAGGGTCTATAGTATAGGGATAAGGTTGGATACCTCATCCTGGTGACACTATGGATACAACCCACTTTGTATTATGATACAAACACAATAATCCAACGCGTTTGTGTAGGGGACATGCGAGTGGGGGTATCCTATGCAATGAGTTTGCATAAGACCGGACAGCGAAATAGTAAACCACTAGCTGTAACACCGTTGACTAGTTAGGTTTCTATTTCACTAGATGACCCAGACAACTTAGTCTCAATCTTGAGTGGGTTATGGACTTTTGTTCACGAGGAATTGTCTTTTGATTTGTATGGGTGAGAGTGGCTTGCACGCCGACTCAATAAGCCTACCATTTTGGGGACAAAATCGAGTGGGGAGTTGGGAACATAATCACACAAGATGGAATTCACTCCTTCCCGACTTTAGGGTAAGTAGATGTGTGTTCCCTTAAGTGGTGTCTTCGGGTCTTGAACAAAGGGCCCTAGTCTCTCTATGGCACGAGAGGGACTTCTGTTTGTTGGTTGGACCTCAAACAGGTTGTTCATTAGAGGAGCACTGAAGACTTAAGGATGTAGAGGTAACCTAGGGGTCAAACGGTAATTTGACCTAACTGGTGTTACGAACACACGTGAAGGACCGGCTTGCTGTTATTGGTCAATATCCACGGACATAGAAATATATCTGCAGTGAGAAGAGTGCAGTTGTGGTTCTATAGTGGAGTGAACCACAGTTAACGAATATTGATTAACTAGGTTAATGAGTTAAGCCAATTAATCTCATATCATTGGAGCTTGTGATCTGTAGGTCCATTAGGTTCCACTGGTAGCTCATTTAAGGTGTTGAGGTAAAATTTCTAAGGGAAATAATATAATGTATGAAGATACATTATAATTTAAAGTTTATAATTTTATTAAACTTTATAATATAAAATTATTTTGAATATTGATTCAAAATTAATTTAAGGGAGAATTGAATATTCGAAGGGGTTCAAATATTAAGTTTAAAATATGAATTGGATTCATATTAAAACTATATGTTAAAATTAATGCGCATTAGATGCACATTAAAACTATAGGTTAAATGAGAAAAATATAATTGAATATGTGATATTCAATTTAAATTATTAATTAGTTTAAATACTAATTAATTATTTGTTTTAATTTAATTCAATTAAATTGGATTTAATTAAATTTTATTAAAACTATAGGTTATGTGGGAATATTTATATAAATCATTTATATAAATGTGATTTATATAAATAATATGATTAAATCAATTGTTGATTTAATTATTAATAAATAGTTTTTTATTAATTATTTGAATTATCAGTTAGGTTAACTGATAATTTGTGGTCTTCCCTCAATAACCGTAGAGTACACATTAGTGGGAGATTTATCAGGCGATAGTTTTCATTCTTGAGGACTCACGCAATCTCTCTCACTCACGCTCTCTCGTTCTCAGATCACACAAAAAGATTTTTCCTCCCATTCCCATAGAGAAAAGGTGTGCTCCCACAAGCAAACCTCACAAAAAAAACCTAAGAGAACACCGATGTAATTTGGTGGTGTTGTTCACGTTTGGAGGCTTTATCCAAGATAAGGTGCTGCCGTCTTTCTGCAAAAAGATCCCAAGAAGTTGGTGCTTTCGGTCAAGAACGTCATCGTGAGTAAGTTCCCTTTAATCCCCATGATCCTTTAGGTAAAACCATGATTAGATCTAGGTTTTACATTAAAAACAATATGTTTATAGCCTTCTTTACAGCAATTTTTTGCATGAAATAATTATTGTAATGTTTGCCATCGTACGGGTATTATAAGCGTGATTAAATTGAGTGTGGATCTCTGATACATTTCCGCTGCGTAAGAGATTTTAACCCTACACTAATATTATTTGAAATTAGAAAATGAAAATTATTTTTAAATTGTAAAATTAAATTTAGAATTTAATTGTCATTTTAAAAATTCATTTGAATTTTAGGAGGTGGTGGATACTGGATTACACCACCTCCATGCACTAAACCTTTGTTAGCCACCTCTCTAATCCAAGCTAAATCACTCCCTTAAGCTGTCGATTTTTTGTGTATTCTCGTTGCACAAGCTTTCTTTATATATAGAGGATTCAGAGAAGGGAATTGCATGGTTTTTCATACTGAAAACCTTGTTCAAGTTCTCAAAACTTGAGCTTTCAAGTTCTTGATAGCGAGCATAGCTAGCTATTTTTCCCTAATTAATTAAGTTAGTCTTTTATATTTAATTGGCCTAAATTATGCATTTTTGTGTTCTATTTGTAGGAATCATGTTTCGGAGTTAAATCGGGAAATTGGAGCTAAATATGTGTTCGGGACATGAAAATTGGCTAAAGAACGAAAAAGATTCAAGTTAGAAGAAGTCAAAAGAGAGCCATCCGCAGACCAGCGTTGGGACGCTGCTCTTGGAGCGTCTCGACGCTGCCTTTCCTTTTCTGATTCAGGCGGCAAAAGATCATAGCGTCGCGACGCTGTGACCATAGCGTCTCGACGCTGACAGATTTTCTATAAATTCAACACTTTCTTGCACGACCAAGGGGGAGTCCAATTGGTTAGATTTTAGCCCTAATTTCGACTAGAGACCTTTGGTGGGAGCTGAAGTAAGGCCAAGGAGCGGGAATCAAGCGAGAAGACGTGGAGATCGTGACGGGGACGTGCCGGTTTCGACGAATTCGAGTTTTCCTTTCTCTTTCCCTTACCTCTTGTAGTTTTTATGGCTTTTCTTGCAATTAGTGTTTGTGGTTTAAAGACTATGAATTGCTAGTTGTTTGTCTTAGGGTTTGATGTAGTTGTTTTTAGGTTGTTGGATTGATTTTTGGGATGAATGTGCCTTTATTTTATTCTTGCAATTTTGTGTAATGCTTTCAATTACTTGATCACTAATTGAATGATTTAAGTGTTGAATCTAACTCGGGAGAGAGGATTTGGCCTAAGACTTGCCTTGTTTAATTGCATAACTAGAGTAGAAATTCTAAGTTTGTGACGGGATTTGGAATATCTCTAGAAGTATAACAAGGACTAAACCGAATAATGCCTTGCATGTTAATGAACTTAGATAGGGATATCAAGTTGGTTGGATGCATAAGAATCAATTATACTCGGGAGAGGTAATCGTGATAAAAGTTTCATTGGCTTGTAGAATAATTGCACGATCAATTCATTCCAATTAACCAATCCTCATTCTTAATCAATGAAATCAATTCCCTAAGAGTCTTTCCATTTGAGTCTCCACCTTTATTTTATGCTTTTTGTCTTTACGTTTATCTTTATCTTTGAGTTTTGCTCCCTAAATAAAATTGAACAAGATTATTCACGGTACTTAATTTGCTAGAAAACCAATCAAGAGGACGACACTCGTTTTACACGAAAACACTATATTATTACTTGACCCGTACACTTGCGGTAAGCAAATTGCGCATCAAGTTTTTGGCGCCGTTGTCGGGGATTGGCATATTTAGTTAAATTAATATTGTGAAAAAATTGTTCGGTCTTAATTTAGGGTGTATTTTTATTTTTATTTTTTTTTAGGTAGATTGCATTTTTTTTTCCTTTTTTGTTTTTATTTCCATAGTTGCAATTCTCCTTTTTAGTTCTTTCCTTTTGTGATTGATTTTTTTCCTTATTTGTTTTTGTTTTCCTTTTTTCCTTTTCTTTCCTTTTTTGTTTGAGTCTTAGTCCTTTGTTCTTGTTGGGTTATTATTTGATTGGAAGCCTAATTATCATTGTTGCTTTGATTGTTTTGAATGGCTTTTTATTCAACACCATACTCCAATTTTTCATGTTCAAGTTATCCCCCTTTAGAAGAAAATTCTTCCTTGGAAAGCATAGTTCAAAATTATATTGAGGAGTCTAGAGCGAGGAGTCTAAAATTTGATGAAATTATAAAAGGACTTCAAACCCCAAAGGAAGTTAGTGAGGTGGGATCCACTTCCATAGGTTGTCTAGTGAGTCATGTGACCGGTGATTCATTGACACCCATTCATGAGCTTGATTCTTTCGATCTTGTTGAGGATGAGCATTTAGGGGTGAGTTGCATAGATAGTGGAGAAGAATTGGAGAGTTGTAGCACCTTTCAAGAACATGTTTGTGAGGAAGAAAAAGAAAATGAGCTTGCAGTGACAGAGGAAGTTCAGGAGGTAGAGTTTGAGGTTGAAAAGCCTTCGTCTGTTTTATCTTCTCCATCCTTTATAAAATATGATTGTTCCTTTTTCTATTCTCACGAGTCAGTCTTAGAGTCAGAGTCTCTTTATTTTGATCTTTCTCCTTTGATGCTTATTTTAATCTAAAATACCAAAAATAATTCTGCTTCAGGGGCCCATGAGAAGCTAGTAAGCTTGCTAGCGATCGTGAGTTTTATTGATTCAAGAAAGAAGGGCCCAAAGAAATACGAGAATTTTTATGTGCCTTGACAGACTGGTCGAGCACGTCGAGCTAAAGACGTTAAACAAGCGCTTATGGGAGGCAACCCAAGTAAGTTTAGTTGTGCTTGTCTTTTTGCTTTTGATTTATTGTTTGTTTTTGTTTTGTAGGTCTTGGTTCCAGTTTCTCCTTTGCTTGCAAGCTTCCATAAAAGAGGACATCGTCATTCCAGGGCAGTATTGTTCACTCCTCCTACTCTTTTATTGTTCTCATGATTGATTTTGCTTTATTTTCTTCATACATTGAGGACAATGCATGCTTTAAGTTTGGGGGTGGAATAGCATGTTTGTGGAGCCCTTGAGCATCTGAGTTCGGGCTATAGTTTTGAGCTTTCTTTGAATTAAGCATATGGTTGTTTTGTGGATGCTATTTTTGCATGACTATGATTTCCTAGGATAGGCTTGCTTGTCAATTTTCAAGCTTTCGATGAGTTGTAAGCATGAGTGCCCAAAAAGGGAGACTTTTTAAACTTTTTCTAGGAGATGTCTTGCATGAGTAGAGTATTTGTCTTGGCTGGATTTGGATTTGAATGCTTAGGAGCGAATTATTAGGTTCATATGCTTGTTGTCACCTCGATAGGTGTAGGGAAGAGCTAAAGAGTTAATTTTTTGCAAATTAGCATGTTTGATCTTGCTTAGGAGGAAATAAAAGAATATGTGCTTATCATGATCATGAAAGAAAAATCACTCTTGTCTTTACTTTTGAAAGAAAAGAAATTATTATGCCATGGCCTGTGCACAGTTTGCAATGAGTAATAAAGATTTAGGCAAAAAGAGCTACCCCTGTTGTGATCAGTTAGGCCAACCAGAGAAAACTCAGGTTAAGGGTCCCTGCAATAGGTGTGTGAAAGCTAGTGCCACATATAAATGCTTGATTTAATTTTCAATTATAAGCACCTAAGTATGGAGGAAAACAAACTAATTTGTTCCATTGACTCGTTAGTGAATCCTTAGTGCCAGTGTAGAGGGAAGATGAGCTGAGAGTTTAGTAATCCAATCCCGGGCTAGTAGAGTCTGATCTTGTTAAGTTAGATCTCGCTTGTGCAAGTTAATTTTGGAAAACTTTTGATTTGTCTCCCTCATTGGTCCTCATGTGCATGTCTCTTGCTTGCTTGACTATTGACTTTTGAGCCTTGAGGATTGAGTCATGTTTGTTGCATCCATTCTTCCATTGTATGTTTGATTTTTAGTTTGCTCGAGGACTAGCAAAAGCTTAAGTTTGGGGTATTTCGTAGCGAGCATAACTAGCTATTTTTCCCTAATTAATTAAGTTAGTCTTTTATATTTAATTGGCCTAAATTATGCATTTTTGTGTTCTATTTGTAGGAATCATGTTTCGGAGTTAAATCGGGAAATTGGAGCTAAATATGTGTTCGGGACATGAAAATTGGCTAAAGAACAAAAAAGATTCAAGTTAGAAGAAGTCAAAAGAGAGCCATCTGCAGACCAGCGTCGGGACGCTGCTCTTGGAGCGTCTCGACGCTGCTTTTCCTTTTCTGATTCAGGCGGCAAAAGATCGTAGTGTCGCGACGTTGCCTGTAGCGTCTCGACGCTAGGTAGCGTCTCGACGCTGTCGACAGATTTTCTATAAATTCAACACTTTCTTGCACGGCCAAGGGGGAGTCTAATTGGTTAGATTTTAGCCCTAATTTCGACTAGAGACCTTTGGTGGGAGCTGAAGCAAGGCCAAGGAACGGGAATCAAGCGAGAAGACGTGGAGATCGTGACGGGGACGTGCCGGTTTCGACGAATTCGAGTTTTCCTTTCTCTTTCCCTTACCTCTTGTAGTTTTTATGGCTTTTCTTGCAATTAGTGTTTGTGGTTTAAAGACTATGAATTGCTAGTTGTTTGTCTTAGGGTTTGATGTAGTTGTTTTTAGGTTGTTGGATTGATTTTTGGGATGAATGTGCCTTTATTTTATTCTTGCAATTTTGTGTAATGCTTTCAATTACTTGATCACTAATTGAATGATTTAAGTGTTGAATCTAACTCGGGAGAGAGGATTTGGCCTAAGACTTGCCTTGTTTAATTGCATGACTAGAGTAGAAATTCTAAGTTTGTGACGGGATTTGGAATATCTCTAGAAGTATAACAAGGACTAAACCGAATAATGCCTTGCATGTTAATGAACTTAGATAGGGATATCAAGTTGGTTGCATGCATGAGAATCAATTATACTCGGGAGAGGTAATCGTGATAAAAGTTTCCTTGGCTTGTAGAATAATTGCACGATCAATTCATTCCAATTAACCAATCCTCATTCTTAATCAATGAAATCAATTCCCTAAGAGTCTTTCCATTTGAGTCTCCACCTTTATTTTATGCTTTTTGTCTTTACGTTTATCTTTATCTTTGAGTTTTGCTCCCTAAATAAAATTGAACAAGATTATTCACGGTACTTAATTTGCTAGAAAACCAATCCAGAGGACGACACTCGTTTTACACGAAAACACTATATTATTACTTGACCCGTACACTTGCGGTAAGCAAATTGCGCATCAACTGGTACTTAAGGAAATAGATATAACATAGGGGTAAAACGGTAATTTGAACTAGCTGTAGTTACGAACACTCGTGAAGGATTGACTTACCGGTATTGGTCAATATCCGTGGACACAAAAACATTCTACAGTGAGAAGAGTGCAATTGTGGGTCTTTAGTGGAGTGACTCACAGTTAATGAATATTGGTTAACTCGATTAATGAGTTTAATTAGTTAACCTCACATCATTGTAGCTTCTGATCTGTAGGTCCATTAAGTCTCTCTGCTAGCTCGTAAAGAGTAATTAGGAACAAATTATATTGAAAAAAAAATGAATGAGTTCAAATTCATATTGGGAATCAAGTTAATTGTATGAGATACAATTAATATAATGTATGGTTATACATTATAATATAAAGTTTAATATGAGATTAAACTTTATTATATAAGAGAATTATATATTTGAAAAAGTTCAAATATATGACTGATTAAGTATATGATATTTAATTTTTGGGAAAATACACTTTTAGTCCCTGAGGTTTGGTTTAGATTTCATTTTGGTCCCTGAGTTTTCAAACTCGACAATTTAGTCCCTGAGGTTTGGATTTCGTTTCATTTTAGTCCCTCAATCCATTCTTCAGTTAAAAACTAACGGTTGGTTGACGTGGCTCTATTTTTTATTAAAAAAATTATTTTTAAATTTTTTAAAATAAAAATATATTAAAATAATATATTTATATATATGATATATATATTTTTTTAATTTTGCTTCTTTCTCCCCCTTCTTCTTCTCCCCCCCCCTTCTTCTTCTCCCCCTCCATCTTCTTCTCCTCTTTTCCTCTTCTTTTCTTCTTCTCCACCTTTTTTTTTCAGATCTGGAAACGGACCTCCTCGTTTCAGATCTAGACCGAAAACGAAACCGCCCACCAAAACACCGCTCCGATTTTTTCTTCTCTCTCGCTGGCACTCTCTCTCTTTTTCGCTTTCAATCGCAGCGACGTTTTCTCTTTCTCGTTTTCGATTGCAGCGACACACAGATCTGGTAGCACCTCGCGGTTTCGCACTCCCTCTCCTTTGATTGGCCCTGAACCCACGAAATCAGAAGTCGTGTGCGACCCAGAAGACCTCCCCTCCTTCGATCGGTTTCAATTTCGCACTTCTTCTCCTTCGATCGGTTTCGCACGCACATATCGTTTTCTCCTCGCGGCGTTTTCTCCTTGCAGCATTCGACATTTTCTTCCTCGCGGCATTTTCTCCTTCGATTTGCCCTTAACTGGAACACCGCTTGAGAAAAGACCACGCGCACAGATCTGCTGTTGACGGCTTGCTCATCGGGGAAGGGTTTCAGATCTGAGCTCCTTAAATTTTTTTTTTGAAGTAAAAAACAGAAAGAAAAGAAGAAGGAAGGAAGGAGAATAATAGGAAAAAAAAAGAAACCAGTCGCCGGCAACGGCCGTCAGCCGTCGGCTGTTACAGGGATTGTGGGTGGGTGGTGAAGAAGAATAAGGAGGGAGAGAGAAAGAAATAAAATGTTAAAAAATAATTTTTTAAAATTAATTTAATATTTTTTATTTTAAAAATTAAAAATTGTTTTTAAATAAAAAAAATAGATGCCACGTCAGCAAACCGTTAGTTATTAACGGAAAAATGGATGGACGGACCAAAATGAAACTATATCCAAACCTCAGGGACTAAATTGTCGAGTTTGAAAACTTAGGGACCAAAATGAAACCAACCCAAACCTCAGGGACCAAAAGTGTATTTTTCCCTTAATTCTTTCAAAAAAAGTATATGATATTTAATTAGTGAATAAATTAATTAATTATGAATTAATTAATTATTTAATTTAGTCTAATTAAATGTGATTTAATTAAACTATTATGTGAGAGAAATATTAGAATATGATTCTAATGGGTAATTAATTAAATATGTATGATATTTAGTTGGAAAATTAATTAATTTTGAATTAATTAATTAATTTAATTTAATGTGATTTAATTTAATTAAATCTATAGACCAATTTTAATGTGAATTGGATTCATATTAAAACTATAGGTTATAAGAGAGATGCATATTTGAATAGGATTCAAATGTTACATTAATTAAATATGTGATATTTAATCAATCTAAGAATTAATTAATTGTGAATTAATTAATTATGTAGTTTAATTAATCTAATTAAATGTGATTTAATTATGTTTAATTAAAACTATATATTAAGTGAGGGATGTGCATTTAATATGTTTCAACGCACATGTAATTAAATATTAGATTTTTTTTTAGTACATCAATATTTAGGGGTGGGAGGATTCGAACCTCTAACCTCTTGGTCGAGAGTACATGTCAATTACCGCTGAGCTATGCTTGCTTTGGCTTAAATATTAGATATTTGAAGGAGTGTACAATACACTAGAGGAAGTGATTCGGATCAAAACACTCTAATTACCAACCTTTTGGTAGCAAATTGAACAGCTCCGTGGATGAATTGAGATCACGAACTTGTTGTGAACAACCACCATGGTGTTCCCCGCTATCCTCCGGCCTTAGAACGTGTTGTAGGACACGAATCGGTGATGAATTTTGTTGAAGAGAGCTTGAACTTTCAAAGAAAGTTTTGAGAGAAAATTTGAAAATTTGAGAGAGATGTTTAGCTACTGTGTTTCATCTCTTTTCTCATCCTTTTCCATCCATTTAAAATGAAGAAGAATAAGGCTTTTAATGTGTGAATCACACCTCACATGAAGATGAATAAGTCACCAAATTAGGTGGCCAAAGTTGGGAGCTTGCATGATGTGATTCATGAAATCACCAAATTGAAAATTTGACTTTCAATTTTCCAATTTCAAATTTAATTTTACAAATAAAATCAATTTATAATTAATTAAACTATTTTATTTAATTATTTTTTTACTTAATTTAATATGAAAATACTAAACTAAATAAATGCATCAATCCCGATTTCTAATATGAATCCCTATCCATATCCAAACCGAAATATTGTATCGAATACACAATATATCGGTAATATTTAAATTGTAATTAAATATTACCAACTCTCTCAAAGTTTATAGCTTAATTCACAAATTAAGCTTTAACGTTAAATATATCAAACATAATTTAACGACAACTCCCTATAATGAATTTGAACGTTTCAAATTCTTCATCACACTTGTTCTAAGGTTTATTCCGTATGAGCTAGCAGGGGGACTTAATGGACCTACTGTAGACACCATATTTGGTCCGACTTAATTTTGTTAATAAATTTTGATTTTCTCCAAAGTTTGATGTTGAATTTTATTTCATTTCATTTTATTTTTCTTTTTGGTTTTCATCGTTTATTTTATTTTCATTT
This sequence comes from Luffa aegyptiaca, assembly GCA_017139565.1. Lineage (NCBI taxonomy): Eukaryota > Viridiplantae > Streptophyta > Magnoliopsida > Cucurbitales > Cucurbitaceae > Luffa > Luffa aegyptiaca. The sequence continues at coordinate 28,543,601 of CM029395.1, forward strand.
TATTTTTTTAATTTTATTTAATTTATTTCTTTTTTTATTTAATTTTAATTATAATTTATTTATTATTATTATTATTATTTTTTTTTTTGGTTTTGGTCTTCTCCACTTCCTTCTCTCTCTCCCCCTCTTTCTCCACTTCCCTCTCCCTCTCCCCCTCTTCCTCAACTCCCCACCATTATTCTCTCCAACCACTATCCAAGCTCCCCTATAAAAGGAGAACACAAGAAAGAAGAAGGGGGCAACATAACAAGGGCAAAGTAAAGACAGAAAATGAGAGGAGGACACAAAAAAAGAAGAAAGGAAAAAATACACTTTTAGTCCCTGAGGTTTGGGTTAAGTTACAGTTTGGTCCCTAAGTTTTCAAACTCAACAATTTAGCCCCTGAGGTTTGGATTTCGTTACACTCTTGGTCCCTCCGTCAAATTTTCTGTTAAATTCTCACGGAATGCTGATGTGGCATCATTTCTTTATTAAAAAATTATTTTTTTGATTTTTAAAATAAAATAATAATAAATTAAATTTAAAAAATATTTTTTTTATTATTATTTCTTTTCTTATTCTCTTCCCCATTACCTTTTCTTCCTCTTCTTCATTATCTTCTTCGAATCTTTCTTCTCCAACACAAGCCCCAACCCACATGCTGTCGACGAATTTTTTTTCTTCTTCTTCTTCTCTTCTTCTTCTCCTTCCTCACAGCTTTAGCTTCTGTTTTTTTTTTTTAACTGAAAGAGAAAGGAGGAGGGAGGTTCCCTCCTCCATTTTCCGACGCCAGAACAGAGGGAGGAGGTCCCTCCCTCCCTCCCCGTTACAGATCTGTAACGGAGAGGGACTTCCCCCCTCCGTTTCGGCACCGAAAAATGGAGGAGGGAGGAACCCTCCTCCTCCCTCCTCCTTTCTCTTTCATTTAAAAAAAATAGAAGCTGAAGTTTTGAGGAAGGAGAAGAAGAAGAGAAGAAGAAGAAGAAGGAAATGAAGGGAAAAGAAAAAAAAATTCTGGCGGCCGGCCACCGGAGTTGAAGAAGAAGAAGATGGAGAAGAAGGAAGAAGGGGATGGGGAAGAGAAAAGAAGAAGAGAGAGGGAGAGAAAGAATTAAAAAATAATTTAAATAATAATAATAATAATAATAATTTTTTTAATTAAAATAATAGTGCCACGTCAGCAGTCTGTTAGATTTAACGGCAAAATGGATGGCAGGGACCAAATTGCTCCTTATCTCAAACCTCAAGGGCTAAATTGTTGAGTTTGAAAACTCAGGGACCAAAGTGTAACTTAACCCAAACCTCAGGGACCAAAAGTGTATTTTACCCAAGAAGAAAATAAGGGATTGGAGAGGAGGAACTCATGGGAGGTGAGAGGTAAAAGTAGGGAAGAAATTTGAGAAATAGAAAAAAATTTAGAAGAAGTTTAAGGAGATTCCAACGAACTCCCAACTCCATCGCCGCCACTTGAAGACCATCGCCGCCGCCAGTTCCGTTCGACGTCTTTAGTTCTGACGCCCACGCCGCCGTCACTCTGAGGGAGGGGAAAGAAAGAATGTGAGGATGAAGAAAAAGTTTGGTGGGCCCATCTCTATCCTTTATCATTTTTTTCCCCTTATTTTTTAACAATTTTCTTTAAAATGAGTTTTCAATTTTTTTTTCCTCTTTATCTTCCAGTATGATTTTAACTTAAATTTTCTCATATGAATTTTCCAATCAGTTTTAAGTTAGACTTTAATTTTAAAATCTCAAGTCAATTCCAATTTAGTTTTAATTTGAAATTTTGGTTTCAATTTGAATTTGATTTAATTTGGATTTCTAATTCAATTCATTTTTTTTAATTGATTCCATTTCAATTTGATTTTAAATTTGATTTCTTAAATCAATCTCAAATTACCTTTACTGTGCCATTTCTCGAATAAATTTCATTTCAAATTGGATTTTACATTGAAATCTCCAAATTCAATTTCAATTAGGTTTTAATTTAGAATTTCTAATTTCAACCTAAAATTGGTTTTAATTTGGAGTTTTTCAATAAATTTCAATATGTTCTAATTGGAATTTCAAAATCAATGTCTATTTGGTTTTATATTGAAAATAAATTTGAATTTTAATCAGATTTGAAATCAGTCAATGACTATGGTTTTTTAAATTAAATTGGAAATCAATTTCAATTGTTGAAAGGTTAAATCAAATTTCAAAAACATTATTTAATATTTTGAATGGTTAAAATAGATTGGTTATGAAAACTTTAATGCTAATTTTGTCTAAGAACGGGTACTTAGCTAACCGAAAGGGAGCACCCTGCCTGGAAATTAGCCTAAAGTTTAACTAGTCAATTATTTTGGCAATCAAAATTTCAATTTGATCTTAATTTAGAATTTTTCAAATCAACTTCAATTTGATTCTAAATTGGATTTTCCAAATGAATTTCAAAATAGTTTTACTTTAGTACGTAATTCCAAATGAATTTCTAATTGAATTTGATTTAAAAATGAAAAGATATTTTTTCCATTGAATGGTGTCATACCACTCATGATTATTAGTTTACATTTTATTTTTGAAATGTGAAATAATAGATGTGATACAAAATAACTCATGTACAACCTATGACAGAGTTGAGATAACTTCTCAAATTCTTGAGGTGAAAAATTTTCTTTTCATTAAAAGAAGATTTCAACATGACAAGTAATTATTGGGTATAACCTCACTCACTACATTAGATCCCTACTTTATTTTTTAAAGCTAAGGTAAGATCAAGTGAGACATTTGTTATTTATTTCTTTTCTTTCTTCAAAATCAGGACTGTTTCATGTTATAAAAGGATAATTTTAAAATAAAATGTGGTAACCGTTTTTAAACAAGTGTTTTAGGGGTGTTAACACCTTCCCTACACTCAATCGACTCCCGAGCCTAATCTTTGGTTTTCAAAGACCATTTTTTTTTCTTTAAAACGGGTGACCAATCACACCCCAAGATGATTGGTGGCAACTCCAAGCCTCTCCTCTCAAAAGAGACCCTTAGGGAAGGACGTCGGCTGCTCCGCGTCGCAATGACGTTGCGACAGCTTGGTGACTCCACTGGGGACAATAGGTGATTATACCGAAGAGAGTCAAGCCGTTATTTGATTTTATATTATCCTTATTGTTTGGTTCATGTATTCTTATTGCTTGTAATTTGCATTGAATTTTTTGTACATAAATGTATATTTTTATTTTTCACCCATGCTCACAAGCCTCCTACCCGGGCTTTATCCTTTAAGGTTAGATTTGAGGACTGAGTAGTGTTACCTTCGTGGAGCTTCGGCTCTCGTGTAAGGACATGAAATTCCTCACTCAAGCAAATCCATGTTATTCTGGACTCAGATTAGTCAATGGGTTAGCTTGAGAGCCGTTTCATTTTGTAGGAATGTTAAAACCCAAACTTACACTGTCATGCATCCTAGAGCCAACCAATAATCATTGCAAATTTGAACTTTAGGATACACCTATTTGTTTATATTACATGTTTGATTTTCATGTAGTGTGATTATCTCATCAATATATTTGAAGTTCATAACTTAATGTGTATATTCATTGTACATATAAATTATTTTTCAAATATTTTAAAATTCTAAAATGGTTCAATCACAATTCTATACTTGAATTATTCTCTTTGTGGTTGGAATCGAGGATGTAGTAGTGTCGTCCTTCGAAGGGACATGATTGCCCTCGTGTAGGCACACAAAAATTCTCCCTCAAATCGATTCATTGTGTTTTTAACATTGGAATTAATTTGAGGTCCTTTGTCCTCTAGAATTCAAACTCTATCCTCATATCACATGTTTTTACCACTCAAATTAATTCAATTGTTATAACATTGAAATTGATTTGAAATCCTTTGTTTCCTAGAATTAGAATTCTAACCTTACATTATACTCACCATTCAAGTAAATTCAATTGTTATTTTATAACGTTGAAATTAATTTGAGGTCCTTTATCAGGATTTAAAATATCCTCCATCATTTTATTCTTTGTTCAATATCTCTTGGTTGCTTTCATTTTATCATCTCATTTGTAAATAAGTATCGTTTAAAAAAGGAAAAAAGAGTATTTGTTTTCTTTGTTTGGAAAAAATAGGATCTATTGTGAAAAAAAAAGAAACAAAAAGAATTTCCTTTTATTAGTTTTTTTTTTGGGAAATTGTCATTTTTAACCTCTTTAAGTTTTTGGCTTTCAAAAATAACCTCCTTTTGAAAAACTTGTTTTTGTAACCTAACTGATAAAATCTATTAATGTAAAATTACGGAGTTGCCCTTGAATCTAAAAGGTCAAAAAAACTACATTCGGTAAAACCCTCTTTCTCTCGTGCGCTTCTCCCTCTTCTCCGTTCGTCTTCCCTTCTTCTCCGTTCATCTTCCGTTCGCTTCTTCGTCTTCTCCGTTCGTCTTCCTCTTCGTCTTCGCTGGTCGACGACTGAGTTTTCGCTGGTCGGTTTCCGTTCGCTCCTTACATTTCAATCGATGGCTCCGGCGACTTCTTCATTCCCGCGTCTTCTTCACCTACGAAAAGGAACGGCGGCTTCTTAAGGTACATTTTTCATGTAGCTTGTGGATTTTATTCCAGCGAGTCTGTGGGTTTATGGAGTTTGTGGGTTTTATGGAGTTTGTGGGTTTGATGGAGTTTGGAGATGATTAGGTTTTGTTGAACTAATTTTTGAAAGAGGGAGAGGGTTTAGGGTGAGAACTCGAACGTGGTTTATGTTTTTCCAGAAAGTCGGAGTGGAAGGAACCGTCGGCGCCGGAGAAGATGGAACTTCCCGGTCACTTCCCGGTCGGGATCGAAACCGGGAAAGAACCGGTTTTCCCGCAACTGTTCGGTTTTCCCGTAGGTCCCTACGGGAAAACCGGTTCTTCCTTTACGGGAAAATCGGCTTTTTCCGGGTTGATTTCTCGACCGGGAAGTGACCCGGAAAAAAAACAGTGCCTTTTTTTTTTTTTTTTTTTTTTAATCCTTCCTTTATTTTTCTTTGTTCATTATCTATTTTTTCCTTTTAGTTTATTTTTTTGTTGTAGGTGTTGTTTTTGTTTATAATTAGTATTTGAATGGAAATGACCTTCCATATGTTTGATTTTTCAACTATTTAGGTATTAAAAAAATGGAGATGGTAGCAAAGATTAGGCCGGAAGGGTACTTTCGTGCACAGTTGACTTGTTGTTCGCACTTGACAAAAACAATTGAAATTTTGCAAAAGAAATTGACTCAAACCCAATTAGATATGTTTAGGCAAACCATATTTGGCCCTATAGTAGACAGTAACATATTATTTAATGGTCAGTTAATCCACCATCTACTACTTAGGGAGGTTGAGGATCCCAGGAATGATGTAATTAGTTTCGATATATTTGGAAATAAGGTGTCGTTTGGCAAGGAAGAATTCGATCTAATCACCGGATTTAGACACAATAGAAGGATAGTTGATAGACATGAGTCGGGGGTTAGATTGAGGCGTCTGTACTTTAATGACAGTGTCAAAGATACCGTAATGGATGCTGAAAAAAGATTCTTAGAAATACAGTTTGAGTCAGATGAAGATGCGGTGAAGGTAGCGCTCGCATATTTTATCAAGCTAGCAATGTTTGGGCGGGAGAGGAAACAAAAATTCAATTGGTCTTTATTGGGTATCGTGGACGATTGGGAGATATTCTGCAATTATGACTGGAGCAAAGTAATTTTTGAGATGACTATAAGGAGTTTGAAGAAAGGACTCAGTCATGCCACCCAAAGAGACGTCGTGGCCGGAGAGGCTAGTCGATTGGAAAGATATAGTCTTTACGGCTTTCCACATGCTTTTCAGGTTAGTTATTTTACTCAGAACTTGGAATACTTTAAAAACCTGAAATAGACTAACTTGTTTGATATTCTTCTTGTAGGTATGGGCGTATGAGACTATTTCATCTCTAACGAACCGTGTTGCGAACCGGATGAACCAGGATGCGATCCCACGGTTTTCTCGGTGGTCATGCTCCCATTCTCCTACGTACACCCAACTTAGCAGCGAGATATTTGGCTTGACGGAGGTAGTAAGTAATTAATATATTATTCGTTGAGTTTTATTTATTATTGAAGTTATTTGTGACCTTATACAATTGACCATTGTAGGCAAGGGTGACAGTGCAATTGGTTCCAAGCGATGCAGAGCTCGAACACATGCGTCGTATTGTTTTGCCGCCACAACTACAGGCCCCTGTTTTGCCGCCACAACCAGAGGCCCCTGTTTCGCCGCCACATCCAGAGGCCCCTGTTTTGTCGCCACAACCAGATGCAAACCTAGATCATCCTGTGGGGAGTGATAGAGGGTCAGAGGAGGCTGGTTTGGATAGGAGTTCACCGGCAAAGGATGTTGAAATGGTTAGGCTCGATGAACAATCGACACACGACGGTCTACCTGAAGGTGTGGGCAAGACCTGCCAATTTGACTGCAAGCAAGCATACAAGTCACTAGACCGACGGATGAAGGTGGTGGAGTCCGATGTAAAAGAGATGAAATCTAACTTAAAGTCGATCAAGAAGTATTTGCGCCGGTTATCTAAGGTACTTAATTGTTCAATAGTAAGGTTAGTCTGTTATATACTGTGGTTAATACTTTCAAGTTTACAGGGTCAAATGGTGGTTGATCCTACCAAGTATTTGGGTCCCGACCGTAGTGCAGCTGCATCAGGTGATGAACCATCTGAGAAAGGAAAGAACCATGTCGTGGAGGAGGGGGTAGTGGGGTATCAAAAGATACGATGGTAGAGCACCATGATATGGACAAGGTAATTGTGTATTTTTGACATAGTTGAGATACGCTATTGGGTTTGATAATTGACCGTGAAGCTTTTGTTGTAGGGTGTTGAATCAGACTCCCATGAGGTTCAAGAGATCCCGAAACCTGGAGAAATGGTGAAGCGTCGGGGAGATCGGAAAAGAACTCTTTCTTGGAAACTTCGAACTCCATGGAAGGATACGAGGGAAGGGATCAAAAAACAAAAGGTCATGCCATACAACCCCCTAGTTGAGATTCCTGAGAAGCTTGATACACGTTTCCAAAAGTGGTTGGACGACACGGAGGTGGTCAATGCTCCACAGAAGACGACATATGCTTTTAGGGACAAAGTGTGGTTTCAAAACCTTTTGAAACCCTGCTATTGGATGAGCGATGAGGTAAAGTATGAAGTTCTTAATTTAGTTTCTTTAAGGTCTGAAGTTCTTAATTTAGTTTCTTTATTGTAATGTCATCGACTCATGCAGGTCATTGACTCACTTTTTATGTTCGTCCGGAAGAAACTGCAACAACGGGCGGACTTATGTCGTTGGAAGTTTGTCACTGCAGATATTCTTATTACCGTAAGTGTCTCTTCACTAGCACATTAACTCAATTCTTAGTTACAAATACTTTATGATTTTCTTCCACAGGATTTTCTGAGGCGTAGCGACGACATAGCTGAAGAGTTGAAGAAGGTGCAAGATCCTTCGTTGATTACGTATGACTGGAGTACGACCAATACTGTGATAGACTACGTTTTGGGTCGACACTCGGACCACGATACACATTGGAGTACAGTTGACGCGATCTACATGCCATTCAACCTCGGGGGAAACCATTGGGTTATGGTATGTGCTGATCTCCTAGTGGGCAAGTTGACTTTCCTCGATTCATTCATAGCGTTGACATCGGATGCAACCTTGAAGAAAGAGTTGAGCACTGTAGCCACAGTATTGCCAGTGCTACTGTTCAAGTGCGATGTCATGAAGGCAAAGCCGCATCTCCCAGTTCACAAATGGGAAATACATAGAGATAGTTCAGTGCCTCAACAAACGAACGGTGGGGATTGTGGTATGTTTGCGGTAAAGTTTTTTGAATATGATGTTACTGGAAGTGAAATAAACACTTTGAATCAAGATAGGATTAATTTCTGTAGACGTCAATTTGCTGTACAAATTTGGGCCAACAGGCCGATATTTTAGTCTGCTTCGTATATTTTGGTAAAATTTGTATAGTTTAGATATTCTTGTATTGCGATGTAAAGTTTGTAAACTTTTTGAACGATAAGGCAATACATCAAATTTTTTGGAGTTGTGTTGTTTCTGATGTGTTGTGGAGCTTGAGGTGATAAATTTGGGAGTGTATTTTTCGTTTTTCAGGTAAAGAAAAATTTTTGGGTTACTATACCTATGCCGTTATGCTGTCGAATTTTTTGTGACCAAAATTTCATATCGATCAAAATGGGAAAAATTATAAAAGTACAAATATTTGCACATCAGTTCACTCATCGTATACATTGCTTCGAGCCTCCTCTCTTGTAATTTCTTGAGAAGCAAAGAAGTAAAGAAGTAAAGGGATGAGCATCCATATGAATTTTCTTTATAATAAGTAAAGAAGTCAAGGGATAGAGGAAGAATGGAAGAAAAGGAAAAAGAAAGATATAGAAAGAGAGAGATAGAGGGGAAAAAAAACAAATACTGTTTTTTTTCCCGAGAAATTGACCAAGAAAAAAAACAGCAAGCACCATGGTTTGCTGGTGTTTGCTGTTTTTTTTCCTGGTTTGTTTCCTGACGGGAAACCGACCAGGAAAAAAAACAGCGACTGTTTTTAAGCTTGTTCTTTCAAATTTTTTTGTTTGTCTTATACAAATGTGATCCACACCTAACAATCAATTTCATCCATACATCTTTTTATAATAATAAGCACAAAATGAAGTGGTTCTTAATACACAAGATGCTTATATTTACATATTAAATACAACATACAAAATATTGCATAAAGTTCTCTCATGTCGTTGAGAGCGGTTCACGACAAGTTTTGCGGTTATGACCTATGTTACCACATCGACCGCACTTATGAACTTGTTGTATTTGAGGTCTCTCCCCTGCAGATGGTATTCGAACAGTCCATCGGCGACCAACTCGAGCAACCCTTTTTGGCGGCAATATCTCCATCTCTTGAAATTCAGCGGGTCTCTTCCACTCAGACATAGGGCCAACAGGATATATCGGTTCTGCATATGATAGGATCACAGATTCTATGTGATATGCAGGGGAACAAAGAGTGGCCACATTAACATTACGGTCTCGGGCTGCGGCGATTGCATGAGAGCATGGAATCTCGTAGTACTCAAACTCTCGACAAGTGCACGTCCTCATGTGCAAGTCGACACGAAAGTCTAGTTGTCCTTCGTATACTTGATATTGGTAGCAATCAATCGGGTCCACATTATGCCTTCAAGACTTCTTCTCAGCCTCCATCAATAGGTTCTCTGCGTACTCAGATAACCTCAAAGATCGGTTAGAGGCATGTGTCCGACGCTTATAAAACCAACTTTGAAGCATGCCTCGTATATTGTCCAACATCTTCGTCACCGGCAAGGTTCGAGCATGTACCAATGTTGCATTCATACTTTCGGCCACATTAGTTGTCATCTGATTGTATCTTCGTCCACACTGAAAAGCCCGAGCCCAACGTGGGAAACCCAATTCTTCCAAGTACTTAGCAACACCACTGAATGGACGAAGTTTAGCAAACATGTTTTGAAACTCCGACTCTCGACATGCTTTTGCAGCAAGAAAAAAGAAAGGTATTGCACATTCGCACTTAAAATTCTTCGTGAGGTTCATAGATAAATGGTGTATGAAAAAACAATGAAATGCAGATGGATACACTGTTCTAATTGCCTTGCCAATACTGGACTTTCGATCTGATACTATAACCAATCCAGTGGGATCTCCAATAGAACGTTTAACTCTCTCAAAGAACCACTGCCACGCATCATCTGTCTCACCATCAACAACTCCAAATGCAATGGGGTATATTTGATTGTTTCCATCCACTCCAGCCGCAATTAGAAGCCAACCTCCGAACTTCCCCTTTAGGTGCGCGCCATCAACTATAATGATTGGCCTAATGTATTGAATAAACCCCCTAATGCACTGACCTAGTGTCATGAACACATATTTAAAATACTTTCCATCCTCGAGCTTTATATCATATACGGTCCCAGGGTTCATGACCTTCAGCGCTTCACCATATGTATGTAAGTGACCAAATGACTCTTCTGGTGATCCTCTAACAAAAGCTAGTGCCTCCTCTCTAGCCCGCCATGCTTTCTCATAACTAATAGTGACCCCGTAGTCTTTTCACATGGCCTGTATAATGTCATTCAGCTTGTAAATTCGTCTTACATCCTCAAATTTCGACTTAATCAAATGCCCTACCACCCGACTCTTCGCTTGTCTATGGTGGTGATTTAGTAATTCATGGGAGCATGTATGGACGTTATAATATTTCGAAATCTTGAATACGTCATAACCCTTCGGTTTTATAGCTCTAACTTTCCATTTGCAAGATTCGATTATACATTTCACCACAAACAAAGACTTCGTGGATTTCTTAACCCTAAACTCAAAATTTTTCTTCATGGCCATTACAGACAACCTCGTTTTCAATTCTTCTTTACAATCATATAGTTGTCCAAGTTCAACATCACCAGTAGAATATGAACACTGACCTGATGTGATCAATTGCTGGCTAGAAGCACCTTCCATTCTAGAAGCAAGAGGAGCAACATCTTCCTCAACTTCGTTGCCTCCATCTGTCCCACCATCTGCCTCAACTCCATCTACTGCAACGTCATCATCATAACCATCTACTTCCTCAAATTCATCTGCTTCAGATTCTTCTTCGTATGATTCATCTAATTCTTCATCCTCCTTGTTGTATTCCCAATTTTCATCTTCCTCTTCATCATACTCTTGTTCCTCGTAATTAAGTGTATCGTCACCAGTATACAAATTCTCTTCAATCCCAAAATTTGGTGTATTATCATCGGCTAAGTCTAGTGGGACAAAAGTATTACTTATAGGGGTTGGTGATGATACGTTATCATATGTCGGATGATACGAGGGAATGGATGATGGTATGTTTTCGGCCAAATTGTAGGGTACAGTTTGTGCAAATGATGGTGGCGGTTGTGGAAAAGGTTGTGAGAGAGTGTGTGGTATATGGCTATGACTACCTAAGTTACTGCCACTACCATGAACATCTTTCGGAATCATTGATAAGTATAACGGCAATTTAGATGCATCCTCTCCGCTTAGAAAGAATCTTAATTCTCTATCATTTCTAATCAAATAAGTAGGAACTCTTGATCCAAAATTGTATAGACATCTTATTATAAGGTCAAACTGATCGGGGTTAATGCCACTCACGTTATACAGCTCTCTTAAAAACTCTTCATACCTTATGTCAATATTCACATCCAATCCAGCTAAATAGCCACCTTCATAATCTCTTTCATTCTCCTTCCATACACCACCGTAACACACAAAGATTCGAGGCATTCTGTAAGATATATATATATATATATATACAAGATTCATTAGAAAAAAAACAACTTTTGTAAAAGAAGAAAAGAAAAATCAAAGGAATAAAGGAAAAAACAAAATCTGGAAAGTTTCCTGGTTGATTTCCCGACCAAGAAATCCCAATCGTTTGACCAAGAAATCCCGGTTGGGATTCATCATTTCCCGGTCAACATTCAAATTTTTTTTTTCCAAATTTTCGAATAAAACTCTTAAAAAACCTACTTATGATTTAAAACATGTAATCTACATACCTTCTTTAAAAAAACGTTGACAATACCCGGATTTTGACTTCACGTGTTTGACCTTTTTTCTTTTCTCTAGAGTATGTTGTTGGTCAAATGGTAAATTATGTTTTCATGTTTGAATTTTGTTTTAATTGTTGGAATTAGTTGGTTGAGAGGTTAGTTGACAATTTAATGACCATCATTAATCAAAATTGAAGAAGGGTAATAAAGACACCTAGTGGGTCCCACCAAAAAGTAACCAAATTTATATAAAATGGGTTAAAAAAACAAGTTTTTAGGAAGTGGGTCAATTTTGAAAACCCAAATCTTAAAAGAGTCAATTTTGACAATTTCCCTTTTTTTTTCTTTCTTGTTTTCTTTAAAAAAAAAAGAAAGAAAGAAAAAGGTTCTCTTTAATTTGTGTGAATCTCTACTTTAGTTTTTTTTTCCTCTCATCTAAGCGCATATTGCATAGTCTAGGTTCATACATAGCCTTTGGGATCATATTCTTCATTTAAGATGAAGTAGTATTCGACATTCGAGGGTATATGATAGTCTTCTAAGATTAATTCTTTGTTATTTCATAACATTCAAATTAATTTTTGAACCATTGTCTTCTAAGATTAAAAATATTCTCATTTTTTTCACTATTCACATTCATTTTAGATTTCTATTTTCATATAAAAGAAAATTACAACATTTTTCTTTCATACATCATCATCTAGCATATGATAGAGTAGTCTTGATCTTTAATACTCTCGTATGTAAGATCTTTTCTCATATCCAGTCATTCATCATAAAAATCCCACGAAACTCATCTTTATTTTGATGTGCCTTAGAATAAAAGTGTCACTCGTGATTATGATTAGGAGACATTTTTTTTATCTTTCTAAGATGCATTTAGGACCCAATGTTGCATTTTCATGCATTTCAATCCATATTCACAATTTATGGGTTTTCCCCCTCCCATGCATCATTCTCATTTTGCATGTCAAGGTCATTTAACTTAATATTCTTCTATTTATGATTTAATAATGACACAATATCATCTCATGCATGCATATTTCACAATACAATTTCCATTGTATTTCCATCACGTTATCCAATCACATCATTAACTTGCATTTTATACAAAAAAAAAAAAAAAAAAAAACTTTCATAGTTCCTTTTGTTCTCTTTTAAAAAAAATATAGCTCAACAACCACATGTTCATCATTATTTTAGAACACAAGACAAAGTCATGGCGGAACAGAATGATGAGTTGAAGAAGATGAGACAAATCGTTGATTGTGTTAAAGGACAAGTAATTAACAAAGATCCAAAATGTTGAGCTAAGGAGGATTGATCAAATCCAAGAATAAATATTGAAAATTCATAATCTAGAGCTAAAGAGGATGGGACAAGATATTGCCAAGATCCAAAGTAACGAAATTCTTAATGCCTTAGGGAATGTTGAGGAAACTACAAACATTTTTCAAATCTACAAAAATACTTGGTGAACCTCAGGATTTACTTAGTTGTGATTAACCAACAGAAGGGTTCACCCAACAAAAGTTGTTTTGTGCTCAACAATGTCAATCTTTGTCTTCCAAGGTATGCCAACAAGCTCATGCAAGTTGTCAAGTTGGATTTTCATGACAGAAGGAGGATCTACCCAAAGCAAATGACATGGATGATTTTGAAATGCTTAAAGAAATTCTTCCTCAAGAAAAATATAGGCATAATCTAAACATAGCTGGTGATTAGTTGGATATGCAACAAATGCCTTTAAAGGAGCTGAAAATTCAATAACCCTTTAGGAGTAGTAAAGATCCTACAAAGGAAAGACATAGAACTCGAGTCGTAATTTCGAAGTTCAGGATGAAGTGTCATACATAAGTTCCTTCAAACTCACTTGTTGGGCAGCATAATGCACGACTAACAAGGTCAATTTTCCCTTACAATCATGAAGTCAAGAGGCAGTTAATGTGGGAAAACTTTGGTCCAATCCCAATATCCTATATCAAACTTTTTACCTTAGTTATTCAAAATCATCTATTGACTCAAACACCCATTACAATTACCATGCAGGAGTTGTGGGGCACCTGATGAAAAAACTGCCTTGGCCTTAAGCATAAAGTTCTGACTCTGATTGAAGTAGAATGACTAAAATTTTAAAGTGTCAATCACTAGGGTTATGAGTTTATGTTTCGAGGAAAGAAATATCCAGTGTACATGATTATGAAATCAATGTAATATATTGTGTCTTTCTTCATCATCAATAAAGTTTACTTCCTTTTGATTATTTGTGAGAACATGAAATTTCAAAGGTGAAGAATAACTCCTAGCTTTACAGCGGGCCACGTAATCTCATCAAACCATGACTTAGCTAAGTATTGGGAAGAATATGAGTATGGGGAAATTGAGCTATTCTACTTTTCAAAAAGGGGTCACAGTTTCATCATATATGCATGTATGCATCATTCATTTCATATGGTTTTTCAAAAAGTGTTTTTTTGTATTGCAAATGAAATCACATGTTTCTTTTATTATTCAAGAAATCTCTTCGAGGATCAAAACTTTCAAAAGCGTACTTAAATAATTTTTGTCAGTTAAGACGTTAGCAATAATCTTGGACAACCATATAAGTTGTCATTGGGAGGAAATGTAAAAAAAATGGAAAAAGAAAAAAGAAAAATCAAAGAAGAAAAAAAAAAGTATGAAGGAAAAAGGAAAAAAGGAAAAAAAAAAAAAGGAAAAAATGCTCTCACAACTCTCACTGAGAAATGGGAAACTTGTCAAGTCTCAACAATTTTGTCGTATTCTAAATAGTTTTCAAGCTTCACTATTGTTAAACTATAATCGCAATTAAAGGCACTTTTATCCTAACTTCCATATTTGTCATGTGCTGAAACATCATATTATCATGCCTTTTTTAATAAGGTTTCAATTATCACACTAGGGCAAAAATACCCTCTTGAAGTGAGAATCCAAAATTACTCACTATGAAACCCTAAGCCTAGTCCACCACACATGTGATTTTTGTGGTAAACCAATTTGAATTACAAAGTCACCGTCAAACTGTTTGCTAAGCTCATTGAGTACAGCCATGGTGAATCTCCATATATTGGTCAACCCACCTAAGAGTCTTTTGTTAAGCCTGTCACATTTAACCATGTGGCAATCCATTCCAAAATTATCCACCCAATGTCACCGAGAGGGTTTTGCTGGTAATGAAATAATATTGAACTCTTATGATTCACTGCTTCATCATTAAGACTTGTAGTTCTCTAAATAATTTCTAATTCAACTTCTTTGATACACATCTCTTTCCATCTCTATCTCTATCTTTTCTCTTTCCTTGAATAGAAGTGGCTCCAAGACTGAGGATAATAGTTTTGAGAACTAAGAAGTTTGTAACTTGAGAAATAGTCTCGAAGTCTCAATTTCTTTCAATGAGTTTTGCTTGAAGGACAACTTTATCATGATACTAAGTAGCATTGACAAAGAAACATCATGAAGTAACTATTGGAGTTGCAAAAGATGATTACACATGATCAAATCTTCTATATGTCATCTACACCTTATCTTGCTAATCATGTAACAAGTATGTCTGGCCTAAAATAAAAAAAGAGTTATGAAAATAAAAGAAAAAGGAAAAAAGAAGTATGAAAAGAAAAAAGAAAAAAGGAAATATTTAAGGCCATCACAATTCTTAGGTTGCAAAATTTGAGCAATCAATATAGATCAAAAAGCTATAGTTTCAAAGTGCTTTAAAGGTATTTTATGCAAATCACCACACTAGGGCAAAGCCATCGACAATGCACTGGGGAAAAGCTTTCATTACTATGCTGAAGCAAAGTTGTCATTATTAAATTGGAGCAAGAGCCTTTATCACTTCACTAGGGGCAAAGTCATTTTACTGTTTATGTAAGTTGTTTTAAACTGGGGCAAAGACCAAGTTAAGAGAATCACACTTCTCTTATGAAGAATCTTTCAATTTCAAGTGGTTCTTCACGTTCAAGAATAGAAAGCTGAACCACATTTTCATAGAAGAGTTGCATGCAGAGAAAGTGTAACGCCCCAGGCCTAGGATTCGGAATTCGGATTCAGCACCTAAGGCCCCGACATTCCCCTGCGACCTGGCCACATTACCATACTCGTCTTAAACTGCTTCCAAGATTGAAGACTGTCCCCACAAACCAACACGGGGTCCTTTTAGCATGCGTGTCCTCACTCACATGCTTCCTAGGAAAATTCCCAGGAGGTCACCCAACATAGAACTTTTCCAAGCCAAGCACGCTTAACTTCAAAGTTCCTATGATTGAGCCACCGAAAAGGAAGGTGCACCTTGTTGGTATAGGTAGTATCTATCAATTCTTTTAAGCTTATCTTGACCATACTTTCATGTCCTCAGGATCTCTCTCATTTGGATGTGGTCTCGGTTCATTCTTAAACTGCTTCCAAGATTGAAGACTGTCCCCACAAACCAACACGGGGTCCTTTTAGCATGCTTTGTCCTCACTCACATGCTTCCTAGGAAAATTCCCAGGAGGTCACCCAACATAGAACTTTTCCAAGCCAAGCACGCTTAACTTCAAAGTTCCTATGATTGAGCCACCGAAAAGGAAGGTGCACCTTGTTGGTATAGGTAGTATCTATCAATTCTTTTAAGCTTATCTTGACCATACTTTCATGTCATCAGGATCCCTCTCATTCGGATGTGGTCTTGGTTCATTCATGTACCCCTCCTAACTCGAGTGTTACAGAAAGAATAAAGACAGTAAAGAGGATTTTTCATCAAAGACCTTGAGCTTACTTAAAGAGAGAATGAGATATATGAGATGAACTCTTGAAGAGCTACTCCTTGTTCTCATACTTGTTGTCCAAAGAAATGGGTCGCTTCAGCTCATATTTCCATTTGGATCATATTCTAATTATTCAAATGCTAAAAAATATGTTCAATCTCTTATTGTTCAGGAGATTTTCCATGAAGGCATTTGTGAACCAGTTTTCCTTTTACATTCCTCTCTCTTTGGAACAAGTGACTTGTTTTCTTTATTTGTTGACTATCATCCCTATTTGTCTCTAAGCCAAATTCATCTTCCTGTGTCGAACCTTCTTGTCCACTACAAGACTAAGGTTATGAAGCAGCTTAATCAAGTAAGATGTTCAATGTTATGAATTACCTTTGATACGTTCTCTAAAGTAGCACATGAGACACTTCCAAAAAAACCTATCGCGTCTGATATGGTCGACTAATTTGTGAGTGATATCCATGATCCCTTTTAGGTGAAGGCATTAAAAAAAACAAAAACAAAAGAAGAGAAAAAGAAAAAGAAAGAAAAGTAAAAAGAAATGAATGAAAAGAAAAAGGAAAATACATGTTTCCTCCAATGATGACAATACTTTTCTTCGTTGATTATTTGCTAAATATTGGCTGATAAGAAAGATGAAAGTAAGAAAAAATGATCAGTTTGTCAAGTATGAAAAAGCATTTTCTTATCATAATTTTACAAATCAAGCTCCTCTTGACCAATTCAACATCGTTTGCATCACTATTCCTTATGAAAAAACCATTTTCATATCATGGTCAAATGGGAAAATAGGTCATATGAACATCATGCATACATGTTGCATCCATGACACTTGTTAATCTACCTTTAACATGCAAATGCATTACTGCATCATGCCTTTATAGTCAAATTTATTTACTTACCCAATTCATCATCAGGGCATAGGTCGTCATACACGGTTAGTTGCATTATCATTGCATAGAGTGATCAATGAGCATGTTTTGTAACGCCCCGAACATTTTGATGTGTTAATCTCTTGTATTTAAGTCCAATGTTCACTACAAGAAATATGACTTATTATAGCTTTTCAATATAGCCTTTTAGAAAATAGGCTATGAAATCTTTAAAGAAAAAAAAGGCGCTGAAATGTTAAAAAAAGAAATTGGGATACCCGCTCAAAATTTTGGAAGAATCCGCGTGAAGCCCCGTTCGCGTCACTCCTCCATCAACACGCAAAACCCTTTTTTTTCTTTTTCCCTGTTTCCCTTCTCTCATTTCCTTATCTCTACACTCAAAACTCAACCCTCATTTCTCTCCAAATCTAACTTCATTGCCTGAAACCCACCCTACCTTCTCTCAAAACCTTACCTTCACCGTCGGTGGGAGTTTCAACATTGCAACTATCGGGTAGTTCATGACTGTAATCTCAAAATCCATTATTCTGCTTTCATTTCAATTTTTCGTTGTGGGACTCGGTGGTTTCGGCGTGTTTTTGCGAGTGGGCTAGGCAACAAGATCCTTTTCTCTCCTTCACGTGTACTCGTCGTCGGCCAGACCTCCATCTCCGACGTGTAGCTCTGGCAACAACTGGGAAGTAAAGGCATTTTTGGTTCAGCAGCAGACGACGTCGTGCGTGGACAGTACAACAACAATCTCTAGATCTCTCTTTCTTTCTCTCTCTCTTTCGTTATCTCTCTCACTCTCGACCTCTCTCTCTGTGTTTTCCGATGTCATCTCTGGCGGACAGCTCCTAATTGTGTTCTTCGATGGGTGTGCAGAGAGACGCGGGCAACAGTGTGTTTGGGTTCGTTTTAAGCGTTTTCCGACGAGCTACAGCCACAGGTAAGTGAGGGAAATAAGTTTTTGGTTGATTAATGTAGTTTAGAGGAATGCCCATTGATTTTAGTTCTTGATTTCAAGGTACCCATTAGTCAAGCAAGGCAGCTCGATCAGAAGAGATTCAAACTTTGGCTTCTGAGTTTGATAACGAGGATGGGTATGATGGGGAGACAACAGAGAAGGTAAAAACTCATCGTTGAATGTTTTTTACTTGAAAGTATAAACCCCAAATGGAATTACATTACTATCACCGTGGGATCAAACATTTAGCTCTCTCTTTTGTTTGCTATACTGTCATGGTAAAAAAATGTTCTGGGAAAAAGTAGTTGATTTACTGAAATTAAATACAGCTATTGTTAGTCTGGAACTAATATTCTTCAATTGCCAAAGAATAATAGCTCTTTGACCACTCAATAGAAAAATATAAATGATCTTTTTATGTATGAACATTGCATCTAATGTTGTATACATCTATCTCCTTTTCTTCCTTTCTAAAATTATGTTTCTGGGTCTGCACATGGTTTCATAGTGGCTGATTATATTAAAAAATATTTCCCTCCTTTTGTTCTGGGGTTGCGGGATCTTGGAATTACAGTTTAGATGATCTGTGGATTGTTCAGTCCCTTTTCTAAATTCCACTTTGGGGCACTGATTTTCAAGGTATAGGTATTAGTTGATGGCTAATTCACCATCTTTTGTAAATGACAGGATAAGAAATAACAGAGTAGTTTATGGAGAAAAGCAGTGTTCATTATTCAATGATGCTGATACTGAGAGTGGGAAGTTTTGATTTAACTGTTGGAGTGACTAGTGAAAGTTGATAAATGAATATCATGTTTGTATTTTCTGGGTAGAGTTAGCTCTGATTTTGTTTGTTTTCTACTTGTATTGTCGATGGAGTGATGAATCTATGAGCCCTCGAGGCAGTATTGAACCATAGAAGTTGAAACACATTTTTTTAGTGAAGTCGAGACTTATTTGAATTGATGTTCCTTTATTAGCATTTTGAGCCTCATTAGAAGTTTTTTTTTTTAAAGTTATGTTCATAAGTTTAAGTTTTGATCTTGGTTACTTACTAAACTTGGTAGCCATTGAGTATTGATTGTTTTGTTCATAAATTATCAGAAAAATTGGGGTGAGTTGGTTTCTATGTAGGTAAGTGTTATGTTTATTAATCATTGGTTACTTACTAAACTTGGTTAAATTTAGTTGTTTGTGTTTGTTATAAGTTTTGATCCTTTGGTTGTTTTTGTTTAAAGTTGCTATAAGTTCATTACGTGTTCGTTAGTTGTTTGGTTTTGTTTGAAGGTTTATGAGCATGTGGGTGGTGAGTTACTTTAGCTTTGTTTTTTGAACTAGTTCTTATGTTTGGAACCTTGGGTAAGGAAGCAAGATTAGTTCATTTGGTAGTTTATTGTTTATAACCTTAGAAAGTTGAGGGATGAGTTACTTCTAGCTAGTTCGAGTTTATGTTTCTTAACCTTTGGTAAGTGGTAGGAAGTCTTTGGGTAAGTGGTAGGAAGTCTTTGTTGTTTTGTTGGCAATATGATGAGTCCTATTGGCAATCTTCAAGTTTGTTTAGTTTCAAGCATTTAGTCCATAAATGTGGTAAAGTGATATAGCCTTCTTGAGAATAGAAAAGTTACATCAGTCAAACCACTTAATTAAGTTTTTTTTTTCTTTCTTCCAATTAATGTAGCATTAAGCATGCTAAATGTAGTATCAAGTGAGATGAACTATTGTAAGTGTGCTGAATGGTGGATACTGCTTTGTGCTCTTAGATATCTCATTTTCTATTGCAATTTCTTGATGGCGTTTTAATTTGTACTTATCTGATGCTTTTAAGTAGAGTTAGTAGTGAGTTTTGTAAATGTGGCTTTAGTGGAAGGATTAAAAGTTTTTATGTCCATTATAATTTAGTGGATGTAGTTGAGAATTAGGGAGGGGGGTTAATGTGTTTGTTGTTGTGTCCTGACTCATGCTTAGGAATCAACTTGTGACTTACATTAGAATAATCTCTAATGCAAGTTTTCAGGGGTGTTTTTTTCTCTAGTTTTTTTACATATATAACAATTGTAGAAGTTTTAGAAGTTTCATTTCCCTTGTCATCATTATGTTTGAGATCAAGACATTGTCTACGAGCTTGCGGGAATAAGCTTTGAGGGTCATCAAAAGGCATGGGAATGGTTTAAGGTATGCAATTCCCGACTATAAAAATTTATCAATCAATCTTTGCTTCATCCATATCAAAAGTGCAGTAAAAGTTGCAATTGTTATAAAAGTTGCAAGGGTTGCTTTTTTGTTACTTTCCTTTTGAAATCTTCCTTTATCGTTAATCTGCATTGTTTTTATGTTGAATTGAAGTTCAATTGCAGCCAAATCAGGTTTCTTTCTCAAGTTAACACATCTATCATGATGAATTTAGTGGAAGTTTCCATTTGCTGGTATTATAAAGCTTTACTGTTTCCACATGAACTTGAGTAATGAGTAATGAAATATCTTATTAATGAAATTGGGAGGATGAAAAAACTTTATCTTAGTGCAATTTTTGCCAATAATTTATTCTGTTACGTAGTAATTAAGTGCATGATTTTTATCAATTTGTTTGTTTTCTTAATCATTTGTTGTTCCTTCATGGTATACTTCTTCCAATCTTTTGGTATGTTCGTGTTGTTTGTTGGAGTTCTCATTTGATTTGCTTGTTCTTAGGGTGCCAAAATATGGTTTTGAGACCCCTCTCCAAAATGTGCCAAAACTTGTTAAACAAACACAGACCAACTTGAATTTCAATACTTTTTTGCATAATCAGAGTAGCACACCAACCTTGTTTACTTACTTGAGTGACCTACTATCCTAACTACTATTTTGTTTGTTTGTTATATCTTTGGAAGTTATTTCTCATCAAGGTCTTATGTCTAGTATGTGTTTGGTGTGAAATTTGATGCTAGACTTGGTAATTTTGGTCTCTTGTGAACCCCATTGGTGATTATAAATTTATATGTCATGTTCTATTATGATCTTTATCAGTTTTTGAGTGGATGAAATCTTAAGCCCGATCATCTGTTTGTTTTCTTGTGTAATATTAATTTCATCCTTATGTTTACGAAATCTTAAGCCCGATCATCTGTTATATGGTACTTGATTATTGGGAATGTGTAAACTTATTTTGTTTGTATACTTCAAATTATCCATTTTTGTTTATAAACCCTGTTAATATCCTCTGTTAATATCCTCTGTATATAGGGTATGACGATCTATATATTTATGCAGGCGAATGAAATGATACCTTATCCACGCATGCACAAGGATCAAAGATGACAACTCAACTACATGACGACTATAATCTTGAATACTTGGTGAATTTTGTATTTTGTGAAAATATGTTATTAGAAATTACATTCAATGAATACTTTACCTTGTATCATTTGGATAACTTCTTTATTCTAGGAAACTATTGAATACTTTACTTTGTAATGTAAATTGATTATGAAATTTCAATTATGAATGGAAGTTATGTTATTTGATGTGTTATGAATTATTTCTTGTTCGTGGATTTATTAGCTAAAAATGGGCTCTTGAAGTAAATTTTATTAAAATTTAATTAATTTAAATGAATATTAATATGAATTAATTTCTAGCATCAAAAAATTATTATGGGAAAAAAAGCTATATCTTTTATAGCCATCATCAAAAGCTATAAAAGAATTTACATAGCAGAAAAGAAATGCTATCAAAAGGTTATTATAATAATTATAGTAATTAGAAAATACTAAATAACTTTCTTATAGCATAATATTAAAGCTATAAATACTATATTATAGCGTTAAAAAAATGCTATTATGTGTTAAGGATAGCACAATATTTTAGCTATGTAAACATATTATAGCTTTCATAAAAAATGCTATTAAAAGTTTTCATAGCAATGTATATAAGCTATTCCTTCATACTCTATTATAGAATCCATTATAGCTATACAAAAACGCTATAAAAGGTCCCAGACTTTTAATTGCATGGGCTGTCAGGACTTTCGAAAAAAGCTATAATAGGTCTTTTATAGCTTTTTTTGTTAGCTATTATATCTGTTATTTCTTGTAGTGGTTAATTTAATTGTAACCTGACTTGTACTTTGTGAGTTAAATAAAAATCATGTCATGTGAATGTCTTTTGGGAATTAAGCGTTATTTAAAATAAAATCCCTCCCTAAAGCTCGTTGGATTTGGTCTATGTTGGTTGAGAAGCCTAAGCGTTAAAAATTTGAATTATACGCTGAATGTTGGGTTGTTGGTTGAGGAAATGTTATTCTTGGTTTTTGGAAAATAAGAAAAGAAATTAAAATAGAAGGGAATTAAAGAATAGGAAGAAAAATCTCAAAACCCTCTCATCTCTCCATCTCTTTCTCTCGTGCGCGTGTGACCCCCCCAGCCGTGAGCTTCAGCCGTGCCGCCGCCTTCCCCAACCGCCGCCGCCGTCGCGTGGGTCGTCTTCTCCGCAAATTTCTCTCTCCCTCGCCGCGAGCTCTCTCTCCCCGTGGGTTGTGGTCGTAAATCTCTTCCTCTCGTGTCGTGCCGCCGTCGATCCTTGCTGGAGATCAAAGACCCAGCTGCCGTGAGAGTCGCCGCAAGCCAGAGTCGCACGTGCATGTCTTCACACGGCTCGGTCTCCCCTGTTTCGCTGTGTTCGCGCCGTCTCCCTCTCTGTCCTCGCGTTTTCAACCAAAGAAGCTCGTGGGTAAGTCTTTTTCCCTCGTTCTAGTTGGTTTAAACTCGATCTAACCTCCCTTTGCTTTGTTTAGTCTGATTCACGCGCGTCCAGCAACCCGAGCTTCGTTTTCGCGCATCCTCGCCTCTGTCCAGAGGTGTTTTGACTCCGTTCTAGATCGTTGCGGCGTCATTTAACCTTTCCGGTAAGCTTTAGTGCTGACCCACGCTCATTTGGTTTTAAAATCAGAATACCCATGTCATTAGGTGCTAAAATTTTAGTTAATGGTGAAGTTCTGTTCTGCAGCGCCGTTTAAGTGATCGTTTGGGGTTCGAATCACTTGAGCTTGAATACCCACTGCCCAATGAGCGTTCTGACTCTCTTGTTGAGGTTTATATAACCCCTCTAGCGTTGAAACGGGTCTGTTTGGGTAAGATTCGTTGCTGCCTCTAGTTTAATAGTGTTGAGGTTTATTGGTCGTTAGGTGTTTAAGCTTTAGATGCATGATTTAATCGTTACCCATTAGTTGTTTAGGCCTTAAAATGTTTCCCAACCCTTAGAAGTTCCTAGAATGTGATAATATGTGGTCGAATGCTTGTTGTCCAGTGGCTGTATAGCCTTAATATCGACATCCAACAAATACCCACTGCCCGTAACGCCTTAGACGTGGTTGCCCATGGTTTAATAGCGTTGGGTTTTCAATTTGAGTTATGTTTAGATGCTGTCCAACAAGGAAAGACAGAGTTATTGGTTAAGTTTTGCCCTTAACGTCATGTTTTAGGGTGCTATCCTTTAGTGTAGACTTCCTTTAATGGCTGGTAGTTTGTTTGTAGCTGGAAGTTCGTTTTGGAGCGAGATTGTGAAATTTCCAGCTAGCGTGGGTTCACTTTAAAGTGCTTTGGTAAGTAGTTTCTACTTGTTGGGTTTGTTTGATTGTGTGAAGCATGTTGTTTGTTTTTATGTTTATCTCTGTACTTGTGGAAAGCATGTTCTGTTGTATTTAATGTACTGCAATGCTTGAGATAAGCATGTACTGATTATCATTTTTGATGAGCATGAAATGTGAACTGGTGAGTTGTGGTTGTTGAAGTGCTGTGTAAAGTATGTAATGTTTCTCTTGCATTGCCTGGGATGGGCGTGTTTGGGTGTTAAGCATGTTTAGTTAGCCTAGCATGTTGTCACGGGATGTGTAGCATGAGTCTAGCAGTTGCATTACATGACGCGTAATTCATGTGTAGGTGCATAGCGTGGCGCGTAATTCACGTGTTTGGTTTTGTGTAGCATAGCGCGTAATTCACGTGTTTGGTTTTGCGTAGCATAGCGCATAATTCACGTGTTTGGTTTTGCGTAGCATAGCGCGTAATGCATGCGATTGGTTTTGCGTAGCATGACGCGTAATGCATTGGAATGGTTTTGCGTAACATGGCGCGTAATGCATGCGGTTGGTTTTGCACTGCATGATGCGTAATGCATGCGGTTGTTAGCGTAGCATGACGCGTAAATCAAGTGTGGTCTAGTAGGGTGTGGGTGCATAGTGTGGGAAGCATATGCATGATGGTTATTTATTGTTTTGTGAGCATGTTGGCTTTTTATTGCTTTTGGAAGCATGTTGTATGCGTGCGAGAAGCATGATGTTTGTTATTGGTTGATGCTTATGATCTGGCATGTGTGAGCTGCTTACCAGTACCGCGGTTGTATTGATACCCCCTTCCCCACCTTTTCCCCCCCCCCCCCCAACATTTTAGATGTTGCAGGTATAGAGGATGATCCGGACCTTGGTGGCGAGGAGGAGAACTATGAGGAGGATCCCTAGGGTGTTGGGTTTCGCTAGTTGTGGCTTATTTTGTTGCTTTGAATTGGCTAGTAGAATTGTTTATTGTAGTTTTTGTTCGGTGAGGGATTCACCTGAGATTATGTTATTTGAACTTAAAACTGATGTTGTTAGCTTTGGTAAATAAATTGTTTTAGCTAGTAAGTTGCTAGTGGAATTAGTTATTCTTGCTAATAAAATGACTTATGTGACATAGCATGGTTTTAGTTTATTGCATGATGCTACGAGGTCTGTCTCGTATGGAGAAGTTAGGTTGTGAATCTGCTTGAAGTTTGGTGGAGTTTGAATTGTGCATGTTTAGAAGTGTTGAAAGATTTTATCAGGTTAAGGAAAATTTTTGGATAATCAGTTTTACGCCGTTATGCTGCTGAAATTTTTGGTACATTCGGTTGTAAGTGGTTTGCCTTAGTTGCTTAAGAGTCTAGAGTAAGTAGTAACGTCGCTAGGCTAGAGGTTGGAAAACCTGG
This sequence comes from Luffa aegyptiaca, assembly GCA_017139565.1. Lineage (NCBI taxonomy): Eukaryota > Viridiplantae > Streptophyta > Magnoliopsida > Cucurbitales > Cucurbitaceae > Luffa > Luffa aegyptiaca. Next base: position 28,568,795 of record CM029395.1, read on the forward strand.
GGCGTTACATGTTTAATCCATGACACTGGGGCAAATGCACTCATGTATTTTATATGCATCATATCCATGGGATCTTGCATAACAGCATTTGCATAAATATTGTAGCTTGCATTTGCATTTCCACTCAGCCTCTTTCGAATGTCATTTATCATTTGAAAAATAGTTTTCACATCGTGTGTCAAAACTTACATCTCATGCATGTAGCATTCTCCATACGTGAGAATTTCTAATGTGTTCACAAGGACTTTTTTTTTCTTATTCTTGATTTTTTCTGGCAACTCAGTTTTGAAATAAAAGTCGTTGTCTCCTTTTAAAGCAAATTTCTAAAATACGAAATCCTTGTTTTGTTTTGAAGAAAATTTTTCTTCGGTTAAATCGAACTCGACTATTCAGTCGAGGTCAAAACCTGTGTCAATCCAGGTCCGTTTTCAGTTTTTTCACTCGAGTAAATCGAACCCAACTATTGAGTTGAGGTCGAAGCCTGTGTCAATCCAGGTCCGTTTTCAATTTTTCTCTCGGTTAAATCGAACCCGACTATTCAGTCGAGGTCGAAGCCTGTGTCAATCCAAGTCCATTTTAAGTCTTTCTCTCGGTTAAATCGAACCCGACTATTGAGTTGAGGTCGAAGCCTATATCAATCCAGGTCCGTTTTAAGTCTTTCTTTCGGTTAAATCGAATCCAACAATTCAGTCGAGGTCATGGGAAGTGAAAGGTAAGAGTAGGGAAGGTAATATGAGAGATCATATTTCATTCATCTTCAACTTGTTTTCAAATGACAAATTACATCCCTATTTATACTAAATGAAAAAACACCATGAAAGGACACAACCCTTCATCTATGTGGTCTAAATTCAACCCCTAACTTTTCAAATTCATGCATGAACCTTCATAAATACAAGTTCATGAATTCACAAGATACATAATACATTAAATATGTGAATGGATATCTTTGGGTTGAATAGGTGCCTTTGTGAATCTTGAAAGGATGCAACTTTTCACCATAATAATTGGATTGAGCTGGTTGATCACTTATTTCATATTCCAATCAGCAACCTCTAAAGTTTGTAATCATCTTGGGTTCTTGTAGCTTGATTAAGACACCTCGGTTCATATCAATGGGTCTCTATTTGTAACGTCCCAAATTTTAGGTAAAATTAATTCTCTTTTTTTTTTTTTAATTTAATTTCGGGTTAATTTCACCCTCTTTTTGGTTCTTGAATTAAGCAATTTGAGGGAAAAATTCTCTTTAAAGTTTAATTCCAGATGAAAATTTTTAATTGGAAAATTAGAATCAAACCTAGCTTAGTTTAATTAAGTTTACTAATTGAAATTTAGTGGAGAAGGGGAAGTTGGAATAAGTAAATTTTAGAATATTTTTTCAAAAAAAAAAAAAAAGTAAACTTTAGAATTTATAAAAGCAAAATTGGAGCTTAATTGGAAGAAAAAAAAAAAGAGAGAAATTAAAGAAAAAGAAAGGAATTGTTATTAAAGTTGAATCTCAATTTGGGTTTAATTTGAAAAAATTTCAATTCAATTGACCAAATCAATTTCAATCTAGTTTCAAATCTTGAACTTATCGTGGTTCGAAATTGGAATTTCCAAATCAATGTTTATTTGGTTTTAAATTGGAAATCATTTTCAACTTTTGTTAAATTGGAAACAAATCAGTGTCCATTTATTTGGTTCTAAATGGGAAATCAATTTCAATTTTAATTAAATTGGAAATGTCTATGGACTTTAGTTAAATTGGAGTTCAATTTCAATTTTGGTTTACATTAAAATCTCAAAATCAATTTCAATTAGGCTTTAACATGAAATTTCTAATTTGAATTTCACATTGGTTTTAATTGACTTGCATTTGAATCAATGTCTTTAATTCACATTAGAGATCTCAATTCAGTTTCAATTTAATTTTTATTTGAAGCTTTGATTTCAATCCCATTTTGATTCTAGATTTGAATTTCCAATTTAATTTCTTTTAGGATTTTAAAAAATCAAAGTCAATTTGGTTTAATTTGGATTTCAATTCAATTTCATTCTTGGTTTTAAATTAACTCAATTTCAATTTAGTTTTGTTATGAAATTTTCAAATAGAATTTTAATTTTTCTTTGATTGATTTTAATTTGAATAAAATCTCAAATTGGTTCAATTTGTAATTTTGATATTCACCGATGAATTTCAATTTGATTTTAATTTAGATTTTCAAAATTGATTTCAATTGGACATAAATTGGGTTTCTTAAATAAATTTCAAAATAGGTTTTGATTGAAAATTTTGAAGTCAATCTTAATTTGGTTAATATTTGAATTCCAATTTTCTTCAAACGATTTAAATTTGAAATACCCAAATGAATTTCAAAGTGAATTTTAATTTGGTATTTAAATTTGAACTTTTTAAATGAATCTCAAATGGGATTTAATTTGAAGTTTCAAATTGGATTTCAAGAAAAGTTTTTTAAGTTGATTATGGAAACTTTAGGCTAATTTTGTCTAAGAACGTGTATTTAAGCTGACCGAAAAGGAACACCCTGGAAATTAGCCTAAATATTTTAGCAATCAACTTGAATTTGGTCTTAATTTAGAATTTTTGAAATCAACTTCAATTTGACTTTAAGTTGGATTTCTCAAAACAATTTCAAAATGACTTTTAAACTGAGATTTCCAATTGAATTTCAATTTGGTTTTAGTTCGAATTTCTAAATGATTTAACTTTCTTTCAATTGATTTCAAATTCTTTATTTTAATTTTTTTTAGCTTTGAAATTTCTAACTAGTTTTTTTAATTTGGAAAATAAAAAAAGATTTCTTTTTGTTGAATGGTGTCATACCACTCATAATTATTAATTCACATTTTACTCCTAAAATGTGAAATAATAGACATGAGACAAATAATATCATGTAAAACCTATGACAGAGTTGAGATAATTTCTCAAATTCTTGAGGTGACAAATTTTCTTTAATTAAAAGAAAATTCCAACATGACATGCTATTATTGGGTATAACCTCACTCACTACATCAAACCCTTACTTTGTTTGTTAAAGCTAAGGTAAGATCAAGTGTGACGTTTGTTATTTTATTTTTCTTTCTTCAAAATAAAGGACTGATTCATGTTATAAAAGGATAATTTTAAAATAAAATGTGGTCACCGTTTTTAAATGGGTGTTGTTAGGGGTGCTAACACCTTCCCTACGCTCAATCGACTCTCGAGCCTAATCTTTGGTTTTCAAAGACCGTTTTTATTTTTTTTACAACGGGTGACCAATCACACCCCAAGATGGTTGGTGGCGACTCCAAACCTCTCCTCTCGAAAGAGACCCTTAGGAAAGGATGTCGGCCGCTCCGCGTCGCGATGACGTTGCAACAGTTTGTACAATAGAAAGTATCTCTATTTGGGCATTGGTTTGGTCGAATCTGGTAAGATGTCTTATTGAAGTTTAAGCAATTTCCTTAGGAATTAAAACTAGCCCACATGTTCCCCATCTTGATTTTAGACTCTTGGGCATGTCCCCAATGATTGAATTCAAATATCGAGCAATCTAAGTTGCTGTCCAGCAAGAGAATTGTGATTTTGGTGAGTTTTTCTTCTCCGTTTAAGCCTCGTTAGCAATTATTTTTAGTAATTAGAGTTGACCCATGATTGTTTGGACTAATTTCAACATTTTCCATTACAGTATATAACTAAAAATAATTGCTAACGAGGCTTATGATTAATAAATTGTTAATTAATTAAATTTTGCTTAATTAATTAATATGTAATAAATGCCTAATATCATAATAGGGGTCAAGTGGTCTTTCACTCATTTCACGTAAAGTGATTTTCTGCAGAATCTAGAATTCTCTCTACGTTTATTCTCTCATTCTCTCTCAAGCAAAAACCACAGTAGATGATTTCTTCTCTGTGATTGATTCCTTAATGTTCCTAATCTCAGAGTCGTAGCAGTGAAGATCAATTGGTGGTGTCCCAATTGGTGTGTTTCACATTTGGTCCCCAACATGTTCTTGATCGTTCTGAGACGTCAATGGAGGTATGCTTCTCGTTCTTTAGATTATGTCTAGCCTGTATATTCTGAATTGTTGCCAATGTATTGGTATTTTGTGATTAACAAAATTGACTACAAACGGTCACAATTATTGCCTGTGGCAATTCGTGACATTTTACCAAAGCATGTTAGACGTGCAATTATTCGCCTATGTTTTTTCTTCAATGCTAAATGTAGTAATTCATCCAAGTTAAAAGGCTTGCAAGAGGATATAGTGGTCACATTATGCTTGTTTAGAGAAGGATTTTCCACCGGCATTCTTCACAATAATGATGCACCTTGTGGTGCATCTTGTAAGAGAGGTAGAATTTTGTTGACCAGTGCATTTGAGATGATGTATCCTTTTGAACCACATATGAAAGTACTGAAAATCTATGTACAAAATAAAAATCGCCCTGAAGGGTGCATTGGAGAAAATTATATCGTAGAGGAGGCCGTAGAATTTTGTTCTGAATTTATCTATGGATTTGAAAGTATTGGACTGCGCTCATCGACAAGGAAAGAGAATTCAGAAATTGATAGACCATTGTCTGTTGCTTCCTATTTCAGACCGAGTAAGGATCAGTTAAATCAAGCTCATCTTTATGTTCTTCAAAATGTAAACGACGTGCTTCCATATGTAAGGTACACACGCTAATCTAAGTCCTTACACAATTTTTTGATTATGTGATGATCTACTAACTTTGTTATTTACATACGTTATACGAATCCAATAGGCAACACATGGAGACTTTGTCCAGACTCAATCCTAGTAAATCTAAAAACAAAAAGTGGCTTCAAGATGAGCACAATCGCACATTTAGTAGTTGGTTGCGCACTCGGGTAATCGCTAGAGCCATACTCTTTTAGGTACAATACAAAGTTAGTAACTAATTATTTAAATATAAAACTCAGGTTGCACTTGCTCTTGAGGTGCCAAGAAACTCCATATCATCTTCTTTAAGATGGATAGCTCATGAGCCTCGTCCAAATGTCACCACATATGTTGGTTACGTGATTAATGGTATTTGTTATCATGCAAAGAAATGCGATGACATTAGAAATGTCCAAAATAGTGGAGTTATGGTACCAACAAATACAATGCAAGTTTCTAGTGCTAAAGACAAAAATCCTATCATGTCGGACATGACCTTTTATAGTGTCATACAAGAAATATGGGAGCTTGATCATCACGATTTAACTGTTATTTTATTCAAATGTGACTGGGTTGAGAACCATAATGAACTTAAAATAGACGAGCTTGGGCTTACTACTGTAGACCTTAATCGCATTGGACATAAATCAGACTCATTTATTTTGGCCTCTTAGGTCAAGCAAGTATTCTACGTAAAAGATCCCCTAAACCCTCGTTGGTTAGTGGTTTTAACACCTCCTCAAAGAATAGTTGAAGAAGATTTCTATGAAGATGAAGTTGAAGATATTGTCCAAGATTGTGGTTATGGGGTCCTACAAAGAATGCCTGATCTTGATATATTTCAGGATGACGATGAAATGTCATCCACATATGTTAGAACTAATTGTGAGGGTATATGGGTTGATAAGTAGTATGTTAAATATGGTACTGTCTCAAATTCATTTATTTATTACAATTTTTATGAGTTAATATGTGTTCTAAGTTTATATATCTCATGAATGTATGTTTTGTGTCTTTCTTGCAGATTGTTTAATGAGTGAACAGAGCAGTAGTAGTGGAGATGAAGGAAATGTTCTTATTCAACCACGGGTGGCAGGACAGGGGCCCACTACGATGCATTGATTGGCACGCATCAGAAATATGGGAGAACGCTTGACGATTGTATACAACAACCAAGGTCAAGTTATTGGAGAGAATGCAAACCAGATGCAGAGTTACATTGGTGTTTGTGTGAGACAGCAAATCCCAGTAACATACGAAAGTTGGAAGGACGTGCCAAACGAACTTAAGGATAAGATTTTTTATTGCGTAGAGGTAAAAAGTTTATAGATCTATAGGAGTGAAGAACTTATTTAGTTTACTTGTTTTTCTAACTATTCTGGTACTTTTCTCATGCAGATGTCGTTCGTGGTGGATCCTAGGTCGAAGAGCAGTATTCTTCAATCTGCCTCTAGGAAATTTCGAACGTTCAAGACGTACCTAACACAGAAGTATGTGCTTCCAATGAAAGATGAACCAGAGTGCTTGGCAACTCCTCCTTCCAAATATTCACACATTCATAAAAAAGACTGGGAAATATTTGTTAGTAGTAGACTAACTACAGAGTGGGAGGTAACTAAACATCAGATTAGTGAAATTATTTTGTAAATTGAATATTCATGTATTCACTTAGTTGTTTCTGTTATTTGAATGGACAAACTTAGTTTGTTGGAATTGTTTTAATTCTGTCTTTTATGGGTTAATAAAGATTGATTCTTGCTATGAGACTTGACTCGTACAGTGGATAGGTTATGAATTCTGCGAAATGAAGTTTGGTGGAGTTAGTTAAATAATATAGAAGTGTTGTTTATGTTTAACATGTTTAAAAAAATTTGGGGTTGTTAGTTTTACGTCGTTATGCTGCCAAAATTTTCGGTGCCCTCAGCTGGTTTAGGCTAGTTGGGTTATTATATTGTTGGTTGCATAAGTTATCTTCTTGCCTGATATTTGTCATGTGTAACTATGTTATACAGGCGTTAAGTAAGACTCAGAAAGAAAGACGAGAGAGATGATTATATAATCATCATCTCTCTCGTAAGGGATATGCAAATCTCGCCAAAGACTTAGTAAGCATGGTTATTTAAAGTAAATGTCTTATGAAAATTTGTTTATACTTTTAATAATATGTATGCTTCTACAGGAATTGACCGATGATCCTTCCAATCGTGATATTCTATGGAAGGAAGCACAGAAGGGAAAAAATAAAGAATATTGCGATGAGGTCACTCAAGAACGTGTCAATCGAATTGTAAGTTTATATATATATATATATATATATATATATATATATATATATATATATATATATATATATATTTAAAATAAGCTTTGAATTATGTGATACTTTAGTAATTGAAAAAATCTTATTGAAATGTTTATGACATGACAAATTAGCTGCATTAAATAAAGCTAAAGACATCTTGACTAAAGTGTTGGGCACGCCAGAACACAGAGGGCGTGTAAGGGGAGTGGGTGAGTTCGAAACACCCTCTGTGTACTACAATGTTGCAGAAGAGAAGTCGAAGTTGAGTCAGAAACCACAAAGCAAAGCTTCGAGTGTCAAGACCGAAGCCCCTCGACGAAAGCAATCTTCAAATGAAGAAAAAAGTGCCTCACATAAAAAGTCAAAGGGAAAAGATGTCGTACGTGAGGCACCTGAAATTTTGGAGGTAAATTATTACTATCCTTGTTGGAATTTTGTATATATATATAACACTTAGCTTGGATGTTTTAAACTTTTTAGGGTGGAACACCTTGCCACCTAGCAATAGGCTCTCTGGATAACATTGTTGCCATAGGCACAATGTACGAGTCACCTCCACAAAATGCAACCATTCATGGAGTTCCATTAGGAGTTGGAAATCTTCGAGTTGTGGTGGATATGGTCATAGGTGATGATTGTGCATTACCGATTCCTATGAACGATGAACTACAAACTTTGCATCAAGCGGTCGGTAATTTTGTGGGATGGCCTCGCAGACTTGTTATTTCTGTAGATGACAAAGAGGTATATTTATTTCAATTGAAATAATTTTTTTAAAAGAAATATAATTACTGGATATTTTTTATAGGAGTCTCTGACCAAAGCTGAGCCCATAGTACAATCAAGCAAACATACGGATGTCCATGTTACTTTTAGGCTCCTCAATCAATACGCAAAGCTTTCCATGCAACAAGAAGATACACTAAAGATCAATATGCACGAGCATATCTTTGGAAAGGAAGCAACAATATTTTTACATTGAGAGGACATCATGCAATATTGTGAGAATGTTGAGATAGGTTACTCATGCATACTCACGTACATTTTGTAAGTAAACAAAGTTATTACACATTTTGATTCATGAGTTTTCTATTTTCTTAGGGCCCGTTTGATAACCATTTCAGTTTTTGGTTTTTGGTTTTTCTGTTTTTGGTTTTTGGTTTTTGGTTTCCTGTTTTTTAAAAACAAAAACCACATATGTTTGATAACTGTTTTTTGTTTTCTGTTTTTAAAAAACAGAAAACCAACCTTGTTTGATAACTGTTTTTGGTTTTCAGTTTTTTAAAAATTAGAAAGATGAAAAAGATATTTTAGAGAGAGAAAAATGTGCAAAGGCGTTGAAACAAAAATTTAGAGATACAAATATAAATGTTTTCAAGAGTTTTTTTTTTTTTTTTTTTTTTTGAAAAGACGAGAGAAAAGTTAAACATAGAAAATTTAGAGAGATGAAAGAAAATGTTTAGAGAAAGAATATTAGTTAGACTCGAGAAAAGATATTAGTTAGAGAAAAAATAGAAAACAAGTTAGAGTAAAAGCGATAAATTTTAGATTAAAAAATTAAATAAAAAAAGAAAATTTAGAGAGATAGTAAAGTTAAGAGTAAAAGATATGCTAAGGAACTAACGATAAATTAGAAAAATAAAGAAAAGTTGTAGCGATAGAAAATTTTGGTGACTTTTTTTTTCCAAAAGAACAATTAGAACATGTTTATTGAGGAGAAAAAAGGTATTGACAAGTTTTTAGAAATAGACAAGTTATAGAGAAAAAAAAAGTTTTGAGAGAGAAAAATAAATTTTAGAGAGAGAAAAAAATAGAGAAAAAAATTTGTTGGAGAGAGAGGTAAAAGAGGAGAAAAGTAAGCATTAGAAGAAAAATGAGTTTTTGAAAAACAGAAATCTGTTTTTAAAAACTATTTTTTTTTTGTTTTTGAAATTTACTTATAATTTCAAAAACGTTTTTAAAAAACAGAAAACAGAAAACAGAAATGGTTATCAAACACCCCTGTTTTTTAAAAATGAAAAACAAAAACAGAAAACAGAAAACGAAATGGTTATCAAACGGGCCCTTAGTATTTAAGACTTGAAGTAGTTTGTGTTAGTTTGGTGATAATTGTTAAGTTTTGTTGTTTGAGGGGGAAGGAGTTGAGAACTTGAATTATTGGACGAGTTGGTTTACAAGTTTAGTTGAGTTGGGGGGGGGGGGTTGATAAATACTTGTATTATGCTTTGAAAGTGTTTGTGAGTTGATAAATACTTGTATTATGCTTTGAAAAATGCTTGAGTTAAGTTTTAGTATTGGAGGTGTTGGTTTACAAGTTTAGTTGAGTTGGAGGGGGGTTGATAAATACTTGTATTATGCTTTGAAAAATGTTTGAGTTAAGTTTTAGTATTGGAGGTGTTGGTTTGCAAGTTTAGTTGAGTTTGGGGGGGAGGGGGGTTGATAAATACTTATATTATGCTTTGAAAGTGTTAGTGAGTTGATAAATACTTGTATTATGCTTTGAAAAATGCTTAGTTAAGTTTTACTTATTCTTTGATTAAGTTTTCTTAAATGAAGGTATAATAATTATTATTTTATTTAGGTACCTCTGGATTGTACTTGATCACGAGGTAACAAACAAGTTTTTTATGGTTGACCAAGCAACTATCTCATCGTACATGAAGCCTGAAGAGCTTCGTTCTAGAAATCTATCCAACAGACAAGATATGGTTGATTTGGATCAACTAGTTCTCATTCCCTTTAACATTGGGTAAGTAATTCTTACTAGCAATATTTACTTCATTGTAACTTTTCTTATTCATAAATAATAATATGATCAAAATTGTGATTCTACATAGTCATCATTGGATGTTGATCGCGATCCAACCTCGGGATAACATTGTGTATATATTGAATTCTTTGCGTAGTAAAGCTGAAAAAGAGTTTAGTGGAACCATAAATACGTAAGTGTCTCAAATTTTTGTAGTGTTTAAAGGAAAAATAAAACTTGAATTATTCTAATGTTTTAAATTATTTAGGGTGTTGAGAATGTGGCAAGCTAAGCTCTCGCTTCCTCAATATCGATCTGCTATTAGTTGGAAACTAGTAAAGGTAAATTCACATTCATGATATTATACATTGAAATCTTGTATGCATACTCAAGTATGTTTTTTTTCATTGTAGTGCCCCCGTCAATTAGGTTCGGTAGAGTGTGGGTATTTTGTGCAAAAATATATAAGAGAAATAATGCACAACTCTAATACCCCAATAACTAAACTTGTAAGTATTTTTACTATCCTTATGTGTGATTATAATTTATGTTTCTTTTCATTCTTATGTCATATAATTGTTTTTGTTTTGTTGTAGTTTAACACAAAGACTGCATTTACACAAGATGAGATCGACGAGGTTCGTATAGAATGGACAAATTTTGTTGGAGGATTTGTGTAGGTGTACTTAATACATTAATTAACTCTAAATGTGTATATATAGTGGAGGATTTGTTTAGGCGTACATACTTTTCAATAGTGAATGTTCATATGTGTTCTCTTCTGAAAATGCATGATTCTGGAATATTTGGTTGGATCTAATTTTTGGAGGGACGGGTGGTCCAAGTATTATATTGTAAATGATATAGAAGTGTTTTAATCTTTGTATTTCAAGTTGGTTTTGTGATATAAAAAAATTGTGTTTGGATTAGGCTATTTGTTGGAAGTTATGAAGTTGAAATTCTATTTTGTTTACAGTCTTTTACAAAAGGAAGAAATAGTATTGTTGGTTAGCGACATGTGCAACCAACATTTTTTTATTTAATACTGAATAAAAATGATGACGGGCATTGTCTGTCATTGAAACATACAAAATGGATTTTCAATGTCGGACGTATAATATCGCAAATTTAATGTCGAACACTTTTAATGTCAGACACTTTTGATGTCACCGCTTTTAATGTCGAGCAATGACCGACATAAAAAACGGACCAACATTTAAAAGGGGCAATTGGAACTTATGGGCCCATTTGAATTTTGGTTTGTAAAAATGGGCCATTTTTTAAAAACTTATATTTGGGGACCTCTTGCTGATTTTTGTGATGTCATCAACCATGCAAAATGTCCATTCCAACCTTGTATGAAAACTTTTATACCCATTAATTTTAAACCAAAAAAAATTAAAAATTTCAACAAATTCTTCCCAAGTTTACTCACTTTCTTTTTTTAAAAAACAACTAACTAATTTTTTTTTTTAACTATCAAAATGTCCATCAATATATAATATATTCTTAATATATTTTTTTTTTTAAATTTGTTAAAAAAAAATAAATTTTAAGTATAATAAAACAAACTTTTAATTTTTTCAAAAGAAAAGAAAAACAAAGTTTTAATTATTCAAAACATTTAAAAAAAAAAAAAAAAAAAAAAAAAAGAAGAAGAAGAAGAAGAAGCCTGGCCGAAAGTGGCTAGGCTCCATGCATTCCCGACTGAATTTTGGCCGGGAATGCATGAATCCCGACCGGGATTCATTAATTTGGCCGGATTTGCATGATTTCCAGCCAAAATTGGACCGGGAATGCATGAATCCCGGCCATTTTCGACCGGCATTTACTAAATTCGGTCGGATTCATTAATTTTGGACAAATTTAGTCCGTGGTTGCATGATTATTTGTCAAAATTCGATCAAGATTCATTAAATTCAATCAAATTTTGTCATATTGCATGGATTTTATCCCCATTTCGGTTGGAATTTTTAAGAAGATAACTTGGGCAAAGGGCAAGGCTAATTTTGTCTTTTCACAGCCACAGGAGTCCCCAAATAAAAGATTTTAAAATTGGGCCCATTTTTACAAACCAAAATCAGAAATTATAGCGGATGGGTTCAATTAACCTATTAATTGCATCTTTGTCATAATCTTTTGATTTTCTCATTTGTAGGATTTCATGCATTTATTTCAAATTTTATCTTCCCTAATTGCCCTTATTTAATTATATAATTATATTAAATATTATTTTTTTCTTTCCAATTGCAGTCGGCAGCCATGATGGAATGTTTTTGTTTAAAAAAATATATAATTATATATATTCTCAATTAATTCCTTTTATGTAACAAATATATATAATTAATTTCAAATATATATATTCTGAAATTCCTTGTTATACACATTTGGTAGATTTGCCGCCTGCTTTTCTATTTTTTTTAAAATACGCTTGCATCTCTTTTGGTAATAACTAAAATCAGATTTAGGGTTTATTCTTACAGAAATTACAACACAAATATATATATTCTGAAATATTCTTATAATATTTTTTATTTTTTAAAATTCGTTCTGTACCAAAATGGAATTTATTTCCAATTTTTCATTATTTGCCCGACTGATTCCATTTTTCATCCAAAAATTTGAAATTTCTAATTTTTACTTTGACACCATTTTGCTACCACATTCAGTATGCTACCATTTTCAACAGATTTTTCATTCAAAATTCCTCATTTTTCTCTGTATTTGAAGACCACAGTCTGCCCCATTTTTCCAGATTTTTTTTCCAGATTTCGTTTGCACTCTTCATTTTTTCTCATGGCCGCATCATCTAATATGGGTATGTTATTCTTCATTTCTTTTCCTTTGATTGCATTTTGCCGAATTTACTTTTGTCTCCTACTATCTTAAACCCCATGTTTTTAATCCTTGTTATGTTTCAATTTCTTTTCAATATCGACTTCTATTTCTCATTATTTTCATTACCACAATATTGTCCGCAATATTATATTTTTCATTCAATAACGTATTAGTTGTTCTAACCAATTCTTAGGTTCAAACTTGATTCCCGTCCGCATGCTTCATGGGGGTAAATGGGACGATAGTGACAATTACGTTGAATTCCAAGTTTCGGAGATAATGTTGCCTCAAGAATTTCATACCTGTTGTAAGTGGTATATATTAGTACATAATTATCCTATATGTATCAGAATTATGAATAAATGAATTTCATACGTGCTTGTAAGTGGTATATATCGGTACAAAATTATCATGTTTGTGTTAGCATTATGAATAAAAGAATTTCATACCCCATATGAAATAACTATGCTAGTTAGCTAAATAAAAATACGCAATATGGAATAACTATGCCAGTGAGAATTTATCTAAATCACTAAAATTTGAGGCAGACAAAACTAATTACGGAAAAGTTTCAAAATTCATACCGAGTATTTAAAATTCCATACCCGGTATTTAGAAATTCATACTGGGTATTTAACGGGGAATCACGGAAGATGAAGAAGCAAAGATTTCAAAAAGAAAATCAGTCGCAACAGCAAAAAAAAAAAAAAACAAACAAAAAACAAAAACAAAAGATGAACAAAAAAACGGGTTGGACTGAAATGAAATTTTTAAGTTTTTTGGACAAAAGTGAAATATATGGGTTAATTTTAGCCCATTTTTGTAGATACCCCTAAAAAAATACAATAATAAGCATTAAAAATTTAAAAATAATAACCCACTAAAGTCTTTGTTTGCAAGTAGAAGCCACCGTCGGGGAGAAAATTATAAAGAATATGGTAGGAGAATAGAGCAAATTAAAAATGTGAGAGAAAATTTGGAATTGCACAGAGAAGGAAAGTGAGAAGTACAAACAGTTATGGAAAAGATTTTGTAAATTGAATGCAAACAATTTTTTCTAATTGAAAATAATCTTTCTTTTTTTTTTATTTTGAATATCAGAGGGTCAAAATGGTATATGAACTACAATTAATTAAAACGGACTGGACTAAAATGAAATTTTTAAGATTTTTGGACAAAAGTGAAATATATGGGCTGATTTCAGCCCATTCTTGTAAAAACCCCAACCAAAATTCAAATGGGCCCATAAGTTCCAATTGCCCCATTAAAAGCAACCCACATTAAAAGCATCCGACATTAAAACTTTTAATGTCGGTTGATTTAATGTCAGTCAATGACCGACATTAAAAGCCAAATTTGTTGTAGTGTTGTATTTTTTTCTTTCGATTTGATCATTCGTAGGTTCGTACAAATGCAATCTATTAGTTATTTTGAGATAGCCACTAGGTTTGAGTCATTCCATCGCTTTTTCACCTTAAAAAATTGTGTAGTTTCTTGATAGAGCCTAAGAGTCATAGAGAAATTAGATTAATTAAATTAGAGATTAAATCCTGATTTAATTAGTTAATTTTGAACCTTATTCTTAATGTGGTTAATTAGTAGGAAATTTAAAGGATTTTTCGGGTTTTCTTTTTAATTAATTAGAAATAATTAGATTTAGTCTCGAGGATTTATCGGGCTAAGCATGAGGGATAATAGGCGCAATTCCAATTAATCGGTTAATTAACTTCGTGGATTATCGAGTGAGTTAATTGATTAGACTAGACATAGACTAAGTAGGATGAATTATTTCGAGTAGCCAAGAAGCACACCGGGCTCAATAATATTTAATAAAATTAATCTGTAGAGCAATCAATTAAACCAATCGAGTAAACAATCCAACGAAAATCCCTAATCTGACGACCTTGCACTATTGAGAGTTTAATTCCTGCATTTTATCTCTTGTCTTCATTTTATGTGATTTTTCTTTACCGGCATTTTACTTTCTTTGTTTGTCACAATTTTTCCATCAACCCCCCTGTTACTTTCCTAAGAACTCGATTGTAAGAGAAACTTCCCTTCCCAGTAGACTATCCTGCTACTACCAACTATAGAGTAGCATAGACCCAAAGTTTTATAACTTTGATTTGATCTCAATCTCATAGAATTCGACATACTCTAAAGGTCCGGTCAATGTGGAATATTTGGAACTTTATGAACAAAATTTCAGCAAAGCAAGTCAGCCCCAAATTCAATTCACATCCAAAATCAGATTGAGAAGCTGGTAATTCTTACCTCAAGCCCCCTCGCACATTGGAGTGATCTGGGACAAAATGGAAGAAAGTCGTCGATCCATTGCTCGAAAATGAATTTTGACACGTTTTGGATTGAAAGCTCGGAGATAGGAGGCATTAGTTGGGTTGTGCTTGACTCAGATGGATCCCTGATTTGCTTCGGGATGCAGCGAATCAAAAGAAAATGGTCCATCAAGGTGTTAAAAGCTAAAGTAATTTTGGAAAGAGATTAAAATGCATTTATGAGATACATGTAAAAAGGACCACATCTCCCTTGAAGTGGAATTGGACGCACTGGAAATAATCAACATTTTGAACAAAAACTCAAAGGACCGCACGAAAATGAAGAACATAACTAAGGCGATCGGCTTGTTGTCATCGGGCTTGGATAGTGTAACGTTCCAACACTGCTCTAGAGACAATAACATAGTAGCCCACTGTGTAGCGCACAAGGCTATAATTTTTCCTTTTGTTTCAGACTAAGGATCGTCTTCCTCGCAAGAAGAAGGACTATTTTTTGGGCCATGGTTTTCCTAGTTGGTTTCTCCCTCTCCTTTTTTCTTTAGTACAACAAATGGGGATATGAAGATTCGAACCTCCGACCTCAAGAGAAGAAGTACATGCCAAATTACCATTGAGCTTTGTTCACTTTGGTTGGTTTCTCCCTCTCTTTTACGTAGGAGTTGAAATGACGTTTTCTAATTAATGAAGTTCTATTTTTAAAAAATAAAAAGGTATCGGATAAACTCGAATGAGCGTCATGGTCCATCTCGAGGCTATGGCACTGGCGATTCTCTAGCCAAAGCAAACTCCTCTTTGCTCCTCAAAAAAAAAAGGTGAAAATGTAATTAGAGCAGCGGTGGTTTTGGTAACAAGTAACAACTAACATAGCATAGACTCAACAACTGCATGCCATTGCAAAAGTAAAATAAATGCCATTAATTATGTTGTTCGAAAGCAGCAGTCATTTCTTTTCAAAACACGCTACTTTCTCGTTTTTTACTGTTGGTTAATTCATGTCAAAATCAACTGTTGGATTAGTCCGATGGATCAAACCCCTCACTTCAACAACCAAATACCAACAAGATTCATTTCGTTAACAGCAAATAAGGATGCGTTTCAATAAAAAGGTCACGGAGAAATCTCCACATATTCTTCTTCTTACTTCCTTTGGCCTTTTATGAATCCAATTATTGTTGTGGGTGTCCAGCCCACTTGTTGCACAACCAAGAGTTTATTTCTAAACTTGTGTTTATGAGCCCAATATGTCGGGTTATGTGTTTAGCCCAATTAGGATTAAATAAGTGGGCTTGTCTTGTAAGCCTAGAGTTTTTTCTACTTTGATATGGGATGACCTAAGGAAGACGGCAGCAAGAAAAATACAGAAAAAATACACAGAAAAACGGAGAGAAGCAGGGAGAGCAGTACAGTTCGGATTTTCAGCGACAGCGTTCACAAAGTTGTCGATTCCCGGAGTTTTAACCGTTGGATTTGGTCAGCTTGTTGGGGACACATAGGGCCTCATTTTGGACGGTTGGATCGTCGTTTTGAGCTCTGGTTTGTTCGTAATCGCTGCTGGACAGAACCTGTAAAACTGGAGATATTTTCATCTTCTTTATCTCTTTTGTGTTGATCTCTTATGTATGAAAGTATTGGTGGGTTGTGAATCTTTGTATGACTGATTTGGATTCTTTTTCCCTCAATTTTATCATAATAAGAGAAGGTGACAAGGGTGGACTCCTCACAAGTCCCGTGGTTTTTACTCTTCACATCGAAGGGGTTTTCCACGTATAAATCGTGCGTGTTTTTGCGTTTTTAGTATTCTGAATTTTATGGTTGGTTGCTGTCCGTGATTGGTTGTTTTCTTGGTGATAAATTGGTGATTTATTTGTTGTGTTTTTGGAGCACTATTAATTGGTTGATTGTCTTGGAGGTGATCCTAGTGGGTAGTTAATATACTACTTGGGTCCTATCAATTATTGGGTTTCAAACCCACCCCTCTCTCTCTCGTGTTATAAAATAGGAAAAAAGAAATACACTTTTTGTTTTTTTAGAAATCTTCATGATAATGTTTCAGCATTTTCTTTTTAGTCCAACAATTTGCAAGGTTGAAATTCAAATCTTTTTCTTTTTATTAGGAGATATAATGTCATTTTTTTTTATTTTTTTTTAAGTATAACAACTAGTCTAAGGATTTAAACTTCCAATCTCAAGAGGAGTAGATGTCGATTATGATTGAACTATACTCATATTGACACATGTTTTGAACTATTTTCTTGATATGATTCATGTATAAATAATGATATTTCGATTCTATCTCACAAGAAATTTGCAATAAAAGTATCGTGCAATTCTTTTTTAAAGTTGAATTATGACAAAAGACATGTATAATTATTTATGTGTTATTACACTAGAAAACAATTATATATTATTTTCTATTCCCCTCAAATTGAATATTTACAACTTAAATACAATAAATTAAACGTAGGAGTTGCTGTTTCACTTTCATCTTTTGCTAATGTCCACCTACTCTACCCAACTTCAAGACTCTTGCATATCTATAAAAATACACAAAAATAATTGGGTCCCTATCTTCAATAAGAACTCCCCTCTATACCTCAAAATTAACAAATAAATAACAACTCTATTCCACTCCTGTCTTTCCACAACCACTTTATGATCTCCACGAGTCTAATTCTTTTCTAAAATTGTTATCTATTCAACTCTATCGAATAACCTTGTATTTGAAATGGAAGTTTGTTCACTAATCAAGGGTACTTTACATTGAAATCCTAAAGAGGGAATGACAATACATTGGCATTAAGGTTTAAGCATGTATGTTATAATGAAAAGAAAAGCAAGAAAAACAGTTGAATGAGTGCATGTGACAAGATTCTTGGATGAGAAGAAAAGCAATTTTAGATTCCAAGGGCAAAATACAGGCCATCCCCTTCCTTGTCTTTTTATCCTCATCAACCTCCAAATACAAAACTGCAGTCTCAAGTCCCCTCCTTCCTTTAATTTTCCAAAACGCTTACTCTCATGTGCTGTAATTACAAGTTAGTTGAACTATTTTTCTATCGGAAAAAAGAGAAAACAGCAATATCTGCTATGAAATTCTGTGATTAAACAGTAAAGGAATGGGTATAATAATAATAATAATAAATGATTAAAAAAAAAAAAAAAGAAGAAGAAAAAGAAAAAGGAGAAAGACAAGTTTAAAAAGAGAGTGACAAGAGGCAAGTGTGTGAGCTGTCTCATGGCATTTCCCTCGCAAGAGAACAAAGCAATGGAGGCACATAGATATGGGTACAGGACCACCTCATCTCATCTCATCTTTTCACACTTAGCATTCTTTGGTTTATTTACTTTGGTTACACTCATCCACATCTCCATTCAACTACCTTCTAACTCCCATCAAATTCCCTTCCATTTCTTCCAGCAATTTTAAATAACTTACAATACAATCACATTTACCCTTTTTTCGGAAAAACCAAAAAAAAGAAAAGAAAAAGAAAATCATTTTTTTTCCTTCTCTATTTCGAATTCAATTGAAAAGCAAAAGGAGGAGGATCCACTTAAAATTAACCTTAAAACATGTTATGGGTGAGGTGCGGCGGCCTAACTTTTCTTAGACCACAGCCAGAGCCTCCGGCGATCAGTCGGCCACGGCCCAGGTCATGTCGTTCTCGAAGATCCAGTGGCACACCTCCACCCGACCGGGAGCGGAGCCCAGAGCTATGAAGGCCCCGTGAGCGGGACTCCAGGCCGAGGTGTCCAAGTGACAGATCGCAACTCCGTGGTTGATGGTGGCCTTAGAGCTCGGATCCAGCAAATCCGCTTCGTAAACCCGAACCTTGGGCACCGAGTGGCAGTAGTAGAGTAGGTAAGGGAACAGGCTCTGGTGGCACGACACCGACTGCGTCACCTTCCCTCCGTTTATCCCCTTCACCGCCCCAATCATTACGTTCCCCTTCGACCCCTTCGTGTTCTCCGTCGTCCGGACCACCACGTTCCGCCCCAGCACCGACGTCGCGAAGTCTATCATGTCTTCCACCGACCCCACGCACCGCTTCGTCTCACCCGCGCTCGGAGCCCTCTCGCACTCCCTCAGCGTCTCCGTCATCATCGTCTCCATCGACGAGTTCTCCCCTGCGTGGAATATCTCCTTCATTACTCCCACTTTCGAATTCGAAAACGGCAACTTCGACACAATAGATCGAGGCAAGAACGACCTCTTCGGCATTTTATCTCTGATGTCCGGCATCGCCATCACCTTCCCCTTCTTCAGCATCGACTCCCGGAAGAACTTCCCGGGCTCTACCCACCTCTTCGCCAAACTCCCGCTCACCGCCATTTTCCCACCCCCACTGCTCACGTTGCTGTATTTCGCAAAACTAATCCCCTGTTTCGCGTAATCTTTGAACGTCGTATTCACCCCATAGATCTTGAATCCCACGCTTTGCCCATTCGCATTCTGACCGTAGCCACTGAATTTGTCCGTGCCCTCGTTGAACGACTTCCCGTAATTTGCGAAATTGACCTTCGCCGAGTTCGAGTTCTTGGAGTAGGATTGGAATGAATCATCCCCCACATTCGCCTGGTCCCTGTAACTGGAGAAGCTTTCAATCGCTCCATTCCCACTCTCGCCATAGCTCCTGAAGTTATTCTGTGGGTTGTTCTGCTCGTTGCCGTAATTGGTGAATGTGTCGTTGGCCCCATTTCCGTCAGACCCGTAGCTCGAAAACCCCGAGCCTACTACGTTTGCGTTGGTCCCGTAACCAGCGAACTCGTTGGGACCCCCATTACCACGTTTTCCGTAGTTGGCAAACGACTGATCTCCGGCGTTTGCGTTCTCACTGTAGCTCTTGAATGTGTGAGATCTTCCCGTGGCGTCGGTGGAGTAGGTGGTAAATCGGAGATTGGGGACATTGACGGATTCCTCGTAGGTCGTGAACTTGCCGTCGCCTCCGACGGCTTTGGAACCATAAGTGTTGAAACTTTGGTCGGGGACGTTGGTGCCGGTGGCATAGGTCGTAAATTGGTCCTTGTGGCCCAATGCCTCGTGGCTGTAGCGGCGGAAGGAATCCACGATGACATTGTCGTCATTGGAATAGTTCTTGAAGGAGTCGATTCCACCAGATCTCTGGGTGCCGTAAGTGGTGAAGTTCCGATTGGAATAGACGGCAAAGTTGGAGTCCCTGTCGTGCTTGGCCAAAGAGGGGGACAAATCGGGGAAGCAGAGCAAATGAGCGGCGGAGCAGAACTCGGGGAGGCGGGAGGAGAGTGCGTTTTCGGCTGCGAGCTTGGCGAAGGTGGCCGACTGCACTGCCGTCAAGGGAGAGACCTTGGAGAAGAGGAAACTGGGTTTTGGCAAATCATTCCGGACCTCCTTGTTCCAATAACGATTCAGAAAAGCTTTCGGAGTAAAGGGGTTATCCTGGTCGCCGGCCGCCGAAACCTGCAATTTACAATTTACAATTCAGAATTCACAACAGAACAAGGGAGGAGTTGCAGAGGGAAAGAAAGAGTGAAATGGAGATGGAGATTGACTTACATTGAGAGGCGAAAGCAAGAAGATAAAGAGAGAGAGGGGAACCACAAGCGGCGCGGGTAATCTGCGCATTTCGGTTTTGATGAAGAGAGAAGAGGTCGGGGTGAGAATGTTGGTGTGCGGTTGTTGGGTTCGTTCGGTTGTATGCAGAAATTTATAGTGGTTTTCCTTTTTCACACACCCAAAATTTATATTTATGGGCTTTTTCTTTCTTTATTTTTGGACTTGTGTTGTGTCTCTGTGGGTTTTTCCGAATTGCATTGCAACCAAATCCGATACGCGTTTATACCTGCCTTTTTGTGTTTTAAATGAAATGAAATGAAATGCCAAATTCTTAATACGAAACTCTAAATGCTTGATTATGATTATCTTAACTCATACACTGACTTAATATTCGACTGTTTTCTTTCTGTGAGGCCTAGCCTCCTCGCTTTCCGGCCCGCCTCTCTACAAAATCTCCCTACGAGAGAACATTTAATTTAATTATTTAAACAAGTAAAAAAGTAACTGTACAAACGGGAAATGGGAGTGTATTTATTTTGTATTTTAATTAGGTGGCCATGTATTGCCAAAAAGAAAGAAAAAATAAAAATAAAAAAAATAAGAGAGATGAGAGCCACAGAATAGATTACCCTCAAAATTCATCACACTTGCAAGAAAAATAAAAGGAAAATAGAGGCAGGCAGGCGATAGTAGAGTCCAGACAGGGAGATGGCGGGGGTAGTTTCAGAAGCCGCGTTTTAAAAGTGCACGTGTCGTGGTATGATTGGTCGGACATCGCTTTTGAAGTTTGGATTATTTACGCGTGAATTAATATTGATTTTCTTTTTTCGTTAGGGGAAAAATAAATAGAAATGCAAGAATCCAACTTTGCATTATTGGAATCATTAAAAATTTATCTCCATTATCTTGGACACGACAGTGACAAAGCTCGTGACAGTCCCCTCTTGGTAAATTCCGAGCTATTCTCTGGACAATCTCGTCATTTTCTCTCCCTTTTTTTTTTTTTTTTCTGTCGCCGAGAATTATGGAATCTCTTAATTCCATAAATTTACGAATCGAGGAAAATTATTGTATCACTACTCTGTAAAAGTGTATGAATCGAGTGATACAAATTCATTTCCATCACTTTTTCTCTTTTATTACTTTTTCTTTAATTTATTTAATTTTTTTTTCCTTTTGCTTTATTTGAATTCTGATTTCTGTATAAGTATATTTAATTCAACCACTGATTTTGATTTTAAGAAAATAATAATAAAGGAAGAAGAATGCATGTCAAGTCATTGTCGACTACATGTACTATTTTTGCCATTACCCTATTTAAAATTAGTTTCTACATGTGATTGGGATTTAATTTAGAAATTGAATTCTGGGTCGCAGCCAACTTCTTTTAAGTTAACGCCAAGAACAAGGCAAGGAATAGGAATAGGAAATAAAAAAGAAGGTAATAAATTAAATTAAAGTATGAAAATGATTTAAACCAAAAGTTAAAATTGCCTATGGATCGTAGAAAACTTTGAACGGTGGTGATGATGCGACTGCCCAAGGCCACGGACGATCACTTTATTTCTTTCTTTTTCTAAAAAGAATTAATGGGAACAAAGGCTGGATGGGTGAGGGAATTTAAATTTACGCAATGAATGGGTTTTTTTTTTGAAGGGTAAATCGCAATGAATGTTGGTGGCCCTTTTTGTACAATAATAATAATAGTAAAATTCAAACGCCTTCAATTTTTTGGCAGACGTCCTCGGTTCATAAACCTCATACATTAACTTCCCCGTTGAATTTACAGAAAATTATAAAATCTACCCCAATTAATGGATCTTTAATTTCATCAATAAATTTCTTAAACTTATAGAATTGTTCCTAATTAAACTTTTAAAGATAGTAAAATGTACCAATCATCCTTGAACTACAAAATCAAACTCTCAAGTTATAAAATTGTTGCCAAAACGAGTCTAACTCAACGGTAATTGGCATGTATCTTCGACCAACAGGTCAGAGGTTCGAATCCTCCCACCCCTAATGTTGGTCAAGTGTACATGTCAATTACCGTCGAGCTATGTTCGCTTTGGTTACAATTCTATAATTTGAATGTTTGGTTGTAACAATTTTTTTTTTGTATGATGTTCGATTTATGCCTTTTAAATTTTTTTTTATTTCATTATATTATAAGTATTATAATTCCAAAATATTGTTTAAATATTTGATAATAATAATAATAAACAAACCTTCCTTTTCTGAATTCGGGTTGTGGATTCGAATCCATGACCTCAGGGTCATAAGCATATACTTTATAACAGTTGAGTTATGATTTTGTTGGTACAATAAATAAACCTTAAACAAAGGAAGTATTATTTATTTCATTTCAACATAAATTCTTTCATTCATAGAAAATACAAGCTGCAATTAGAATTCATGTAAAAGGATTCTATTAATTTTCCTTTCTTATGATTCAGATGAAGAAAAAATATAGTAGATAGATGATTAAGAAAACAATGCTATTCTTATAGATACCATTAACTACCAAAACCATAAAACAAGCTTATACATCTCATTTATAAATGGAGTACAACATCGAAACGTCTCTCATAAAATAGACGCATATTGAAACACATTTTATGTGTAAATGATAATGAACAAACGTGTACAACTAAATCAGACGTCTAACAAATTTTTGTTGACACATCTATTAAATTCACACATCTTGAATGCAACCAACTATGTTTACTCAAATCTTTTAGTTCTTCCAAAAACTAAAAACTATTAGTTGCCCTAAAGAAAAGCTAAACACAATGTTGGTAAAAAGGTAAAAAAGGTAAGAGGGAAGCCATGGAATACAAAAGTAGACCACAATAATATATATTTATCTTTAGAAACATTATGTATAAAATTGATGTGTGAATGTGAGTGCCTCCACCACCAAAAAAAAAGGAAGTATTTTTTTTATTTAAAAAAAAGTAACAATGAACACATTTATTTGGTTTCTGTAGTTGGTATGATATTGTTTAATGGGGGAAACCTTTAGGGTCTGAAATCATGCAATTGCAAACCCCAACAGAAATGTGGTCACCAAAATGCATTAAAAGATCATTCCATTCTCATCCTAACTCCAAACTCCTTCCCACAAACCAACCCAACTACTTACCTTTAAAGGAATATTTCCAAGAGTTAAACCCCTACTCCTACTCCTCCTACTCTTCTATTGGTTAATTAGGTGAGAACTTATGATTGTAATAAACACATGAACCGTACTTGACTGCATACCGATGTTATGCATATCTTCCTTACACTCCACCACTAAAATTTTTCAACTACAATGGTAGTGTGTAAGAAGATACTTGATTTGTTGTTATAACGAGTGCACAAAATATAAGTGCTTTCACGTCTGCAACCACAAATCCAAATTTCGGGACTAATATATGGATTAACACTCTTGACCTTAGTACCAACCAGCAAATATATTTGAATGTGTGTGTGTGTGTTTGATTTGTTGTTCGCCCACATGGGTAGAGCTCCATAACTACAACCCTTCATTAAATGGTATTGCCATAAATATGAAATGATGGATGCAGAGCATTTCAAGGCTCTGGACAATCCTTTCCAATCGCAATTAACTACAATTAAAAGTGGCTCATTTTCATTCAAAAGAACGTGATGGATTTGATTTGATTCCCCCCTTTTTTTAAGAAAAACTGTGCAGATTTTCTTGTGCTGGAATGTGATTAAGAGAAAAGAAAAAACGAATGTCTTGTAATTATAGGAGAGGAGAGGAGAGGACGACAACTGAATTGGGCTCATAGTGCATGTGGCCTCACATGTGCTCCCGTTTTCGTAAAGTAATCTCAATGAAAATGTAAATGATTTTGTTTTTGCAGATTCCACCAACTACAACTACTACAATGCCTCTGCTGGCATTATTATTATTATAATATTGTTTCAAAGTTTCTTTCCTCAGCAGAGTGTATCTCAGTTAGTCAGCTTCTCTCATTTTGTTTAAACTAAAACTTGTTTCATTCCAAATTCGCTTTGGCTTATCCCAACTAAATCCTCTACTTTTTTTTTTTTTTTTTTCTTTTTAAAACAACAAAAAGGGTGTGTGCTGATGATAATTCAGTACTTTTTCAGAATTCTGGTCGCTAACTATAATTGGGTTTACTGATTCAGCATGTGCAAGTCGTAGATGCCTTCATAAAGTTTCGAGCTTTGGATCCCAATTTTTTCTTTGCTTTTCAATGGATCAGAAAAGGTGCAATTTTGAAAAGGTTGGTTCACCTCCTCGATACTCTTTCGTAATTAGCGAATGAAAATATAAATTAAAATTAACCCAAAAAAGAAGAAGAAGAAGAAGAAGAAGAAGAAGAAGATATTGACTTTTTGCGACTTTTGCTAATTGCGTAGGATGACAAATAGAAAGTCTATGGATAGCTTGGAGTCTCTAGAATAATTTTGTGCTTATCTTGTTGCTAATTGCACTCAAAAACGTGGTATTCTACACAGATGAATTAAAGAAAGCAGACAACTTGGTAAGGTAGTTCTTTTTGTAAGTGGAAATGGGATAGTAGAACGGGGGAGCTTTCAAATCAAGTTTACTGGATTGAGAAGCATGTCCAGCATATGATTGCTGGTGTAGCTTTAACTTTGTTGCCACAAAAAAAAAAAAAAAACCTTTGCAAAGCATGTCTGCACATGCTTCTGTCTTCCAAAAAGAAGGGCACATGTTTCATTTCGTTTTGAGTCTAGCTCGAAAATTCATTGTGGCCTGAAATCAAACTAGTTAAAAGTAAATGTAGCCTCCTCAAGGGATATTGAATTTCGAAAAGAACCCCACCAGCGTTTTGATATTTTTATTTTTATTGTTGAAGAGCGCCATTGCGATCGTGTTGGCACCAACCATGTATATGGAGGCCACCAATAACGAAAGGAAGGAGCACTCAAAGTGGATGGGATAGTGGCAAATTCAATCATGACCGCACGGCCTCTGCTTTCATGTTGAATGGATATATAAAAGCAAAGCTTGCCATATAAGTAATTTGGCTCATTAACCATCATTATCATTACAACTTAAATAATGACATCTTTTCATCCTCTGAAGAAGTGAGATTCATGGATGAGGACCCAGAATAAGGCAATTAAAATTAAAAAACAGAAAACGTGGGTGAAGTGAAATGTCTTAACTCCTAATTAAGACCAAAGAAACGAAGATGTGAATTGTGATCGCATCCAAAAGATAGATTAAACTAATAAGTAATAAAGCAGAGCAGACAGTGGTGGCTGGGCTATCAACATTTTCTAGTTGCAGCCTTTAGCTATCCAATCATTTGAATGCTTTATCATCGTGTTGGAGAACAGAGCTCTTTGAAGAAATGGAGGTGGTAGTGAATCAGTGACATGAGATATTAGGACTCCAAATATACAAATATAAATTATTATTATAAAAGATGAGCGAGCATGACGACAAAGAGACGCAATGCATTAAATACTTCATATGATCTCCATTTTCCCCCTTTGGTTTCTGTGTGGTGTGGTTGGCTCTTGGCTCTTGTACTGTATCAGTACACGCCCTTTCTCACGGCAGAGACCCACTGTGAATTTTACTTCTGTTGAATGGTTTTGATGCCTTTTCCTTTACTTCTACTGCCTACCAGACGTAAGTGTACGTATGTAAGGTAAAAGATTCCATTGCTTTCTTTGTTACCTCTCTCCATTCTGAGACCTCTCGGCCTTGCTGTGTTGTGGTTGCAATAAACACACGTATGAAATTGATTTTCTTGACCCAAAAAGTACCGAAATTGATGATTAAAAAGAAATCTCTCATTCTATTTCTTATTGGAAGAACATAGACCTCCTGAAGCAGAACCGATCTTCAGCAGAAAAAAACAAGATACATTAAAGTAGCCAAAAGTGGAGACGTGCTTCCTTCTAACCTCCAACAGAACCAAGCCACCAATCCTTTGGAAATTCCTAGATAAACACCACAATAAATCTTACAACTCAAGAAATCCTCACATTTTTGGGGTAATTGATCTCATTCATGCGTTGGATTTGGAATTTGAAAGCAGTTATGTTGGCACCAACCTCGAATAATCAAAAACATAAGTTTTAACGAAGCAAGGCGCAAGTCTTGTCATCTGATGATAGTTCAAGAACATAAACTGTGTTCATAAGCAATAAAATACTAGACAAATGAAAAATCAAAAAGCCAGCTAAGCCTTCTTCCATCATCTGACAGCCATTACCCACCGGACTGTAGTTCCCAACAACGGTTCCACCAATAAGCTGCAGGGATGAAAATCAACTCTCGTACCACTGGCTTCCAGAATTCTATTTCCTAATAATGAACTTTTGCGAGCATTTTCGGTACCCCAAAGGAAACTTGTAACTTAGCTTGATTGTTTTATTTTATGGTCAGGTTGCAGCAGGAAAGTGAACACGATCACAAAATTCACTCTTCCACGACATTCACAAGTTCAAATTCAACGAGTGAAAGATTGTTATCCTCCTTAACAGTAAAACTCGCAGGCTCAGTAACTTCAACTCGGCCCCACCTGTCCACAGCAAGTCTCATAAATCCTTTAAACATGTCTATCTTAGCATTGCGCAGTATCACGGTAGCACCTTCTTTCATCAAGTCCACTACACGGAAGAAAGCAAAGAGTGAGTTACGGAACTTTAATGCCATTTAAATATGTCAACCAAAAGAAATACTCATTCAAGTAAACAAACAGAACTGTGGCTGCAAGGACAGGTTCAAAATTGGAATCCAATCTACTCTAAGGACTATTGATTTAACAGGATCAAGTCGTGGGGGTCCGTTGGAATCAATAATGCAAAGGTACAGTGGACTTATCGAATTATCCTGGATGCTTGGAGTGATGTCTAGATGACGTTATTTACTTGTGAACAAAGATAGGCTACAGGTCAACTATTGCATTACGGTATCCCGAGCCAAGAATGCATCTAAGTCGTCTCACTTGACAATTCCTTAGTCGGGCTTCGCAGCAGCAAGGTCTTCTTCTCCAGCATATTATGCCGCTAGACTTGTATGGAGGCATATATTTTAACAATAAGGGTTAGACTCACGATAAATTTCATCTACACCACAGAAGTGTGTCATTCCTACACCACCTGTTCCCCTCTGTCACACCATGAACCAACCTCGCACAAAATTCCATTCTTGAGCACCTTTTTCATCTGCCTATGCAGGAGGAATAGCCTTCTTTTCAACTTCACAACTACTCACAATAGTTTGGGAGGAGGAAGGAAGAAAAAGAAAACTTCAATCTAGCTCGCTTTTTTTTTTTTTAATTTCCAATGGTTTGGCAATAAGTATAGCGTTCTTCTCCTCCTTAATTCCAAAAGGATCTCTCAAAGAATTTTCCTTAACTAATTCTAGAGAAATAATATTATTTTACTTTTGTGAATTAATGTCATAAAAACAAGTGTGATAGAAAATGGATATGACAAACTAACGTATGCTAAGTAAATCTTAAATTAATACAATTTAATTGAGGTATTCAAATAATATAAATAAGTTGACTTATAAGAACAAATAAGAGAAAATGGTTAGGTTGATTAATAGAACCAATTGGTGTAAATGTTCACACCCCTTCAATAGTCGCTCTACTTTACTAAACAATTGGAATTCTTTCTTGTAATCCACCATTGGTGACTTTTCATTTAATTTATCATTGAAATAATAATAACTATGTTTCTTTTTTTTTTTAAAGAATAATGACTATATTTCTCTCTCAAAAAAAGATTAATAGAAGTAATTAACAATAAATGAATAGTAAGTGAAAAATTGAAACAAGTGATAATTCCAGGGCATTTGACAAAGACATCAAAACAAACACAACAATCACACAACATCTAATTCTAGGTGAAGCAATCTAGATTCCTAGGAGATAACAGTTCCTACAAAATTAAGAGCCCAAAAATCCTGGTTTCAAGTAGGTCTCAGTAAATAGATAATTGTTAATATTGGCGACAATTAATTTTCATTCGCTTACCCCCCCCCCCACCCCCCTTCTTATACAATAAAATAGCCTAGGATCTTTTGAACAATGAACACTCGGTAGCATGCATAATCAAGATCCAAATATAAAATATACCAATGTAATCAATAGCTAAAAGAAGCCATTGTAGGAACTGCATTAACTAAAGCTGATGGACCTTCAAGTACTAATCTCCCTCATAAGATCAAAATCACAATAATACACAGAACGTTCATTCAAAATCTATTTTTCTCAAGAAGCTTTTCCTTTCAAATGCATCGTCTTTACCTTAATCCAACACCCAGCATATAATTGAACTATTGAAGTGATTATCCGACTATTAGCTATTACACTAACCAATATATATAACGGACAAAGTAATGAACTTCTAACTCTTTAACAGGTAATTTTTGTATGAATGATTTATTTCAATTGGCTTTGTATTTCAACCACCGTATATGCCGGCATTGAGTAAAAATCTAATTTCTTGTCAGTGAAAAATAAAGGTCCACGACTACTTTCAAGACAACAGAAAGTCTCAAACCTTTAAGAAATCTCGACTAGTAGGAGGTGAATATATCAAAACAACCTTTACCTTTCACAGTGAAATATGTAATTACATTGTGGAAAAGGAGTGAGAACACATGATATATATCAGGTATGAAAACTCTTACCTGCACCTCTTCTGTCGCATGTGGATATAGAGAACCAATTAATGTCCAATTTTTGGTATCATGTACAGAATGTAAGCATAAAAAAGAAAACTTGCATGCTTCGCACAAGATACAAATATGTAAACAGTGCAGTCTCAAATATTGTTGAAATTTACCTTGATCATTTCTGGCAGTAAATATGATCATTCCAGTCTCATCACCCACTAAGCATTCAGCAATTCGCATCTGACGGGCTTGAGGACCATCAGGACGACCCTTCTGCAATACCATCTTAGTATTCACAACCTTGACTGTAAGAGTATGCCCACTAGTGCCCGGCCGAAGTTGGTCAACCTTGGTAAATACTGGTTTCCTCAGTCCAGGTTTTGATTCTGCCATTTCACCGAATACCTAATCATACCAATGTACAAACAATAAGAAAACAGTTAGACAATAGAATAAAGTTGTAAATTAAAAAAAAAAAAAAAAGACCACACTACTAGTAAACCACCAAGGTGGACGAAGGCCTGGGATTTGATTAAATATCCAGACCAAAAAAACTTGATAAAATCATTAAAATTATCCATCCAAACACAACAAGATTGAAAATCAGAGCGCCAAACTATTATTATTTTTTCTAAATATTGGTGAGTGTCCAAGCACCTCAACTAATCTTGGAACGATTGTCTTACCCTATTACAAATCTTATGTACGCGGCTATGAACCCATTTACTAGCCTCAGCGATCACTACGATGTAAAATTGTTGACATCAAGTTTTAACACGATTTCAATGGATTTCTCCATTATGCAATCTTATAGCTTTACATCTTAAAAATTAAAGATAATATAGCATTTCTTTCAGTTATTAATCAAATGAACCAGGGTTGAGGAGAAAAACACGTATTCATAACTAGTGTTTCTAACCAGAACATTACTGTTCTCACACCTAACCAAACATTCAGCGTATAGGTTCCTCGAATAATATCTTGTTTGTTCTTTTCTTAATTAACCGTCAATCTTATTTTCTTAGTCAACTTTAAATGTTCTAAATTTTCATCCCATCATCTACTGGACCTCAAACAGGCACTACAATTACAAGGCCATTAATCGCTCAAACTCAAATACTAATTATTAAGCTATTCATCGCTCAAACTCAAATACTAATTATTACCCATTGATTTGATACACATAATTTTTCAAAAATTTTCTTTCCCGAAATTTTTCGTGAATCAAACGAAAGAGAATAAAACTACTGGAGGCCGAATGTGGGACTTGAGAAATCGCGCGTGCGAAAATAATGTTTTATGGCATACTTAAACCTCAATGAAAAACTGAAATTAGCTATCAATCATCAAACTTAATGTTCAGCGAGGGTTTCTCATCACATTCTCTACATAAAATTTCACACTTGAAAGTCATAAATGGGAATCACAAAGAGAGCATGCAAACTGCGAACAGGCAGCAGAAAATCGCGACCTAAATGCCAATAAAAGTTTGGAAACGAAGAGAAATATAAAACATAAAAAGGAGAGGTATAAGAATAACTGGAACTGAAATTTTAGGGTTTAGAAATCACCTTTTACGAGTGGTAGAGGCAAAGACGAAGGGGGAAAAGGGAAGCCGATCTGGTTTGAGAAACGTAGCCGTCAAACTCTAGCTTCGAGGAAAGAAATAAAGTTGTTATGAAATAACAACCGTCGATGATTGATCGCCAGAAGACTTTAATCCTGATCGACCACGTGTCTACTTCTAGAAATTTTAACCTTCAACTCGGAGCTTTAAAAAAAAAGGTTAAAAATATCATCTTAGTCTCTCCACTTTGGATTTCCTTCTTTTTCTTTGTTTTTTTTTTTTTTTTTTTGAAGAAGAAGATTTCCTTCTATTTTGTTTTCGGTAGTTTTGGATGTCCAATTTTAATCTTGTATTTCATAAACGCTTAAAATTAGTTTGTTTAAAGTTAATTTTGTTAAATTTGATTGAATAATCAAAATAATTTTCTTATACGAAAAAATACAAGTGTTTGGAAAACTCAAGATAACACAATAGTTTTCAAAAGAAAATTAAAATTTTAAAAATAAAAAAAAAAAGTGGTTCTTCAAATTTCCACTCACAAAATATATTTAAAAATTAAACTTTTAAGTTGAATAGGCGCAATTTATGTCGACGGGACACGACTATTCAGGTATAGATGACACATCAAATTAGTGGATTCATTCATGTATAGGTGCAATCCATGTATAAAAAGAAATAAGCATAATTATCAATAAATACATTGTCTATTTTTTCCTATCAAAATGTCAAGTGATAGGAAAACTTTTTCTTTTACCAGAGAATTCAATGGTTTCCAAAATAAAAAGTTCAAACAAAAAAGAAAATTAAAAAAAAATATATCTTCTTCAACTTGTAATTTCACATGGACATCTTTATGTTGCATTATTGTTGCCTTCTGAAGTGGTTAAAAATATAGATAGAATTCACTTCAAAATACTTCGCTAGTATACACAATTAGCAGCAAGGTCTTGAATAGCCTCACTCTATTGATTTAATTTGTTCTTTTAATGATTTCAAAAGTTGGTTAAATTGATTGGGTTTTAAAATGCAGAAACAAAAGAAATGAGAAAACAAAAAATAATAATGACTAGAGAAAACAGAATGAAAATAGGCACAAGTTAAGGCTTTTCTAATTGTTTATAAAGATGATCCAACAATTCTTTTTATCAGTCAATCTCATACAGTCTTATCAGCGAGATCCCCCTGGAACTCCAGACTTTTTGGAATGTGTTTCAACTCTAATGAAGCTCTACCGATCATGCACTAGGTAATTGGTTATCCCTAACTCAACTGCTGATGTCCACCAACTATCTACAGTCTAGTGTGAATATTCGCCACACAACCTCTAAATCATCCCTGAAACTAGAGGAAGATATACATACTAGCTGGCCAGGTGGGCACATAATAAAATTAAGCCCAACAAATAATTCAAGATGATCATAATCAAATAGAATTTCCAAATTTTATAAGAGTAACAATCACATAGTTCTCAACCTATGCCTACAAGCGATTTAGTCGTTCATGATAGAGAATATAAGGCACGTGACAATCTCATTAAGCACCTCCATAATGTAAATTCTACAAGAAAATACTAATCCTTCTAGCAATTGTGGCTGAATCGGCTGCTCCAAACCATCAAAACACATGGAAAGACTTCATCTTGTTGGGTTTTATGCCTTAAAACTCGTGGATAGTAAATGTAAACATTTGATCGAACATTAATAAAATGATATTTCATGTATTATTCATTTATTATTGTTAGTATTGCATATATCTTGCCTAAATAACCCTAATCTAATAAACTAAACATTCTAGGCTGTTAATATGAGACTTGAACAAGTATGTGGGGACATACGAGGTTCGTCGTTCAAATTACAGCCTAAAGGGTCTATAGTATAGGGATAAGGTTGGGTACCTTATCCTGTTGACATTATGGATACAGCCTGCTTTGTATTATAATACAAACGCAATGATCCAACGCGTTCGTGTAGAGGACATGCGAGTGGGGGTATCCTGTGCAATGAGTTTGCATAAGACCGAACCGCGAAATAGTAAACCACTAGCTGTAACAACGTTGACTAGATAAGTTTCTATTTCACAAGGATGACCTAGGCAACTTAGTCTCAATCCTGAGTGGGTTATGGACTCCTGTTTACGAGGGATTGTCCTTTGATTTGTATGGGTGAGAGTGGTCTGCACGCCGACTCAATAAGCCTACCATTTTGGGGACAAGACCGAGTGGGGAGCTGGGAACATAATCACACAAGAAGGAATTCACTCCTTCCCGACATTAGGGTAAGTAGAGGTGTGTTCCCTTAAGTGGTGTCTCCAGGTCTTGAACAAAGGGTCCTGCCCTCTCTATGGCACGAGAGGGACTTCTGTTTGTAGGTTGGACCTCAAACAGGTTGTTCATTAGAGGAGCACTGGGGACTTAAGGACATAGATGTAACCTAGGGGTAAAACGGTAATTTGACCTAGTTGGGGTTACGAACACACGTGAAGGACTGACTTGTTGTTATTGGTCAATATCCGTGGACACAGAAACATATCTGCAGTCAGAAGAGTGCAGCTATGGTTCTTTAGTGGAGTGAACCACATTTAACGAATATTGGTTAATTGATTAATGAGTTTAGTCAATTAATCTCATATTGTCACACCCCGTCCCAGATTATCCTACGGAACCTAAGACGTGGCGTGCTGACCATAAATCACAACTAAACTATGAAATCCATTGTCAAACCTTACAAAACAAAACTCATATTTCTTTAAAACCATGGGTGGCTAGCAAAACTTTACAAAAAAAAAAGGGAAAAATACACTTTTGGTCCCTAAGGTTTGGGTTAAGTGACACTTTGGTCCCTGAGTTTTCAAACTCAACAAAAATACCCCTGAGGTTTGAGATAAGGAGCACTTTGGTCCCTGCCGTCAATTTTTCTGTTAAATCTTAACGGCTGCTGACGTGGCACTATTATTTTAATAAAAAAAAATTATTTTTCTAATTTTTTTAAATAAAAAATATTAAAATATTATTATTTTATTATTATTTAATATTATTTATCCCTCTCTCTCCTTCTACTTCTTCTTCTTCATCTTCTTCATCTTCATCCTCATCCTTCTTCTTCTTCCTCCTATGTCCGGCGATCGGTGACTTTTTTTTTTGTTTCTTCTCCTTTCTTCTTCTCATTTCTTCTTCTCTTACTCCATTTTTCCTTCTTTTTTTTTTTAAAAAAAAATATACAAGAGGGAGGAGGGACCCACCTTCTTCCTCCCCTGTTTCGTGCCAGAACGGGGGAGGAGGGAGGTCCTTCCTCCCTCCTTCGTTTTCGGCCGGAAACAGAGGAGGAAGCCTCCTCCTTCTATTTTTTTTATTTTTTTAAAGGAAGAAAAATGGGTAAGAGAAGAAGAAAGGGGAAGAAAAAAAAAAGAGTCGTCGGCAGCCGGTCGTCAGTTGCCGGAGACTTGGAGAAGAAGAAGCAAGAGGTGGGAAGAGATGAAAGAGAGTGGAGGGTGAGGATGAAGAAGAAGGGAAAAGGAGAGAGATTGAAAAATAATAATATTATAATAAAAATTAATAATATTTTTATTGTTTTTATTTATTTTTTATTTTAAAATAAAAAAGGAATTTTTTTAATTAAAAAAATGTGGCCACGTCAGCATTCCGTTAGTATTTAACGGCAAATTGGATGGCAGGGACCAAAGTGTTCCTTATCTCAAACCTCAGGGGTATTTTTGTTGAGTTTGAAAACTCTGGGACCAAAGTGTCACTTAACCCAAACCTCAGGGACCAAAAGTGTATTTTTCCCAAAAAATAAATAAATAAAATAAAAAAAATAAAAATTTTGGCAGGATTTCCCCTGAAAATTGGATAAAACACACCTGCAATTGAAAATACACTCCCAAATGATTTCTTTAAAATCCAACACTACTACCAGTACGTCGCAATCACAAATCAGCTCAGAAACCAACATCCACAACACAACCACAAACCAAGACCACTAATAGAAAACATAAGTCCCCAATTTAAATCTCAATATAAATTCAAATGGTACAACTTCCAGAATGATGCTAGCCACTTCAGTTATTAAAAAAAACATCAATATCATATTTACATGCAAAATGATGTAGTCTAAATAAGACTAGTGCCAGATCTCGACCTCGATAGGCTCGTTGGAAACTCAAATGCTACCTGGTAAAAAAATTTAGGAAAAGAGTGAGCTAAAAAGCCCAATGAGTGGTAGAAGTTGATAAGAAAATAAATTTAAGAAGACTAATAACATAAACAATCATAAAAAGGAAATTAACAAGAATTTAAAATAAGCTTTTTGTAAGAAACCTTGAAACACTTGTAACTTCTATTGCAAGTACACAAAGTTAAAGTATTTTATACCATGAGAATCTTTTAAACGTAAACTTTAACACATTTGCGTGGCTAGGAAATCCATCACTAAACATGTACCCGAAAACTGGTCATACTAGCGCAGAGTAGTCTTAATACGCATAGCAGAGCAAAACTAGTCATACTATGCATAGGGCGAATCCCCATGCTTAGCAGAGCCACTGGTCATACTATGGATCGAGTAATCTCAAGATACATAGCAGAGCAAATCCTGGTCATACTATGTACCGAGTAATCTCAAGGTACATAGCAAAGCAAATCCTGGTCACATATTATGTACCGAGTAATCTCAAGGTATATAGCAGAGCAACTAGTCATACGAGCGCAGAGCAGCCCCCAAAGGGCATAACACCCCGACACACGACCCAAAGCCTATGTGTGTGCTGAAGTGGGTCCCAAAGACCTCATATATCATAACTACACTACGAAAACACATTCACGTAAGTGTATCGGGAAATCACTGTGGGTACATCATCCAGTGGTTTGAAAAACATTTGTATCTCATAAACTATGTTCATAAACCACGCAAAAGCCATAACATTTCATATCAAGTTCTCATGACTGAAAATCATAACCTAATGATCATTTTTCATAATTGAATTTACCATATGCAAGGTTTGGCTTATAAATTCAAAAATCCATGTACTCAGCCAACATCGTGAAGTCACTTTTAAAACTCCCAATATTTGAATTTATCTCAAACAATTTGAACTTCTGCCATTTGGCTAAAATCGAGAGATTTCTAGAAATTCTCCTTTGATACTCAAATAATAACAAAGTAAATCGATATAGCAAAAATCGTAAGTACAAATCTTTTGTCATGGAATTTCATTTGAACAACATGAACCATTTCTCACAATTTCAAATTCATTTAACAAATAGTAAATCAATTCATGGGATAAACAAAATTTCTTGAAACCTCCAAAATTATCAAATCTCCAAATATTTCATAGAACAATTCAATTAAAAATTCTCCGATTAGCAAAATAGTAGAAACTTGGTAAAAATAATAACCACTCACAAACATTATTAGTGAGGCTTCCATCTCGTAATTAGTCAACCCGATCTCTATTTGCCCTGGAATTAATTTGAACACAATATGAGTAGTTCCTTAATTACCCTTTTAAAACATTATACTCATTGATTTCAAAGATCCAAGCCAAAATTCCATACCCAATAGGATTTTCTCTCCCCTCGTTAACTCTTATGTACCCTCATTGTACTTTTTAACAATAAAATATTTCAACTTTTCCAACTCTTGACTATTCATCTTCTTCATCCTTTTTTTTTTTTTCCATTGACAAGCATTCCTCTTTCCCCTTAATCTTCCTTAGATTCATACTTATTCCAATGTTAAAAAGAACTTAAAAGAATAATAAACTTACCGATTTATATCTTTGCCCATCCCATTTTACCGATTTATATTCTTAATCTCCTCCTTCATCCCATTCTAATCCATTTTTATGCAAAACACAATAAACAAAAAACCCATAGAACTTTTGAGCATATAAAGAACAAAATATCCACATTAAGAGTGTCCAACACTTATGTAGTTTCCTTAATCTTTCAAACTTTAAGGAGAAAGGGCTTACCGGCTTGAAATCAAGTTTATGAGCTTCTCCAGAATACTTTGGATCTTACCCACAAGGATCTATGAAATTCTTGAACCATAGTAGGAAACCCATAAGATTTTTTAACATAAAGAGAAGAATCCATGAACTATCATCCAAGTTTTCTATTTTTCCTAGTTATTCTTAAGAGAAAAATGACTTACCAAGTTCAATATTTGCTTAAGAGCTTCTTTGAACCATTTCCGGCGAGATTCCAACGAGATTCCAACAACTTTCTCCTTCTCTCTCTTTTCTCCTTCTTCCTCTCCCTCCATTTCTCTCTTTCTTTCTCCCTTGCCGATGGGTTTCTCCCCATTTCTTCTTTTTGTTTTTGTGTGTGTGGCTACCATGAAGCCACATCTTTTCTCTATTTTTCTTTTTCTTTATTTTACTCAAAGCTTCCAAGGTAAGTTTTCCGTTTCCTTTTCTTTTATTTTATTTTCTTAATGACCCACTCTTCCAAATTGTAAGAATAGCACAATTTTCTTTCTTTTTTTTTTTTTTTGACAATTGGTACTTCACAATTTTTAATTCTCCAACTTTCCAATTTTCTTTTATTTCTTTTTCACCTCAAGCCTTCTTCTCCATCAAAATATTTCAAAATTAAATAACTAATATATCATATGTATATCCAAATGCTAGGTGACTAAAAGTGGGTCTTACACATATCGTTGGAGCTTCTGAACTGTAGGTCCATAAGGTCCCACCGGTAGCTCATTTAGGACATTCAGGTAAATTTACCAAGGAAAATTTAATATGAATTGGATTCATGTTAAAACTATAGGTTAAAATTAATGCGCATTGGTTGCACATTAATACTATAGTATATATGAGAGAAAATATAATTGAATATGTGATATTCAATTTAATAATTAATTAATTGATTATTAATTTTAATTTAATTTAATTAAATTTTGATTTAATTAAATTACATTAGAACTATAGGTTAGGTAGGAATCGTACATTTATATTTGATATAAATGTAATAAACAATTAAACTTTGTTTTAATTGAGCATTGATTTAATTAATTGTATAATTGTTATTATATTAATTAAATTAAATAAGTATCTTTTAATTTTAATTAAATTAAAAGATATTTTTCTTTTAACTGATTTGGTCAGTTAAAGGGAAACGTGAAGGAGTCCACGTTCTTTTTCCTTTTCCTACGCTAACCAGTTTTCCATCTTCCTAAAAATAAGACGCAGAGGAGTTGGAAAATAGATACAGAGGTCTGTGATTTTTTTCACGAAAAGATTTTTTCTCTCTTGCATTCTTTCTTTTTTGATCCCCTTAGTAAATCGGTTCCCACAAGCCTCTCAACAACGACATAAAGGAGAATATCGGTGGAATTCTTGTGGGTGTGTTCACAAGGTGTTCTTGGAGAAATTTCCAACAAAGAAGTTTCTTGTAGCTGCTGTGATTTTCAGCAAATCCCCAGAGAAAAGACGTTTTCGGTCAAGGCTTCAAGCGTTAGTAAGTACCCTTTATCTCTAGATTGTTAGGGCTTAATTCTAGATTAGATCTATGGTTTTTATTAGCAAATTAGCATGTTTTACAACCTATATTTACGGCTTTTAATATGGATTTAGTTGCTGTAATTTGCCTTTGTATTGGTATTTAAAACGTTTTTAAAAACAGTGTTTGGTTCTGTAAAAATCTTCCGCTGCGAAAGAGTTTTTATCCCTTCACATCTTCCTTGGGAGAATTCACACAATGGTCTTCTAAGATCTCCAATCGGTTTCTTGGTCCCTAATAAGCCTACAAGGATGGATTATGTTGATCTCATACGGCTCCTCTTCTTATAAGATGAGAGTTTAACCTAATTAGGTTAATTAGGACACGTAGAGTGCTTCCCCAGCTTGATTACTCCGAGATCTATGCTTAAAACACTACTTCATTTAATGAATCACATGTGGCTCACGTGGCTTGGTTTGCTAATATGTTGCTGGATCATCAGACTTTGCTCTCTCAACTTGTCAGCATTTATATTTTTCTACAAAGAAACTCCAAAGTATCAATTCTCCTAATTAGGCTAAAACATAATAAATCCATCTAAGAAACACATCCAAATGACACAAATAACATACAAATCAATAGATAAAGGACTATAAATAACTCTATTTTGGAGAGTTATCAATTATCAAGAGGAGTTTCAAAGTCAAAAACAAAATTCTTATCGAATCAATTGATGATCAAAATTTGTCTTCCAAAAATATGCAAAATGTTGTTTATAAAGAGATCGTTCTCCTTTAATCAATGTCCAGTTTATTGATACTTATTTCAATTTTCATAAATTCAACTTATATAATTTTTATGAAATATATATATTTTTTTATGTTTCTTTCTATATTTTTCTCATGTACATACATTAGATGTATTTTAACTTCAATTATCTATTTGTTATTTATCAACTTTCTCTCTTTCATTAATTTTTAGTGGTATGTCAAATATTTACTATTTAAATTCGATGCAAAAGTATAGTAATTCAAATTTGAAATTTCGCTATACAAATTTTAGGTTTCAAAGGTTTTAAATCACGTACAAAACATTTCATATTAATTATAAACTAATAAATAATCGATATAATTTCTAATAGTAAACTATATATATAGTTGTAAACATTATTTTTTTTAAAATAGTGAAATTTCACGTGCATCGCACCTATGTTTTAACTAGTATATATAAATGGGCCTATGGGAGGAGAATTTTTACCTTCCTATTTTGTCCTTACATTTTTAATAAATTCTCAGTTTATCCTTCCAATCTTTGTTGACGAAATGAGACTTCGAGTTGAGATATTCGTTGAGAGAAAGGTCGAATAGTTGCAATGGGTGGGACATGATTGTTCAAATGGAGGTGATTATACATCCACGGTGGTGCATTTATTATGTGTATGGGTGTGATTCAAACTGTAGATGTGAAACATCACGATCTAATAGTAAAGATGTGTCTAAAATGTTGTCTATAAATAAATTCTCTTATAATGTTCAATTTATTAAATACTTATTTCTTTCTTTCTTTATTTTCTCAAAAAAAAAACAATCTTTAGAAGAACACAAAAAATTTATCAATTTCAATTCCATTATATGTATTTTAATTTTAAGTTTTTTAACCATATGCGTGTTCTTTATCACATTTGCGTGTTCTTTATCACATTTATCTCTTTAATTACTTTTAAATTTCATGGGACTATGGCAAAGAATCTTTGCTTTTTCCCTCCTTTGCCTATACAATCTCAATAAATTCTTATTTTACCCTTCAATCTTTGACTCTTCGAGATGAGGTATTCATTGAGAGAAGGGTTGAATAGTTGTAATTTATGCTCGAGCGAAATGACTATCTGAGTGGAGGTTGTTACACATTGAACAGACACGTCCATTTGTCTATGGGTGTGATTCAAACCATAGAGTTGTGCCTAAAATATTGTTTGGAAAGAGATTCTTCTATATAATTGATAACTCCCTAAAAGGGAATTATTTATAGTCCATTATCTGATGTTTTTTATGTTATTTGTGCCATTTGGATGAGTTTTTAGATGAATTTATTGTGTTTTAGCCTAATTATGAGAATTGATACTTTGGAGTTTCTTTGCAGAAAAATATATATGCTAACGAGGTTGAGAGAGCAAAGTCTGATGATCCAGAAAAATATTAGCAAATCGAGCCACGTGAGCCGCACATGATTCATTAAATGATGTGACGTTTTTAGCATAGATCTTGGATTTATCAGACTTGGGAAGCACTCCACGTGTCTTAATTAACCTAATTAGGTTAAACTCTCATCTTATAAATTGAGGAGCCGTATGAAGTCAACATATACCATCCTTGGTGGCCGATTAGGGACCAAGAAATCGATTGGAGACTCAATAAGACCATTTTGTGAATTCTCTCAAGGAAGACGAAGTCTTTCCATGCTCTTGATAGTTTGGAGCAACCGTTTCAGCCACCATTGCTAGAAGGATTAGTAATTTCTTGTAGAATTTATACTATGGATGTGTTTTATCAGATTGTAACGTACTTTATGTTTACTTTCATGAACTAATTGCTTATAGGCATGGGTTGAGAACTATGCAATTGTTATTTTTATAAAATCTGGAATTTCTTTTGATTATGATCATCTTGACTATTTGTTGTGCTTAATTTTATTATGTGGCAGCTGATAACGCTCATTTATGTGCATTATAAACCCTAAACCCTAAAACCCTAAACCCTAAACCCTAAACCCTAAACCCTAAAACGCCTTAAAAACTTAGGTTATTGCTAGGAAAGTAAGGACTTTGTGCTTAAAAACATATCATTTAGAGTCAAATTAGCAAAAGTCTTAGAATCATGTTAGAAATCTTAGAAGTATAGAATTTATGCTTAAAGTGTTGAAAAAGAGATTATTTTTGTAAGAATTTATCAAAGTTAATGTTTTTGTGCAGAGGACTATTTTGCAGTGGAAATGTGACCACAAATGGAGATAAAGAAGTTAGCAGAGCAAAAGATTGAAGTTGAAGATTTGCGCCCACATTTGGTCCTGAAGATGTGGAAAACGCGTTTGAATTGCGCCTGCAAACTGATAAGAAAAGTAGCCCCAGCTGAAGACATTTGTCAAGGCAGTGTACTAAGGATTTTGCGCCCGATATGCGGCTTTCCGACAGAATTCCAAGATTCGATTGATTTGCACAAAATCATCCGAAAATCCCAAATCTCGTATCAAATCTCCAAGGATCGTGAATTTTCAGTCTCAAGGGTACTCTAACACTGATCTCGACAACCAACCCTACCTTCAAAGGTCTATATAAGGCGACCAATGTGCAAGAAGCAAAGGGAGCTCGGATTTTCGTCCTAGGTTAGTTTTTATGCTTTTCTTTCTTCTCATCTTGTAACCAATCTAAGTTTCGGTTCTTCTAGTCTCTGTTGACTCTTCCATTCAAAAGAAGAAAAAGAGAAAGACTTGTCTCCCCTTGAAAAAGGCAAAAGCAAGTTAGATAGAGAGGAGAAAGAACCTTAGTTGAGTCTTGAGTCATCTACATTTTGTTTTATTTATTTTGTAAGCTTTTTTACTTTCTATTTCATCTAAGTTTCAGTTGTAAGTTCTTTGTTTCATGTACTTTTCAATTATTAATATGAATGCAAGTTATTTCTTTACTTCGTGTACCTTTTACTTTATGTCTTGCACTTTATTTTCCTCAATGAGCTAAGCTTTTTCTCAGGGGTTCAAATATGTGGATTCCTTGAGTAGAAGAAAGCCCCACCAATGCAAAAGCAACCTTGCTTCCTCTTAGCATTGTTTGTTTTTGCTGAAAGTTTAAGT
Organism: Luffa aegyptiaca; assembly: GCA_017139565.1. Lineage (NCBI taxonomy): Eukaryota > Viridiplantae > Streptophyta > Magnoliopsida > Cucurbitales > Cucurbitaceae > Luffa > Luffa aegyptiaca. The sequence continues at coordinate 28,610,692 of CM029395.1, forward strand.
TTCATTGTTAGCTTAAACTGATTACTTAAGTTAGCATAGTTTGTGTTCAGTTGGTGGTCGAAAGGTTGGAGTTGAATGCGCGGGTTCGCAAAAACAATTGTGGAAAAGATTCTAGAAATAAGACATTGTTTTCTTGCATCCTAGAAATAGGACTGGAACTACTAGAGTTTTGGGAGTCATGTGCGATATTTATCTAAGTTTATCTAGCCTTAAAAATAGGTGTCTAGTTACTTTAGTCTTCTGAAGGCACCTACAGCGAAGCTGAATAGGAGTAGGACTTAACTCACAATCTAGTTGTCAGGGCATTTGCGAGCGCAAACTTGTAGCAATCTATCTGCACCATGTCTATGTGGACACTAATAGATAGTATTCTCCAACCGTGTGTATTGCCCGAGTGAGTTGCTAGCGCAAAGGTGGGCGCATTTTAATGCTCTTGGTTGATACGTTTTTGAATTCCCCTCTTATCTCATATATCTTTAATTGCTTTATTTACTCGTTTTCTTTTATATTGTTGTCATCAATCACAAAACCTTCATCAAATTATTTCTTTGGTTACCATCCTCGGTTGCAAACTTAGAGGAGGTTCTTGTTAATTAATTAATTAAATAAATTTATTTTATTTTATTTTAAAATTAAATTTAAACAATCAGTTCTCTAACTGATCAAACAGATGGCATACATCTGTGAAGTCTTTTCCCCATAACCGTAGGCTTCTCAACGTGGGGAGTTACCGATCTTTTCTCCTAGTTAGGGGTTGAAGGCAAAGAGTTGGTGCTCTCTCACATTCACTCTCAGTAATTGTTGCCTTCTAGAGTAGGTTAAAAATATGATAAAAATAAGCTCTAGAATACTGTGCACGCATACACAATCCGCAACAAGTGATAAGTAATTTATCTTATCCACGAGGTTTTGAATAGCTTTCACTCTACCTATTTTATGTAACTTTTTAATGGTTTCAAGATTGTTAAAATGATTGGTTTTGATAAAATGCTGAAGCAAAAGAAATAACAGAGCATAAAGTAAACGGATAAAAGCAGACAGATTGGAAATAGGCGTTGGTTAGGATTTCTGTAATTGTTTAAAAAGATGCTCTAGCAATAATATTGATTAGGCAATTCTCTTGCAGTCTTATCAGCAGGATCCTCCCAGAACTCTGGATTTTTTTGGAATGTGTTTCAACTCCAATGACGTGCTACCGATCAAGCACTAGGCAATTGGTTATCCCTAACTCAGTCACTGGCGTCCACCAACACATAATGGTCTAGTGTGATTAATTGCCACACACTTCTCAAATCATCCCTAAAACTAAGAAGTGATATTCATACCAACTGGCCAGGCAGGCACAAAATAGAAATGGACACAACAAATAATCAAGACGCTCAAATCAATTTATATTGCATAGAGTAATAAGCACGACAACTACATAGATCCTAACCAACACCTAAGTAAATTTAGTTCATGGAGTACAAGGTAACACACGCTACAATCTGAGTATGTGCATCCATAACTACAAGAAATTTACAAGAAAATGTTAATTCCCTTGAAGAAATTCGTAGTTGATGGTCTTCTTAAAGTCTTCAATCGTTCCTCCTCTATTCGGCTTCCAAAGATGGAAAGTAAGCCTCCACGAATGGAATAAGACTTTCCTTTCTCGAATTTGGAATGTTTTGGACTTGAGACGGCTACTTCCTTTTATAGAGTGGAGTTACCATAATTAGGTCAAATTTTACACGTGGAGGGCTCTCCAAGCTTCCTAGACCCGAGATTAATTCAGCTAACGCCACCTCATTTAATGAATCACGTGCGGCTAACGTGGCAGTTTTGCTCCATGCTTTGCTGGATCACGAATTTTGCTCCCTCAAGTCGCTCAACATTAGTTTCTGCACAAAATAACTTCCAAAGCATCCATTCTTCTAAATGGGTTAAAACATATAATATTCATCTAAAAGCAACCTATTTAACACCAATGACACACAAATTACTACAGAAATAAGGCCTAAATAACTCCCTTTTGGAGAGTTATCATACCCCCAAACTTGAACTATTGCGCGTCCCGAGCAATACTAACTCACATTTCCTTGAGAATTCAAAACATTAGTCATAGCACAACTTAATTAAATCAGATAATCCAACACTACCTTCAACCTTTACCTGAGCATTCTGCAAAACCAAGCACTGTTGCAGCAAAATAATTCTTTCAACATTGAACAAATAATCACCACCTTTAAGTCAATCCTAAGAACTTACCACAACCTAGCTCTATTATCAGACACATTTAAACACATTTTAAGGAGTTTTATTTTTCCGTTCTTCAGACTTAAAGCAGCCCTACAGTCTTGCTCTTAAGCATGAGATGACCCACTTTATGGTGCAGTATACCCTTGCCTCAAACTTATCACCAATTAGGCTAAATACTCATTGCTAGCTAAAAAATCCTTAGTTATTTTATCCCTTGCTTCTCAGAATGGCGACATTATATGATGAAGCTCACCTAAGCCCTGGGAGACAGAAAAACTACTAGATTATCATTCATCCTTCAAAACTTTTGCTCTTTCAATTTTCACAGCAAGATTCTCCACAATTTTTTTTTTCAGCAAATAATTTTTTTTATCATTTTTCAATATTTCCTAGGTCATCTTTTGACGCAAAGACAAACTGTGGGTGTCACAAATGTCCCTGGTTACTCAACAATCTAGAAAAATAATTATGAAGGAGAGGAATGCTCGAGCGAAACAAGCGGAGTATCAAAAAGTCCCCCAAACTTAAATTATTTATTGTCCCCAATGAATTAACAACATGATAATTACCCCCAAACTTAATTCTTTTTCTATCTGAATTTTAAACTAAGCGTGGGACTAAGATTAAGCTTAAGGTGGATCAAATAAGTCAATACTACCTCAGAATCTTCTTGCCGCAGCGATGACTAAGCTAGAAGAAATGCTCAAGCAAAAGGTTTCTGGAGATCAGAACACCTTGATCTAATTAAGCTAACTAGTCCAAGCTTCAAAAATTTAGAAGAAAATGGTTAAGTCAGGAATGCTCAGCGTGCTATATAACAGAAAATACTTTGGAAATTTCATTAAAAATAGAAAAAGATTACAATATCATATAATAATTTAAAAGACCAGCAGAAAAATAAAAAAAACAAAGAAGCAGAAATATCAAAAGCAGACAAATGTTTTCTTGGTCAGTGAAAATGCGCGAGCAACAAAAATGATCTGTCAAAATAAAAGCTCGCTCAGTTCGTTTTCTTCTAATCCTCCTAACCAACATCCTCCTCCTCATCTCCTTCTCTTTCTATCGGCGGTGGTGGGATCCAGGGGTTCAATAGATCATCAGGGAATACAGGAAAGGCTTGAGAAGACTTGGAAAAATTGGATTGCAAGGCCCTCCTCAGTGTGGCATCCCTCCGTTTAACATAATTCAAGAAGGTTTGGAATTGCCTTTCGGCAAACTCCCTTCGGCTGGAATGCATTTGCAGTTGTTCCAGTATTTGGTGGATGCCACACATCAAACCGCCTTGGCGTGCTTCTTGAGTCCTTTGAAGCCTTGCCAGGTTCGGAGTGTCTATTATTCCCTTATCCATCAGAATAACATCTTCTGCACTCGTGGGAACCCCAACCCTTTGACACAACATAGTTATTCTATTCGGGAAAAAGAGCTTACCCACCTTCTTCTTCCAGCAAGAATGAATCTCACTGGAGATAATTTTGCCGAAATCTATGTTTAATGACCTCTGAATTGAAAATACCAGAAGAACTCGATCACGGGAGACAGTAGAGTCATGGGTTGTTGGCAGTAGGCGTAGTTTGATGAATCCCAACCAAGTGTTGGTTTCACTCTTGAGATACGTCGCTTGGAAGGTCCTCTTTTCTGTCTTTGACAATTGCCACGAAGCCCCCTCAATTCCCACCTCTCGAACAGTTGCATTCAACTGCTCATTGGATGGCGCTGCCGCCATCTCATTATATCCAGCTTGCGGGTAATCCTGAAGGTTAAATACAGAATTTACAGCACCGGGGCTCCAGTCTACTGCTACCCCACGAACAATTGCTTGAAACCCTTCTTCTTCATCTATGTTCGCATAAAATTCACGAACAACATTCGAATTCACCGGCTCTGGTTTCACACAGAACTGATCCCATCCGTGATTTGTAATTCCAGCTCGTAACAGAAAATCCCTTTTCAACATCTCTAAATATTTTGCTTGGGCAAGATCGTTGATGAAGCGATCATACGGCAGCCTCGGTTCCTTGGTTTCAGCCTCCTCTGTTTCTGTCGGCACCTCAACAACTTCTTTGCCCTTGTCCTCTTGTTGCTTTGTCAAGGCTTCTTCTTCCATTTTCTTCTCAGCCTCTTCTTTCTCTTGCTCTTCTTTCTCAGAATTTTCCTTCTCAGATTCTGTTGTTGACGGAGATGGAGTGTCCGTCCTGATTACCTTAATTCGTCCCGCCTTTTGCTTGCAACGGCGACGACGTGGTACCTCCGACACAACTTCTTGAGTCTGCTGTTCCTGAACATTACCTTGCTCTTGCATATCTTCTGCTCGCTTTTCTTGTCCCTCTTGCTGGGTTTCGACCGTCTGTTCTTCTTGTTCCGAATCTTTCTTTTCTTCAGGGTCTTTTGGTTGTTCTTCCTCAACTGCTTCTTCAGCAATGTCTTCGATCACTTTCCGTACTACTTCTGCAACCTCAGCTCGCTGTTGCCTTCTTCGTCTCTTAGCCTCTCTTTCTTCTGGTGTCTTCATTCTCTTCGTTCTTGTCTTCGGTGCCTCAGGTGTAATTGACACTTCCTCTTCCTCAGTATCTCTTTCTCTCCTCCCTCTTGTTTTAGCCATCTCCAATGTAGAGTATTTCACAGTAATCGGAAGCAAGGCATAGAGAAATAAAAATCAAAGAACGAAAGCAAGAAGATGAAGTGAAACGAAACGTACCAGGGGTTTTGAATAAATAGGGCTCCAGCACTTTAAATCCTAACCGAAAGATTCTGCCCCAATTAAATAGAAATTACCGTTTAATTTGCATGGAATCATGGAGAATTAAATTTCAAAAACGGTAAAATTTTTGCCCCGTGGTAAATCTTCTATGCGTTGCCTAACGGATAGATCGTTGGATCAACACTGCGTGACACGTGGAAGCGTCAGATGCTTCACGCGGTTTACCTGCCCACGGAAAAATTAAATTCTAAACGGTAAAATTATTTAATTCATAACCAATCCCCTTAAAATCTGATGAAATATTTGTTCCTTCCAATAGATTGCGAAAATAAACTGATCAGCAAAGATTTTCTTCTAGAAGAATCTTTTATACGGAAAATTTCAATTTGAAATTTAAACCGCCAAAATCAAATCACTTTAGCCGAATAAATCAGGAAATATATTATTAAAAGCCTAATCTAAACAGAAATTTAAATAACGAAAATAGAATCTGAAATTAAATCTAAACAAAACTAATCTGATTAAATTAAAAATTTAAATCAGCCAGAATTAAACCGAAAATAAAATCTACGGAAATTAAAAATACCAACGAATTAAAATAAATCAGATAAGATTCAAATAAACCGAATCTAATTCAAAATAATTCGAATTAAGATAAAATTAAATTAGCGAAAAATAAAATAAAATCACAACAATCATTGGGAGCTAAAAATATTGCAATAAAAACTGCTCCCGCAAAACTCTCGCTCGCTCATTCATCAACCAATTTTAGGGAAGGATATTTCGAACGGAATTCCTCACCCCAATAATGCTTCACTCGCTGTCCATTAACCTTGAACACTCTCCCATCTTTTTCATATCTCAAAGTAATTGCTCCATGAGGAAAAACTTCAATCACCATAAATGACCCAGACCATTTAGATTTTAATTTTCCAGGAAACAATTTCAATCTAGAGTTGTAAAGCAAAACTCTCTGTCCCTTAATAAATTCTTTAGGTTTTATTTTCTTATCATGCCACCGCTTAGTCTTCTCTTTATACATTTTCGCATTTTCATAAGAAAACTGATGAAACTCTTCTAACTCATTAAGCTGCAACATTCTTATCGCCCCTGCACGACTTAAATCAAAATTCAATTTCTTCAAAGCCCAAAACGTTTTATGCTCAAGCTCTAACGGTAAATGACAAACTTTTCCATATACTAACCTATAGGGAGACATACCTAAAGGAGTCTTATAGGCTGTCCTATAAGCCCAAAGAGTCTCATCTAACCGAAAAGACCAATCTTTCCTAGATGGATGGACTACTTTCTCTAATATAGATTTAATTTCCCTATTACTAACTTTAGCTTGACCATTTGCTTGTGGGTGATAAGGGGTAGCAATCCTATGCTTAATTTCATACTTAGCCAAAAGCTTAGTTAAAACATTATTCACAAAGTGTGTACCCTCATTGCTCACTAGAGCTCTAGGTGTCCCAAACCGCGCAAAAATGTGCGATTGGAGAAACCTTGATACCGTCTTAGCGTCATTCTGATGGCATGCAATGGCCTCCACCCCCTTGGACACGTAGTCAACTGCCAATAAGATAAAAACATTACCGTTAGAAGGGGGAAATGACCCCATAAAATCAATACCCCAGACGTCGAATAATTCTAATTCTAAAATATAAGTAAGAGGCATTTCATCTCTAGGTCCTAAATTTCCTCTCTTTTGGCAAGCATCACATTGCTTGTAGAACCAATGGGCATCCTTAAATAAAGAAGGCCAAAAGAATCTACATTGCAAAATCCTCATAGTTGTCCTCTGACCGCTGAAATGACCTCCATACGGCGAAGAGTGACTTTGCTCCAAGATTTCCTTTGCTTCATCACCTGAAACACATCTTCGAATAATACCATCAAAGCATTGCTTGTACATAAATGGCTCATCCCAATAAAAGAATTTTGCATCATGCTTAAACCTTTGCACCTGCCTCCAATCCATATCAATAGGAGTGACTCCTTTTACCAAAAAGTTGGTTATATCAACATACCAAGGAGTATCATTCACTACCTTTACCTCAACAGCAAAAAACTGCTCATCTGGAAATGAATCTGAAATGACAGATTGCTCTAGCAAAGATGATGTTGGAACAAGACGAGACAAATGATCTGCAATAACATTCTCTGATCCTTTCTTGTCTTTTATCTCCAAGTCGAATTCCTGCAATAACAAAACCCAACGAATCAATTTAGGCTTTGCATCTTTTTTAGACATTAAGTACCTTATTGCTGCATGATCTGTGAAAACCGTGACTTTGGATCCAACCAAATATGGGCAGAATTTCTCAAAGGCAAATACAATCGCTAACAACTCCTTTTCAGTAGTTGTATAGTTGATTTATGCCTCATTCAAAACCCTGCTTGCATAATAGATAGGATGGATAACTTTGCCCCGCTTTTACCCCAGCATTGCACCTACTGCGACATCACTCGCATCACACATTACCTCAAATGGCAAACTCCAGTTGGGTGCACAAAGAATGGGCACTGAGATCAAATCAGCTTTTAAAGTGTCAAAAGCCTTCCTACAATCTGCATTAAAGTCAAAAACACTATCAGCACACAACAAGTTACAAAGAGGTTTACTAATTTTTTAAAAATCCTTTATGAACCTTCTATAAAATCCAGCATGACCTAAAATGGATAACTTTGCCCCGCTTTTACCCCAGCATTGCACCTACTGCGACATCACTCGCATCACACATTACCTCAAATGGCAAACTCCAGTTGGGTGCACAAAGAATGGGCACTGAGATCAAATCAGCTTTTAAAGTGTCAAAAGCCTTCCTACAATCTGCATTAAAGTCAAAAACACTATCAGCACACAACAAGTTACAAAGAGGTTTACTAATTTTTTAAAAATCCTTTATGAACCTTCTATAAAATCCAGCATGACCTAAAAAGCTCCGAATCCCCTTGACTGAATTCGGTGGTTCTAACTTCTCAATAACCTCTATTTTTACTCGATCAACTTCTAGACCTTTCTTTGAGATCTTATGACCTAACACTATGCCCTCCTTCACCATGAAGTGGCATTTCTCCCAATTAAGAACTATATGGGTATCCTCACATCTCTTTAACACCTTACCTAAATTATTCAAACCATGTTGAAAATACCCTCCAAAAACTGAAAAATCGTCCATAAATACCTCAACAGTGGACTCAATCATATCAGAAAAAATTGCTAACATACACCGCTGAAATGTTGTTGGAGCATTGCAAAGGCCAAAAGGCATTCGCCTGAAAGCAAACGTCCCATAAGGGCAGGTGAAAGTGGTTTTTTCCTGATCCTCAGGAGCAATGGTGATCTGGTTATACCCAGAATATCCATCTAAGAAACAGTAGTAAGCCTGACCAGCCAACCTATCCAACATCTGGTCAATAAATGGTAGAGGGAAATGGTCTTTACGGGTGGCTTTGTTAAGCTTTCTGTAATCCATACAAACCCTCCAGCCAGTTACTGTCCTGGTTGGGATCAACCCATTGTCTTTATTAGTCACTACCGTAACACCTCCTTTCTTAGGAACACATTGGACAGGGCTTACCCAATTGCTATCTGCAATTGGATAAATAATCTCAGCATCCAACCATTTGATCACCTCCTTCTTAACAACCTCTTTCATTGCAGGGTTAAGCCTTCTCTGTTGCTCAATACTCCTAAAGGATCCCTCCTCTAGAGTGATTTTATGCATACAGAAAGACGGGCTAATTCCCTGAATGTCAGCCAATCTCCAACCTATTGCTTTGCGATATTGCTGCAGCAACTTTATTAAGGCCTCTTCATCCTCCGACATTAAATTTGATGCAACAATAATGGGCAACGTCTCACCCTCCCCAAGATACACATACTTTAGATGATCCGGTAAGGCTTTAAATCTAAAGTGGGTGCCTCAATCAGGGATGGCTTAATAGGAGGAGCCTTCCTTTCATCCAAATCTAAAGACTCAAAAACATCCTCACACCTAGAAACTTCTTTTTCGACTTTTCTTTCTAAAGAACAAACTTCTAAATCCTCTACACTAATCTCTCCATGATCTTCCAAATGCTTGTTTGTCAAATCCTCCATTGTTGTCTCAACAATTGTGTTCTCCAGAATCCTAATGAATGAACAATCTTCCACTTCGTCTGGATACTTCATGGCCTTAAAAACATTAAATTTCACTTCCTCATCATAAACCCTCATTGTTAGTTCCCCTTTTTGAACATCTATCAATGCTCTACCAGTGGCCAAAAATGGACGACCAAGAATAATTGGGACATCTTTATCTGCCTCATAATCCAAGATAATAAAATCAACAGGAAATATGAATTTATCTACTTTCACTAAGACATCCTCAATTTTACCCTATGGATATGCGATAAACCTAGCAGCTAGTTGGAGTGTGACTGTGGTAGACCTAGCTTCACCAATACCTAGCTTTCGATAGACCGAAAGAGGCATAAGGTTAATGCTTGCGCCTAAATCACAAAGTGCTCTACCCAACCCTTTTCCACCTATTGAGAAAGGAATAGTGAATGACCCTGGATCCTTAGCCTTGGTTGGTAGCCCATTCTTAAGAATGGCACTACATTCCTCAGTAAGAGATACAGTCTCAAATTCACCTAACCTCTTCTTTTTAGTCAAAATATCCTTAAGAAATTTAGCATAATTTGGCATTTGCTCTATAGCTTCTACTAAAGGGATATTTATATGCAATTGCTTAACAATCTCTAAAAATTTCTTAAATTGACCATCCTGATTCTTAGGCTTCTGCCTTTGTGGAAAAGGTAGAGGTGGTACATCAGGTGGGGGCGGTACATAAGGTGGTTCCACATCTGGAACAAAACCAGATGTTCCAGCATTATTATTGTTGTCTCCATCACTTTTACCAAACTCCAGCTCTTTTTCAACAACAATATTTTTATCACTACTCTTCTCTACATCCTGGGGTTTACTAGGCTCTTTTCTCTCTTCTAGTGGCTTACCACTCCTTAGAGTCACTGCCAATACCTGCTCCTTACCTTCCCTTTTAGGGTGTTCAGTATCTGTAGGAAGTTTCCCTTGAGGTCTTGCTTTCAGATCATTAGCTAGCTGACCCATTTGCAATTACAGGGCTCTCATTGCAGCTTGATTACTTTGAATAGCGGCATCTGTACGAGCCATATATTCTTTCATCATTGTCTCAAGAAAACTCTCTGAATTTTGCTGGGGCAATGCCTGCTTATTTTGCTGGGGCAAAGCCTGCGATTTAGCAAATCTTGACCGGTTCACCTTTTGTTGTGCTTGCGTATTGCTTCCTTGCCCTCCCCATGCAAAGTTGGGGTGGTTGCGCCAACCTAGATTATAAAAGTTAGAATAAGGGTTATTCCTTTGATTACCTACAAAAAACACAGAAGCTGGATTGCTGGGGCAAAACTCGTAGTTGTGCTCTTCACCACAATAGACACATGATTCCTCTGTAACTTGGTTCACCACTACAGCAGGCTCCACCACTAGCGGTTGCTGATGACTAACCACTGTTAATTTTTTAAGAGCGTTAGCTAACATTGCAATATCAGCCCTAATGGTAGACACACCATCAACTTCTTGTTGGGTTTTATGTCCTAAAACTCGTAGATAGTGAATGATTAACGAATTATACACTTGTATCAATAAAGTGTTATTGAGGTTTATGCAATAAAGTGTTATTGTCATATTAAGTCTAGAATTGCACAATATGACCCGAATTCAATAAACTAAGATCCAAGGTTGTTTACATGTAACTTGAACTAGTATGTGGGGACATACGGGGATTGGTGTTCAAGTAACAACCTAAAAGGTCTATAGTACAGGGATAAGGTTGGGTACCTTATCCTGGTAACACTATGTGATACGACCCGCTTTGTATTCGATACAGATGTATTGATCTAAGACGTCCATGTAGGAGACATACGAGCGGGGGTATCCTATGCAATGAGTTTGCATAAGACCGGACCACGAAATAGTAAACCTCTAGATGTAACACCGTTAACTAGTTAGGTTACTGTTTCAATAGGATGACCTAGGTAACTTAGTCTTAATCCTGAGTGTGTCATGAACTCCTTCTCACGAGGGATTGTCCTTTGATTAGTACGGGTGAGAGTGGCCTGCATGCCGACTCAATAAGCCTACCTTCTTGGGGACAAGACCAAGTGGGGGGCTGGGGACATGACAATACAAGATGGAATTCACTCCTTCCCCTATTGGGGCAAGTAGATGTGTGTTCCCTTAAAGGCTGATTCTGGGGCTTGAACAAAGGCGCGTCGTCCTCTCCTGGCCCGAGAGGAACTCCTGTTTAGTGGTTGGACCCTAAACAACTTGTTCATTAGAGGGATCAGTGGTACTTAAGGAACCAGAGGTAACCCAGGGGTAAAACGGTAATTTGACCCAGATGGTGTTACGAACAAACGTGAAGGATTGACTTACTGCATTGGTCGATATCCGTGGACACAGAAATATTCTAGAGTGAGAAGAGTGCAGTTGTGGGTCTTTAGTGGAGTGACCCACAGTTAACAAATGTTGATTGACTCGGTTAATGAGTTTAGCTGATCAATCTCGTATCGTTGGAGCTTCTGATCTGTAGGTCCATTAGGTCCACCTGCTAGCTCATAACGGGTTCTGAGATAATATAGTCTTGATTATTAAAGGGAATTTAAGTTAATTGTATTTTGATGCAATTAATATAATGTATGGAGATACATTATAGTATAAGTTTAATTAATGAATTAAACTTTATAATAAAATTAATTTTGGATATGATTCAAAATTAATTAATGAGAGAATTATGAATTTAATTAAATATGTGATATTTGATTAATTCATGAATTAATTAATTGGGAATTAATTAATTTAATTTGGTTAAATATGATTTAATCAAATAGTTTATATTAATCTACATTTTGATGAACATTAAAACTATAGGTTAAATGAGAGAGATTAAATTGAATATGATTCAATTATAAAATTAATTAAATATTTGATATTTAATTAATGTGGGATCAATTAATTTAAATTAATTGAATGACCTATTTAATTCAATTGAATATGATTTAATTGAATTAAAACTATATGTTATAATTGATTTAATTAAAATTGGTTTAATTAAATTAATTATAATTAATTATTATTTAAATAATTATTAATTATTTAATTTATTAATTATTATTTGATAATAATTAAACGGTCCAGATCATTTGGGTTAGATCCAATAGTTGAGATCTTGTAGGGTTTTAACTCCCTCCCCACTTATCGTTAAGTGGAGAGGGGTTACCCAACTGGCCTCCGATTCTCTCCCTTCTCACGCAAAGTACAAAGAAAAATTCTCTCTGAGTTCTCTCTATCTCTCAACCAAAAATCAGCATCTTCTTGCTGTATTTTTCCCTTCCAAGACCAAGATCGATCCCACAATCGATATCTCAAGAAATTCCAAGAGGATAGCGGGTGAATTTGAGTGGTGGTGTCCGTTGGAAGATCAAGAACATCATTTGGGAGCATAGTGCAGTTTGCCTCCAAATTCAAGTAAGTTTCCGACATCTAAAAGGGTTTTAGATTTACTTCCAGCGTGCTTAATCCACAATTGAATAGAAATCGTTTCTGAATTTTATTTGCCCAACATATTGGTTTTCTTTAATTGAAATTAAATCACGAACGGTGAAAACCGCTTCCGCTAGGGATTCAATCCCTACACTTCTAACACACTCTTAACTTTTTTATTTAAGCCTCTAACATCCGACCACTGACAACTATTGGTTGATATTCTCTCCAAAATTTCATGGGCTTTATTAAAGGTTTTTGCCAAAAGGGCCCCTCCCGTAGAAGCATCGACCATACTTTGGGCTGCTACGTTTAACCCATTGTAGAATGTTTCCATTTGAATACAAGGAGGTAAGCCATGGTGGGGACACTTACACAAAAGTTCCTTAAACCTCTCCCAAGCCTCACTAAAAGTTTCATCTTCGAGTTGCCTAAATCCCACTATCTCACTCTTTAACTTGGCATTCCTAGTTGGTGGAAAATACTTACTAAGAAATTTTTCCGCTAACTCATTCCAAGTTCTAATTGATCCTGGAGCAAAAGAATTTAACAATGTCTTTGCTCCATCTCTAAGAGAATACAGGAACAAAGTTAATCTAAGGGCATCCCTAGACACTCCTTGAATTACAAATGAATCACTAACTCCTAGAAAAAACTTAAGATATAAATGGGGGTCTTCAAAAGACAAACCATGGAACTGACCCACGGTTTGTAACATTTGAAACATTACCGGTTTCATTTCAAAATTTTATGCCTCAATTTGAGGACGTACAATTTCTGGATTTAACTCATCAAAACATCGGAAAAGCATACGCTCGAATGGCTCTGGCCCTATCATTCGCCACCAAGATAAGGTTCTCAGCCTGATTGTTTTGCTGTCCATTTTGCTCCAGCGGTGGATTTGGCTGCAGCACACGATTCTGCTGGGGATTAACTGGATCTTCTAGAACTTCCGGGAGACGCGGCACATTATCCATTGGATTTTGATTTCTACGTTGCTCTCTCCTTCTTCTCCTGAATGTCCTTTCAATTTCTGGATCAAGCTCGAATCTCACCCCAGGCAGATCGCTCATGCACCAATCTCACACCTACAAAAACAAAAGGAACAATCAAAGAGTTTTATCACCAAACCACTAAAACACATACACAAAACAGATCAGATAAAAACTTATTCAAGTCCCCGGCAACGATGTCAAAAACTTGTTGCCTTCTAGAGTGGGGTAAAAATATGGTAAAAATGCTCTCTAGAATACTATGCAAGTGCACATAGTCTACAGCAAGTGATAAGTAATTTATCGTATCCACGAGGTTTTGAATAGCTTCCACTCTACCTATTTTATGTAACTTTTTAATGGTTTCAAGATTGTTAAAATGATTGGTTTTGATAAAATGTTGAAGCAAAAGAAATAACAGAGCAGAAAGTATACGGATAAAGCAAACATATTGGAAATAGGCGTTGGTCAGGATTTCTGTAATTGTTTAGAAAGATGCTCTAGCAATAATATTGATTAGGCAATTCTCTTGCAGTTTTATCAGCAGGATCCTCCCGGAACTTTGGATTTTTTTGGAATGTGTTTCAACTCCAATGACGTGCTACCGATCAAGCACTAGGCAACTGGTTATCCCTAACTCAGTCACTGGCGTCCACCAACACATAATGGTCTAGTGTGATTAATTGCCACACACTTCTCAAATCATCCCTAAAACTAAGAAGTGATATTCATACCGGCTGGCCAGGCGAGCACAAAATAGAAATGGACACAACAAATAATCAAGAAGCTCAAATCAATTTATATTGCATAGAGTAATAAGCACGACAACTACATAGATCCTAACCAACACCTAAGTAAATTTAGTTCATGGAGTACAAGGTAACACACGCTACAATCTGAGTATGTGCATCCATAACTACATGAAATTTACAAGAAAAGGTTAATTCCCTTGAAGAAATTCGTAGTTGATGGTCTTCTTAAAGTCTTCTATCGTTCCTCCTCTATTCGGCTTCCAAAGATGGAAAGTAAGCCTCCACGAATGGAATAAGACTTTCCTTTCTCGAATTTGGAATGTTTTGGACTTGAGACGGCTACTACCTTTTATAGAGTGGAGTCACCATAATTAGGTCAAATTTTACACGTGGAGGGCTCTCCAAGCTTCCTAGATCCGAGATTAATTCAGCTAACGCCACCTCATTTAATGAATCACGTGCGGCTCACGTGGCAGTTTTGCTCCCTGCTTTGCTGGATCACGAATTTTGCTCCCTCAAGTCGCTCAGCATTAGTTTCTGCACAAAATAACTTCCAAAGCGTCCATTCTTCTAAATGGGTTAAAACATATAATATTCATCTAAAAGCAACCCTATTCAACACCAATGACACACAAATTACTACAGAAATAAGGCCTAAATAACTCCCTTTTGGAGAGTTATCAATAATACAGAAGGATTCCCAGAGAAAAACTCTCAAGTTCTTCTTCCCTTCCCTTTTACAGAAAGATTCCCACAAATCTTTACGCCTCAAAAGCCCTTGGAGAATATTGGTGTCATCCTTGTGGTGGCGTTGCTGTAGAATTGCAGAGAATATTTCCTCCCAAAAGGTGTTGGTGAAGACCTCCAGAGTCAACAACGAAGGTTTGGGAACTTCTACTTCTCTGTATAGATTCGAATCTAGAATTAGATCTTAGATTTAAATTAATTAAAAGCATGCTTATCCTTATTTTTATAGCAGTAGATTAAATTGTTTGTTTACTGTGAATTGCCAATGTATGAGTATTTTATTCATGATTAAAAACTGAGTTAATGGTCTGGTAAATTTCCGCTGCGCAAGGGCTTTTATCCATGCATGGATTTCAACCCTATCACTTCCACCAATCAAGACTTGGAGTTCCCACAAACTGGTTTGAGATCTCAGAAAAATAGCAATGAAGATTCTCATTGGTGGTGTCCCAAGTGTTTTTACAGATTTTGACCTTACTGTTCTAGAGAGTTCGTGATCAATCCAAGGAATTTTGGTGTTTTTCCTGAGTCATCAACAAGAGTAAGTTTCCTTGATCTTTTAGTAGACTCAAACACCAAACTTGATAGCATGCTTAATCACATAAACAAATTGTAGAAAATTTTTCTCTGTTTTGTTGCCAATGTATTGGTTTTTCAAGAATGAAATTAAATTGCGAGATGGTCACTTAGGCTTCCTGATAAGTGCTAAAATTATACCTACTTTGCCCCTTATTCTTAGCTTATTTCTTGTGAAACTTGTATGTTTTTTTGTCAAAATTACTATTCCCGAGCCTAAAAAGTGTAAAAGTTGGTAAGTTAGATCTTTGAGAGTTATGTGTGTCAAATTATACATATTTGTGCTTAAAATAACTCATTTGGGTGTGAATTTGACTTAGTTTTGGTGTTTTGCAGAAAACAGATGAAAACAGAGAAATGCTATTGAAATGCGACCACATTTTTGCCAAGGCAAAATGAAATGCGACCACATTTCTGGGCAGAAACAGAAAAGTTCGAGTCCGTCGCGAGTCGTTTTAAACGAGCTTATCACGCAACTAACTGGCTGTTTTAACTCCGAAACTGACTGGGCTACGTACCAACACCATTTTCGTGACTCCTCAACCACTTCCCACACTATAAAAGGCCTCGATTCGAAGGGAAATTCAAGCAGAACTCACTGGGAAGAAGAGAGTGGTGACAGAACCCTAGTAGACGCCCATGAGTAGGGATGCCTGAGGTCTTTCTTAGAAGATTGAATTCTAACTTGAGTTAGACATCAAACCTTAGTGTTTGTAAGGATTTTCACCCTATTCCCATTGTAAAAGGAGAGTAGAGTGTCGAACGAACTCTAGAAGGATTGGATAAAAGAAAAAACCCTAGTATTTAGCTACTGTCATTATTTCCAGCACTTGTCACTTTTCATTTACTTGTATTCTTTATATTTTATTTCAATGGAAAGTTGTTCATTTGCACTTTATCCCACCATGCTTAGCTAAATTCTATTGAGGGGTTCAATATGGTGAATTCCCTTATGGTTCAATAGCTTGAAAGTGTTTATTTCCTTAAGTTTTATTCAATGCATGTCATTCTTTGTTAATTATCATTCTGATCTTGCTGAGTTTAAATTGATCACTTAGACTTTGCATGCCATGTGAGTTTGATCTCGAAAGGGATGAACGATATCGGTTCTCATAAAGGTGATATAGGAGAAAAGACTCGAAAGAGTGTATTCGGTGTTATAGGGCGAAGCTGCCTAAGGCACCCTATAACAACTATAGGGTTATAGATTGCATGCTTGCTTTATCTATGTCGGAGTTGAGTCACATAAATGTGCATAACGGTACTCGCTTAGCCTTCTAACGGTTCTTGGGAGCAAGGCCAAATAGAAGTTAAATCTGACCCAATGCATTGAATAGGCTTAAGTTGAATAATCTATGATTAAAGTTATTTGCCTTTGGGATGAAACTATCTTGAACACTTCGTTTTATTTATCATTGTTATTTCCTTACTTATTTGTTTTGTTTATTTACCAAAAATCAATCATCAATTATTTCTTTGGTTACCTATTCTAAGCAATCTTTGAAACAGTTTCTCCTTCAAATCTGTGTTTCCAATTTAGTCCTCGTGGGATCAATACCCCTGGAATACTTCTAAGGTTTTTATTACTACGTGCGACAGTGTATACTTGCACTAAGGTTGACTGAATTATTCTCATTTCATTATCTATCATCTTTACTAACATATTCATCCAGCGAACCACGCACCACTTCCGCTAGGAATTTTATTCCTATAATCATTCACAACAAAGTCAATAACCTTAAAAAGAGAGTAGACATGAACCCTCTCTGTTATTTTTGTCGAAAAAATTGGGCATCTACAAACCACTTAATGTGGGGCTGTAAAATTTCCAGGAAAATATGGCACAGATACATCCCTTCCTCACAAAATCTTTTTGGCTTATGCAGGCAAAGCTGAAGTCTTAAAAACTATTGGGTGTGGATGACCGGAAACTTGAACAAAGAGGATCTCACTAAAGGGGTAGCAATTTTATGGAGCATATGGAACCTCAGAAACAAGATCGTAGCAAACAATGAATCACTTAATCTCAAATCAAAGCAGATAGCAGCAGATATTCTCATAAAAAATATTAATGCCAATATTCTTTAAATGGAAAGAATTTATCGAAAGAACAAAGGGCAGTCGATACTGAGGAATCACGCGAGTCAAATTCAACCAGAGAAGTCAAATCCAAACCTTTGGAAGATGAAGACAGACGCAACATGGAGCGAGAATGCGGGACAATGAGGGATCAACTAGGTAGTTTTCTGACTCGGATGGATCCTTGGTCTACTTCGTCATGCAACAAACATCAAAGAAATGGTCAATTAAATCATTGGAAGTAAAAGCAATTTGAGAAGGCCTCAAATCTATAGCCGATTCCTGCAAGCAGAGGGACATCTCTTTAGAAGTCGATTCAGACACCCTGATTGTTGTAAATGCGCCGAACGGCGTCGTGGAAGACCTCTTGGACATGAAACCCATCATTGACGCCATTCTCGGGCTAGCGGCAAGCTTGAAATCTTTGGTTTTTCACCATTGTAGGAGAGCTCTAAACACAGTAGCCCACTGTGTTGCTCAAAGATCATGGTTTTTGTGTTTTTTGTTCTAACAAGAGAAGCACTCGCTTACGGGAAAATGGGCAAATATTTTGGGCCTCTGGTTTCCCTTCATGGTTTTTCCCTTTATTAAATGAGGGTAATTGTTCAAACTCTTGATTTTTAATGCTATTTCTCTTTTCAAGAAAAAAAAAAAAAGACCTACCACATTTTAGTTAAAAAAAAAAAGATAAAATAAAATTATTATTAAAAATGAGAAAAATACACTTTTAGTCCCTGAGGTTTGATTAGGTTTCATTTTGGTCAATGAGTTTTCAAACTCGACAATTTAGCCTCTGAGGTTTGGATTTCGTTACACTTTTGGTCCCTCCGTCTAATTTTCTATTAAACCCTAACAGTTTGCTGACGTTGGGCTATTATTTTAATAAAAAATATATTTTTTTAATTTATTTAATAAAAAAATAATTTTATTATTATTATTATTATTTCTTTCTCCATCTCTCTCCTCCACTTCTTCTTCTTCATCTTCATTCTTCTTCTTCAACATCACCAGCCGCCGGCTAGGGGTTACGGTTCGGTTCGGTCCGGTTTTGGACCAAACGATGAACCGAACCGTGTATGTCGGTTTTCTGACCTCTTGAACTGAGAAAACCGAAATATCTTGGTTTCGATTTTTGAACCGAACAAAACCGAGTTTTTTTTTAGTCTCTAGCTATTTATTTTTTTTCCTTTTAAATTTTCTTATCTAAACCCACCATTACCTCTTCTTTAATTTTTAAGCCAATTACTTTTCAATTTATAACCTAAACAAATCAATCATCCATCCATAATGTAATTTATATTACTTTAAATTCCAAACATAATCAATCCATGAAAATTTTCAAATATCAACCTAAAATCATCTCAAATTACATACAAATCCATTCAAAATTCAAACACAATCTAAAATGATATTAAAATAAGCAAAGTCCGAATCAAAGTTCCAAATTCAACATACTAGTAGTCCTAAAAATTAAATACAAGTTCACCCAAAGTTCAAATACAACATAAAATGAAATTAAAGTACACAATAAAGTTTGGAGTTCAAATACAATACAATTTTAAAATACAAATTGAACTGAAGCGAGCATAACTTTCCTCCAATATCCTTCTTCAATCACCCAAAGTAGTTATCGTGGATGCTTCATCTCCACTAATGATTTCTACAAAAAAGAAAGAGAGACATGCATAGCAAATTAATTTATAAAATATAAATAATGAGATATTAAAAAGTTATTCTTATAATATAAAAACAATTACCTGTCTCATACTTTATAAATTCATCTCTTGTTGTCTCAATTATCTCTTGTCTATGTACAATTGGTGTGGAACATACCCAATTTTGTGTACAAACAAGAGCTTGAACCGTTTTTGGAGACAATGTACTACGATATAAATCCAATACTCGACCTCCGGTGCTAAAATCCGACTCTGAAGCTACTGTTGAGATAGGAATAGAAAATACATCCTTAGCCATTTGTGCAAGAATCTTATACTTCGTAGAATTTACCTTCCACCATGCTAAGATGTCAAAATCACTATATATGTCGAGGTCATCTACCACCACTTCCGTAGACCTTTCACAAGGCTCAGATATATACCTATCAAACTTGGTCTTACTCTCTTTGTTATCTTTCTAACTCAAGTGTTGAGCAAATTTATAATAATTCCGACGAGCTTGAGGTTCACCAACACTATTAATCTTGTTCTTCTCTTCCAATTCCACTGATTTGAGGCTCTTCTTTTTTGTTCTCTCCTCAATATCATCCATAGCATTTTTATACTCATCCTCGTGGAGTTCTTCAAGAGCATCACCCACAATAAGATTAAGAATATGAGCACAACATCTTACATGCAAATACTCACCATCTAGGATAGTCTCATTCCAATTTTTCAATTTTCTCCTCAAGTAATTAATAGCCACATCATTGGAGCTAGCATTGTCTACCGTCACAGTCAAAACATTTTCTATTCCCCATTCTAACAAGGATTTCTCAATTTTTTTTTTCCAATGGTGTCTCCCTTATGATTTGGAATTAAGCAAAAATTTAAAATTCTTTTTTGCAATTTCCAATCATCATCAATAAAGTGTGCTGTGAGAACCATATAATTGAGATTTTGGATTGAGGTCCATGTGTCGGTAGTTAAACTAACCTTTAAATCTTTCCTCCCCATAAAGACTTTCAAATTTTTCTTTTCATCCATGTAAAGTCGAAGACAATCTCTTGCAACAGTACTTTGTGAGGGCACTACAAATTTAGGTTGCAAAGTAACTGAATACTCTCGAAATCCTTCCGATTCCACAACTCTAAATGGCAACTCTTCTACAATAATTAATGGGAAAAATACACTTTTGGTCCCTGAGGTTTGGGGTAAGTTACACTTTGGTCCCTGAGTTTTCAAACTCAACAAAAATATCCCGGAGGTTTGAGATAAGGAGCAATTTGGTCCCTGCCATCCATTTTGTAGTTAAATCCTAACGGAAAGCTGACGTGGCACTATTATTTTAATTAAAAAATGAATTTTTAATTTTTTTAAATAAAAATAATAAAAATATTATTATTTTAGTATTTTTTAAAATTCTTTCTCTCTCTCTTTCTTCTCCATCTTCTTTATTCTCGTCTTCTTTCTCCTCTCCATCTTCTTCCTTCCCCATCTCCTTCTTCTTCAGCTCCGGTGGCCGGCTGCCGCCGACTGCCGGCGACTGCCGGCGAACGGCGGTGGCCGATTTTTTTTTTCTTCTTTCTTCTTCTTCTTCTCTTCTTCTCCCTTCTTTCATTTCTTCTGTTTTTTTTAAATAAAGGGAGTTTCGGGGGGAGGAGGTCCTCCCCGATTCCGCGCCGATTTCTGGGAGGAGGAGTTCCTCCTTCCCCTCCCATTTCAGATCTGAAACGGGAGGGGGAGGAGAAACTCCTCCCCGATTCCGTGCCAGTTTCGGGGAGGAGGAGTTCATCCTCCCCGAAACTCCCTTTGTTTAAAAAAAACAGAAGAAAGGAAAGAAAGGAGAAGAAAAGAAGAAAGAAGGGAAAAAAAAATCCGGTCGCCGCCGCCGTTCGGAGCTGAAGAAGAAGGAGATGGGGAAGGAAGAAGATGGAGAGGAGAAAGAAGATGGAGAAGAAAGAGAGAGAGAAAGAATTTTTAAAAAAATAATAAAAAAATAATATTTTTAATATTTTTATTTTAAAAAATTAAAAAATCATTTTTTTATTAAAATAATAGTGCCACGTCAGCTTGCCGTTAGGATTTAACGGCAAAATGGATGGCAGGGACCAAATTGCTTCTTATCTCAAACCTCAGGGGTATTTTTGTTGAGTTTGAAATTTCAGGGGCCAAAGTGTAACTTAACCCAAACCTCAGGGACCAAAAGTGTATTTTTCCCATAATTAATTTAGCAAGTGCTAGCCTACATTTCTCCATGCTAAAAGTTGTAGCAACCAAATTAGAACTGCCTTGTCCTTCTTTCTCTGTTTTTACAAAACATAGAAGTTTTTGTTTAGCCTCATTTATTCTTCCAGGATATTTTTTGCACTTAGTTCTTATGTGTTTTAACATATTTGTGATACCCATATTTGTGATACCATTCTTTTGAGTGTCACAAGCATATGTGGCCCCACAATAATTACACTTTGCCCTAGGATGTTCAGAACTATCTTCAATCTTTTTAAAGTGTTCCCACACACCTGAAGTTTTGTTCGAGGTATTAGTTGGCTTGCTCTTCTTTGCAGTTTGTTGGGAGGGCGAAGCAGGCGGTGACTTTTTCTTCTCCTTGTTTTTTATGCTAGGAGTTGTAGTATCTTGACTCGCACCCTCCATTGTAAATAAATAACTATTTTAAAAAACAAAAACGCGGAAGACATTAAGTTAATAATAATGTATGAATATATAAATGTTAACACTTACAAAATCAAATACAAACTACTAAAATACACAAATGGCAGAAAAAATGTAAACACAATGAGACTGAAGGCACTAAACTTGTAAAATACACAAATGGCAGAAGGCACTAAACTTGTAAAATACAGCAGAAGGCACTAAACTTGTAAAATACAGCAGAAGGCACTAAAGTTGTAAACACAATGAGATTGAAATTTGAAGTACACAAATGGCAGAAAAAATTTGAAGCACACAAATTTGAAGTACGCAAGTGGCCTCTACTGAAAAAATATTGGAATTTGTAAAATACACAAATGGTAGAAAAATGAGCATGAAATTTCAAGTACGATTTTAAATATACACAATGAGACTGCAACTGGCCTTATAAACTAGACTGAAAGGGAGAAAAAATTAACGGCAGCGTCAGAGCGAACTTCAGCACAACAGGTTGAGCTGGAGAAGTAGGGAACTCTGACGGGCGCGACGACATTGAGAGATGGAGTTGGAGGATGCTACGATTGCGAGTGCGTAAGAGATGGAGAAGAAGAAGAACGCAAACATGAGAGATGGAGAAGAAGAAGAACGCATACATGAGAGATGGAGAAGAAGAACGACGAGGAGAAGAAGAATAAGAAGAACGACTAGGAGAAGAAGAGCAACAACAAAGAGGATTGGGGATTGAAGAGTGAGGAGGCGTGAACGTTAAGGTCTGAAAGTGATGAATTTAGGGTTACTTTTTTTTTTAATTAAAATAACAGATAAAGGGTTGGGCTGGGCTGGGTGGGCTGGAATGGAAATGGGTTGGGCTGTTAAGTAAGATATGTAAACATAATTTGGGTTGGCCGCTGGGATATATTATATGAATTATAAGAGGTCAGTTTTTTTTTCGGTTTTTTAGGTCTATGAACCGAGAACCGAACCGAATACCTCGGTTTTTCTGCATATCTGAACCGAGGAAATCGATTTAAAAAAAAGGACCAAACCAGTCGGTTTAGTTCGACTCGATTTTTGCTCACTCCTACTGCCGGCAACTTTTTTTTTCCCTCTCGTTTCTTTCTCTCATCTTCTTCTTCTTCCTTTTTCTGTTTTTTTTTTTTTTTAAAAATGAAACGGGGAGGCCGAAATCGGGTAGGGAGGGACAATTCCTCCAGGGACAAGACTAAAGAATTTCTTCCCCACTTTAGAGTTAACTATTGAACTTGTGAAGAATTTAGACACTTTCACAACCCCTGAAAGTATTCCAGTCGCCACTTTCTCTGTCATCTTCGTCAGCTTCTTCACACAGAAACACAAACACAAGACTATAATCTCAACAATTTCCAGTTCATCATTTGTTCAATCCTTAAACTACAATCAATTTCAGTACTAAAAATGAAAATGGATAAATGCAATTGCAAACCTCTTTATGCTCTTCATGGCGGTTGAACTGATCTCTGCATTAGAACGAGGCCCCATCCGTTTCTTCATAAACTCAATGCCCCAATTCAATCTATCCACAGTCACATCCCCACACCAGAGAATGCCCTTAATCACTGATAGGACCAAAATAGTCCTATTTTATTACCTCTAATCTAAACTTGTTAGAGGAATTTTATGTTTTATTTGTCTTACTTACATGTACATTAAGCTTAGGCGATGTCAGGAGCCAACCACGCTAAATTGGTGTTAATTTGGGCCAATTATGGAGTTTTGGAGCCATCTCGGTGTTCTTGACGGCGAGGAGGTGAAAAGACCCAAGTGTATCGTAGCGGACATAAAGAACGACACCAAGAATCAAAGGTTGAAGCTCCGTACCGAGAAATAACGAGACAAAACCGAGAAAAAAGACAGCAAGGCTCGGATTGGGGATGGCGTCGAGACGCTGCCCCTAGCGTCTCGACGCCGACACGATTTCGACATGGAATGCAAAGTCCGTGGCGTCGAGACGCAGAGCCTGACGTCTCGACGCTTCGATGTTTTCTATAAACATAGGGCTTCGGTTTAATCCGCCGTTAGGTTAGAATTTTGGCCCTTTTGTGATTAGTTTCGTCTCTTTTCGTTTCTAGCTACTGTATAGACCTTCTTAGATCATATTTTATGCATTCTTTCGTATTTGTTTGTAGTTTCTCTTCGTTTATGAGTAGTTAAACTCGTTTGTATCGTTGGATTGGGATTATGCTTGAATGATATCTAGCTTTGACTGAGTTTTCTGGGTTTATATATTCTATTCTTGCTACCTTTTATTGAGTTTTACATGTAATCTTGTTTAAACCAATGCATGAGATTAATTTCTTAGGATTGACGACCCTAGGAGATTTCTATTTGTGCATTCTATCAGTTATTTTTAGATAGCCACTAGGCTGAGGCAAGACAATCTCTACGGAGTGACGACCCTTGATAGGCCTAAGATGCATGTTAAAGGTTGTATTGGTTAGATTTAAATTCAATTTATATTTAGTTAATACAATTCCGGGCCCAGGAGTCTAAAGCGACTAATTTAAGTAGGCAATTGCGAGGTTTCGGATTGTCTATTTTAGATTAGTTAGACATAATTTAGTAGTCATTGCGAGGTTCTACAAGAAATAACAGATACGATAGCTAACAAAAAAAAGCTATCAAAGACCTATTATAGCTTTTTTCGAAGGTCCTGACAGCCCATGTTATTAAAAGTCTGGGATTTTTTTATAGAGTTTTAGTAGAGCTATAATGAATGCTATAGTAGACTATGGAGGTATAGCTTATATAAATTGCTATGAAAACTTTTTATAGCGTTTTGTATTAAAGCTATAATTTGTTTACATAGCTAAAATAGTGTGCTATCTTTAACATATAATAGCATTTTTTTAATGCTATAATATAATCTTTATAGCTTTAATATTATGTTATAACAAAGTTTTTAATGTTTTCTAATTGCTTATAATTATTGTAATAACCATTTGGTAGCATTCATTTTAAAATATTAATTTCATTTAGATTAATTAAATTTTGATAAAATTTACTTCTAAGTGCTCATTTTTAACTAAATCCACACACAAGAAAATTTCATAATACATTAAATACCATGATTTCCATTCATAATTGAAATTTCATAATCTATTTACATTACAAAATAAGGCATTCAATAATTTCTAGAATAAAGAAGTTATCCAAATGATACAAGATGAAGTATTCATTGGATATAATTTCCAACAACATATACTAGATCATAAAATACAAAAAGATTTCCAACGAGTCCATAAGCCAGTGAAGACCTCAAAAAGATCGCCAACGAGTCCATGGTCAGCAACCTGCATATTAGAGTTCACCTTCCTCTCTTTGAATTCTTGATGGGTGGGAATTCTAAAAGTTCACCTTCTCTACAGAGTCAAATTCCAATGAAAAACCTAATTTAGTAATTCAGTGTCGGTATTTCATTTAGAAAAATCATCTAGAGACGTTACCTGAAGGTCATTGGGAACAAATCCATCATCAATAGCAGCACGTGTGGTTCCAACTAAATAAATTAGAGAATAAGAAACAGATTAGCTTAATTTGACTTCTATCCTTTTAAATGCATATTTTACATTGCAAAACATGCTTCACATTGCTTTTATCTTACACATTTTGACATGTCTATACACCTAAAAGAAAGCACATATATGAAAAGGCAAAACTCACATCAATCCACAGAAGAGAGTCAGATAATACCAAGAATAGTTAACTTTGTCCCAACTCCTATCTCAAAACTCAGACAAATAGAAGTAAGTGTGAAAACAGGGGTATCTGTTATAACTAGTTGCAACCAAAAAGATCATCATCAATTTAGAAATCAGCCAACCAAGTTCACAGTCAATATGAAATGACCTAAACGTGAACAGCTGAATTCAGAGTGTAAGCAATCAGTGAGAGATAATTTCGTATACCTTGTAATCTCTATAATTCTGATAAAGCAATAAAACATACCTCCCTTCACAATGGATGTAGGCCTGAGTTGCCGAACCACTATACATCAGTGTCTCGTTCCTTCTTTGTGAATAGCAACAATCTGAAAGACGAAGGAACCTCCAAATTCAATGGCTAGAAAAGTAGAGAACTCAAAGCAATTGAATCATAAAAAATGTTCACAGAATCTTACCACACTTCTTGCAGTGGAAAAAATTCTCCTTGCCTCCAAATCTGTGTAACGAAAAAGGAAAATATTATTAGATTGAAGTGGCAAGAACAAAGAGAAATGCATCTTTATCAACTTCATACCTAATAAATTTTTGAACACTTTATTTAATCCATACTTCTATTTCCCATTGTTGAGTATTTAACTCCAAATGCACAGCCAACATTCAGAATAAAAACAACAAACCAAGTGCTGCCAACGTAAATCAAAGAGAGAGAGAAAGAAGAATGCACAAAGAGATTATAGTGGTTCCACCTTGCGGTGTACATCCACTCTTCAAGCAGCCAGAGAAAGCTCAAATTTTTATTGAAGAAGTTAACCTCACAACCTCTCAAAATCCCTCACGCTCGTACATGAAGCAAACTCACATATATTGGATATCAAATTACAACACCCATATTGATTTCTCCTCTTTGAAACCAAAATAACTTATCCTACATACTATAGTGGTAAATATCTCAATTTTGACTACATTTTAGTTAACTGAATGAATGCCAAAAAACAAAAACAAAAAAAACAAAGCTTTAACCGGACTCGGTGTCACTCCAAAATTTCCAATTTAACATTTATCTTTATTTGATTGTAAAAATAGCTTACCTTTTAAAAGTCTACAAGATAACTATTCTATAACGGTTTCTTTCTAAAAAAAACGTTGCACCTGTCCTATATTCTACAAGGGTTTCTGATAGCGGGCAGAAATGTCGCTATTTTAGCCCTAAAATATTAAGCTTTTTAGTGCTTTAATTGTGTTTTTATTGAAGATATTTAATATATTTTGTTATTTGGTCTTTAGGAGCAAAATATGGATTTTGGTGAAACAATGCCCAAAAAGAAGCCATTCAAGCCCAAATGCCATACATGGGTCAAGGGGGAGTCCAAAGAAGTCAACCATGAGAAAGAGGCAGAAAAGAAATGAAGAGAGGCCCAAATTCAAGCCCAAAAACGCGCCTGAAAGTTCTGGAATTCGCCTAGCGTCGAGACGCTGTCCCATTTCTTGGTCGGCAAGTCGATGACGTCACAGCGTCGCGACGCTGTGCCAATAGCGTCTCAACGCTGTCCAATTCCCGGGCCTATAAATAGCGCCCCTTGGTGCCCATTTTTACCATCAATCATCATTTCCTTCATTCATTTCCTTCCTTCCTTGGCTCCTTTGGAGCCTCTCTCAAGGCTTTCTAGCCTTTTTTAGAGTTCTTTTAGTGGGAAAATTTTGGGGAATTTTTGGGAATTTTGGGGAATTTTGGGGAGCGCTCTAAGAGGCTCGAGGTGTGCTCGGAGGGACTCCAAGCGCCTGCGACGGGGTCTTCGACGGTCAATTCCTTCCCTTTTATTGTGCTCATATTTATGCTTTCCATTGTAAATTTTGTGAATATTTTAGCTATGTATAGCTAAACCCCAATTTGGGGTCTTGAAATGAAATTATAGTTAAATGTTGTTATAATTGCCTATCTCTTGCCTTGTTTACTATTTATTTGTATGGATGCTCGTTATGCAATCTAGCCAATTGTATATTGATCTGATTCTTAATGGAGACTCGACGGAGAGAAGTTAGGATAGATCAGTGCAAGATGGTAACACTGAGAAGTGGTAGACAGCTGGAGATCAGTTCAGAAAAGAAGAAAGAAGAAAAAGAGCAAGGATGAAGATGGAAGGGTTGAGGCACAAAAAGCCTCCTCTGAAAGGTCCCAACATCCTCCTAACTCTGTTGATTTCAATTGTGATTTTTCTAACTCTTTTGCAGGAAAGAAACAAGATGAAAAGCAGAATGACAAGCATGAAGAGAAGCTGAACGAGGAAGAAGTGGTTCCATGCAACCATCATGACAAAGGCTCGCACATTAGCCCGCCCAAGCGGAGGGGCGAATGTCCTACCTTTGACTACAGGGAGTTACCTTTTCCTCAGTGCTTTAAAAATGTTAAATTAGATGAGCAGTATCAAAAATTCCTAGAGATGTTTAGAAAGTTGTCTGTGAACATTCCCTTAGTTGATGCTTTGTATAATATGCCTAATTATGGGAAATTCATGAAGGAGATGCTATCTAGGAAGAAAAGCTTGAAAAAAGAGGTTTTTAAATTATCTGAGAGCAGTAGTACCATAGTATCAGGAAAGATGCCTTCTAAACAAAAAGACCCAAGGAGTTTTACTGTTCCCTGCACTATAGGAGAAGTATCTTTCAATAGGGCTTTGTGTGATCTAGGTGCTAGTATAAATTTGATGCCCTATTCTGTGTACAGGAAGATTGGTTTAACAGGAATGAAGGACACCGACGTCACCCTCCAGCTTGCTGATAGATCAATTACCCACCCGATGGGTGTTGTGGAGGACGTGCTGGTGAAGGTCAACAAATTTATCTTCCCTGTAGATTTTGTGGTGCTCGATATGCATGAAGACAGTGAGGTACCCATTATTCTAGGCAGACCTTTCTTAGCAACTGGTAAGGCTGAGATTAGTGTGCATACTGGTAAGCTTACCTTGAATATTGATGATGAAAAAGTCGTTTTTAATATTTTTGGGCAAGAAGAGTCTGTATGTAGCTTGCATACTTGTTTTTCTATAGGTCCAAAATATTTGACTGACGATGATGAGGAGGTAGAATATAATCTTGGCCTAGGCTTAGGAGAGGCGCCTATGGATGATGAGAATTTTAATCATAATGCATTTTTCGATGGAGTTTGAGAATGAGCTGATTGATATAGATTTGCCTGACTTTGAAAATGAATTAGAATTACCTGCTTTTGAGAATGAAATGTCTGCAATTGATGACTTACCTTCTTTTGAGAATGAATTGGAATTGCCTGAAATTGATAATTTTGATAATGAGATTGAATTGCCTGATTATGAGAATGAGCATGATTTGCATGGAGATGATTACTTGATAGATGATAATTTTGAGTCTGATCATGATAATGCTGAATCTATTGAGTCTGATCCTGATGAGTACATAAAGTCAGACCCTAAAAGTGTGAATAGTGTTGATTCGGGTCCTGATGATGTAGATAGTATAGAATCTGACCCAGAGGAGCTTATATTCTTTAATTCTTCTGATAGTGAGTCATATGATAGCTTAGTTGAATCATTTTTTAATTCTGGGTCTGAGGAATCTTCTGAGCATGTAGATATTATATCTGATGAATGGATAGGCATAGTTGATAGGCCATCCTTAGATCCTAGACCAGTAGATACCATAACGTTGGATGACTCAGTAAACAATTGTTTTGTGAATAGAGACTTAGAAAAGAGATTTGATGCTGCTACATATTTTCTGAAATGTTATTATAACAATCTCTTTAGTGATGATGGGCCAGGGGAAAGTTTTTTTTCTCCCTTGTTTGCAGTGTGCAATTCGGTGCGAGATTTTCTGCAGAGCCCGGAGGATGATGGAAACTTTTATTTCGAGCCTCCGTGATCGTGTCGAGCCTCGTCTAGCTAAAGACGTTAAAGAAAGCGTTGCTTGGGAGGCAACCCAAGGATTTAAGTTTAGGTAGTTGTTTTTGCGGTAAATAATTTTCTTTGCTTCGTGATCCAATTTTGTTTTGCAGGATCACCTTAGCAAATCCCAAAGCTCCAAGAATCCCATTTTTCTAGAACCAAAGGAAGAGGATGAATTGCTCCTAACTCAGGGAAGTCTCAGTATCCCTCTTTATGCTTTATTGTTTATAAACATTAGGGACAATGTTTAATTTAAGTTTGGGTGGGAGGCTTTCGCTGTGTTGAGCATATTTAAATTCTGTTGGATGCATGAGTAGATAGCTATTATAGCCGAGGATGTGATTTTAGAAGTTTTGGGAGAAAATGGTTTATATGTTGTGGAATCTGGGAGCATAGCAGAAATTGTGAAATTTTAAAATTTTTTTATATTTAGTTTTGATGTCTAAAGCATGCAATAGACTTATCTAATGATGTCTTTGAAAATCTAGATTTTTATTATGATTTTTAAAGTTTGTTGTCACCCCGATAGGCTTAGTTTCTAATACTAAGAAGTTCATGCTTAATTGTTCTAAAGAGCTAGGTAGAAAAAAAGAAAAAAATGTTATGCCCTGCTGAGAGAAAAGCAAAAGCAACAAAAGAAAATGAGAGAAAAGAAAAATCCGTTGAAAAAAAAAAATATTTTTGCTTGCACAAAAGAAAAAGCCTAGGGGTAAAAAGAGCTACCTGCGGTGTGATCAGTTAGGCCAACCAGAGAATAAAATTCGGGTTAAGGGTCCCTGCACCGTAGTGTGAAAGCTAGTACCATTAGATATCAAAATGCAAGTTTGGGGGAGTGGCTAAAGAAAAAGAAAGTGAAAAATCAATTGTGAATTTTGCTCCCCCATGAAAAAGAAAAATGTCAGGCGCCCTAGTTTCTTTTTTTTTGTATGATAGAAGAACTCTGACCTATTAGGGGCTCTTAGCCAGTGTAGGGGGAAAACAAATGGATAAAGCCATAAGACTAATCTAGATTAGTAAAAGAATCAGTAGAAAAGTCTTGATCATGCTATTCATTAATCTTAAGTTCAACCTATTTTAAGATTTCTTCATGAGTATGCGGTGCTTGCTTATTCCACTTGCATGTTTTCCATTCTATCTTAAAAGTTCCAAAATTATTGAGGCTTGGGCAATTCTATTTCATGCATCTTTCGATTTTATTTTGCTCCGGACTAGCAAAAGCTTAAGTTTGGGGGTGTGATAGCGGGCTAAAATGTCGCTATTTTAGCCCTAAAATATTAAGCTTTTTAGTGCTTTAATTGTGTTTTTATTGAAGACATTTAATATATTTTGTTATTTGGTCTTTAGGAGCAAAATATGGATTTTGGTGAAAAAAATGCCCAAAAAGAAGACATTCAAGTCCAAATTCCATACATGGGTCAAGGGGGAGTCCAAAGAAGTCAACCATGAGAAAGAGGCCCAAAAGAAATGAAGAGAGGCCCAAATTCAAGCCCAAAAACGCGCCTGAAAGTTCTAGAATTCGCCTAGCGTCGAGACGCTGTAGGGACAGCGTCGCGGCGCTGTCCCATTTCTTGGCCGGCAAGTCGATGATGTCACAGCGTCACGACGCTGTCCAATTTCCGGGCCTATAAATAGCGCCCCTTGGTGCCCATTTTTAACATCAATCATCATTTCCTTCATTCATTTCCTTCCTTCCTTGGCTCCTTTGGAGCCTCTCTCAAGGCTTTCTAGCCTTTTTGAGAGTTCTTTTAGTGGGAAAATTTTGGGGAATTTTGGGGAGCGCTCTAGGAGGCTCAAGGTGTGCTCGGAGGGACTCCAAGCGCCAGCGACGGGGTCTTCGACGGTCAATTCCTTCCCTTTTATTGTGCTCATATTTATGCTTTTCATTGTAAATTTCGTGAATATTTTAGCTATGTATAGCTAAACCCCAATTTGGGGTCTTGAAATAAAATTATAGTTAAATGTTATTATAATTGCATATCTCTTGCCCTGTTTACTATTTATTTGTATGGATGCTCGTAATGCTGTATGCAATCTGGCCAATTGTATATTGATTTGATTCTTAATGGAGACTCGACGGAGAGAAGTTAGGATAGATCATAATCCATGCAACTAGTTTAATTGCCCGTAGTGACAACGAGATTAGTTGATTAAACTTAGATTCCTAAAATGAATCAGAGCGTAATAATTAACGAATTTTAATGGCGCTAAAGACACTTAGGTTGTTAAAATGGATTAATTACAATTAGGGGAGACCGACAGGAGGACCTATGTGACTAACGGAGATTCTAGGAGTATAATTAGTTGGGCAACGAGATAGGATAATTGTAATAATTATTTAGCTATTAATTGAGTTTCAAGACCCCACTTCCCATTTAAAAAGCTCTTTCTCCATATTTTTATTTCTTGATTGATCAATTTGATTTTCTTAATCGCCTTAATTTTTAAATTCATTTTAATTGCATGTTTTTGTCCCTAAATATTATTTTTCCCAAGTACCTTTAGTATTCAAGGAATTTTTGCCTTGCTTAATTTTCGCTTTGCCTCCCTGTGGATTCGATACTCGGAATATTTCCATTTTATATTACTTGTGGCCCGTGCACTTGCGATATTAGTAGCGGTGTGGACGCCCAACAGTTTCTTATAACAATGATTACTTCCTATATCACCACATTTGTAAAATACCTCTTTTAACGGATGGTTAAGAAACCTACATAAGGGTAAATTTTATACATATTGCAGCAATTTTGAAGCCTACTGATAAAATTCATTAGCATTTTCACATAAATTGCTACTACAATAAACAAAGTCGGGGTTCTAAATGGTAAGAAGGAAAAGGATAATAAATAAGGCAAGAAAACCCAATTAATGATACTATAGTACACGTAGTAATGATCAATGAACTAACAGACAAGAATCAAACTAACAACTAATAGCAAGAATTAGAAGTTTGAGTAATAAAAATCAACTGACAGAAAAATTATAATTAGAACAAAACTATAATTCTCTCCTCGAAAGTTCTGCCAACATTTATGAAAATTTTTCAAGTTCCAAGCAAGTAATCTCAAGGTCACCAATTTTAAACTCCTTTATCATTAAAGCTACTCAAGATATCCCCAACTGACAAAGCTAAGAATGGAGACCAATGATCACCTTGTCTAAGCACAAATTTCTCAATGCTTGCGTGTAAATGCACAAAATAATAAGATCAATGATATCTCAATTTCTCTCCAAGGTTGAATAACAATTCAGATACTTTCAAAGGTTTTTCTAGATACCATGGACTCCTCCAATATCACTAAAGCAAAAAAAAAAAAAAAAAACCCGAAGTACATACCACACATGAATTAGTATCTTTGCAAACATTTCGCCAAGGAGAACTAGGAAAAGTAATTATGCCTAAGAATACTGTAAACTCTGCTATAATGTTGAGTCGTCTTGGTTTCTAATAATTTACAAGAAAGGAAAGAGAAAATAATTGAAACAAATCTTATTGTTCTAGGCTTTATTCCGATATGAGCTAGTAATGGACCTATAGATCATGGGCTCCAACGATTCGAGGCTAACCGACTAATCTCATTAACCAAGCTTAACCAACATTCGTTAACTACCGGGACACTCCACTATAGCCCGATAGTTGCACTCCCCTCACCATAGATATATTTCCGTCCACTTGATTTAACCATGTTCAGTAAGTCGGTCCTTCACAGGTTGTTCGTAGTTATAGCTAGGTCAAATGTCCGTTTTACCCCTATAGTACTTCTTGTTCCTTAAGTTCCACTAATCCTCTAATGAATAATCGGTTTGTGTTCCAAATATCAAACCTAAGTCCCTCTCGGTCCAACGAGAGGGTGGGGCCCCTTGTTCAAGTCCTGGAGTTAGTACTTAAGGGAACAACCTCTCTACTATCCCTGAAATGGGTAGGAGCGAATTCCGTCTTGCGAAACTATGTCCCCAGCTATCTATTCGATCTTATCCCCAAAATGGTAGGCTTGTTGAGTCGGCGATGCTGGCCACTCTCACCCATGCAGATCAAAGGATAATCTCGTATAAACAGGAGTTCATAGTTAGCTCAGGATTAAGAACGAGTTACCTAGGTCATCTTTGAGAAATAGTCAGTTTCTTCAGTAAACGGCGTTATAAAGAGAAAGTGACTAATTTCGTGGTCCAGTCTTATGCAAACTCATTGCATAGGACGCCCCCACTCGCATGTCTCCACATGAACGATTCAGGATCTCATCGTTTGTACTTTATACAAAGTGGGCCGCGTCCATAGTGTCCCTAGGATAAGGCACCCAACCGTATCCTTATACTATAGACTATTTTGACTATAAACTTGAACTTGATCCTTCGATATGTCCCTACATATAGTTCGAGTATTCATTTTATAGCCAAGGATCTTAGTTTATTGGATATAGGTTAATCATTCGCAATTTACATATTCAATAACATCTTTTACTGAATAACCTCAATAACGACTTTATTGGAAATAGAAATATGTTTAATGATTTACAAACTACGAGTTTATAGGACATTAAACCCAACACCGCCGTTATCTGATTCGATGCTATTGTACTACAAAGAAGATAGTAGAGTAAGGGCTCTGCACGAATGGTTGAGAAGACGAGCTAATGAAGGATGAGACAAAAGAAGAGGAGAAAACGAACGTTGGGGCATAGAAGAAGCACGTTCTGTGTAAATGGGAGAAGAGAGAAAACGAAGGGGCAAAGAGAAGGAGGAGACGAAGAAGATGAGTTGATGAAGGAAAGAAGAAAACAAAGACGAAAAAGTAGAAAATGAAGGAGAACACATCGGAGACCAAGGAAATGAAGAAGACGAAGCTAGGGCAGATACGAAAATGCGTAGACGACACAGAGAGAAGATCAATTTTGAGTCTTTTTTCGCATATGTGTGACCGCACGCCTTAAATTTCCTAATTCCCGCTTTTCTTTTCATTTTTTCTATAGCTTTTTATGTAAAAAGCTATCCTAAAATGCTATTATATGTCATATTTGTTGTAGCGCATGAGGGGTGGCGGTTGATCATGTTAATTGCAGGATTCTGGGTTAATTGGTTAATTAAACACAGGTTAGTGTAGGGGGGTCATCTGAGTAACCAAGAAGCTAACCGGACTAATAAAAGCTGCATAGAATGATTTTTAGAGAAAACTAGGAAGCCAAGTGAAATAACATTCAAACATAAGAAATCTCAATCTAGCGATCCTTTTCTGATATTGATCTCCATTTTATTTCTCTCTATCGTATGTTTTATTATTCAGCTGCTTTTACTTTAAGCATTTTATCTTACTGCATCACCTTTTCAAACCCCCCTGTTGCATGAACACAAAATTTTGCATCTGCCAGATCCCCTTCCCTATGTTTGATCCCGGCCACTATTTCTACAAAATAGTTATAGTGTCGTGGATTATAAATTTATTTGGCTCGGACCTTCGACAAGTCACGTCAATCACCTGTCCAGAACCCACTGCGATCAACCTTGCAACTTTTCCGCTATAATCGTTGACGTTCGGCGCCAATGTCGTCCAATAAGTTGGCGATCTCTCTTCCAGTAACTCCCTCTTCTCTTCCGACGCCGCCATATCCTCCGACGAATTTCTCTTACCACTAACCCATCCAAAACCTCCCACTTCCCCGATTCCCCCACCTTCTACACCAAAAAACAACTATACTGATCCAAAATCCGATCTAGCTCCTTCAATCGCTCCTTCTGCCCCTTCGACGAGACGGTCAGGTCGTAATTCAACATCTCGAGCTCTGAATTTTGGTTTCCTGAGGACCCATTTGGGGGAACGCTGAGAGTGAAGAAGTAGTGAGAATCGTCGAGCTTCACAGAGGGTTCTTCTTTGGATAATGGCCACTAAATCTCGTCCCCAACACGAGCGAGTACGGCGATGACATTGTTCCCTTGGTCGAGACCGACGATCGAGAACTCGCCGAAAGCTTGCTTTCGATCAAATGGACTATGGTGCTTGGAATTTTGACGAGGACTTGCTCGAAGGAGTCGGGGTGTTTTTGGGCGGAAACAGGAGGGTCGTCGTAAGAGATTCTCGACGAGGTCTTTCATGTCGACGAATGGATAGAGTGAGGAAGAAGAAGAAGTGGGTTGTGGGTTTTCGGCGCCGGAATCGGGGGAGAGAGGTCTCTTCCTCCCTCCTCGTTTCGTTAAAAAAAAAAAAGAAAACAGAAGAAGGAAGGAGAAGAAGAAGAAGAAGAAGAGAAGAGAAAGAAAAAAGAAAAAAAAGATTGTCGTCGGCCGGTGTGGTTGAAGAAGAAGAATAAAGATGAAGAAGAAGAAGAAGAAGAATAAAGATGAAGAAGAAGATGAGGAGGTGGAGAGAGAAGAGGGAAAAAGTAATAAAAATAATATAAAATAATTTTATTTTTATTATTTTAATATATTTATATTTTAAAAAATTCAAAAATAATTTTTTTAATAAAAAATTAGTGTCACGTCAACATTCTGTTAATTATTAACGGAAAATTGGATGGAGGGACCAAAATGAAACTAGAACCAAACCTCAGGAGCTAAATTGTTGAGTTTGAAAACTTAGGGACCAAAATGAAATCTAACCCAAACCTCAGGGACTCAAAGTGTATTTTTCCCTTAAAAAATCTATCAAGAAAAAGAAATATAATAAAGTGTTTCTTTCTTTCTTTCTTTTTTCTGAAATAAGAATAAAGTGTGTTAAGTAGTAAAGATATAGACATAATTGAGTGATTAAAGAAAAACATATAATAGACAGAAAATATACAACATATATTTATAAATAATAATAAATATAGTATAAATATATCTTTAAAACAATCTTAGGAAAAAAACAGGTAAAATACCTTTTTGGTTTCTCATGTTTGGGGCCAATGTCTAATAGGTCCCTAGGTTTCAGAATTGGACAATCAAGTTCCCCAGATTGAGTTCAATTTAGTCCCTCAATTGGTAATTTTTTTAACATTGCTCACGTGGTCGTTAAATATATATATATATATATATATATATATATATATATATATATATATATATATATATATATATATATATATATATATATATATATATTAAATTTTAAATTAAAATAATAATAATAAATATTTTCTTCTTCCCTCTCTCTCCCAACCCTCGAATCCCCTCCCCTTCTTTCTCTTTCTCCTTCTTTTCCTTTCCTTCCTGCCGGTGGCTTCTTCTTCTTCGTATCTGCTACCTCCCCCTTTTTTCGTTTTTTTTTTGCTTGTGTGGGTTTTTGCTCAGATTTGAAGATGGGGGGAGGGGGGTTTGTTGAGGAAGAGGAAGATGGGAGGGATGGGGGAGGGATGGGGGAGGGATTGTTGAGGAAAAAGAAAAGGGAGGGGTGGTGGTGGCTATCAGCGATGAAGAAGAAGGCATCAATGACAACCGACTGAGAAAAAGGAGAGAGAGAGGGATTCGGTGGTGGGAAGAAAACTAGAAGATTGAGAGAGAGATCTATTCGTGGATGGGGGAGAGAGGGAGGTTTTTTAATTATTATTTTAATTTAAAATTTAATAATTTATTTTTTTAATTACCATGTCAATAACATTAAAAAAAATAATTGTAGAGGGACTAAATTGAACTATTTCTGAAATCTAGAGGACTTAATTGTCCGATTTTGAAATCTAGGGACCTTACACGGGCCCCAAACATGAGGGACCAAAAATGTATTTTACCCAAATAAATAATTAAAAGCAACAGTAGAAGTAAAGAAGAAATAACATGAAATTTAGAGTGGCTCAACAGTTTTTTCCTCCGACTCAGTTCCTAGAGTCTCTCTCAGATTTACCCTTATTCTCTCACTCAATTCTACGAGTCTCTCTCAGATTCACCCCCCCCCCCCTCACCAAGAGTCCCCAACTATACATACACACTCCTTTTAGGAGTTATAATGTAACTAAGGGTCCGTTTGAAATGACTTTCTAAATGTTTTAAGAAAAAGTGTTTTTAAGTACAAAAAGAGGAAAAAATACACTTTTGGTCCCTGAGGTTTCAGTTAGGTTTCATTTTGGTCCCTGAGTTTTCAAACTCACATTTTAGCCCTTGAGGTTTGGATTTTGTTTCATTTTGGTCCCTCCATTCATTTTTCCATTTATAACTAATGGATTGCTGACGTGACACCTATTTTTTAATTAAAAAATATATATTTTTTTTTTAATTTTTAAAATAAAAATAATATTAAATGAATAAAAATTATTATTTTTTTTATTCTTTCTTCTTCTTCCTCCTCCTCCTCCAGCTGTCGCCGCTGGCCTCCACTCCGACGGCCGGCGGTGACTTTTTTTTTTCCTTCTCATTCCTTCTTCCTTCTTTTCTTACTGTTTTTTATTTTTTTAAAAAAAAAATAAGGACTGAAACGAAGGGATTTTAGCCCCTTCGTTCCAGCTCTGGAACGATTGGAGAAGGAACACCACACGAAAATCGCTAGAACACGTAGGATAAGGAACCCACGCTGCTAGAATTCGAAGGAGAAGACACACGGTGGACAAAACTTGCAATCACATTAGGCCGTTGTCGGAGTTCGAAGGAAGAAGAAGACTGCCGCTACAAGCCCGTTCGTGCGAACACACCTCCACTAAAATCTTGTTGCACGCCAAAGATGGTCGCCGGAGATAGAGAAGCATGTTGACCAGAAACTGTTTCAGATATCATCTTTCCGGATGTGACTGGGACTTCGATTCTGAACAGGACTGGGTCTTCAATCTGGGCATGCGTGGACTGGAGAGAGAAAGGGACGATGAGGGAGAGAAAGAGATTTGGGCGTGAGGGACGTCCAGTCCTCAATTTCTAGCTAGAGGGACGATTTTCGGTGAGATCTCCGACGTGCGTGGTGAGATCTGGGCGTGCAAAGTCTGAGCGATAATGACGCGAGTGTGTCATTTTTCAGCGTCCATAGAGAAGAAGAAGAACGATCCATTGAAGTTCTTGCCGGAGGGGTTTGTGGAGAGAAAAGGGAGAAGGGTTCGTCGCCGGTGCCCAGAGTTGAAGAAGAAGAATAATAAGAATAAGAAGAAGAAGGAGGGGGAGAGAGAAAGAAATAATAAAAATTAAATAATTTATTATTTTTAATATATTTATATTTAGAAAATTAAAAATAATTTTTTAATAAAAAATAGTGCCACGTCAGCTAACCGTTAGTTTTTAATGGAAAAATGGATGGAGGGACTAAAATGAAACTAAAACCAAACCTCAGAGGCTAAATTGCTAGTTTGAAAACTCGGGGACCAAAATGAAACCTAACTCTAACTTTAGGGACTAAAAGTGTATTTTTCTAAGAAAAAAAATGTTTTTGAATTCTTGGAAAGTTATTACAAACAGGCCCTAACTTTGGTAGGCTACTCTCTCAACAATACTATACAAGATTGCTTTTACATAAATAAGAAAATAAACCATAAAGGAATAGAAAATTGATTTTTTTTTTTAGTTCAACAATGATTCAAACCTCTGTTTTTTTTTTTTGTTGATGGTATATGTCAATTAACTCTAAACTATGCTCACTTTGACCAGAATAGAAAATTAATTGGAGCTTGATAAATTTTAACTCATTACAGTTTATAATTGAACCTTTATTAGATCATGATGGTTTCAAAATCACTTCCAATAGCCAATCCTTTGGCTAGAAAAAATTATTCAATGATGCCAATACAATGAACTAGTAGTTTTGTACTGCTGGATGCAAGAGAGAAATGGTAAAAGTATTTTGATTTTGTATCTAACAATTATAAGAAAAGATAAATTTGAGAATCAAGCATCAGTGGTTAAAAGGTTAAAGAAGTAACTATATTTTGATGGTTTCCTCGAATAATTTGCACTTGTGGAGCGGGTGGCTTCGTCCACGTCCAGCTGCATCCCAATTGCAAATGGCATCTCCTGTGGCTCAAGGCCAAGCGCTCTTCAGTTTTTTCCTCGACAAAAACTGAAAAAACGATTCTGCGTAAAACTGGATGGAGCTGATCATCAAGTTTCTTTGTTTTTATCCACAATTCCATTCCAAAGCCAAACGGATATCTCCTTACTTTTTCCCCCATTTGCTTCTGCAGAATCTTTCCACTGCATCACTACACAGCTACCTGTAAGCTTCTTCCCCTTTCATCTCCATCTCCTGCGCACTGCTCTCTGTTTCTTTTACTATCACGAGTCGAGCTAAACTCCCCTTTCAATGATGTTGCACCAATCCATGTCGATTGATTGCTGAATCCACCTCACTCCATTTTAATTTCTTCTAGTCATTCTCTTTTCTCGAAAATTGCAACTTGAAACTCGACCTAGCACTGCTTTATTGTGGAATTTAATTCTTCTAGATGTGTTTTGTCCATAGCTATTAAACAAATATTCGAATTACATTATCATGGCCCTAGGAAACGTTCTTTGATTAACATATAGAACAAGAATCTCAATTACCAGGAACGGTTCCATTTTACCTCAAGCAAATAAAGAGTTCCAATACCATAACTATAAGCTGGGTTTATTATTTTCGATATCATTTGTCCGTGTTCATGAATTTGACGTTCTTGATTTCCTCTAGGTCATAAATCCTGGCTCGCAAGAAATGAGAAGTCATAGGTATGTTGTATTGTTTTCCATCCAGCATGCAATATTGATTATTGACATTATCTCTGCTCTGTGTTGCTGCATTATCAGGCAGCATCCTGTTACTCAGAGTTCCCCATCACTTGCAATCTCCTGTACAGCAAAATTGCCTCAAGATGTACACATTTCTCCCGTTACTGGGGTTGACGAGCATGGAGACTTCAACTCTCATAATGACCCTTCTACATCTAAACTTCTCAAAACTTTACATGTAGTAAGGAAAAAGTCCCAATTTTCTCAACTTATTCTTGTTATCACTGCTATATATAGATCTAAAATAACCACTTGTTACGCCTATGTAGCCAACTCGAGCATATAGCTCAATTGTTTAAGGTATTATAGCTTCAAACGAAAGGTTAAGTTTAAGTTTAAATCTCTACTCTCTCACGTATGGTTGAAATAATAATAAAAACCACTTGTTACAATCATGTATTCTAGCTTACGGCTTAGATATCGATATCCTTGTTCTTCATAGTTCTACTAAATGAATAGTCGTGGTTTGATTGTACTCAAACTGGATATCTTGAAGAAGAGTGAATATTATACAATGGATTGTACCTTCAACTGCAAAGTTGAGTTTAGATGTGCTGACCCCTAAGTGTTACCAACTCTTTCTTTTTTCAGTTTACTGTGTCTTTAACGAGATGCTGTCTTATGATTGTTACAATCTTTTTCATTTTCAGTCAACAAGACTAATGGACGAGTTTCTTGCACTTTCAAAAAGTAACACGGAGAAAGATCTCGAGACCTGTGGGATTCTTGGCGCCTATCTAGTAAGATTTCCTCCACTTCCCATAGAAGCTGAAGTTGTAATGATATATATATGTATACACATTATCTTTGTTTTCTTTTTCTTTTTTCTTTTTTAAATACAGAATTGTTGTATTTGGCTTCTTGCATGTCTAAGGATTACTTAAATAATTTTGATTGATCTTTGTTCTTCCATCTGATATTGACCACACAACTCATTTCAGCTGAGTATTTAATTATTAAGTTGGCTGTTTCATGTCATTCAGAGGCTCAGAACTTGTTCCCACTTGATGATTTTTAAGGAGCCTTAATCATGATCTCACGGGGCATGACTCGTGGCCTTGTCACTTAATTATGCAAAATGTCTGCCACTCCAAAATCTAAAAGTCGCATATATGTACAACAACTTCACATAACGAAATGAGATTTGGTTCATTTTAATTTCCAATGCGAAGTTTTTTTTTGTGTTAGTGCATTACCTATGTTCTTTTTGTACCCTTCCCTGATTTTCCTAAATTACACTTTGGAGAGTTTACGTTGCTTAAATGTCACGGCAGTGCACTACAGACATGGGAAATGATTGTGTGAAAACATTATATTTTCCGAACTTATATTTTCCCCTTTTCTGTTACAAGCAGGAGAAAGGAACCTTCTATGTGACCACGCTTATCATACCAAAACAGGAATCGACTTCTAATTCTGTTAGATCATCACCTCCCTTGACCTCTATTCCTTGATTTACTTTGAAGATCGCCCTCTAATGTTCTTACAGGCAGTACTTGCTTCTGTCTTCATACCAAATGACAGTGCCAAGCTATAAACGAGGAGGAAGTCTATGAAATTCATAGCGAACGATCCCTTTGTCCAGTCGGATGGATTCATGTATGCTGTCCAATTATGTGCCTATACTTTTCCTCATAAATATTATTGGACAAATATAATAACATCTCAACTTCATGTTTTGGCATCCAATTATAAGATTGTGAGAATGTCGAGAGGAAAGTTCCAATACCATTTAAAATTTGATTTGGTGAAAGCTTCCTTCTGGGTGGACATTAATAAGATGAAAACTATTATCTTGTTTTTGCCTTTCTACATAAATATATGTGCGCGTGCGTTTGTGTATAAATGTTCACTCTTTTGAGCAGCTGAGAGTAAATATTCCTGAATTTGTTCCTCAAAAAATTAATGTAAGCATATGTATTTTCTAACCT
The DNA here is from genome assembly GCA_017139565.1 of Luffa aegyptiaca. Classification (NCBI taxonomy): domain Eukaryota; kingdom Viridiplantae; phylum Streptophyta; class Magnoliopsida; order Cucurbitales; family Cucurbitaceae; genus Luffa; species Luffa aegyptiaca. The sequence goes on from CM029395.1 coordinate 28,652,844, forward strand.
TTAAGACTTTTTCCTTTTTCCCTTGTTAAAAATAAATTCCAGACGCATCCTTCACAGAGCTGTTTCATGTCCTCAATAGACTTGCACACCCACTATCCATATCAGGTAACGTCTTCTTTATAACCACCGAGGTAGCTGTTTAGTTAATATCTTCAATCATTGTGATTGCCAATTGCCATTGTCATTGATTCTTGAATTGACGGTTGTTTGTTCATCTGAGTTTTGATGCATCCCCAGATTCTAGTACTTCGTTTTTTGTTTGAGCAGGTAATGGTGCCTGAGGCTTTCGCCATTGTCGTTGCTCCAACAGATGCGTCAAGGTATCCAAGTGTCAGTTGGTGAAATTCAATTGCTGTGTTTGAGTTATATAATTGAGATGGTGGAAGCTGCTTGTCGTGTTTTAGGAGCTTTGGAATATTTCGACTGAGTGATCCTGGTGGGATGAAGATTCTGAGAGAGTGTAGAGAGAATGGCTTTCACCCTCACAAAGATCCAGAAGATGGCAGCCCCATTTACGAGCTGTGCTCTAATGTCTATCAAAATTCCAACTTGAGATTTGAAATCATTGACTTGCGTCCGAAGCCGTGATGGAGATGGTAAATAATACGAAAGAATCAGACTCTATTTTCATTTCTACTGATTACTGAAACAAAATTGAGAATTGGAGTATCAAATTGCTCACATTATACTGAATGTGACTCATTAAATATTGAGAATTGTGGCTGTGTTTTTTAACCCGAGGCCAAGGGGTTATGGAGACAGCTTGTTCAATATATACAAGAAAATGCTGAAGTTATAATTGGTAGTTACAAACAAAAGAATTAAATTTCTCTCGCATCGCATTGCATTGCTAATGCCAAAATTCTGGATTGGGGTAGAAATATTTACAAGAAAATATAAAGAAGGGAACAATGAAATAACAGAAGTGATTCAGAAAGGATGAACATTTTTGCTGAATCCATTGACGCTGGTGAAGAAGCCAACCAAATCCTGGCGGTAGGGGAGATAGGATTTGCGTTTGTCGACTTGCTGCTGGGCTCTGCTTCTGACGTAGTGCGTCTCGTGGGCAGAGGGCGCTGTTCGGGGTTTGTGGCGGTAGAGTTTTGGGGCGGAGGTGGAGGTGGAGGTGGAGGTCCTGGAATCCGGTTGAGGTTGAAGCTTGTGGGTCTTGTTCTTGGGGGATTTGGAGGTGGAGGTGGTGGGATTGCTCAAGAAAACGAAGGCGTCCTTGCCATCGCTGCTGCTTCGGTGCATCGTCATTAAGTCCCGGAATCTCCAGAGTTTGGAGAAGCCTGTGGAGTTGCTCTTCTTGACGGTCTCTGCCGTCGCCGGAGACCATTCACAGTAGGTTCCCTGAACAACTCCCTCCGGCTCCGACTCGGACTCGGACTCGGACTCCGATTCGGGTGCTAAGTTATCGCGCTTTTCGACGAACAGCTTCCTCAAGGGCGGCCGAAGCGATGGAGACTTGTCCGGCATTTCGGAGTCGTCCTCGTCGACAAACAGGAGGTCTCGATTGAAGAGTGGGTAGACGGGGCGGATCTGGCCGTTATGGAAGACATCGTCGGCGCTTATTGGGGAACCGTCAGGATTGAGGCAAACAAAGGAGAACTCTTCCTCTTCTTGCTCATCGCCTTCGTCCAGCTGCAGTCTGTCGTCGAAAGCCAAGGATTCGAGATTCGTTTCCACCCGCTCCGCTTGGCTGGAATTAGCAGAGACACCGAGGTTCATGGTTTCAGTTGCAGCTGAAGAAGAAGAAGAAGAAGAAGAATTGAAGGATAATAGCTCAGCAGCTTGCATCTCGTCCTGTCGTGACTGGAAAATGGAAAATGAAATTGGAATTGGGAATTGCGTGTGAATCTGAGGAAGAGAAGGGAAACTATAACCGCGTGTGGGGTTTGTGTTTGGGTTTGGGTTTGAGTATTGGTGGTTGAGAATTGGTTTGCTTATTTAATAAAGGTAGTTGCTTGGTGGAGACGATTACGAAGCTTCCAATTTTGAAGCTCTGAAACTACTACTTTTCGCTTCCATTCCTGAAATCGGCAAGCCATCTACTTTTCCTCTTTACTATTAAGCCTTAAAAACGACTGACTTTTGTTCCTTTTGACTTTTTTTTTTTTTTTTTTTTTTTTTTTTTCCTTCTCTTTTGAAGTCGCAACTTATTATGATTTGTTTTTCTTTACTTTTATGTTTTCGAACTAACACAAGTCTAAAGTTTCATAAATTTTCAATCTTATATTTAATAGATCTTTGAAATTATCTAATAAATATTTGAATTTTCAATTATACATTTAATACTAACAGTCTTTGATTTATTAGCATTTTAAAAAAAAATTATGGATATATCTGACAGTTTTTGTGTTTGATAAAAATCTTGTCTTTCAACTTTCGTCTTTTGTGAATAAAGTTTTAAAATCTATTAGATACAAAATAAAAAAATTATATACATTTTAAAAATCTATTAGATATTTTGGAAATTAAAAAACTAAGAGGCTACGTTGGATACTCGTTTTGTTTTTTGTTTTTTATTTTTGAAAATTAAGCCTATAAACACTACTCCTATGTAGTTATCTATCTTCTTTTCATTTTTTAAACCAACTCAAGTTTCTAAACTAACAAAAATAGTTTTCAAAAATTTGTTTTTTTTTTTTTTTGGAATTTGGCTAAGAATCTAAATGTATATTTAACCAAGATGAAAACGATAAGAAAAATAGAAGAAAACAAGCATAATTTCAAAAACCAAATGATTATCAAATGAAGCCTAAACTTGTAATTTAACATTCCTTCTAATCCGAAAATTTTAGACTGTACTTTCTTTCCGGCAGGTTTTTTTTTTTTTTTTTTTTTTTTTTTTTTTTTTTTAATTTTTAGGAATTCTTTGCGGCAGTTTCTTTGAACACATGCTTTTTTTTCTTTCTATTTTTCTAGTGTTGGGAGTTATGGGAATACACCTTTTCATTGAATTATACCTTAAATTTAGATGAGTGTTGCAATTTGTACCTTACAGTAGATTTTCATTTGAAGAATTGTTGAAAAAAATATTTTCATGTACGTCTAATGAGTTATAAAACATATATTTTGGCATAAAATTGATGAGATTTAAACAAGAAGGACATTTTAACTAGTTATTTTATAGCCAACTAGAGCATAGCTCAATTGATATAAATCTTGTATTATTGACTCAGAGATATGAGGTTTTCAAATCCCTCACCAACATGTTGTAAAAAAAAATAGAACTAGTTATTTTATAATTGGAATTTGTAAGTTTTGGCATAGTTTTATCAAACTTAATTTCATGCAATATTGTAAAAATAAAATTAAAAAAAAAGCATGATTTTTCATTTAATTCATGATTTTTGAGCGTCTTTTCAATGTTTTTTTTTTTTTTTTGAGTTAAATTTGTGGGTGAAATAGCATAAATGGAATGGAAGTTTAAATTGGCCACATTTATATAAGTTTTAAGTTTTATATCCAATCGAATGAAATTAAAAAAAAAAAAAAGAAAAAGGAAAAAAACATGTGTGAAAATTGATACTAAAATTGAAAATTTCCCTGGTGTCTTCCTTTCTTTACCTTTTCTCGTTTGGCGGCGATTGAGAAATTGAATGGGTGCTTCATTTGTTCACACGTGAAAAGTCACACGCTCAAACAGATTTCTTTTTTTTTTTTTTGGGAAACGGCCCACATGAGCTTCTGAATTCACTGACTGGTTATAATTCTAGAAGGGGAACGATTTCGTCACCGGGTGAGGAGCGTACTTGGCTGACAAGCATGGAATCGTGATCAGCAAGTCAAAGTCAAAAGATGCAATGTGAGGTCAATGATTGAGGTGGAACAAATCCTCACCGATGACGATAGGGTAACAATGGATGGTTTGTGTTTGTCTTTGTCTTTGTTTGTGACTTGCATGTTAAGGATTTTGAACTTGTCTATTCTTTTATTTTTTTAACCTTTTATTCCTTCTTTAAAAATCACTAATCCTATCTAAACTGATACCATTTATTTTAATTAAATCATACGTAGTTTTCGGTGACATTACCTGTAAATCTTATCAAACTTATAATATATATTCAATGATTAAACTATCTTAACTTAATCTTCTTCATTATCGTATATATTGTCATGTTATTGAGCTTCCTTTGCTTTGTAAAAAAAAAAAAGGATCATGTGTGTGTGTTTAATTATCTCATATGATATGTAATTAGAGTGGGAAGTTTGTTCTTATCCATTTTTAAGCTAATTTATGGTATGCCGGCAAAACTAATTTGAAAGCAATAAGTAGGGTTTTGTATGGTTCTACGATTTTTCTTCTTCAAAAATTATAATTAGCCAAACAAACAAATCTGAGCATCTATCATTTTTTTTTCTTTTTTTAAATTTGGAACAAAATTCACCCCTGAGATTTAAGTTGATGTCTATTTGGTCTCTCATGTTTCAAAAGATATATAGTCTTGAGGTTTGGAAAATGGTTTTAAATGGTCTCTGAGTTAAATTTGATTGTTAGTCAACTAACGAAAAAATGACGTGACATGTTAAAGGTGGCAAATTTTAAATGAGATGGATAAATTTTATTATTTTAGATTTGTTTTGTAGATTACATGACATTTCTTTCTTTTATTCCTTCACCATCCTCCTTCCCCCATTTTTTCTCTCTTCAAAACATCTACTCTTCAAATCTCTCTCTCCTCCCCAAACCTTCTCCATGTAAAATGACCAACAATTTCATCTCCCCGTGCTCATTCTCTCTCATCTCTATTCCATTCTCTCTCCCCACCCTTCCTTTTCTTCTTCTCTCTACCCCTTCATCTTTTTTAGATTGATGTTGTACCTACAATCATCTCTATGGTTGAGTAAAGAACAAACTTCATTTTGCAAAAAAAATACCACCAAGAAAAAAAAAATCAAATCTACCAAATTTAATTAATCCATGGAAGATTATTTTCTGGTTTAATAAAAAACATATTTTCTGGAGTTGGAATCCTATCAATTGTTTTTCAAACCAAAAAACATGCTGGAAAATCAATAGAGGAAATCTAATCTTTCAAACAAAATTGTGGGAGAAAAGCACAATTCCTTACACCTAAAATTCTCTCTAAAAGTGTCTCGCTTGTGTCTATCTTGTCTCTCTAAAAGACTTTCTCTCTCTAGAATGGGAAAATTGGGGAAATTGGGGTTGCATTGCATTAATTCGAGATTAAAACAAGTCTAACTTAACAAATCGTCTAAAATGAAAAGAAAAATATAAAGATGAAAAAAAACTCATGAGTTAACAAGGAGGAGATGAATAAGAGAAAAAAGAAAAGGAAGGGTGTGAGAGAGGAAGGAGGATGGAGAAGATAAAAAAAGAAAGGTCATGTAATCTAAAAAATTAATATAAAATAATAAAGTTTATCCATCTCATTTAAAATTTGTCAACTCAACATGTCACGGCATTTTTCCATTAATCAACTAACGTTCAAATTAATTTTGGGACCATTTAAAATTATTTTTCAAACCTCAAGCATTTTATCTTTTGAAACTTTGAAGACCAAATAGATATCAACCTCAAACTTCGACTACCCAAAAAGTGTACTTTGCCCTTAAATTTACTCTATTCATCCTTACTTCTTAAATTAAAAAGCTTGACATTTCTGTGTAAGTTGACATTTGATTTTTCAAATATATATCTCCATTGTTTATTTTTCGTGATTAGTACATGCCGAAAAACAATATTAAATTTTGATCTAAGCCAAAATTTAAAAGTACCAAAAAGAAAAGAAAAAGTTGACTCAGTTTTCAACATTCTGGAAAAACAAAAATAATAATCGTAGCTACAAAAGTTATTTTTTATTATTATATTTGTTAAGGACGAGGACACGACACAGATCTCCACAATGGTATGATATTGTCCACTTTGGGCATAAGCCCTCATGGCTTTGCTTTTGGATCACCCCAAAAGGCCTCATACCAATGGAGATACTTGTCCTCCCTTATAAACCCATGATCATCCCCTTGTCTAGCCAATGTGGGACTTTGGTTGCACTCCCAACAATCCTCCCCTCGAACAAAGTACCACCGAGCCTCCCCTCAACTAGGGAGTCATCTATCCGTCCAACTCGGAACTCTCCTTTACCAAGAGTCCGTCCAACTCTCTAGCGATGGGGCCCACTTCACCGCTTTACCGAGAGTTCATGCTCTTATCCAGGACGACTCCTCTTCTCCGGAGTATACCCGCCTGCCCAGAGCTCAACCACGGATCTCCCCATGACTACTTCAAGGCTCACAACTTCTTTGTTCAACACTCGGGGATTCTACCGACATGGCTAAGTCAGGGTCTAGCTCTGATACCACTTGTTATGACGAAAACAGTAACAACGTAACAAGAACGAAAGGGCGAAGAGAAACAACACACAGATATACGTGGTTCACTAACAGTGTGTTAGCTACGTCCACGGGCAGAGGGAGAGAACGATCTTATTATGTGAGGAGTATTCAGAATACAGAGAGATTAGGGCAAAGAATAGGTTAAGAGGGTTTATATATGGCACCACTCTTAACCCTAACATAATAGGCCCAAAATAAAAGCCCAAAACGGAAATATCACATCTAATCCCTATACATAATTTAGCTTAGGGGGCGTTGCCCCCGAACCCCCACCGGGCGCTTCGCCCCTGGACCCCGACTCGCTGACCGGGCAGCGAGACCCCCGTACTGGGTCGTTCGGAGCGCTTCATATCAGATTCAAGGCATATCAACAAATCTCCACCTTGACTTGAACTCTTTCACACATAACAGATGAACCAGATGTACCCAAAGAAAAGTACCAGATGCAACTTAAAAAAAGTCACCAGATTCTCCCTCTGCTTCATAAGGTCCCCTAGGGACCACTTAGCAATTCAGAACATTTAGCAAGTCCAAACAATGTTGGAACTTGCCACTTGGGACTGCCTTGGTGAAAATATCAGCGGGGTTATCAGCTGTCCCAACTTTCATCACCTTAATCCTCTTCTCATCTCTCAGGAAATGATATCTAACATCTATATGTTTAGTCCTCTCATGATGAACTTGATCCTTGGCTAAGCATATTGCACTCAAACTATCACAATATACAACAGCCTGATCATGATGAAGACCAAGGTCACCAACTAGTCCTTTCAACCATATTGCTTCTTTAGCAGCTTCTGTTAGTGCCATATACTCAGCCTCAGTAGTAGACAAAGTAACTGTAGGCTGTAGGGTTGCCTTCCAACTAACAACAGAACCACCAAGGGTAAACACATAACCAGTCATGGACCTTCTACTGTCAACATCCCCAGCATAGTCAGAATCAGAATAACCAGTCACTAAACATTCTGTATCACTTCCATAAACGAGACCTATATCAGATGTACCTCTAAGGTAACGAAAAATCCTCTTCACAGCTTGCCAATGTTCCTTTCTAGGTTGCCCCATGAACCTACTGACAACACTCACAGCATGTGCAAGATCAGGCCTAGTGCATACCATAGCATACATCAAACTTCCTACTGCACTAGCATATGGGACTCGAGCCATGTATTCCTTCTCAGCTTCAGATTGTGATGCAAGTACAGAAGACAAACGAACACTTGCAGCACTAGGAGTATCTATAGGCTTAGCTGAAGACATCCCAAACTTGGACAATATCTTCTGAATATATCCTTTCTGTGACAAGAAAAGCTTATTTTTATCTCTTTCCCTATAAATCTCCATACCCAAAATTTTCTGAGCAGCACCCAAATCTTTCATCTCAAATTCAGCACTGAGAAGGTCTTTCAACTTCATAATATCAGACTTGGACTTAGCAGCTATTAACATGTCATCTACATACAGAACCAGATAAATCTTCAATCCATCACCAAGCTCGTTGTGATACACACAACAATCATACGGACTTCTGTTGTAGCCTAACTCAATCATATAACTGTCAAACCTCTTATACCACTGTCGTGGAGACTGCTTGAGCCCATATAAAGACTTCTTCAACTTGCAAACATAGTCTTCCTTACCAGGACATTGAAACCCCTCTGGTTGGGTCATATAAATCTCCTCTTCCAACTCTCCATGTAAGAAAGCTGTCTTCACATCTAGTTGCTCAAGTTCTAAATTCTGATGTGCAACCATGGCTAGAAGCACCCTGATGGAAGTATGTCTGACCACTGGTGAAAATATTTCATTGTAGTCAACTCCTTCTCTCTGTGTAAACCCTCTTGCAACAACTCGAGCTTTAAACTTAATACCCTCTGTAGGTGAGATTCCTTCCTTTTTCTTAAAGACCCATTTGCAAGTAACAATCTTTCTTTCCTTAGGTCGTCTGACTAGCTCCCAAGTCTGATTTTTGTCAAGTGACTCAATCTCATCTCCCATTGCAGCAAGCCATTGAGCAGACTCACTACTCGAAACAGCTTCTCTATAGGTGGACGGCTCATGGGGATCCACCTCTTCAGCAACCTGTAGTGCATAAGCAATCATATCCTCAAAACCATACCTCTGTGGGGGTCGAATGCCAACTCTCCTAGCTCTATCAAGAGCTATACTTGGCTGACGTGCTGTTTCTGAACTAGAAGACTCTGGCTCATCTATTCTTGTACCTGTATCAACAACTGGCACATCAGTTTCTATAGCAGTTTCTATAGCAGCATGTTGATCTTCTCCACCTTGGTGCTGTAATTCATCCTGACCAGAGGTGAATTGCAGCTCCACCTGTTTATCAACATCACTACTTTCTTCTGCAACAACGGGCTTCACAACAGAGTTAAACATAGAATTTTCATCAAACACAACATTTCTACTGAGTATAACTCTATTTTCAGAAGGTGACCATATCCTATAACCTTTGACCCCATCACCAAATCCCACAAATATACCTCTTTTAGCTCTAGGTTCTAATTTACCCTCATTTACATGATAATAAACTGAACAACCAAAAACTCTCAGCAAAGAGTAATCTGCAGGCTTACCAGACCACACCTCATAAGGTGTTTTGCAATCAATACCTGTATGAGGTCCTCGGTTAATCAAATAACACGCTGTGCTTACTGCTTCTGCCCAAAATCTTCTAGGTAACCCAGCATTAGAAAGCATACATCTTGCTCTCTCAAGAAGTGTCTGATTCATTCGTTCTGCCACCCCGTTTTGCTGTGGTGTATCTCTAACGGTGCGATGACGGGCAATCCCCTCATTCTTGCAAAACTCATTGAACTCAGACCCACAGAATTCCAGACCATTATCAGTTCGTAGCCTTTTGATCTTCTTCCCAGTTTGATTTTCTACTAAGGTCTTCCACTGCTTGAAATTCTTGAAGGCTTCACTTTTGTGCTTCATCATAAAAACCCAAGTCATTCTTGAGTAGTCATCAATGATAGACAGAAAATATCTACTACCTCCAATAGATTCAACTTGAGAAGGACCCCAACAATCAGAGTGAACATAATCAAGTGTTCCCTTCGTACTGTGAACACCCTTTGGAAACTTACTGCGATGAAGCTTTCCAAACACACAATGCTCACAAAATCCCAGATCCTGCACCTTGTGTCCACAAAGAAGATCTCTCTTTGACAAAATTTGCATCCCTCTTTCACTCATATGACCAAGTCTCATATGCCACAGCTTAGTCATATCATCTCTGCGAACTGTAGAGGATGCAACAGCAGCAAAACCAGTCAGCGTAGAACCTGCCAGATAATACAGAGTTCCACGCTTGACACCTTTCAGAACCACCTTGGAACCCTTACAGACATGAGTAACTCCACCTTCACCTCTGAAACTGAAACCCTTACTGTCTAAAACACTCAAAGATATCAGACTCTTCGTCATTAGTGGAACATGTCTAACCTCATCCAAAGTGCAGAAAAAACCATCATGTGTCCGTATCCTGACTGAGCCTATCCCGACTACCTTACAGACAGCGTTGTTAGCCATAGTGACATTACCACCATCTACCTGCTGATAAGTCGAAAACCACTCTCTATTTGGACACATATGATACGACGCCCCAGAATCAAGAACCCACAGATCTTTAAGACACGGTTCTTCATTTACAGCTAGGGCTAAGTCATCATCTGAATCAGTATTAGCTTCTGCCACAGCAGCAGAACCTTCCTTCTTTTTATACATATTACCCTTCCTTTTACAGTCATATTTCCAATGCCCCTTTTCTTTACAGTAATTACAGATGTCATTCGCTCTAGGATTAGCTTCATTAGGCTTCGAATTCTTACCATTGGACTTCTTTCTACCAGATTTCCTATGTCCCTTACTACTCGAAGCAACCAACCCAGATGCCTGATTTTCTGTAACCGAACTTGCTACTTTATGACGGACTTCTCTAGTCAGAAGGGCAGTTTTTACTTCTTCTAGAGACAATTTATCTTTACCACTAATAAAAGAATCTACAAAATTCTCATACGACAACGGCAAAGATACTAACAGAATCAAAGCAGCATCCTCATCATCTACCTTAACCTCAAGATTTCGTAGATCTAACAGAATAGAGTTCAACTGGTCTATGTGATCTCTAAGGGGCGTACCTTCCTGCATTCGCAAACTGAACAGACGTTGCTTCAAGAGCAACTTCTTAGTCAAAGACTTCGTCATGTAGAGGCTCTCGAGCTTAGACCAGAGCCCGGCGGCAGTATCCACATTCGCGACCTCGATGATGACGTCATCGGCCAGACATAACATAATCGTGGAATGGGCCTTCTCCTCCAAGGTTTTCCATTCTTCTTCATCAGCGTCCGCCTTCTTCGTACCAGACAGCGGCGCCCATAATCCCTGCTGCTTTAGCAGAGATCGCATCTTGATCTGCCACAGACCAAAACTGTTCCTCCCGGTGAATTTGTCGATCTTCACGTTCATAGCTGACATCCTTGTACGCTTGAAAAACTGTTGCGGAAAAACACGAAACCGAGGCTCTGATACCACTTGTTAAGGACGAGGACACGACACAGATCTCCACAATGGTATGATATTGTCCACTTTGGGCATAAGCCCTCATGGCTTTGCTTTTGGATCACCCCAAAAGGCCTCATACCAATGGAGATACTTGTCCTCCCTTATAAACCCATGATCATCCCCTTGTCTAGCCAATGTGGGACTTTGGTTGCACTCCCAACAATCCTCCCCTCGAACAAAGTACCACCGAGCCTCCCCTCAACTAGGGAGTCATCTATCCGTCCAACTCGGAACTCTCCTTTACCAAGAGTCCGTCCAACTCTCTAGCGATGGGGCCCACTTCACCGCTTTACCGAGAGTTCATGCTCTTATCCAGGACGACTCCTCTTCTCCGGAGTATACCCGCCTGCCCAGAGCTCAACCACGGATCTCCCCATGACTACTTCAAGGCTCACAACTTCTTTGTTCGGCACCCGAGGATTCTACCCGACACGGCTACGCCCGGGGCATGGCTCTGATACCACTTGTTAAGGACGAGGACACGACACAGATCTCCACAATGGTATGATATTGTCCACTTTGGGCATAAGCCCTCATGGCTTTGCTTTTGGTTCCACCCAAAAGGCCTCATACCAATGGAGATACTTGTCCTCCCTTATAAACCCATGATCATCCCCTTATCTAGCCAATGTGGGACTTTGGTTGCACTCCCAATTCCCAACAATCCCCTTATCTAGTCAAAGAATTTGTTAGCCTTGAAGAAATATTCATATGTAGAATCCGTAATCTGGCTCTAAGAGCAAACTCCTCCCTATGAAAGGAGATATGGACGGATAGAATCCGTAATCTGGCTCTAAGAGCAAAACTCCTCCCTATGAAAGGAGATATGGACGGATAGATGACTATTTGAAGGGAGGCTCGTCTGTGGTACTTTGTTCGAGGGGAGGATTGTTGGGAATTGGGAGTGCAACCAAAGTCCCACATTGGCTAGATAAGGGGATGATCATGGGTTTATAAGGGAGGACAAGTATCTCCATTGGTATGAGGCCTTTTGGGTGGAACCAAAAGCAAAGCCATGAGGGCTTATGCCCAAAGTGGACAATATCATACCATTGTGGAGATCTGTGTCGTGTCCTCGTCCTTAACAATATTAAAAAAAAAAAAAACTCATGTATCAAAAGATTAATTGGTGTCAAGCATTACTGTATTTTATAATAAATACAAACAAAAGAAAGTAGAACCCTGGACATTGGATCCACTTTTCCCTTCCGCAGTATCCTGTTGGAAATCGAAGCTTTAGCTGGTAGATTTATTTTTACAAATATATTTGTAAATTTTTTTTAAAAATTTTTTAAATTATTATTATTTTTTTTTCGAGACTTACAAAAAAAAATGTTGGAATTATGAATAAAATTATTTTAATAAAATAAAGAATCACAACTTTACGTGAAAGGGTATGTCCTTTGTAAATGACACAACCCTATGTGAAATGGTGTGTCTTTTGTAAAGGACACAACCCTATGTGAAAGGGTGTGTCTTTTGTAAAAGGATACAACCCTATGTGAATGGATGTGTCCATTTATCAAAAGACACAACCCTTACATGAAAAGATGTGACTATTTGAATGGCCACAAATAATCTATAAATATGTGATTCATTTTGAGTTTTGAAGAAAAAAAGACACAAACTCTTCTTTCAAAAAATCTTCTCCTACTTCTCTGTAAGATTACTTAAATACCAGTGTTCGAGAGTCCTGTGATTGGAGTGCTACATTCATAGGTGGGTAATCCGTCCTATCCTGGGAGACAATTGTTCGTGATACCTTGGGCACCATAGAGGGAACAAAATTGTCTTAAGGAAACAACGCTATCGTTGGGTTCGGATTGACTTTGTCTTTCGTGTTTCCTTAAGTATTTATGCAAAGGGTGCCAACAATCTTAAGACAATTTTGTAAGTTTATTTTGTTTCTGTTTGGTGCTATTTGCTTCCATTCTTGTTCTTATACCTTTAATTTTGTGTCAATAATTTTGATTGATTATTGATTCATAGAAATGTCTTCAATAATACCGAAGACACCGAGTCCCATACCACAAGGTGGTGGAAATTATGGGGAAAAGTCTGAGAAGTTCAATGGCAGTGACTTTAAACGTTGGCAACAAAAGATATTGTTCTATCTCACAACATTGAGTCTGGCAAGATTTCTCAAAGAAGATGCTCCTGTTCTGGATGAAGGAGAAACCGACAAAGAAAAGTTGCTGGCACTTGAGGCATGGAAACATGCAGAATATTTGTGCAGGAACTATATCTTGAATGGACTGGACAACACACTATATAATGTTTATAGTGGGGTTGATTCGACAAAACACTACAACAAATTTGGCTTTTAATGTCGGGCAATGCCCGACATTAAAAGTCTTTAATGTCGGTCACTGACCGACATTAAAAACACCGACATTAAAAGTTTTAATGTCGGTCGCTTTTAATGTCGGTCAATGCCCGACATTAAAAGCCACTTTTAATGTCGGTCGCTTTTAATGTCGGTCATTGCCCGACATTAAAGGCCCTGTCCGACATTAAAAGTACACTTTTAATGTCGGTCATAGCCCGACATTAAAAGACTGTTTTTTTGTCTTGTTGACCGACATAGATAGCACGGTTTTAATGTTGATCGCTTTTAGTGTCGGTCATTGCCCGACATTAAAAGCTCTGTCCGACATTAAAAGTGTACTTTTAATGTCGGTCTTGCCCGACATTAAAAGTGGCGATATCAAAAGCGTGCGACATTAAAAGTTTGCAAATTTTAATTTTCCCATATAATATGTCCGACATTAAAAATCCATTTTTGTATGTTTCAATGACAGGCAATGCCCGTCATCATTTTTATTCAGTATTAAATAAAAAAAAATTGTTGGTTGCAAACGTAGCTAACCAACAATACCATTTCTTCCTTCCTGTAAACAAAAATAGAATTTGACTTTATAACTTCCAATACAAATAGGTCAATCCAAACACAATTTTTTATGTCACAAAATTACCAACTTGAAATACAAACACTTCCATATATCATTTACAATATAATACTTGGACCACCCGTCCCTCCACAAATTAGATCCAACCAAATATTCCAGAATCAAGCATTTTCAGAAGAGAGAACACATATGAACATTCACTATTGAAAAGTATGTACACCTAAACAAATCCTCCACTACATATAGACACATTTCAAGCTAATTAATGTATATTCAAGTACACCTAGCTTACACAAATCCTCCAACAAAATTTGCCCATTCTATACGAACCTCGTCGATCTCGTCTTGTGTAAATGCATTCTTTGTGTTAAACTACAAGTAAACAAAAACAATTACATGACAAAAGAATGAAAAGAAACATAAATTATAATAACATGTAAGGATAGTGATAATACTTACAAGTTTAGTTATAGGGGTAGTAGAGTTGTGCATTATTTCTCTTATATATTTTTGCACAAAATACCCACACTCTGTCGAACCTAATTGACGAGGGCACTACAATGAAAAAGAACATACTTGAGTATGCATACAAGATTTCAATGTCTATAATATCATGAATGTGAATTTACCTTCACTAGTTTCCAACTAATAGCAGATCGATATTGAGGAAGCGAGTGCTTAGCTTGCCACATTCTCAACCCCCTAAATAATTTAAAACATTAGAACAATTCAAGTTTTATTTTTCCTTTTAAACACTACAAAAATTTGAGACACACTTACGTATTTATAGTTCCACTAAACTCTTCTTCAACTTTACTGCGCAAAGAATTCAATATATACACAGTGTTTTCCCGAGGCTGGATCGCGATCAACATCCAATGATGACTATGTAGAATCACAATTTTGATCATATTATTATTTATGAATAAGAAAAGTTACAATGGAGTAAATGTCGCTAGTAAGAATTACTTACCCAGTGTTAAAGGGAATGAGAACTAGTTGATCCAAATCAACCATATCTAGTCTGTTAGATAGATTTCTAGAACGAAGTTCTTGAGACTTCACGTACGATGAGATTGTTGCTTGATCAACCACAAAAAACTTGTTTGTTATCTCGGGATCAAGTACAGTCCAAAGGTACCTAAAGAAAATAATACAAGTATTCATCAACTCAAACACTTCCAAAGCATAATACATCACCCCCCCCCCCCCCCCCTCCAAACTCAACTAAACTTTTAAAGCAACACCTCCAATAATACAATTTAAGTCAAGCATTTTTCAAAGAAAATAATACAAGTATTCATCAACTCAAACACTTCCAAAGCATAATACAAGTATTCATCAACTCAACCACTTCCAAAGCATAATACATCACCCCCCCTCCAAACTCAACTAAACTTTTAAAGCAACACCTCCAATAATACAATTTAAGTCAAGCATTTTTCAAAGAAAATTATACAAGTATTCATCAACTCAACCACTTCCAAAGCATAATACATCACCCCCCCCCCCTCTCCAAACTCAACTAAACTTTTAAAGCAACACCTCCAATACTACAACTTAAGTCAAGCATTTTTGAACGAAAATAATACAAGTACTCATCAACTCAAACACTTCCAAAGAATAATACATCACCCCCCCCCCCCCTCCAAACTCAACTAAACTTTTAAAGCAACACCTCCAATAATACAACTTAAGTCAAGCATTTTTCAAAGAAAATAATACAAGTATTCATCAACTCAAACACTTCCAAAACATAACTCAAACACTTTCAAAACATAATACAAGTATTTATCACCCCCTAAACTAACACAAACAACTTCAAGTCTTAAATATTAAGAAAATCTCATTCTACTAAGAAAATAGAAAACTTACGTAATGTACGTGAGTATGCATGAGTAACCTATCTCAACATTCCCACAATATTGCATGATGTCTTCGCGATTTAAATATATTGATGCTTCCTTTCTCAAGATACGCTTGTGCATATTGATCGTTAGTGTATCTTCTTGTTGCATCGAAAGCATCGCGTATCTATTTAAGAGCCTAATAGTAACATGGACATCTGTATGTTTGCTTGATTGTACTATGGGCTTATCTTTGACAGGAGGCTCCTATAAAAAATATCAAGTCACTATATTTCTTTTAAAAAAATTATTTCAATTGAAAATAAACATACCTCTTTGTCATCTACAGTAATAACAAGCTTGCGAGGCCATCCCACAAAATTACCGACCGCTTGATGCAACGTTTGTAGTTCATGAATCGGTAATGCACAATCATCACCTATGACCATGTCCACCACCACTCGAACATTTTCGACTCCTAATGGAACTCCATGGATGGTTGCATTTTGTGAAGGCGACTCGTACATTGTGCCTACGACAACAATGTTATCCATAGAGCCTATCGCTAGGTGACAAGGTGTTCCAGCCTACAAAAGAGTATGGTTCTAGTCCTTACCCGAGTGCGCAACCAACTACTAAATGTGCGATTATGCTCGTCTTGAAGCCATTTTTTGTTTCTAGATTTACTGGGATGGAGTCTGGACAAAGTGTTCATGTGTTGCCTATTGGATTCGTTTAAATAACAAAGTTAGTAGATCATCACATAATCAGAAAATTCTGTAAGGACTTAGATTAGTGTGCATACCCTACATATGGAAGCACGTCGTTTACATTTTGAAGAACATAAAGATGAGCTTGATTTAACTGATCCTTACTCGGTCTGAAATAGGAAGCAACAGACAATGGTCTATCAATTTCTGGATTCTCTTTCCTTGTCGATGAGCACAATCCAATACTTTCAATTCCAGAGATAAATTCAGAACAAAATTCTACAGCCTCTTCTACGATATAATTTTCTCCAATGCATCCTTCAGGACGATTTTTATTTCGTACATAACTTTTCAGTACTTTCATATATCGTTCAAAAGGATACATTCATCTCAAATACACTGGTCCACAAAATTCTACCTCTCTTACAAGATGCACCACAAGGTGCATCATTATTGTGAAGAATGCCGGTGGAAAATATTTCTCTAACAAGCATAATGTGACCACTATATCCTCTTGCAAGCCTTTTAACTTGGATGAATCAATTGTCTTACTACATATAGCATTGAAGAAGAAACATAGACGAGTAATTGCGAGTCTAACATGCTTTGGTAAAATGCCACGAATTACCACAGGTAATAATTGTTGCATAAGAACGTGATGATCGTGCGACTTGAGTCCATAAAGTTTTAAATCTGTGAGCGACACTAGATTTTGTATGTTGGATGAATAGCCCTCAGGTACTTTAATTTCGGATAGTGTCTTACACAAGTTCAATTTCTCCATCCGCGATAGTGTATAGCATGCTGGAGGTAAGAAGATTTTTTTCTCTCCCAACTGAGGAGCCAATTCTGATCTAATGTTCAATTCAACCAAATCCAAACGAGTTTTTAATCCATCTTTTGTTTTGCCAGGAATATCAAGTAGCGTACCAATAATATTTGCACAAACATTCTTTTCGATGTGCATCACATCTAAACAATGTCGCACATGAAAATATTTCCAATATTCTAACTCAAAGAAAATGGACTTCTTCTTCCAATAACTACTTGCAAGATCTCCATTATTTTTTTCCTTTCCTGCTTTCTTACCAAATGAATATCTGAATTCGCTTGTTTTTGCAAAAATTTCCTCTCCATTTAATGGTTCGGGAGCGAAACCCAATTCTTGTTCGCCATTGAAATGTTTCTTTTGCTTTCTAAATGGATGGTTATGGGGTAAAAACTTTCGATGCCCAAGATACGCCATCTTTTTTCCTTTAGGCAAATAAGTAGATGCAGTTTTCTCCCCACAAATTGGACATGCATGATATCCTTTTACTGTACAACCACTCAAATTGCCATACGCAGGAAAATCATTAATAGTCCACAATAAAATAGCTTTGAGAGTGAAAAAATTTTCTTCATGTATGTCATAACATTCTACACCCTCATTCCAAAGCATTTTCAAATCGTCAATTAGTGGAGCTAAATAAACATCAATGTCATTTCCTGGTTGTTTGGGGCCAGATATTAATGCAGTTAACATAAAAAATTTTCGTTTCATGCACAACCATGGAGGTAGATTATACGTCACCAACATAACTGGCCAACAACTATATCTACTACTAAGATCACCGTGTGGATTGACACCATCCGTAGAAAGAGCCAGACGAAGATTTCTAGGTTCTGAACCAAACTCTGGCCACAAATTGTCTACTTGTTTCCACGATAGTGCATCCGCAGGATGTCGTAAGTATCCATCACTTTCTCGTTTTTTGGCTTGCCACTTCAACAAATTCGATATTTCTTTACTTCGAAACATTCGTTGAAATCTTGGAACAGGTGAGAAATACCACATAACTTTTGCTGGAACATTTTTCATCACATGGTTCGAATTTTTTCGAAGCTTCCATCTTGATGTTCCGCATATTGGGCATACTTCTGCATCAGATAATTCCTTTCTAAATAAACAACAATCATTAATACACGCATGTATCTTCTCATACTTCATTCCAAGAGTACACAAAGTCTTTTTTGCTTGATATGTTGAAGTTGGAATTTCATTAGGGCTTGGTAAGATGGCACGAAGTATTGTCAATAACTCAGTGAAACTTCTATCGCTCCATCCAAATTTTTCCTTTAAATTATAAAACTTTACCAAAGTAGATATCTTGGTAAAATTCTTACAATCCGGATATAATGGTTTCTTGGCATCTTCTAATAGTTCCTCAAAAACCTTAGATTTGTCATTAAAATAATCATGTGCAACCTCAAACATTCCTATTGTGTCCTCAACATCATCGTCATCTTCAACTTCAACTTTTCCACTAATAGACGCATTTCTATTGTCTTCCTTATTCGATGGTGATTCACCATGCCAAATCCATGTCTTATAGCTTTGATCGATACCATGAACAAACAAGTGGTGTCTTACTATATTCACATTTTGAAACTTTACATTCACACACTTCAAACATGGACAACGAATGATATTTGGTCTATTTGAATGTCGTAATCCATTTTCAATGAACATCTCAACTCCGAAGCTATATTCTTCTGACATTCGACTTTTTGTCATCCACGACTTATCCATTACTATAATTTTGTAGCTTGAGAGGTTAATCTACAAAGAAGAACAATTATTACTTAAACTTGTGTACTTTTTAGGCCATTAAGAAGAAAATGAGTGAAAATTGAACTACTAACGAGTTCATTGTTCACTCAAGTCCACGATCTTGACACTAAAAGTCAACATCATGATATAACATCTCAATTGCAAGAGATAACTCAACAAACCATTTCAAAGCATGACTTAAGTATCAATCAACTTCCCAATAAATCCAACTAAAAACATAAACTCACAAACACCTTCAAACCATAACACAAGTATTTCTCAACCCCCCCCCCCAACTCAACTAAACTTATAAACCAACACAAACAAACAATTTCAAACCATGCATAACTAAGTATTTCTCAACCCTCAACTTAACTAAACTTACAAACTAACACCAAAAATTTCAAAACTTAATTCAAGTATTTATCAACTTCCACCTAAACTCCACTAAAACCATAAACTAAAACAACCAACTTTAAAATCCTAATTAAAGCATTTCTCAACTTCTCCTCCACTAAACTCAAGTAAAATAACGAATTATAACAAACAATTTCAAGAGATATCTTAAGTATCAATCAACTTCCCATAAAACTAAACGAAAACCATAAACTCAAACAAACCATTTCAAAGCATGACTTAAGTATCCATCAAATTCCCAATAAATCCAACTAAAACATAAACTCACAAACACCTTCAAACCATAACACAAGTATTTCTTACCCCCCCCCCCCCAACTCAACTAAACTTATAAACCAACACAAACAAACAATTTCAAACCATAACTAAGTATTTCTCAACCCTCAACTTAACTAAACTTACAAACTAACACCAAAAATTTCAAAATTAATTCAAGTATTTAACAACTTCCACCTAAACTCAACTAAAACCATAAACTAAAACACCCAACTTTAAAATCCTAATTAAAGCATTTCTCAACTTCTCCTCCACTAAACTCAAGTAACATAACGAATTATAACAAACAATTTCAAGAGATATCTTAAGTATCAATCAACTTCCCATCAAACTAAAAGAAAACCATAAACTCAAACAAACAATTTCAAAGCATGACTTAAGTATCCATCAAATTCCCAATAAATCCAACTAAAACACAAACTCACAAACACCTTCAAACCATAACACAAGTATTTCTCACCCCCCCCCCCCACCCCCCAACTCAACTAAACTTATAAACCAACACAAACAAACAATTTCAAACCATAACTAAGTATTTCTCAACCCTCAACTTAACTAAACTTACAAACTAACACCAAAAATTTCAAAACTTAATTCAAGTATTTATCAACTTCCACCTAAACTCAACTAAAACCATAAACTAAAACACCCAACTTTAAAATCCTAATTAAAGCATTTCTCAACTTCTCCTCCACTAAACTCAAGTAAAATAACGAATTATAACAAACAATTTCAAGAGATATCTTAAGTATCAATCAACTTCCCATGAAACTAAACGAAAACCATAAACTCAAACAAACCATTTCAAAGCATGACTTAAGTATCCATCAACTTCCCAATAAATCCAACTAAAACATAAACTCACAAACACCTTCAAACCACAACACAAGTATTTCTCAACCTCTCCCCCCCCCCCCCCCCAAATTCAACTAAACTTATAAACCAACACAAACAAACAATTTCAAACCGTAACTAAGTATTTCTCAACCCTCAACTTAACTAAACTTACAAACTAACACCCACAATTTCAAAACTTAATTCAAGTATTTATCAACTTCCACCTAAACTCAACTAAAAACATAAACTAAAACAACCAACTTTAAAATCCTAATTAAAGCATTTCTCAACTTCTCCTCCATTAAAGTCAAGTAAAATAACGAATTATAACAAACAAATTCAAGAGAGATATCTTAAGTATCAATCAACTTCCCAAAAAACTAAACAAAAACCATAAACTCAAACAAACCATTCCAAGGCATGACTTAAGTATTCATCAACTTCTCAATAAATCCAACTAAAACATAAACTCACAAACACCTTCAAACCATATACATCTTTGTTTAAGGACACATTTACATTCCCTAACAAAAATTCCAAAAACAAAAACAAGTATTTGAAAACTACCTTTCTTTAGTTTTAGTAAAAATGAACAACATTATAGCAACTATCAACATTATAGAGCAAAAAGGAACTAAATTTATAAACTAACACCAACAATTTCAACATGATAATTTATCAACTATTTTTCTAACAATCTTTTCTAAAATTAAAAAGAATCAAAGAAATTTACCAAGTAATTTCACTCAAATCTTAAAAATTCGTTGTCGGATTTGCTACCCACGACCACGACCACCTCAGATCTACCACGAACAGTGACAAACACCACTGATTTGTTACCCAAAAATAGGGATCTGGAACCCACGAAGAAGTGTTGGCCGACGGTCTGTAAGATTCGAGAAAACCCACTTGCTGGAGATGAATTTGAGCTCAGGAAAACGCCACGTGCCGAAACTCAAAGACGGCCGACGCTCGTGCTCACAGATCTGAAACGATTGGAGATCTGAAATGCTCACAGATCTGGCCGACGGTAAGAAAAGTTCAAGAAAAAACACTCACAGATCTGGCCGCCGACGATGAGGGAAGAATTGGTCGCCGTCGGTGGAGAAAATTTGAAGAAAAGAAATCCACTCACACGATAAATGGTCGCCGCCGGTCGCCGTCGGTGAGAATCAGTCGCCGTCGTTGAGCTCGCCGTCGATGAGGGAGGTAGTTGCCGTCGATTAGGGAAGAAGTTTTTGGGTTTGAGCACGAGCGTGGGGGAGAGAAAACCTTTTCCTTTTCGTTTTCGGGGAGAGAGACCAAAGAAGGGCAGAACACCTGCTGTCGTCGGGGAGAGAGAAAGCTCCAAGTTTTTAATTTTTTTTAAAATTTAAAAAAAAATAAAAAAATAAAAATAACTTTTAATGTCGGGCAATGCCCGACATTAAAAGCTCTTTTTGATGTCGGGCAATGCCCGACATTAAAAGTTCGAAAAATTTAAAAACCGGGCATCCGACATTAAAAAGCCCGCGCGTTTTTTTGTCCGACATTAAAGCCTCCGTTCCTATTTTTCTGTCCGACATTAAAACTATACTTTGTTGTAGTGAAAGGTCTTTGGGAATCACTGGAAAAGAAATATAAGACGGAGGATGCTGGAGCAAAGAAATTTATAGTTGGAAAATTTCTAGACTATAAAATGGTTGATTCCAGAACCGTCATAAGCCAGGTTCAAGAACTTCAAGTTCTCTTACATGAGATTCATGCTGAGAAAATGTCTGTCAGTGAATCTTTCCAAGTTGCTTCGATAATTGAGAAGTTACCGCCATCATGGAGGGATTTCAAAAATTATCTCAAGCATAAGCGCAAAGAGATTAAACTTGAAGAACTAATTGTTCGGTTGAGAATTGAGGAAGACAACAGTAAACCAGAAATGGAAAATGGAGGCAATGATCCTATGACCTCAAAAGCCAATGTTGTAGAAGGATCTTCCAAGGCCAATAATAAGAAGAGGAAGTTTTCTGGGGCTGGTCCAAGTCAGGCACACAACAAGGGCATGAAGTTCAATGGCAATTGTTATAATTGTGGAAAGCCTGGACATCGATCCAAGGATTGTCGGAAGCCAAAGTCTTCTCAAAAGAAGAAATCAAATGCTCAAGCACATGTAACAGAAATGGATACTCTTTCTGATGGAGTTGCTGACATTGATTTATCTGCTGTAGTGTCTGAATGCAATTTGGTAGGAAATACCAAGGAATGGTGGGTAGACACTGGAGCCACTCGACATATTTGTGCCAATAAGTGGATGTTCTCTACTTATATGCCGGTAGGAAATGGAGAACAACTCTACATGGGTAATTCTTCAAGTTCCAAAGTTGAGGGACGAGGAAAAGTGGTACTGAAAATGACTTCTGGCAAAGAACTGACACTTAATGATGTACTTCATGTTCCTGACATTCGCAAGAACCCAGTATCTGGTTCTCTACTTAGCAAAAATGGGTTTAAACTTGTCTTTGTATCGGATAAGTTTGTACTTAGTAAGCATGATGTGTACGTGGGGAAGGGTTATTTAAGTGATGGTCTGTTCAAGATGAATGTAATGACTATTGTACCCAAGTCCTCTACTATTAATAATAAGAATGTCTCTTTTGCTTACTTGATTGACTCTTCTAATATTCGGCATGAAAGATTAGGCCATGTTAATTACAAAACTTTGAAGAAGTTGTGTAATATGGATTTAATACCTAATTTCACATTTGATCATAATAAAAAATGTGAAATATGTGTTGAATCAAAGATGACAAAACCTCCATTTCATTCAGTAGAAAGAGAAATTGAACCACTTGAATTAATTCACAGTGATATATGTGATTTGAAATTTTTGCCAACAAGGGGAGGTAAAAAGTACTTTATAACATTTATTGATGATAGTACACGGTACTGTTATATATATTTGTTTAAAAGTAAAGATGAAACTATTGAAGTGTTTAAACACTACAAAGCTGAAGTGGAAAGTCAACTAGGCAAAAAGATAAAAACGCTTCGAAGTGATCGAGGGGGAGAATATGAATCACCTTTTGAAGGTTTTTGTTCAGAAAACGGAATTATACATCAAACTACTGCCCCTATTCTCCTCAATCAAATGGCATAGCAAAACGAAAAAAACGAACATTGAAAGAAATGATGAATGCTATGTTGATTAGTTCAGGATTACCACAAAATTTGTGGGGGGAAGCGTTGCTTACAGCAAATTATATCCTGAATAGAATTCCATATAAGAAAACACAAAAAATTCCATATGAATTATGGAAAGTTCGAAAACCGACTTATAAATTTATGAAAGTGTGGGGGTGTTTGGCAAAAGTGGCTATTCCTAAACCAAAAATGGTTAAAATAGGGCCAAAAACGGTTAACTGTGTATTTCTTGGATATGCAATTAATAGCCGTGCATATCGGTTTCTTGTACATAAGTCAGAAAATTCTGAGATACATGCAAATACAATTATTGAGTCAAGGAGTGCATCATTCTTTGAAAATGTGTTTCCTTATAATATGGAAAATGAGCCAAATATAAGGAAAAGGACACATGAATCATCATCCAATCAAGGAAATTTGGATGAGATCCAAGAGCCGAGACGTAGTAAACGAACAAGAGTTGAAAACACTTTTGGACCAGATTTTCTAACATATTTGTTAGAAAATGAACCTCAAACGTTTACTGAAGCTACTTCTTCTCCAGAAGCACCATATTGGAAAGAAGCTATAAAAAGCGAAATTGATTCCATTATGCAAAACCATACATGGGAATTGGTTGATCTTCCTCCTGGTACTAAACCATTAGGTTGTAAATGGATTTTTAAAAGAAAAATGAAAGCAGATGGAACAATTGATAAGTATAAAGCTCGTCTTGTAGCAAAAGGCTATAAACAAAAATAAGGGTTGAATTATTTTGATACATATTCACCCGTTACTCGAATTACATCTATTCGTATGTTAATAGCCTTAGCAGCTTTATACGACCTTGAAATACATCAAATGGATGTAAAAACGGCTTTCTTATGGTGAATTAGAGGAAGAAATATATATGGAACAACCAGATGGTTTTGTTGCTCCTGGGCAAGAGAAGAAAGTATGCAAATTGGTCAAATCTCTTTATGGTTTGAAACAGGCGCCTAAGCAATGGCATGAAAAATTTGATCATGTCATGATAACCAATGGATTCAAAATCAATGAATGTGACAAATGTGTCTGCATTAAAGGAAGTCAAATGGAGTTCGTAATTGTATGCTTGTTTGTGGATGATATGTTAATAATGGGTAGCAATAAAGAAATTATATTAGCTACAAAACAAATATTAACTAGAAAGTTTGAAATGAAAGATATGGGTGTCGCATATGTTATCTTGGGAATCAAGATTCATAGAACATCTGATGGTTTAGCACTTTCCCAGTCACATTATATCTAAAATATTCTTGGAAAGTTCAAGAAATTTGATATAAAAGTAGTAAAGACACCTTTGGATGCTAGTCATCAATTTTCTTCAAATACGAGTGATGGTATACGTCTCAATTGGAGTACTCTCGTATAATTGGGAGTTTAATGTATGTTATGAACTGTACAAGACTTGATATAGCATATGCAGTAAGTATCTTGAGTCGATACACAAATAATCCAAGTTCAGATCACTGGAAAGCGCTTTTAAGAGTTTTGGGATATTTGAAATATACTCAAAATTATGGTTTACATTATACTAGATATCCAGCTGTACTTGAAGGGTATGGTGATGCAAGTTGGATAACTAGCATGAAAGATTCAAAGTCAACAAGTGGATATATTTTTACACTTGGAAGTGGAGCTATATCCTGGAAATCTTCTAAACAAACTTGTATAGCGAGGTCCACTATGGAATCCGAATTCATAGCTTTGGACAAGGCAGGGGAAGAAGCCAAATGGTTACATAATTTTTTGGAAGATATTCCTAATTGGACTAAACCTGTACCTCCAATATGTATACATTGTGATAGTCAGGCTGCTATTGGAAGAGCGCAAAACTTGATGTATAATGGTAAGTCTCGACATATACGTCGAAGATATAATACCATAAGATAATTGCTCTCGAATGAAATTATATCTACTGATTACGTGAAATCGAAAGATAATATTGCGGATCCGCTTACGAAAGCTTTGGCAAGAGAGCAAGTGAAATTGTCTTCAATAGGAATGGGTTTGAAGCCTATAAATTAAGAGTGGACATACTAGTAACCCAACCTAGCTGACTGGAGATCCCAAGATCTAGGTTCAAAAGGGAAAACAAATTTATGTATACAACTTAGTGGAGCACTAAGAAGGAATCATGAATTCCTAACCATTCCTATTATAATAGTGCTAACCTGGAAACGGATGAGGTTAAGATATACTTTTAATGACTCTTTAGCTCTTTTACAAGAGTGGGGTATTATCAGGATACTCTTTAAAGAAGTCACCTATGTGGGTGTGAAGGGGCCGCTTCTATGAGAATTTTTAAGGCTGAATTCTCTAAAAACACTCATGAAACCAGGCGATATTCAGGGCCAAAATGAATACAAACATGAGAACCAAGCGTATTTCGAAGAATATCTATGTAATTATTATGGATTTGATTTACTCCTAAAGTTGACAGTTCAAAGTTCTTTAACTACTGATCAACCATGTAAACTCCATAGTTTTTACTAAGGAAAGTTCAAAGTCTGAGACTACTTATCCTGACGTAGTTATCCTTCATGAGTAATCGTACACGTTTTTAAAATAAATTTCATTCATGTGGGGGATTGTTGGAATTATGAATAAAATTATTTTAATAAAATAAAGAATCACAACTTTACGTGAAAGGGTATGTCCTTTGTAAAGGACACAACCCTATGTGAAATGGTGTGTCTTTTGTAAAAGACACACCTGGTGTCTTTAAAAACGTGTACGATTACTCACGAAGGATAACTACGTTAGGATAAGTAGTCTCAGACTTTGAACTTTCCTTAGTAAAAACTATGGAGTTTACATGGTTGATCAGTAGTTAAAGAACTTTGAACTGTCAACTTTAGGAGTAAATCAAATCCATAATAATTACATAGATATTCTTCGAAATACGCTTGGTTCTCATGTTTGTATTCATTTTGGCCCTGAATACCGCCTGGTTTCATGAGTGTTTTTAGAGAATTCAGCCTTAAAAATTCTCATAGAAGCGGCCCCTTCACACCCACATAGGTGACTTCTTTAAAGAGTATCCTGATAATACCCCACTCTTGTAAAAGAGCTAAAGAGTCATTAAAAGTATATCTTAACCTCATCCGTTTCCAGGTTAGCACTATTATAATAGGAATGGTTTCATGATTCATGATTCATGAGATGTGAATGATACTTCTTCTTTGTAAGGAAACGTGTAGGAATTGTGATGTTTGTTGGACTCTTTTTCAATAAATGATGTTTTTTAACAACAAAATTTGGCTGCATACCGATATGTAGGGATATTCCTACATATCTCATTAAATTCTTGACAATTAAGTGAGAGGAAAGGAGAAAATGAGAAAACTTTTTTTATCTCTCTTAGTTGTCAAGATTTTAATGGTGGTATGTAGGGAGATCCCTACATATCGGTATGCAATCGAGTTTTTTCCTTTTTTTTAATCACTTGTGAGTTAGGGTGGAAAAATTAAACATTTTCCCTTCTCATTGGAATATAATACATTAGCCTCTCTGCTTGCAATATTTGGAAAGAGAGAGAGGAGTGGGTTGATTTCGAATAGCTATCAAGAATAATCAAGAGAAATTTCATAGAGTAGAAGAAGCGAATAGATAAGAACTTTGGAGTCGAGCAGTTCGGAGAATCTTCGGAATCACGAGACTTGGACCCCCTCATTAACTACCTAAAACTAAATATTGATGCTCCATGGAATTCTGAATTGGCGAAAGGAGGAGTTGGTTGGATTCTCCGTGATTCTTCAGGGTCTCCAGTAGGGCTTGGTTGCAAGCAATTCAATAGGCAATGGTCGATCAAATCGCTCGAGATGTTGCCTATTCGAGAAGGAATTAAGGCTTACCTTTTGACGAATTGAGATAGGGCCCCTCGATCCTTGTGGAGGCGGATGCATTGAAAGTCATTAGAGCAATGAACTATGAATGCACAGATATCACAGAATCAAAAGTGGTGATGAATGAAATCGAAGATTTGGCCTCTTTTGCTGGAGTAATCTCTTTCGTAAAATGTCCAAGGATTGGGAACAAAATCGCGCATCTTCTCGCATGAACGACACCGAGTTTTGTGCCGGCGTCATCCATGTCATCTAGAGTAGGCAACAGGTCTTTTGAGTGTTTTGAGCTTTGTTTTGGAAGAATGATTGTTTTTAATAATCACATTAAATATTTAGATGAGAAAAAGAAGCAGCATTATTGTGAGAAAATTTCTTGTACTCATACTACCTCCATTCATTGTTTGTCATGAAAGAAATATTTAAGAATGGTGTGGGTTCCATGGAGTAATAAAATAATATATCATTAAATAATGTGTCAAATACTGAAGGAAAGAAATATGTACTAATACTAGAAATTTTCCCAAATTATTGTGCACACAACCATTCACATTGCACCATTTCTAGTTTTGCACATCCATTTGTCCAAAAATTACAACCGCTAATAATGCCAACATGAGCATAGTGGCATAAGATTTGTACTTAATGACCAAGAAATTTGTGGTTCAAATCCCCCACCCCCACATGTAAAATAAAAAAAAAAAAAAGCTTACATCTGTCTCCTTTCTATGACTTAGGGTGCGTTTGGCGCTGATTTTGGAGAAGGTTGGAGTGATTAAAAAAGAATCTTAACTATTTTTAGCATTTGGTAAAATAGATTATAAATTAATTTTTATAGAAATACTATTTCAACTACGTTGATTAATCCAATAATAGTAGCATTTCAGTTTAGCTTCCCTAAAAATCTAATATGTGACTAACTATTTATCTTCTCTACACGTTTTGTAGACTTCATTCATGTCAATCATTTTTTTAGTTTAAGTTATTTTTTTTTTTTTTTTGTTATTTAAATTGAAATATATATATATGTATATATATATATAATACAAGTAGCAAATTATATTTCATAACAAAATATAAAAACATCCTAGATTAAATATAGAATTATATTTTAAATCATATGAAATTTAAAACAATTATCTTATATGTTTCAAAAAAATAATTATCTTAAAATAATTTTGAAATTATCTATAAAACTTTGAAATTAAATTTCAACATTAAATTTATTTATTGAAAAAATATAGTTAATTTACAATGATTTAGAATATTAATTTACCAAACACCTCAATCTATTTTTTTATCTATAAAAATAAAATTTATCAAACACTAATTTACTTCATAGTACAACCGATTTTCTTAAAAGCACAGTTAACAACAATTATTTTAGGAGCTACAACAATCCCAAACTAAGCCTTAGTTGAGTAAAAAAGTTGTGTATTTGGGATCAATCCCCAACTAGTTAAGAGTCTTTGGTTTCGAACGTCTGAATTCTTCACAAAATTTGAATTGGAACATTCCTAAAACAAGCATTGTGCCAACTTCTCGCTATTTTCTTTATAGAGTTATTGTAATGGATAGCAATTTATGTTTTCCTATTTGCAAATATAGTCAATTCTTTTTTTAAAAAAAAAATTGCAAATATGACAAATCTGTTAAATGAATTTTTATTATTCATGTTTTGCCCTTTATTCTATTAGTGACTATTATTGATAGAATTCTATCTGTAATAGTCACTGATACAATGATGCCATTTATTAGAATTTTATCTTTTTTTTTTTTGTCATGGCCACCGGTGAAACCACGCAAATGCGAGAGGAATCCAAATGAAAAGAAATTGAAGTTTTCTAATTGAACTAAATTTTCTGTATTAAAATCTATCAATGATTGCACATATAGAATTCTATTTGTATTGAGATCTATCGGTGACTATCACTTGTCTTTTAGTTGAGTTATCACTTATCAATGATAGACTATAATCACGTCTATCAGTGACTATCAATAGACTTTAATCACGTCGGGTTCAAATTCCATTTTTATTGCTCAATTTATTTATGTTTTTATAAATACTAAATAAATTTGATTTCTCATAACAATTGGATTTGTGGCGCAATGGTAGCGCGTCTGACTCTAGATTAGAAGGTTACGTGTTCGATTCATGTTAGGTTCATTTTTTAATCTCATTTTTCCTTTTTATATTTTATTTACTTTTTTTTTTTCCTTTTTTATATTTTATTTCCTTTTTTTATTTTGCAATCCGTTTTTTTTTAATATATATATATATTACTTTTCTTTGTTTAAAAAAATATTTTTGTTTGTATTTTTTTAACTTGTTCATTTAATTAATTTTTACAATAAAATTTTGTCGACTTTACGTTAAATTTTATAATTTTCCAAACATCTTTTATATTATAAACAATATTTTTCAAATTCTTTCAAATTTCTTTCTAATATCGTAATAAAAATTGTTAATGTTTTAATTTAATTCATCATAATTAAAGTTGCATTTAATAATTCAAATAATTTATATCCATGGATGTAATTTTTTTAAAACTTTTGTTGACATCAACATTTTCATCGACATATTAATATAAATATTATACATCTATTTTAGATATGATGGTTTAAAATAATAAATTATAATATATTTAAGTCACAATTAAGTTTCATTTAATAATACAAACAATTTTCATATATTCGTAAAAAAGACAATTTTCATATATATATTTTTTAAA
This sequence comes from Luffa aegyptiaca, assembly GCA_017139565.1. Classification (NCBI taxonomy): domain Eukaryota; kingdom Viridiplantae; phylum Streptophyta; class Magnoliopsida; order Cucurbitales; family Cucurbitaceae; genus Luffa; species Luffa aegyptiaca. Next base: position 28,683,155 of record CM029395.1, read on the forward strand.
TCACTGCACGAAATGACATTTTAATTGACATTTCCATCTTAATATTATCTTAATTTTTAGTTATGATGATTGAGAATTATCAATTATAGTCTAATTAAGCAACAATTAAAGTTTTATGGACTAATTCAAACAATTTCCATCAATTTCCATGATTTCCATAAAGTTTTCTGAAATATCCATTGACATCGATATTTCCATAAAGTCTAGACCTCGACATTTCCAACGACATCTACATTTTGATCCTTGTCAATGACTAACACATATAGAATTTTATCTATATTGAAGTCTATCGGTGATTATCGCTGATAGTATTGAAAGTCAATCATCAGTTTAGTTATCACTCATCGGTGATAGACTTTAATTACTGATAATTGCAATTGTGATTAAAGCCTTCAGCGATAGGTATATATCACGAAAAAATTTCACTCACAATAATAGTCTATCACCTAAACATTTGTAATGCTCAAACTGAACTAAAAATTATTTATTGAAGTCTATTATTGATGATTATCACAAATAGAATTCTATTTGTATTAATCTATTATTGATAGTCACTAAAAAACTTCAATACAAATAGAAGTATACAAGTGATTACCACCTATTGACTTCACTACATATATAATTCTATCAATGATAGAAGTACTCTATCAAAGACAATCACCGATAGACTTCAATTATTAAATAGATCAAATAATTTCATTGGTGATAGTCACTAATCGATTTCAATACCTCAATACAGATAGGATTCTATCAAATAATAGGAGTCTATTAGTGACTATAGACTTCAATACAAATAGAATTATATTTGTTATGGGTGAATTTGGACCTAGCTCCAAGAAAGTCATAGAAGCCCAGAGGAGAAACAAGCCCACGGAGGCCCAATGGGCCTGAATCATTCTCTAGGGCTACCCCTCCCCTAAAAGGAAGGGGAAAACCCTAATTTCAGCTATAAATAGAAGAGGTTCACCCCAAGGGGATTCAACTGGGTATAAATTTTGGCATCAACAGTTGGCGCTGTCTGTGGGGAGACAATTTCTTAAAGCAAGAAACAAATTGGGATCAATCCTAAATACGGATTTAAATCATAAAGTATTGATCGCATACAAGTAATCAAAAGGGAAAATTTGCTGCACGTTTGGCTTGCTCGTTCGTGGGTATGAACTCACCATCGGCTGCTAGCTGAAGAGAGAGAAGTATCTGCCGTTCGTGGGTACGAACACACCAACAACTTCATAAGCGAGCCATAACATGCATCTTCCTTCGCACCAATTGCACCGACTGTGCACAGCCCATGGCACTCACCCACTCAACCATTGGTAATCAAAAATTATATCTTTCTTTTATCACATCATAATTATTGTGATAATTTAAAATAGAAAAAAAGTATGCTTTCAACAATCTGCAATTCTCAAGATGAATGCCTCCAGTCTAGCATGCTTTTTGTGTGGCATAAACCAGATGCATAAACTACTAGTTTTTTTTAGGGGAATCTTTTCCAAATCTTTTTAGAACTCGATTACGAGTTGCCGGAAGCACAACTAAAACAATTTCACTGCCAGTTGAGTCGGCATTGATTGATACGCTAACCTGGATTTAAAAAAGAATTTGATATATTTGTTTAAACCTCCAGTTTATATTATCTTATGTGTAGGTGTATGGCTTTTGATCAAGTTAACCTTCAAATTTCTAATTATTATGTATTTTGTTGTTTGTTACCCACCTTGCTTTGAAGTGGATTTGGTTGGTGATTTGGATATAGATTTGATTTGCTCTCTAATTTAGAATTTTAATTAGATATTTCGTTGATGATATCTTTATCAATTGATAATTCATACTTTAGATTGACTTTGTCTGATTTGATCAACTAAGATTATAGATTTGATGTACCTATCATTTTGGTCATTTATTCAATAAATAAATAGACCAACCGGTCATATTTTAAACAGCACAATTAAATTTGTTCAGTCCTATCCTATAAAGTTACTTGGACTAAATGAAAAGTTGAAATCAAAATCGACTATATAAAACAAGTTAGTTATTTACTTGCATAAAAATTCTTCTATGACATCTTCATATTACAAAGATTTTTATTTCTAATTTTGGATACAACAATATGGAGTGAGAAATTCAAAAAGTTTGACGATAGCTCATATTAGCCCAACAAAGGGTCTTTTTACCATTTTATTCCAGGTATGTTCTCTACCTACCCCTATTTACTAAATGTTTATTACTAAATTCATAACTACGAATTCTGATACATTTATTACTTTATGTGTGTCTATTGATTTATTCATAATTTGCAAGCTACTCATGACATACTTGTATTTTTTATCAATGACTAGTCTTTTCCTCATATCTACATAATGTTATCTACTAACGTTATTTCACGAGGAGGAAAGATGGAGCTCCTGAGAGCCTGAGTAGCTGAGCCAACAAAATGTCCTTGGTGGAGTGGCAACGCCTATACTCCCAAGACACTCGGTGGAGTGGCAACGCCTATACTCCCAAGACACTCGGTGGAGTGGCAACGCCTATACTCCCCGAGGTAAACGAATTGTAAAAAAAATTCCTTGTAAGAGTGGCAACGCCTATACTCCCAAGGTACTCGGTGGAGTGGCAACGCCTATACGCCCCGAGGTAATCTACTTGTAAAAAATTCCTTGTAGGAGTGGCAACGCTTATACTCCCAAGGTACTCGGTGGAGTGGCAACGCCTATACTCCCCGAGGTAAACGACTTGTAAAAAATTCCTTGTAGGAGTGGCAACGCCTATACTCCCAAGGTACTCGGTGGAGTGGCAACGCCTATACTCCCCGAGGTAATCTACTTGTAAAAAATTCCTTGTAGGAGTGGCAACGCCTATACTCCCAAGGTACTCGATGGAGTGGCAACGCCTATACTCCCCGAGGTAATCTACTTGTAAAAAATTCCTTGTAGGAGTGGCAACGCCTATACTCCCAAGGTACTCGGTGGAGTGGTAACGCCTATACTCCCCGAGGTAAACGACTTGTAAAAAATTCCTTGTAGGAGTTATACTCCCAAGGTACTCGGTCTAGTGGCAACACCTAAACTCCCCGAGGTAATCTACTTGTAAAAAATTCCTTGTAGGAGTGGCAACGCCTATACTCCCAAGGTACTCGGTGGAGTGGCAACGCCTATACTCCCCGAGGTAATCGACTTGCGGAGATGTCCTTGGAGGAGTGGCAGCGCCTATACTCCCCAAGGCAAACGACGACTAGCGGACCCTCCGGAACGGAGCCGTATCAATAGAAGAAGGTGCGGGGGCTTTAAGGCTTCATGGTGTGGTAAGTTATACTCGAAGCATCTTTTACTCAAGTATAATTTGTCGATTTAAAATAACACTTGAGTAGGGGTCTGAGGAGAGGAGATTGTCGATTGGGTGATGACGAAAACTTGTCTGGAAAAGAATATGTCTGGATGGTCGAGGTCGACCAGGCAGAGGCCGACCAGGCTGAATCAAGTCATTACTTTTTTGTTAATTTTTATCATATATGTTATTGTGGCTATTCAATTTTAATCATGCTCATGATAGTTCTGTCGCACATTGGTAACTGTTTGCCTAGGCACGAGCTCAAGGCCAACTAGGCCAAGTACTTGTTTAGTGCCCTATGTGCTTCTTGTAGGAAAGTTGGTGTTGAAATTGTTGTGATAAAAGGCTATGGAGACCAAGCCACACCTATGTTGTTATCTTACAAAAATTTCATTATCCTGCTTAACTGATGCATGACATTAAGAGTTTTACCAAACTTCTACAAGAGTAGGGTTGAGGCCGACCAGGCCATGCCCATACCAAATTTTTACAGGAGTGTAAGGTTGAGGCCGGCCCTATCCTCTTCCCTCATTCTTTCGTTTGCAAAAACTAGTGTATGAGGGCAGGGAGCTACAATTTGAGCTAATGGAGGATTGAGACCGAGGCTGACCCCATCCTCGACACTAACGTTTCTGTTATAGAAACTAATATTTTGATGTAGGTGCCTAATATTTTTAGTAGCATGGAGAGTGGCCGAGACCGACCATATGGTCTTACCATGGGAGCCACATAAACGGTTAAGTGAAAGAAGCACTTACACAGGGGGCTTCAAAACAGTAAACCACACTTGTAGTTGAGGCCAAGACCTAAGATATTTCATACAAGCAAAGCGAATGATAAAAGTCAGAAGAATCCTTTTTGCAAGATAATAAATTAGTTGCAAGCGAGAGGTTAGGTACGAACCCATCTGGAAATCAATTTTCATCTATCTAGAGGAGATTCTCACGGTAAAGCATCGAAGGCTAGCCTTGAAGTATTTGAACTCAGAAGGTCTTATGTAACTGCCCAAGCAGAGTGAAAAGAAAGTCAACGCACAAATTGACACAAGTGAGAATTATACTCTTAAATTGGGCTTAAGGTATTTTGACTTATAACAACAGGCTACCCCAGAATCCCAATTCAAGAGTGGGGGCTTAATGTTATGGGTGAATTTGGATCTAACTCTAAGAAAGTCAGAATGATAGAAGCCCAGAGGAGAAACAAGCCCACGGAGGCCCAATGGGCCTGAATCAATCTCTAGGGCTACCCCTCTCCTAAAAGGAAGGGGAAAACCCTAATTTCAGCTATAAATAGAAGAGGTTCACCCCAAGGTAATAAGCATCGGAGTCGGTGTGGCAAGCACCACACCGGTGCTCAGTTTTCTCTTGTTTTGCAGGTCACGTCTTCCCCTTCAAATAAATTTACCGTTGATGTCACGTGAAGGTCAGGTGAGTCGCCTAGCCAAATTTTGGCATCAACAATATTTTTTATAGTAATTGATATCATTAATTTATAAGTGACTATTAGTGATAGAAAGAGTATGTTTCGCTATTTGTATAAGCAGCGTAAGATTTATATTAGTTGCATAAGAGTTTGTATAATGGATGAATTTGAATAGAATATGATATGGATAAAGTTGATACATGTTACTATATATATATATATGAGAATATCTTAGTAATGTTAGTTTTAAGAAGTGAGCTCGTGCACATTCTAGGAAAAGAAGATATAAAATGAAAACGTTAATATGTAATTAAATACTCAAATTGAACGAAATTTTATGTGATAGTTATTGATAGATTTCAATAAAGATAGAATTCTATTAGTGTTAATTGCTGATATTATTGATAGAATTTTGTCATTGATAGTTGCTGATAGGCTTCTATTAGTGATAACATTTTTCATAGGTTTTTTAGTCATTTACACGGACTGGTTATTAGATTTTGCTATGTTCGCAAATAGTTTTAGATTTTGCTATATTTGCTATTTTGACCTATTTTACTATATGTAAAAGTGCCTCCTCTTTATATGTATTGTGCAACCTTTTTGTAATTTTGTACATGAAAAATCCATAATAAAATGAGGTTAAGGAAGAACAAGAAGCCATGTTCAAGGCTGTGTCAAAGTGTTTTAAAATTGAACAATATTTGATTGCATACTATGATTAAAATCTTTACAACTAAGAGAGAGTAACGTAAAAAATGAGAAAACATTTTTATCTCTCCAAGTTGTCAACATTTTAACGGTGGTATGTAGAGAGATTCGTACGTACAAGTATGCAACCAAATTTTTTCGAAATCGATGAACAATTGCGCATAGGGCACGAGAGCATTTAGTAGATATATAGAGATCCTGTATAACAAAATGAAGTTGATATTATCATTAATCATCAGAGAAGAAAAAAGAATCAATCGAATCTCAAAACAATTTACACAATTAATCTAGCCTGAATGGTACAGTATTCTATTCTCCCCAACGTTCATTTTTCTTGCTATTACGCTACTCCAATAACTCCTACCGCTACTGTGATTGAATGGCATGGATCCGCATGCAATTGGAACTAGGCAAGTGGCATGACCTCGTTTCTTCTATGCTTTTTAATTAGAGCAATCAACAGCTCGTCTCCAGCGATGTGCCTCACTCTGTTTATCAGCTGTGGCCGCGGAATCTTGTTTCTCTGCATCCCATTTAGAACTTATATTTCATGAACTTGCTCATTAGCAAATCAAATTTTAAAAATTTTAAATAATATTGCATCACTTACAACAAAATCCTTGTGGCATTTTTGTATCAAACTCATCCTCCCAGGATCCAAGAACCTCGAAAGTGCAGACATCAGAGTAGGAAAACTCATCCATGGCGACGTTGGCTTCATCACATTTACCGAATTCATTTGGGCACCTGAAACAATATATATTTAAAAATTGAATTCAATTCACCAAACACTATATTGTAAAAAAAGAAAAACAATCATACCGTTTGGATCAGGGGCCTTGAAGCTTACGACGTAAACGGGTTGTATGTGAGAATTCATGAAGGCAGCCCAAACGATGTATTTTCTGGGTGCGAAGAGGTTATCTACGGCCGTATCGAATGCGCTTGAAGTTGGATGAGATTGCGTAGACCCGGCGGGAATAGCTTCCACTTTCCCCAATATTACTCTGCATAATAACATGTGTCGTAAACCATTTCGGTCCGTTGCCGAAGACGAGACGCTGCAATTGAGAACAATTCAAACCACATGAGCCAACTCTGTTATCTCTGTTCTAAGGAAATTCGAGACGTACGTTCGTTGTACTTGTAGGATCGATTAGCCGGCAGGGCAGATAATTAAAGCTATGGCGAGGAAAATACTTACCAATCGATGGAAAATCTACCTGGAGACAAATGGACGCCGACGCCATGCGATGATTCAGAGTCCGTATCGTTATTGTTATGGCTAAAATGAGTGAAACCGTGAGACACGATGTCGCAGATCTCATCGATGGGAGCACCGTACCAAGCAAACTTGATATTAGCATCGCCGCCGCATTTGGCGGCCACAGCGACTGAGAATATCCGAAACGCTTCCGCCCTGGCCGTCTTCCCCGAATCCGAACTCCAATTCTTATGAACCGCCACGACTCGTGCATCCCGCCCAAGCAACCCTAGACCAGAAACAAAGCTCTTGGCTACAGTTTTGTGCTCCACCCCCTTGTCTTCGAGCCTCGTCATTCCGCTCGCTTGGAGGAACCTAAACCGATTCGAAGTAAAAGAATCGTACTCATCGCCCTCGTAATTCCCAGAGCCTAACCTCTCGTAATCATCAATGGTTATGGAGATTCGCTCTTCAACATTGAAGTGCTCCATCTGATCTTCTGATTTTTTGATGGAGAGACGACAGCGATTCCACTTACCAGTCCCCTGAAAGCTAAATATAAATAAAATTAGAAAGAGGAAGGAACGTAGGCCCGAAGAAGGTGAAGAAGAGGGAGGGGGATTGGGACGCAAGCAAAGGACATTTAATACTTGCACAAGAAGAATAAAAGTAGGTAAGGATATGTTTATATTTATATTTTATTATTTATTTATTTATAGAAAGGTTGGAATCGTGGCGGCTGAATAATTTTATTTTATAATCTTCTAATTTCCTGGCGGTTTGAATCAAAGTGGAAACTCAGTTTTCGTGTTCCAACTCTTAAAACGACGTCGTTTTTAGGTTAGGCGGAATTTGACCTGCCCAAGTTACTTTTTTTTTTTCTTTTTTCTTTTTTTTTATGAGACCTGCCCAAGTTACCTAATTGCCTCAATATTCATTACACACGAGGCCCGTACCCTACATTTTATTGTTATTTTATTTATATTTTATCGATTTTTTAACGGTATAAAGGAAATGTCGATTCACCCCTTATGTAGATGTTGAGCCTTTGGACACGTAAAAATATCAGTGAAAATGTCGACATGTCGACAAAAATTAAATACATTGATTATGACTATTACAAAGTGAAACTTAATAAAAAAAATATTATTTTAGTCCTTACAACTAATTTTTCATTAACCAATGTAAATATATTTTGAAATTTGACATCAAATCTAACATGTGTATTAGAAAAAAATGTCAAGTATAAACACCCTTGACGTCTACTAATTAGGTAAAATCATCTTTAGTAGGATGTTATAAAATTTAATGTTAAATATAAATAACGACTAAAACATTTTTACTGTTGTGAATTTGAGCATAATTGAATTGATTAAAACATTATTATCTTATCTGAGAGGTTGGCAAATTCAAATAGAATCCCCCCTCAAAACTTAAAAAAAATTATAAAAAAAAAAAAAAAAACATTTTTACCATCATAATTGAATTTTAATAACAATAACTTGTTATTATACGTCATACCCCATGTAAAAATCAATAAAATTTTAAGGTTTAAATTTTATTTCGATCCTTGCACTTTTTCAAACTTTTTTTTTTTCTTTTTTCATTTCAATCTCTAAGGCCTCATTTGATAATCATTTGGGTCCCGTTTGATAACCATTTGGTTTTTGAAGATTATGCTCGTTTTTTCCTAAATTTCCTACCATAACTTTTATATTTGTTAAGGATCCATTTGAATTCCTAGTCAAATTCTAAAAACAAAAACAAGTTTTTGAAAACTAATTTTTTTTTTCAAAATTGGACTTGGTTTTTGAAAACAAGGAAGAATATTGATGCTAAAACAAAGAAACTTATAAGTGGAAGTATGTGTATATAAGCTTAATTTTCAAAAACCAAAAACCAAAAATCAAATGGTTATCGAACGGGACCTTGGTTTTTGGTTTTTAAAAATTAAGTGGATAACACCACTAGCTATCACTCATAAGTTTATTTGTTTTGTCATCTACCATTTCCCCATGTTTTCAAAAACCAAGTTTTAAAAACTAAAATGAGTAATTTTCAAAATTTTGTTTTTGGAATTTGGCTAACTAGGACTCAAGTGTGCTTAACAAAGATGAAAACCATGAAAAATAAATTGGGAGAAAACAAGTATATAATTTCCAAAAACAAAAAAAAAAAAAAAATAACCAAATGTTTATTGAACAAGGACTAAATTTTCAAAAATTTGTCATTATGGTCTCTAACGATTTTCACAAAGTAGTGACAAACTTTGGAAACACCTGTTGTTTGATAACCTAATTGGTTTTCTATTTTTTTTTTTTTTTTTTTTTTTGGTTTTCTAGAAAAGATTTGTTTGATATCCTACTTATGTTTTTTTTAAATCAATTTTATAAAAAAGTTTGAAAATGTTAAGGGATTTGATAATGTTTTCGTTTTCGTTTCCTATTTCCTATGTCTTTTTTTTAAGAACTAAAGATAAAAACATGTTTGATAACTATTCAATTTACTATTTCTTTAAAAAAAAATAGAAGCAAAAATGTGTTTGGTAACTATTACTTGTTTCATGTTTTTTAGGTGAAAATTTTTTTTAATACATATAATATAATAAAATATATAACATGTTAAAACAAATATATATAAAACTGTTATAAAAGTTTATAGTACTTACTCAATCCCAACACATTTTTTTTTTTAAAAAAAAAGATTATCCTTCAAATGTTATTCAAATTTGATCTACAATGTCATTTCTCACTCCAATCAATTCACCTTAAACGATGCTCTCGCTTACACGAGTTAGTTCAATAAGATTAATTTGTAAGTTGTCCGACAAACTTTGTAAATTTTCAACGACCATTACATATACTAATAAAGAAGATGTAATATTAGTTATATTTTCAGTTATTATTGTTGACATCTGTTTTTCCTAAAGGGCTATTTATACAGAGCCTTGCATCAATAAAATGTGTGCAAGAATTATTTACCTTCTCTGTTTTGATATGGTATCAGTTGTGTAAAAATTCCTTTGAAGGTTTCTCTTGCCGTCTCTCTCTTTGCCAATGGCCGGAGATGATTTTTCCAATCCCCATTCTTCTTCATCTACAACCCAGCCGACGAATCCGTCTGTCATCGATCAATATGTTAATCCATATTTTCTCCATCATTCCGATGGAACTCATCTTGTTCTTGTATCAGATTTACTCACTGAAACGAACTACACGTCCTGGAGTCAGGCCATGCTTCTTGGTCTCATGGTGAAGAATAAAGAAGGCTTCGTTAATGGCGCAATTGAGCAACCCACTGGTGCACTTCTTCATTCCTGGAAAATCTGCAATGGAGTCGTCAAGGCGTGGATCCTCAATGCCCTATCCAAAGACATTTCCGCTAGCATCAATTTCTCCGACACGGCTCGAGAAATGTGGCTGGATCTTCAGCAGCGCTACCAGCGGAAAAATCGTCCTCGGATTTTCCAACTCCGACGAGAGCTTTCAAATCTTTCTCAAGATCAGCTCTCTGTCACCACCTATTTCGCGAGGTTAAAAACTCTGTGGAACGAATTGGCTTCTTATCGCCCTTCTTGCTCGTGTGGAAAATGCTCCTGTGGCGGTGTCAAAGAGCTTAATCAATATTTCCAAACCGAACATGTGATGGCGTTCTTGATGGGGTTGAACGATTCTTTCAGCCAAATCCGCACTCAATTGCTATTAATGGAACCGGAGCCGACCATCATGCGTGCTTTTTCGCTAATAGCTCAAGAAGTCGAGCAGCGGGTTTCCACTAATCCTCCAGCCCCAATTTTGCCCTCTCCGAATGAAGCTACTGCCTTACTCGCCAAGAATTCTCAGTCGACCTCTTCGAATTCTCGGCCCCAGAACACCAAGAAGAAGGAAAGGCCCCATTGCACTCACTGTAACATCCTTGGTCATACTGTAGACCGATGTTACAAAATCCATGGATATCCCCCTAGATACCGCAATCAGAAAACCTCTGTTCCTGCTAAGACAGAGACGAATGGGCTTTCCTCCCTCACTCCAGAACAGTGCCAAGGACTGCTAACTTTGCTACAATCACATTTGGCCTCTGCAAAATCCGAATCTGGTCCATCCACTGCTGTGAATTCACACGTTGCAGGTACTTGTTCTTCTCAATTTCCTGCCTTGAATTATTGGATTGTTGATTCTGGTGCATCTGCACATATTTGCTATTCCAAGTCCATGTTTTCCACATTAGAGAAAGTTTCTGGTTTCTCCGTAACCCTCCCTAATCAATGTCGGATTACAGTGGAGTATGTTGGTACTGTCAAGCTTTCTCATGGCCTTATTCTGAATAATGTGTTGTTGGTGCCTGAGTTCCGTTTTAATCTGATATCTGTTAGTGCTGCTACTGCTCAATTGCCTATTTTGATAAATTTTGTTGATAATTCATGTCAAATTCAGGACAAGTCCTCTTTGAAGACGATTGGCAGGGCTAATTTGTGGCAAGGTTTATATCTTTTGAGTCAAGACCATTCAATCCATGAAAATAGCACTAATGTTTCTAACTTTGATATTGCTTGTAATTCTGCTGTTTCAAAGTGTAATTCATCAATATGGCATGACCGATTGGGCCATCCATCCCTTAGACATTTGAATGCTTTAAAGGGAGTCTTATCCTTTCATGTTGATCCTAAACATTGTCTCATTTGTCCCCTTGCAAAACAAAGAAAGCTTTCGTTTTCTTCCAGTGGTCATATATCGGCTCATTCTTTTGACTTGATTCACTGTGATACCTGGGGACCTTTTCATGCGCCAACACACTCTGGCCACCGATATTTTCTATCAATAGTAGACGATTTCTCTCGATACACCTGGATTTTTCTCATGAAAAATAAGTCAGATGCCTTACAGATTGTTCCTAACTTCTTCAAGTTCATTGAAACTCAGTTTCAGACATCAATTAAATGCTTCCGCTCAGACAATGCACCCGAATTGTCCTTTGTTGACTTCTTCAAATCCAAAGGTGTCCTACATCAGTTCTCGTGTGTTGAAAGACCCGAACAGAACTCAGTAGTTGAGAGAAAACACCAGCACTTATTGAATGTGGCCAGGGCTCTTTTTTTTCAGTCACGCGTGCCCATTAAATTCTGGGGGGACTGTGTTTTAACGGCATCATACTTGGTTAATCGCACACCATCTCCAGTATTATCTTGGCAAACTCCATTCTATCGTCTCCATGGTTCCAATGCTGACTATACTCACTTGAAGGTCTTTGGATCTCTCTGTTTTGCCTCCACTTTATCATCTCAACGAACCAAATTCTCCCCTCGAGCAACACCGGCTGTCTTTGTTGGTTACCCACCTGGTGTCAAGGGCTTTAGACTGTATGACATCACACAAAAGAAATTTTTTATTTCTCGGGATGTTACTTTCTATGAAGATATATTTCCTTTTCATACAGTGGAAGAACAAACCCATGATCCTGACATATTCCCTGATTTAGTTCTACCTAAATCCTATAATTACACTGGTTTTCATTCTGTCGAAAACGCTTCAAGTGCAGTTTCATCCTCAGAAACTGATGTTGTTCCACTCGATGCTCCTCACTCAACAGCCACTGTTGTTCCTGTTGATGTTGCCAATGAAGTTGATCATCTTAGCCATAATGACTTACCAGATGTTGATTGTACCGTTGGTGTTGATGTTGATGTTTCAGTTCAATCTGCGGATACTCAACAAATTGCCTCAACACATGCTGCTGGGCAGCATCTTGCTCCCAGGCGCTCCAATAGAGTAACTAAATTGCCTACTTACCTTAAGGATTT